>CM035847.1:227654387-228254387 GCA_020510985.1 Pholidichthys leucotaenia
TTCACCTATGCAGACGACATCTGTTTGGCATTCCAAGCACCAGACTTTGAACCACTGGAACGGGTGCTCACGGAAGATCTTGCCAAACTGGACCAGTTCTGCAAAATCTGGCGCCTAAAACCAAGCCCAGCAAAAAACGTCTCCAGTGTATTCCATCTCCACAATGCAAAAGCTGCCAGAGAACTAAACATCCACCTGAGCGGACTCAAGCTTAAGCATGCCCCAAATCCAACTTATCTTGGAGTGACCCTTGATAGGACCTTATCCTTCAAGGAACATCTAAAGGGGACGGCTGCTAAGGTGAAGGTACGAAACAACCTGCTCTGCAAGCTCGCTGGTGCAAAATGGGGGGCCGCAGTCTCCACCCTGCGCACCTCAGCACTGGCCCTTTCATACTCTGTAGCAGAATATTGTGCCCCTGTCTGGTCCAGGTCATCTTACACACACCATGTAGACACCCAGCTCAACACAACCATGAGAACTATAACTGGAACAATCCGCTCAACACCACTCCCCTGGCTCTCTGTACTGTCAAACATAGCCCCTCCACACATCCGGCGAGCAGCATTAACTCAAAGGATGCTCCAAAAAGTTAAAGATTCTCCTCACTTACCAATCCATGCAGATATCTACACTCCACCCACTGCCCGACTTTCATCCAGACGGCCGATTTGGAAAAACCCTCCCCCAGCTGACTTTACCATCCAGACAGCTTGGCAAGAGGAATGGGAGACCAAGGAGGTCCCAAACAAACAGCTGGTGATAAACCCCAACCAACAGGTCCCGGGCACCAACCTCCCAAGGAGACAGTGGTCTACACTCAATCGCTTCAGGACTGGACATGGCCCCTGCTTGGCCAGCCTTTACAGATGGGGCAGTAGCCCTTGCCCACTGTGCGCATGTGGAGAGGAGCAAACAATGGAACACATCATAGAGGCTTGCCCGCTCCAAAGACTGGAAGGAGGATTACACACCCTCCATACAGCAAACCAGGAGGCAACTGCTTGGCTTAAGGACTTTGCATTCGCTAAATAAAATAATGGAGTATTACACTCATATCTGTGTTTCAGGGTCTGATCTGAATGGTTTATAGATTTGCAGTAAAATGTATTAAAACAAACAACCTCTGTGGTCTTACTGGGTGGAGGACTTGCTGACTTCTATTAAAATCATATAGGAAACAGTAAAAAGAAATACATATTTCCTGAGCCTGAGTTGACAATGATGTGAACACTGATTTATATTAGATACAATTATAAATCCACTTCAAGACTCATAAACCTGGTTATTCGCTTTTCAGAAATGAATCTTTAAAAAATAATTAAGTTTAATGTATTTGTAGCTGAAACTTTATGACAGCAGTTTACTTTTTCAAATGTACTACACATTTGTTTAAAAAATAAAATACAGTATACATGTCACAGATTTTTGCTTATGTTTATTGAGATTTACTCACCTGGCATGAAAATATAGAATAATTTATTCTGATTAAGCTCTATGCTCTGAATATGCTCATCATGTTAATACAATCATGTTTATGTACTCCATGTGATATGTTACAGATTATAAATTATCATGCAAACAACACTGCACTAATATTGTGGATGAGCTCTGTGTAGTTAATAATGAAACAGACAAAACTGGACAGTTATTGATCATCTGCTGTCACAAGGCAAATATGGCAAAAAGTTTTATGACTGTTTTTTTATCAATACATTAAATGTAATATTAGGCTGTTACAAATCTGAAGTGTGACAGTTTTGATGGATAATCTATAGATTATATCTAAAGTCATTTTTAAAAGCTGATTTTTGACGTTAGCATCTTACCAGATGACTGTGGCTAGTTATCAAGCTAACAACACTACTAATTTACTTGCCAACCTACTAACAGCTTTATTAGTTTAAAACCTAATTTTAAAGAACAGACAGCCACTGTAACTACAGTCTCTATCCTCTTAGTAACTCAGAGAAGGCAGAATGCTTCATTCTTATTATCATTTCATAATTATGTCTTCTATGATGCTAAATAGCCAAGATTAGCAGAAGTTACTGACCTTTGTCCACTTTCTGACTCCACTGAAATTTGTGTTGAAGAACCATATCTCACAGAAAGCATCTGGTTTTTGAAAGAGCAGTGTCCTGACAGCACAATCACCACCTCCTGGGCTGCTACACCTCCAACACCTGAATGGAGGCTCTGCTATTAATCTCTGCTAATCTGGCTAATGATGTTTTGTGTGCACACATGACGCCTCTTCTCATACACGTCATTATTATTATTACAAACCGGGCATATGGCTGCTGGACATCACTTTGAAATAACCACTCAAGTCCGTGCAGGTGTTTAACAGGTAAACAGCATGTAAAGCGAAAGTTGCAGGTGTAAAACAGAGTTCTTTCTATCTGCGTTCGACTAGTTTTGACTGAGCCTAGGTCCCGGATTTGTGATACAAAAACTTAGAATAAAAGGCTGAATTTGTATAACAAGAAGAGAAACTGAACTCTGATAATGAATCAGGGAGACAAATTTTTCAAGTAAATGAAATACAGTTTCAATTTTATTGCAATACACATTCAAACCAATAGATTCAATTTCAAATTAGTTCATTCAGATTCAGATTTTAAAAGCAATTATTCAAACTGATAAATTCAGGTTCAAATTCAGTTATTCAAATTCAGATAATAAAAATTCAAATTCAGGATCTGCTAGTACAAATGTTATCCAATAGCAATTACAAACAAAATTTCAAAATACAATCTAGTGACATGCAAAAATAGTTTAACAGACATGGTGTGTATGTCATGGTTCGTGCGCCGATCTCATCCACGCGCGAGCCATGCATCATCTTTACCAGGTTTGACAGCAGTGTTTACATTCCGGCTCCCCGAGCCTTTATTGTGACAGCGCTCGGAGGGGCTTCCTGCTGTCAAGCCTGACAGCTGTGCTGCATTTTCGGCTCATCAGCAGCGCTGTATTTAAGTGGGGCTCTGGGAGCAGAATAATGTGGCAGTCTCGTCAACGATTCCACGTCAATATTCGTCAAAGATTTGTGCACGGGTCTTTCATGGTCAGACGCTTTGACAATCCTTGGGTTTTGACTGTAAGTGTACTTTTTGTTTGCCTCATGATCACATATTTGTAGTGTAGTGTGTTTTTGCCCACCGTGGCTCATTGTTTTGTATTGCTTTGTGTTTCTTTTGTTAATAAATAACTATGCAAACCTCACCGGCGACTTTTGACGTCTTATGGTGGCTCGCGAGGGCCACCGCGTGACAGTGTAATTTATACCCATTTCCATGGTACAGCAATGAAATGAACAAACTCTGCTCAGTCAATAAATAAAATGTGTTTATTATTCCACTCAGGGCCATTTCCTCCATTTTGGGGGCCCCGTGCAATTGTGTTTGGGGCCCCTATTTTTGTAAAGCTGTGGAATATAATTTGTGGCAATGCCTCAATCTGGTACACTTTAG
This sequence comes from Pholidichthys leucotaenia, assembly GCA_020510985.1. Classification (NCBI taxonomy): domain Eukaryota; kingdom Metazoa; phylum Chordata; class Actinopteri; order Cichliformes; family Pholidichthyidae; genus Pholidichthys; species Pholidichthys leucotaenia. The sequence goes on from CM035847.1 coordinate 227,657,864, forward strand.
GAAGAAAGCAAGTTAGATTTGTCAATCTAAAATTCAGATTAACCATTTCAAGTTTACTCAAGCCACTTAAATGTACAGGAAAATATCCCTAGCGCATCTGAATAAATCTGAATATTGTGATTTGAATTAATTTATCATTTTGAACTATATGTTTTGATCTGAATGCATTCAGGGACCGTACCCATGCTTTATGTTCATTCTGGTCTTTGATCATCATTATTATTATTATTATTATTATTATTATTCAGTGTTCTTTGCACTCCCCAGTCGTTAGTCATTGCATGTAGTCCTGTATTCCTTCTCCACGGCACCTCCCAGCTCCAGTACCTGCTCCACAGCATCACCCGGCTCCAGTGCTTGCTCCATGACGCCTCTCAGCCCCAGTACCTGCTCCATGGTGCCATCCGACTCCAGTGCCTGCTCCACGGTGCCACCCAGCTCCAGTAACAGCTCCAGCCGTCCCTGAGGTGCACACAACGGCTCCCGCTGTCTCTGAAACATACTCCACAGCTCCAGCTGTCCCGGTTCCTGTTCTGCCCGAGGTGCATGCTATGGTTTCTGTGGCTCGTCCAGAGGGGGTCACTCCGGCAGCAGTGGACCAGGAGCTCAGGCAAATACTTTTCTTTATGTTTTTTAACATCAATATTAGTTAAATCTTACCTAGCTCCTGGTGATAGTGGTAACACCTCACTCACCCCCAGCCTTTTTTCCCCATTTGAGGTGGCTGTGTCAGGGAAGGAGTCACAGGAGGGCCGTGCTCCACCATCATCCAAGCTGCCCATTCCATCTGAGGTGCAAGAGGTAAGGAGACCTCTAACCATGATCACTGAATCCTGAGTGCACCCGTTGGTTGTTCCAGAGGTCGGTGTACCCTTGTCACCAAGTTGTGAACTGAAAAATTCTGTATCTGTGTCCCCTGAGCTCAGTTATCCTGTATCTGTGTCCCCTAAGCCAGAGAGTTCTGCATCTACGTTCCCTGAGCTCAGTAATTCCATGTGTCTCCAAAATCAGAAATTTCTGCATTTGTGTGTTCTAAGCCAGAAATTTCTGCACCTGTGTCCCCTGAGCCTACAAATTCCCTATCTGTGTCTCCAAAATCAGAAATTTCTGCATTAGAATGTCCTGCATCAGAAATTTCTGCATCAGAGTGTTCTGCATCAGAAATTTCTTCATTTGTGTATTCCAAGCCAGAGATTTCTGCACCCGGGTTCCCAGGGCCTGTCATTTCTGTATGTTTCTGTATGTATATTTCAGGGTTAGAGTGCAATGATTCTTTGTTGCCAGTTCCTGAGGGTCAAATTTCCTTGTCTTCTCCTGAGTTCAAATCCTAGGCGCTTTTCCACTAGGGTCAGTACGGTACGGTACGGTTCGATACAGGATGGGACATTACAGTTCGACTCGCTTTGTGTTTCCACTGCACTAGGTCCCATTTGAAGTGGGTGGGAATATAGTTACAGGCGCAGAGGCGGTTAGAGGCAGTGCAACCCTCTCCCTCCCGCTACGTAAAACAAGTGTAACTGGCGTAAATCAAGCATAACGTTACGCAAAACACAAGTTGGCAGGATACGAGGCGTCTGTGTTCTCTGGCTGTTTTTGCCAGAATAAAGGCAAAAACAGAGAACAGAAGGCAAAGCTGGCAATACGACACACTCTGGAAAAGTACTGGATCATTTAGGAAACCACAGAGCAGTATAAAGGAGAAGACATGAGGATGTGAACTACATTACGTATGATGGCAAGCTAATGATTGCTAATGCTACTTTGCTTTTAAGTCTGCCGTACAACATTGTAATGTTGCCAAGTTATCAATATTATGTACTAAAATATGTATTCTCTGTGTGTGTGTGTGTGTGTGTGTGTGTGTGTGTTTCAGATGGCTCTCTTGTGGCAAAAATATCGCTTCAAACGTTGGGGGTTAACGTTCAATACAGTGATGTGACCCCAACTTCACAAACGCAAAGTGGCTGTAATGTCTGTAGAAATGTTTAGCTTCCTGTGCAACAAATTGCTCTGATCTGTGTCAAAATCATGGAGAGACTGTTGAGACATGGAATTTACCTGCTCCAGCCAGTGGTGTCATGGCAAAACATGGATCAGGTGCCATATAGTAGCATATGAGCCGTTAAATATATATTTCTACAGGTAAACAGTACTGAGTTAGGCATAAGATATATTTAACAATTATGATGCATTACCAGAGTGGTGGCTCAGTTGGTAGAGCATCCGCCCCACACCCGGGAGGCAGGGGTTCAAATCCCGGCCGAGTCATGCCGAAGACCATATAAAAGTGGAACTACCTGCCGTCCAGCTTGGTGCTCAGCAATAATGGAATGGAGGAGGGAAATTTGTGGCGGCGCCTTGCATGGCAGCGGCCCTCTGATTCTACACTTGGGGGGGGGGGGGTGTGATTAACACAGTAGATAGGTAAAACACAATCTCGTTCTACTGTACATGATTGGTTGTACAGTGGAATGACAATAAAGGGTGATTTAATTTTAAGCCAAAACAAATGGATCTAGGATTAAAAGTAATTAAAATAATGCAGTCACAAGGTTACATGGAGAAATACGTGGATTAACTGGAAATATATCGTATTGAGTATTGCTGACTACATGTAGATACTGTATAAATATATATTCTCTGCATCAACAGTGAACTATACTTGTATTCATGTAGTATTGCCCTGGGAATTTTGACAATAAGCCGCAGCTTATATTGCCCACCCATGTTCCATCTAAGAATTCAAAAATAAAATGAAATAAGAGTGATTACAAATCAGAACAAAGCCAAGACAAAACATGACAAAAACTAAGCAACAGCACAACACAGACTGGATATGATAATCCTTATGTGATTTTACATGTCGTTTTGTATATATGTTTGGAGTATTTCTTCCTTTAGTTTTTGTTTAAATTGTCCAAGCGTACTTGATTTTAATTCAGGTCCAAAAGCGTTCCACAGTCTGACTCCTTGCACTGAAACACAGTGTTGCTTGGTGGTAGTTCTCACTGAAGGTTTTTGAAATATACATGTTCCTCTGAAATGATATTGTTTCTCCCTTATTTGGAACAACTTTTGGATATTTGCGGGCAGTGATAGATTCTTCACTTTAAACATTATTACTACAGTTTCAAAGTCAACCAGATCTTTCAACTTCAGAGCTTTTAATTTAAGAAAAAGTGGGTTTGTTGGTTCCCTGTAAGCAGCTTTGTTTTTTATTCTAATAGCTCTCTTCTGAAGCATAAAGACAGGATATATGTTTGTTTTATATGTATTTCCCCATACTTCAGTACAATATGTCATGTATGGGAGTATTAATGAATGATACAAAGTCTATAGTGTGGGTTGATTCAGCAAATATTTCACTCTGTGTAGTATTGCGATTGATTTGCATATTTTACCTTTAATATAATTAATATGTGACTTCCAACACAGTTTTTTATCGATTATTACTCCAAGGATTTTAATTTTGGATACCCTTTCAATCTCTACACCATTTACACTGAGTTTAGATACTGAGTTGTTGTGACGTTGTGAAATAACGTTATCAATAAAAGTTTAGCCACCGCTGTGTCGCCCTGGTTTCAAGTGTGGGTGGTGTTTTGTGCTTGTATTGCTAAAACATAAAAGGAAGCACTACAATGGGTCTCAAATATTTGTAATGTGTTCTTTTACTGGATGAGTTTAAAGATGAAATACTATAGACTACACATATAAACTAAATTCTAATGGTGACTGAACAACTCCCATTCCCCAAAGTGCAAGATACACTATTATGACTATAACTCATAAAGGATCACAGAAGTGATCTGCTAAAAATAAATAAACAAGCAGTTTACGGTGGCTATTATTGGATGTGCCATTCATTTTCAGTTACTCTGTAATTAATATTCACACAAATAAATCTCAGTTCAGTCCCTTTCATATTAAGTGGAAATTGTGCTACTTTAAATTTGGCACTTTACTTATACTTTAACTTAAAAAGCAAAAGATTTGGCTATAAATAAGATGTGTTGTTTACCTGCCACAATACATTGGTGTCAAAACGTCGCCATTCCGAGCAGATCCTGGTCCAACTCTACAATGAAATACTCACAAATTAAGTTCATACACAACACAAAAGTGCAACATGTAAAAAAACACACCTTTTTAACCAGAATTACAACTAGCTTATTTCATCAGATATTGTCAACACAAAAAAGCAACATACAAGGACGGACGTAGCATTGAGCTAGGTCATCGTTTAAACACGATTAAGTTTTCGTCTGTCCTAAGTGAACTTTCCACTGCTGGAAAAAATAACGTAAAACATGAATATCACATCACTCACCGTCTCTATACCACAATATCACGGCTTCAACTGCTGAAGTTGAGTGCTGTCACGGCCGTACATTCAATTCAATTCGGGTGGCTGGGTCTAATTCCCGGTGCATCTCCGCCTATTTTCTAGTGCGTCTGCTTGTGCTCCCCACTGCAAGCTCAGTCTGCTTCCCTCTGCATTCTGTCATCAGCTGAAATGCACAGAAAACTCTGCTGGACCGTGGTGTTGATTTCTGCTGATTTCTGTTAAGCCATTCTGTCGTTGTTGTTTATATTATCACTTGTTGGCTGGCTCACGGACGAATAATTGCAAATGGCGGCCCGTGAGCGATTCAGGAAAGTCAGCGTAACGCCCACTCTCATGACGCTACGCCCAGACCAATCAATGGCCAGCAGTGGCTTGACGTAATTGGGCCAGTACGCTTCAGACCTGCTCCTCACCGGTCTGAAAAAATAGGAACAGTTCCAACAAAACAGAACTGTAGGGCCTGCGGGACCCTAGTGGAAAAGTGGACAAACCGTGCCGAACCGTACCGTACTGACCCTAGTGGAAAAGCGCCTTATGTTGCTTTCTTTTGGCTAAGGGAATCCCGCTTTGTTTTCCCCAAAGTTGAGGGCTTCTGGGTTACGTTTTGTGCAAAAGGGTTGTGTGTTATTTTTTGAGCATGAAGATCGTGTGTTTTCTTATTTGGTGGCCCTTGGGTTTTGATAGGCCACCTCACGCCATGTGTTCACCCTCCCAGTGACCTTTGGAAGGCCCCCGCCATCGTGTGCTCTGGTTTGGGGACCCAGTGGCTTGTGTAGGCCCCCTGACCCGCATGGCTCTCTGGTCCGGTAGCCCTGGGACTCTGGAAGACCACCTGACCCATTTTTGGACCTTGCTGTGGAGGGGTTTCACTTTGTTTTGCCCACCTGCCCTTTTTTCCCACCACCCACCCTGTGAGGGATTTGGGTTTTCTTTTTGGTCTTCTCTTCTCCTGTGGGTGTACCCTAGGGTCGTCTGGGATCCTACCTTTGAAGGGTAGGTACTGTAGTGGTTCTGGATAGGTCTGCAGCCCATCTCCACGCTTCATATTCCCTTCTGTCTCATTTATCATGTTTAGTCTGTATTCCCTCTGTTTGTCAGCCCCACCCGTCCGGTCAGCTGTTTTCCTCATTTGTCAGCCGTTTGTCGTGATTGTTTTCCTCATCTGTGTTTTATCATCTTGATTATCCTTCTGTCTATAAAGTTGCCTTTTCAGTCTGTGCTCTTTGCTGCATTCTTATGTTAACCTCACCTTTGTTGCCACCATGACGTTTGGATTATTGTTGCTTTTTCCCCACATTGCTCGGGTTATTGTTTCTTGTCTCTTCTGCCCATGTGCAGTGTTTATTTCGTGTTGTTGTTATGTTGTTCGTCCTTCGTAATCGAAGATGACCATGAAATCATGATGTTGGAAGATCTGGATTGATGTGTCCGGAGGTGGCTGATGAGCCCAATCCAGGCATGGAATCCTCTCCCATAATTGGGACACATGTTGGTGGGAGTGGAGTGCTGGGTGCTTGCAGCTCTGGTCTTGCGTGTCTCACGTTTCTTCTCTGTAGCATTGGTTCTATTGTCTTCAGCTGAACGAGATCCACTGTGAATAAGGCTGCACCATGTAGGTCGGTCTACAGCGATATTCTCCCAGGCCAGTGTGTCTATAAAGGAGTATCTTAGGGAAACCTTCAGGCTGTCCTTGTATTGTTTGCACTGCCCTCCAACAGAGTGTTTGCCTTGGTGGAGTTCCCCGTAGAACAGCTGCTTGGGGATGCAATTTTCAAGCATGCAGATGGCACGATCTACCCATCTGAGTTAGGCCTTACACATGAGAGTGATGATGCTGGGAATATTGGCTTGTTGCAGCACTTCAGTGTCAGAGATTTTGTCTTGCCATTGGATATTCAGGAGATGCCAAATGCATCTCAGATGGAAATGGTTCAGTTGTTTTTCATGTTGTCTATGTGGTCCATGCTTCACAACCATGCAGGAGAGTAGTAAGGACTACTGCTCTGTAGACTTTGAGTTTGGTAACAAGATGGATCCCTCTTTTCTCCCAAACCGTCTTCCTGAGCCGTCCAAATGCACTGCTGGCTTTGATTCAAGATTCAAAGGTTTTATTGTCATGTGCACAGTTAAGAAATGCTACATTTCCTGAGCAATGAAATTCTTACTTTGCTCTCCAAACAAATGCCAAGGTGAGCAGTGTGCAAATTTAAATTTAGCAGCTGGTGTGTGAGTTCCTACAGTGGGGTAAAAAAGTATTTAGTCAGCCACCAGTTGTGCACGTTCTCCCACTTAAAAGATGAGAGAGGTCTCCAATTTTCATCATAGGTATACTTCAACTATGAGAGACAAAATGAGAAAAAAAAAATCCAGAAAATCACATTGAAGGATTTTTAAAGAATTTATTTGCAAATTATGGTGGAAAATAAGTATTTGGTCAATAACAAAAGTTCATCTCAATACTTTGTTATATACCCTTTGTTGGCAATGACAGAGGTCAAACGTTTTCTGTAAGTCTTCACAAGGTTTTCACACACTGTTGCTGGTATTTTGGCCCATTCCTCCATGCAGACCTCCTCTAGAACAGTGATGTTTTGGGGCTGTCGCTGGGCAACACGGACTTTCAACTCCCTCCAAAGATATGGGGTTGAGATCTGGAGACTGGCTAGGCCACTCCAGAACCTTGAAATGCTTCTTACGAAGCCACTCCTTTGTTGCCCGGGCGGTGTGTTTGGGATCATTGTCATGCTGAAAGACCCAGCCACGTTTCATCTTCAATGTCCTTGCTGATGGAAGGTGGTTTTCACTCAAAATCTCACGATACATGGCCCCATTCATTCTTTCCTTTACACGGATCAGTCGTCCTGGTCCCTTTGCAGAAAAACAGCCCCAAAGCATGATGTTTCCACCCCCATGATTCACAGTAGGTGTGGTGTTCTTTCTTCTCCAAACACGACAAGTTGAGTTTTTACCAAAAAGTTCTATTTTGGTTTCATCTGACCATATGACATTCTCCCAATCCTCTTCTGGATCATCCAAATGCTCTCTAGCAAACTTCAGACGGGCTTGGACATGTACTGGCTTAAGCAGGGGGACACGTCTGGCACTACAGGATTTGAGTCCCTGGCGGCGTAGTGTGTTACTGATGGTAGCCTTTGTTACTTTGGTCCCAGCTCTCTGCAGGTCATTCACTAGGTCCCTCCATGTGGTTCTGGGATTTTTGCTCACAGTTCTCATGATCATTTTGACCCCACGGGGTGAGAGCTTGCGTGGAGCCCCAGATCGAGGGAGATTATCAGTGGTCTTGTATGTCTTCCATTTTCTAATAATTGCTCCCACAGTTGATTTCTTCACACCAAGCTGCTTACCTATTGCAGATTCAGTCTTCCCAGCCTGGTGCAGGTCTACAATTTTGTTTCTGGTGTCCTTTGACAGCTCTTTGGTCTTGGCCATAGTGGAGTTTGGAGTCTGACTGTTTGAGGTTGTGGACAGGTGTCTTTTATACTGATAACAAGTTCAAACAGGTGCCATTAATACAGGTAACGAGTGGAGGACAGAGGAGCCTCTTAAAGAAGAAGTTACAGGTCTGTGAGAGCCAGAAATCTTGCTTGTTTGTAGGTGACCAAATACTTATTTTCCACCATAATTTGCAAATAAATTCTTTAAAAATCAGACAATGTGATTTTCTGATTTTTTTTTCTCATTTTGTCTCTCATAGTTGAGGTATACCTATGATGAAAACTGGATACCTCTCTCATCTTTTAAGTGGGAGAACTTGCACAATTGGTAGCTGACTAAATACTTTTTTGCCCCACTGTATATGCAAAGCTTTGTTACAGAGTTTTGGGAGTTGTTGTCTGTTCATGAGTCTGATGGCAGTGGGAAAGAAGAAGTTTTTCAGTCTGGTTGTCTGGCATTTCACACTTCTGTACCTCTGTCCTGAGGGTAGAAGTGTGAACAGTCTGTGTTGGGGGTGGGTGGAATCCCGGAAGATGGTGTCAGCTCTCTTTTGGACTTTGCGGTGGTAGATGCTCTGCAGAGAGGGGAGTGGGGTCCTGATGATCTTCTCCGCTGTCTTCACCACTCTCTGCAGGCGTTTGCACTCCAGGGCAGTGGTGTTTCCGTACCACGCAGTGATGCCATTGGTCACGATGCTCTCGATGATACAGCTATAGAAATTGTGGAGGATCCTGGAAGACATACCAAACTTCTTCAGCCTCCTCAGAAAGTACAGTCGCTGTTGAGCTCTCTTGACCAGCTCTGTGGTGTTGTGTGTCCACTTAAGGTCCTTGCTGATGTAGATGCCCAGGTATTTAAAGCTGCTCACCCTTTCCACCTCAAGCTTCCGGATGAACAGTGGCCAGTGGGGTCTCCTCCTCCCTTTCCTCATGTCCACTATCATCTCCTTTGTCTTGTCCGTGTTGAGGGTGAGATTGTTGTCCTCTCACCATGACACCAGGTTGGCCACCTCCCTCCTGTAGGATGCTTCCTCATCACCAGTGATGAGTCCTATCAATGCTGTGTCATCCACAACCTTTAGGATGATGTCTTTATGGGAGGCAACACAGTCATGGGCAAAGAGGCTGTAGAGGATGGGGATGAGAACACAACCCTGGGGGACACCTGTGTTTGTGATGATGCTGGCTGAGGTCCTGTTACCCATCCTGACAGACTGGGGCCTGCGAGTTAGAAAGTCCAGTAGCCAGTCACATAGGGTGGGGTGCAGGCCAAGTGAAGATAGTTTGTCGGTGAGTTTGTGGGGGATGGCCATGTTGAAGGTGGAGCTGTAGTCAACAAAGAACATCTTAATGTAGGAGTCTTTATCTTTCAGATAAAGATTCTTGTAGATTCTGTTGTTGATTTCAGCATCTACATATGTTGGCTGAACGGGAGAGTATTTTTTTTTTTTTTGTTACTTATTTGTACCCGTAGGTAGACTTGGTTTGCAGTCTGGTGACAAGCCACCGGCTGCTGGTCGCTGCGTGTGCGAGCGCCCTAAACCTACATGTTTTTGGTATGCGGGAGGAAACCGGAGAAATCCCGGAGTAAACCCACGCAACACGGGGAGAACATGCAAACTCCACACAGCTCACTGTTGGTCGGGGGCTGGGATCGAATCCACGATCTCATGATCCCCGCGATCCCCCAGCCGAGGGTAAAACTGTGCTGCCACAGTGCTAAACCACTGCGCCACCGTGCAGCCAAGGTAAGTAAAATTTTCAACAGCCTGAAGTGTTTTTCCATTGACTGTGATGCTTGGGTTCTGTTATGGGTTGTTTGGGGCAGGCCAGAACATCACTTTGGTCTTCTTGGTACTAATGGTGAGGCCAAAGTTGTCGCATGCTGTAGAAAAACTGTCCATCTCCAGTTGCATCTCTTGCTCACTACTGGCATTGAGGGTGCAGTCATCCACAAAGACAAAGTCTCGGATGACAGTTTTCTTCACCTTGGTGACAGCCTGAAGACGTCTTGGAATTGAATAGTCTCCCATCGTAACATGTCTCTCCTGCCCATGTGCAGTGTTTATTTTGTGTTAATAAAAAACGGTTTACCAGATTCGCTTGGCGATTGGGTCCTTGTCTTCACCCCGAAAGGGTATTCCTGACATACAGTGGTGTGAAAAAGTGTTTGCCCCTTTCCCGATTTCTCATTTTTTTATGTTTGTCACACTTAAATGTTTCGGATCAAACAAATTTAAATATTAGACAAAGATAACAAGTAAACACAAAATGAGATTGAGATTGAGATTGAGGTTCAACTTTATTGTCATTACACATGTATGAATACAAGGTAACGAAACGTGACTTGGCATTTGGGCACGCTCTGCAGAGCGCATCCAAGGCCGGGGCAGCCGCTAGGCGCCAGTCATAAAGAAGAAAGGAAAAAAAAGAAAAAGAAAATGGATATGACACAGTAGGCGAGAGAAAAAAACATGTTTTATCAGAATGACGCTCGAAGTGAGCGAAATTTTGATTGCAGGCAAAAAAAAACCCTCAATGCACATTTAGCAGTCATTTAGCAGGAGATCGCACACAAAAGTTGAGAGGCAGTGTATTGTATGCATGTAATGTTGTATGCATTGTGTAGTGTAAATGTAACAGTTGTTAGTGAGCAGCAGAGAGCGCCTCCTGGCAGTGGATAGATGTTATAATCATGTGACTTATAAACAAGTCCAGAGTCCAGAGTCCAGAGTCTATCTCTCTTGCTCTCTCTCTTGCTTGCAGAAGGCGCATGGGCATTGTCCTTGAGGGCCCAATCCGCTGACGACAACAACTGATTGTTGATTGTTTGGGTAGACATAAGAGCCGGTCCTTCCGCTTATCTCAATCGGGAGGAATGTAAACACGGGGCAAACAAGGTCAAATCAAATCAAATCAGCACAATGCACTCAGAGAATAGAATTTGTCCTCACCCGTGTAATTCTGTGCTTCCATTATATGTGCAGGCTTAAACTGTTTTTCCATGGATAGCACAGGGCTTCAGATGTATTCCTTCACTGAATCACTGTCATTCAGTTCACCGTTTGCCACTACTCGTGCCCTCCCCAACTGGTCGAATTTGATGAAGGAGCTTGCCGGGTCCGCTTTGATCAGCTCTCTCACCTTCCTTCAATTTCTGATGCATCAGGGAACTCCACAGCCAAAAATAGAAGTCCTGAGATCATAACCAATAATGTTTCCACAGACGCATGAATTCCAATGTCCATGAGTCTCCTCGTAGGTTCCAATTCTTGGGCTCCCCCTTGGCCCAATTCTTGTTGAAAAATAGAATTGGCAATGCAATAGAAATTGCAATAGAATTGACAATGCAATGGAAAAATTGCATTTTTAAATTTCATTTAAAAATGCAATTTTTAAATGAAGGTGTTTATTATTAAGGATAAAAAAATCCAAACCTACATGTCCCTGTGTGAAAGTGATTGCCCCCTAAACCTAATAACTGGTTGGGCCACCCTTAGCAGCAACAACCTCAATCAAGCATTTGCAATAACTGTCAATGAGTCTTTTACAGTGCTGTGGAGGAATTTTGGCCCACTCATCGTTGCATGGTTGAAGTCTCCTGTTGTGATGAGGAATCTGCCTGGATGTGCTGCTTATGTCTCACTGATGGCCTGATCAGTGAGACACAAACATGGTGGACTGTTTGGTATGATGGAAATGTAGGGGAAAAGGTCCATGACAAGGCTTCATCCTGAAAAGCTGATTTGTCAAATCCTATACAAGAAAGATGGAACATGACTGATAAAGAACATCAGTTTTAGCCATGGGTATTTCAATTGTTGTTAATTAGATTTAATCACTTAATACGTAATTAATCCAACATGTTCCCTCTCTCCCACATGTGATGCCAATGGAAAAATAATTGTGTTAATCGTGCTAATGCAATTAATCACAGTAAACTTTTTTAGCTGTGATTAATTAAGTGTCTAACTGTGTCTAACTTTCCAAGAGAGAAGAAGAGGATCTTCAGGTCAGGGAACAGGGAGATGCTGAAGTCCGTACAGAGGGAGCTGAGGAGGAAGATCAGAGAAGGCAAGGACAGCTTCAGGAAGAAGATGGAGGACAAGCTGCAACAGAGCAACATCGGTGGGGTCTGGAGAAACCTTAAAACCATCTCTGGGCTCCAGAGTACCTCCCCCCAGGCCACGGGGGGCAGGGAGTGGGCGAACAATCTGAACCTGTTTTTCAATAGGTTTGACCAACCGCCCTCCCCCCCGACTGCACAACAACCACTGCTGCCTCTAAAGACATCGAGTCCTGCTGCCCACACCCCACTCCACCAACACCCCCTCACTCCTAACACACAGCTCCGCAACATGACCCTCACTAAAACCCAGGTGAGGACGGAGCTGAGGAAGATGAAGGCGAGGAAGGCGTTGGGACTGGACGGCATCAGCGCAAAGCTCCTCAAGTCCTGTGCAGACCAGCTGTGTGGGATTGTGGAGCTCATCTTCAACCTGAGCCTGAAGCTGGGAAGGGTACCACAGTTGTGGAAAACATCTTGTGTGGTACCTGTACCAAAGACTTCCCACCCCAAAGACCTGAACAGCTACAGATCAGTGGCCCTGACGTCCCACATGATGAAGACTCTGGAGAGACTGCTCCTTGCTCACCTCCGCCCCCTGGTGGGACCAGCGATGGATCCACTCCAGTTCGCCTACCAGCATGGCATTGGGGTGGAGGATGCAGTGATCTTCCTTCTTCACCGTTCTCTGTCCCACCTGGAGAAGCCCGGGAATGCGGTGAGGATCATGTTCTTTGACTTCTCCAGTGCTTTCAACACCATCCAACCGATGATCATGAAGGACAAGCTGCTGTGCGCAGGGGTGGACCAGCACCTGTCATCATGGATCCTGGACTACTTCACTAACCGGCCACAGTTTGTGACAACCCGGGACTGTGTGTCCGACACAATCATCGGTAGCACAGGGGCCCCCCAGGGAATGGTTTTGGCTCCCTTCCTGTTCACCCTTTATACTGCGGACTTCTCACACAACACAACACACTGCCATCTACAGAAGTTCTCTGACGACTCTGCGTTCGTTGGCCTCATCTCCACTGGAGATGAAACTGAGTACAGAGGACTTATCCAGGACTTCGTGGACTGGTGCCATCAGAACTGCCTCCAGATCAATGCGAGGAAAACTAAGGAGCTGGTGGTGGACTGCTGCAGGCGAGGACAATCCCTCACAGCACTAGTAAACATACAGGGACCAGACATTGAGATGGTGACATCCTACAAGTACCTGGGTGTTCATCTGAACAATAAACTAGACTGGTAACACAATTCCGACGCACTCTACAAGAAGGGACAGCGCAGGCTGTTCCTCCTGAGGAGACTCAGGTCTTTTGGTTTACAAGGGGCACTGCTGAAGACATTCTACGACACGGTGGTGGCATCAGCCATCACTTTTGGACTGGTCTGCTGGGGCAGTGGCATTACAGCAGCCGACAGGAAGAGACTGAACAAACTGATCAAGAAAGCTAGCTCTGTCCTGGGGCAGCGCCTTGACCCAGTGGAGGAGATAGGAGAGAGAAGGATGGTGGCTAAACTGTCATCTCTGCTGGAGTCCGAGTCCCACCCTATGCAGGACATACTGAATGCACTGAGGAGCTCATTTAGCAGCAGACTACATTATCCTAGGTGCGCAACCGAGAGGTTTCGCAGGTCCTTCCTACCTACAGCTGTCAGACTGTATAACCTAAGCAGGGCTGCTCGCAGACATAGCAAAAAAACGTGACAACCTAATAGTATTGAATGCAAAAGACGCAATAGACTTACACAATGGTCCCCTCCAGTATACAACTAGGACAATATCGGTTGCTATGGAGGGTGAGAATATGTATGGGTACATATTCATACTATGTAGGATAACTAAGTAGACGGTTATACTGTTTATTCCATCTAGCTACAATGCTCCGCACTGTGTGTATATATATTTATATATTTATTCCATCTAGCTACAATGCTCCGCACTGCGTGTTTATATATTTATATGTACATATGTATATTCGCTGCTCTTGTTTTTCTTGTCTTCTTCTTCTGTTTTTCTTCTTCTTGATTGTTGTTCTGAGTGTTGCTGTCCCTGTGCTGTTGCAATCCTGGAATTACCCCATTGTGGGACTAATAAAGGCTTATCTTATCTTATCTTATCTTAACTGCAATTAAAATACCCACCACAGATTGTTTTGCATTAGTGAAGTCCATGCCTCAAATAATTCAAGCTGTCACAAAAGCTGGTGGAGGGTGTCATGAACTCTCCGTGCACTTTTCCATGGCACACGGAGAAGGAGAAAGGATGGGAGTATTTAAATGCAGGGGTATCACCAAACACACAATTATTGACATAAATTTCACAGACAAAGACAAACAAATGAATTATAATACAATATAGGTGCACTCGGGAGAGCAGGGAAGACTACAGGGAGCTCTACTAACTCAGGGGAACGCAAACTGGCCATAGCCTAAGCGTAGCAGTTAGCTGCAGGGAGAAACACCACCTGAAGTGTAGCAGATTCACTGCGAGAGGAAACGCTTCAGGTAAAGCGTAGCAGCGACCATACAGAGAAACGCAACAGTTTACTCACAAGCAGGAGCAGTCCCAAAAAGTCCAATACTCTAGGCGAGCATAATCCAAGTCTTTCCCGACGTGACGGTCACACCGTGGAGAACGAGAGTGACTCGTACAATGACCCAACGGCGTTTGTCTAGCGAAGAGCTGCTTAAATCCAAACGCCACTGGTCACACAAATTGGGAACACCTGAGGCTGGGACAGCTGGTGGAATTATTGAGAGCGAGGGGGCGTGGTAGGACTGACAGACTGTCAGCAGCGTGGGAAAAAGATCAGAGGCTGACTAACAGCTGCCAGTCAGGCAGTGGCTAAGATGATGGAAAGAATACACAAAATGTGCATAAACAGTAAAGCCAAAACTCACAAAGAGATCAGGGCCGAGCTGGGGAAAATCAAGTCGGCTCGGCTCATGACAGAGGGTGTCACAAAGTGCTAATGTTTTTCATTGATCATTACATAATTTTTTTTCCTCAGCTGAATTATTCCCTTTTTTGCCTTTTTATGACAGCAGTTAAACGTAGTCTTTAATTTGTGTTTTACAAAGCTACATTGTTCAGTTCATAAATAAAAAAAAAGTTCACTGCCATATTAGTGATTTATTTTGTTGTTTTATTTTCTACAAAATAGAACAGCTGAATCATCATCAAGAGTGGAAACTCCATATTTTTTGCCAAGGCTGTAGATAATTTATTTTTAAAAGGGAATGTCAAAATAATCTGTTCTAACTACATGACTCTAGGGGCATATATGTTAAAGGAAAAAGCCTAGATGAAAATACTAAGAACTGTTTTCCCCATGAAGTGGAGAACAAAGTAATGCTATCAGAAGACAGGTTTATCTCTAAATGAACAGCAGTTTTGGTTGATATTAATTAAACCAACAAGGTGTTGTTTACATTGGTGTGAAAAAGTGTTAGCCCCCTTCCTGATTTCTCATGTTTTTGTATGTTTGTCACATTTAAATGTTTCAGATCATCAAACGAATTTAAATATGAGACAAAGATATCACAAGTAAACACAAAATCCAGTTTTTAAATGAAGGTGTTTATTATTAAGGGTAAAAAAAAAAATCCAAACCTACATGGCTCTGTGTGAAAGTGATTGCTCCCAAAACCTAATAACTGGTTGAGCCACCCTTAGCAGCAACAATTGCAATCAAGCATTTGCAATAACTGTCAATGAGTCTTTTACAGTGCTTTGGGAGAATTTTGGCCCACTCATCTTTGCAGAATTGTTGTAATTCAGCCACACTGGAGGGATTTTGAGCATGAACTGCCTTTTGAAGGTCATGCCACAGCATCTCAATCTGATTCAGGTCAGGACTTTGACTAGGCCACTCCAGAGTCTTCATTTTGTTTTTCTTAAGCCATTCAGAGGTCTACTTGCTGCTGTGTTTTGGATCATTGTCCTGCTGCAGAACCCAAGTGCGTTTCAGCTTGAGGTCACGAACAGATGGCTGGACATTCTCCTTCAGGATTTTTTGGTAGACAGCAGAATTCATGGTTCCATTTACCACAGCAAGTCTTATAGGTCCTGAAGCAGCAAAACAGCCCCAGACTATCACACTACCTATAATGATGCCGAGTGCGGGTCTGTGCCACGTTCAGGTCTTTGTGGTTTTTCTCTTTTTCTGTATTTGTATTTAGTCTTGATTTTACATCCATTATGTTTCATGCTTTTATTTTGACAGCGCAGTCTGTGATTTTCTGCTGTCAAGTCTTTTTGCAGGTTGTCACAGCTGTTTTGGGTTCTCTTATCACTTTCACACCTGATTCATAATTGGGGTTTTTCCCTTGTATTATTTAAGCTTGCCGGCGAGGTTTATTCCTTGCAGCGACCTTGCCTTTGGCAGACTGGAATCCCCATGCCTGATTCCAGTGTAACTTCTGCTTTGTATTCAGCCTCGTCTGTACTACTGAAAGTTTATCTTTTGTGGTTTTCATGATTTGCATTTTCTGTAATCGCCATTCATGGTACTGGTAAATAGTCTTTTGTAATTTGCCCTTTGTGGTCCTCAGTTATTGCTTTTTTGTATTCGCCCTTTGTGGCCATTATTTTGTGCTTCTCCATAATTAAATGTGCAAACTCACTGCTAGTGATTGGTGCCTTATTTCTGCCCTGAAAGGGCCAATTATGACACTACCACCACCATATTTTACTCTTGGTATAATGTTCTTTTTTCTGAAATGTTGTGTTACTTTTACACCGGACGTAATGGGACACACACCTTCCAAAAATTTCAACTTTTGTCTCGTCAGTCCATAGATAATTTTCACCAAAGTCTTGGGGATCATCAAAATGTTTTCTGGCAAAACTGAGACCAGTCCTTATGTTCTTTTTGCTCAGCAGGGGTTTTCGTCTTGGAACTCTGCCATGCAGGCCATTTTATCCCAGTCTCTTTCTTATGGTGGAGTCATGAACACTGACCTTAACTGAGGCAAGTGAGGCCTGCAGTTCTTTAGATGTTGTTGTGGGGTCTTTTGTGACATCTTGGATAAGTTGTTGCTGTGCTCTTGTGGTAATTTTGGTCTGCCAGCCACTCCTGGGAAGGTTTACCACTGTTCCACGTTTTCGCAATTTGTGGATAATGGCTCTCACTGTGGTTTGCTGGAGTCCCAAAGCTTTAGAAATCACTTTATAACCTTTTCCAGACTGATAGATCTCAATGACTTTGCTTCTCATTTGTTCCTGAATTTCTTTGGAATTGATGTCTAGCTTTTGAGGATTTTTTGGTCTACTTCACTTTGTCAGGCGGGTCCTATTTAAGTGATTTCTTGATTGAGAACAGGTGTGGCAGTAATCAAGTAACAGGGCGTCATCAACAATTAAATTTACTTACTGTGACCCACCTGCAGGTTGGCTCCGTCACTCTCCGACCCTGCTCCTAGTGTCTGGGACCATGAGTCACTTCCACAAAAGCCGGGTCGTTGGCCCTGGTGGAGGAGGGCTTCTGTCCACAGCTGTGCACTTCTGAGTTGGTCCCAAAACTCTGGAAACAGACGGGAGAGGTATTTGGAGTCCGTGTGCTTCAGGCGTCAAGTATGTTAGAAAAATTTTTCTAAACCTTCAGTCAGAAACCAGGCTGGATCAGAGTTTCAGCAAATTTAATTACACTGGCGGGTGGAGAACAATACAAAAATAGTCTCAGAACCTATCCGTGCACCATTCTAACTCAAACACACATCTCTCAATTCTTTAAGCCCTTCGTTATCTGGGAGGTGGAGGGGCAATTGTTCATCATGATTGGTCCAGTACATATCGTCAAAACTTGGTGTACAGATTACCTCTTTCTCAGGAACCACGACGCTCACTCAGTACCAGTCACACGGGAGCCACACAACGTGAACTAAAAACAAGATGATAACTAATGCAACTGCATCCTTGACACGTTTACACAGACTGTGAGACAAAGCAAATCACAAATATAAGACAAATATGAAATTTTTCTATCATAAACTTTTCCAGTCTGATAGCTCTCGATAACTTTGTTTCTCATGTGTTCCTGAATTTCTTTGGATCGCAGCATGATGTCTAGCTTTTGAGGGTCTTTTGGTCTACTTCACTTTCTCAGGCTGGTGCTATTTAAGTGATTTCTTTATTGAGAACAGGTGTGGCAGTAATCAGGCCTGGGTGTGGCTAGAGAAACTGAACTCGGCTTTCCAAAGATGTGATAAACCACAGTTAATTTATGTTTTTGGGGGTGGGGGATCACTTTTTCAAATACGGCCATGTAGTTTTGGATTTTTATTTTTTTTTGCCCTTAATAATAAACACTTTCATTTAAAAACTGCATTTTGTTTTTACTTGTGTTATCTTTTTCTAATATTTAAATTTGTTCGATAATCTGAAACATTTAAGTGTGACAAACATACAAAAAATGAGAAGTCAGGAAGGGGGCAAACACTTTTTCACATCACTGTGTATCCATATAATTATCCATCCATCTATCCATCTTCTTCCGCTTAATCCTTTTCGGGCCGCGGGGAGGCTGGAGCCTATCCCAGCATCTTTGGGCGAGAGGCAGGGTACACCCTGGACAGATCGCCAGTCCATCGCAGGGCCAACACAGAGAGACAGACAACCATTCACTCTCACAGTCATACCTAAGGACAATTTAGAATCCCCAGTTTGATGCCAGTTAACCTAACTTCCATGTTTTTGGCATGTAGGAGAAAACCGGAGAAATCCCGGAGTAAACCCACGCAGACATGGGGAGAACATGCAAACTCCACACAGATCACTGTTGGTCGGGGGCTGGGATCGAACCCAGGATCCCCTGGCCAACCATAATTTTCATTTCAGTTATTCCTTTGTTGTTGCTATTTTCCTAAATAACTCCCTTCAGTTACAAGTGTGATTTTTAGTATACATGTTGCTGAATTTAAACAAGTGATACAGTTTTTAGAAAAGGTTGCATCTGTTTATGTATACTTCCCTCCCCTTGCCCCACCTTATGGGTCCACAGAGAAATCCTAACTCATATTATTCCATGCTCCAAAATACATAAATACCAATGAAAGCCTATCCCTTTTCTTAAGGTACATGTAATGCCACTCAACAGTTTAGTACTGACAGCATGACATGTACACAGAGGTGGCCACAGCAGGGCTGGGCACTTTTACAGCTGTTTTTGGTGATGTCTTTCTCTCAAACTGAGGACCAGGTGTGTGTGCAGAGAGGGCATCCTGAGAACCCCCAGCTATCTAAGGATGGGGACATTACTTTAGGAGGGATTTTCTCTTTCCACAGCAGCTGGAAAGACAGTCAGGACACCTACACTCAAAAACCACTACCCCTGCAATGCATAAGGTAAATGACACATTTTTATGAACTTGACCAACTGAAAAGTAATTTTGTTGTTGTTGTTGTTGTTGTTGTTGTTGTTTTTGTGATGCTGTTGTTTCTGTGTAATAGGAAAGCAATTACAATGCCATATTTCTGTTTCCAAAAAGTTTGAATTTCAGGGGTTTCCAGTTTGCTCAGGCTATGTTATTTGCAATTGAAGAGATTAATAACAGCACAGAACTATTGCCAGGCATCTCACTGGGCTACAAAATTTATAATGCCTGTGGCTCCATAGCCAGAAGTATAAGAGTTGCTCTGGCCTTGGCTAATGGTAATGAAACTGTTTCTGCATCCTATGGTATAACATGCAAAAGACCTGCACAAGTGCAGGCCATAATGGGGGAGACCTCCTCCTCTCCTTGCATGGCAATATCAACTGTTATTGGGCCATTTTATATACCACTGGTGGGTGTGATTATTTGATTAAAAGACTATGTGTATACTCTTTTCATTTTAATCTAGGAACACCTTTTTTTTCCCTTCTAGATTAGTCACTTTGCCACATGTGCTTGTCTTAGTGACAAAACCAAGTATCCATCCTTCCTGAGAACAATACCAAGTGATTACTATCAGAGCAGAGCTTTGGCTCACTTGGTCAAGCATTTTGGCTGGACTTGGGTTGGAGCCATTAGAACCAATGATGACTATGGGAATAATGGCATGGCTACTTTCATAGACACAGCGTACGAGCTGGGTATCTGTCTTGAATATTCAGTTTCTTTCTTTAGAACAGATCCTTCATACAAAATACAAAAGATAATTAACACTATGAAATCTTCAACTTCCAAAGTGATTGTCGCCTTTCTCTCTCACATGGATATGGATGTGCTAATACATGAACTGTCCCACCACAACTTGACAGGTTTTCAGTGGGTGGGCAGTGAGGGCTGGATCTTTGATTCTCAAACTGCAACTCTTGATAAACATCACATCTTGGATGGCGCCATAGGTCTTTCCATCCCCAAAGCACATGTTAGTGGGCTGAGAGAATTCATGTTAGATGTAAAGCCTCTCAATTCTTCTAATAATGAAATGTTTACTGAGTTCTGGGAGGCATTATTTAGCTGTAAGTTTAAGGAGTCAGAGTCACCAGCAGAGATTCAGGAAGTTTGTACTGGAAATGAAGAGCTGAGTGGATCCCAAAACAGCTTCACTGATATGTCACTCATGCCTATCTTTAACAATGTGTATAAAGGAGTGTATGCAGTGGCCCATGCACTTCACAATATTCTTAGCTGTAACAAAACATGTAAGAACAATGTGCAGTTGGATCCATTCATGGTGAGTTCTACCACAACATAATGTCTATTTTTTAATTAAGAATACATGCATATGGCATCAGCAATTAAAGGTCTTTTTTGAATTATCATGCAGAATAGTTGTCTAGCTAAGGATACTTTTTAGATTTTACAGCACATACAAAACATTCACTTCAAAACAAAGGAAGGAGAGGAGGTTTACTTTAACCAGAATGGAGATCCAGCGGCAAAGTATGAAATTATAAACTGGCAACCAAGAGAAAATGGCATGGTGGACTTTGTCACAGTTGGTCTTTATGATGCATCTTTACCTGCAAATAAACAGCTGAATCTGCAAAAGAAAGGTTTGACTTGGGCAGAAAACTCAAAGCAGGTAAGAGCAACTGTAAATGATAATTGCACATTTGAGCTAAAATTTTAGTGTTCTGAAAAACATCAGAATTTGAAATAATGCTTTGTTTAGATGCTTAAAATGTCATAATGCATGTGGTGTTTGGACATGGTGGCTCGCTGTAGGTGACGTCATCACGTGGCGAACTAGCCATGGCACGATATGGTGCCACCCTTCTGTATATAATTCAGTTGTGTATTGAATAAAGGAGAGTGCCGTTCATGCCCGTTGTTTGCTCCTCATTGTCAGACATGATAAATAGCGATGAGGATAAACCAATAATAACTCCGTCATGGAAACATGCACAGATCCCCTGCAACCGTTCCTCGATCTACCAGGTGAGCTGCCGATTCCCTGGCCCCACTGGCATAAGATATTTCTGAATTACACTCACCGGCCACTTTATTAGGTACACCATGCTAGTAACGGGTTGGACCCCCTTTTGCCTTCAGAACTGCCTCAATTCTTCGTGACATAGATTCAACAAGGTGCTGGAAGCATTCCTCAGAGAGTTTGGTCCATATTGACATGATGGCATCACACAGTTGGCGCAGATTTGTCGGCTGCACATCCATGATGCGAATCTCCCGTTCCACCACATCCCAAAGATGCTCTATTGGATTGAGATCTGGTGACTGTGGAGGCCATTTGAGTACAGTGAACTCATTGTCATGTTCAAGAAACCAGTCTGAGATGATTCCAGCTTTATGACATGGCGCATTATCCTGCTGAAAGTAGCCATCAGAAGTTGGGTACATTGTGGTCATAAAGGGATGGACATGGTCAGCAACAATACTCAGGTAGGCTGTAGCGTTGCAACGATGCTCAATTGGTACCAAGGGGCCCAAAGAGTGCCAAGAAAATATTCCCCACACCATTACACCACCACCACCAGCCTGAACCATTGATACAAGGCAGGATGGATCCATGCTTTCATGTTGTTGACGCGAAATTCTGACCCTACCATCCGAATGTCGCAGCAGAAATCGAGACTCATCAGACCAGGCAACGTTTTTCCAATCTTCTATTGTCCAATTTCGATGAGCTTGTGCAAATTGTAGCCTCAGTTTCCTGTTCTTAGCTGAAAGGAGTGGCACCCGGCGTGGTCTTCTGCTGCTGTAGCCCATCTGCCTCAAAGTTCGACGTACTGTGCGTTCAGAGATGCTCTTCTGCCTACCTTGGTTGTAACGGGTGGTTATTTGAGTCACTGTTGCCTTTCTATCAGCTCGAACCAGTCTGGCCATTCTCCTCTGACCTCTGGCATCAACAAGGCATTTCCGCCCACAGAACTGCCGCTCACTGGATATTTTTTCTTTTTCGGACCATTCTCTGTAAACCCTAGAGATGGTTGTGCGTGAAAATCCCAGTAGATCAGCAGTTTCTGAAATACTCAGACCAGCCCTTCTGGCACCAACAACCATGCCACGTTCAAAGTCACTCAAATCACCTTTCTTCCCCATACTGATGCTCGGTTTGAACTGCAGGAGATTGTCTTGACCATGTCTACATGCCTAAATGCACTGAGTTGCCGCCATGTGATTGGCTGATTAGAAATTAAGTGTTAACGAGCAGTTGGACAGGTGTACCTAATAAAGTGGCCGGTGAGTGTATATCATCACTACCGGCTTGAACGATGCTAATGACAAGAGGCTAAGGCTGATGCTAATCTGCTATCTTGGCACCTAAGGACAACGTGTGCTTGACTCTCTGGGCCCTAGGGATGCATACAAAGACTGTGTGGCCGCGATGACCATGTTTTATACTGACTATAACAACGTAACAGCACAGAGAACAATCTTCTTCTTGGCACCACCAGAGTGAGGGTGAGTTGGTCCGGCATTATGTAGCAAACCTCCAGGACCTAGCAGTACCTGTGATTTTGGAGAGAAGATGGAAGAGATAATATGTGGTAAGCTAGCGGAGAGCACTAACAACAGGAGGCTGCAGTGTAGGCTGTTTTCAACAGCAGACAAGCTAACACTGGATGAGACTGTGAAATGGGTGTCCCAAATAGAGGCAGAGGACAAGCTATTATCACAGTTAATGCTGCCTAGCCAACAAGTGTCTTGCCCGACCCCACAAACACAGGTCGCTGCTGTCACCATCTAGTAACCCGGCCCCACACCTCCCTGCTGCAATGAAAAGAAGAAGGGTAGGAAATGGGACAATGAAGGTGAGCGCCCGCACTGCAGTGGTTGTGGTTCATCTAAACGTCAGACTTAGTCACTCGCCTGCCGAGCCAGAGGGGTGAAATACTACCACTGCAGGAAACTAAACGATTTTGCCAGGGTCTGTCGCTCAACCTGCATGGACTCAACAGCCCACTCACCAGGCTCAGTCACCGTTCACTCAATTGGCGCCAAATACTTGTCATTCAGGTGGTGTATGGTGGAACTGGATGGCATTGACGTGCCGCTGCTGCTGGACACAGGGTCCTCGAGGTTCCTTCTGAGCGTGTCTACAATCAGAAAGCTGTTTCCTCGGAAAACTAAATAAAAAGGGGCTTGATTATTTAGACCTTTCTAAGTGAGAAGAAGGATTTTAAAGTTAATTCTAAATTCTATGGGAAGCAAATGAAGGAAGGCCAGAACCAGAGAGATGTGATCTCTCTTTCTAGTACCTGTTAAAACTCTTGCTGCAGCATTTTGAATCAGCTGAAAACTTTTTAAAGATGTTTTAGGACAGTCTGATAATAACGAGTTACAATAATGTAATCTAGAGCTAACAAAAGTGTGGATTAGTTTCTCAGCATCACTCTAAGACAAGATGCTCCTATTCTTGGCAATATTATGCAAATGATAGAAGGCAGGTTTAGAAACAAGTTTAATATGTGAATTAAAGAACAGATCTTGATCAAAAATGACTCCAAGGTTCCTCACAGAACTATTAAGAGAAAGAGTAACCACATCCAAACTAAGAGTTTGATTTGGAAAGGTATTTCTGAGGTTTTTTGGACTAACTAGAATGACTTCAGACTCATCTGAATTTAATAGTAGGAAATTACAAGTCATCCAAGCTTTGATTTCCTTAGGACAAGCCTCTAATTTGGCTTATTGATTACTATCATCTGGCTTCATTTACAAGTATAATTGTGTCTCATCTGCATAACAATGAAAATGTACACAGTACTTTCTTATAATGTTGCCTAGAGGAAGCATATATAAACTAAAAAGAACAGGGCCTAGCACAGATCCCTGTGGAACTCCGTGACTGAGCTTTGACTTGGAAGAAAACTTATTATTTATATGAACAAACTGGAACCTATCAGATAAGTAAGATCTAAACCACTGCAACAAAGTTCCATTAAGTCCAACAAGGTGTTCTAGTCTATCAAGTAAAATATTATGATCGATAGTATCAAAAGCTACCCTAAGGTCCAAATGGACGAGTACAGAAACAAGCCTATTATCAGGTGTCATAAGGAAGTCATTAGTGACCATTACTAAAGCTGCTTTCAGTACTATGTTTGATTCTAAACTCAGACTGAAACTCTTGAAATAAACCATTTCCCTGCAAGTGGTCAAATAATTGCATAGCAACAACTCTTTCTAATATTTATGGAATGAAAGGCAAATTAGAGATTGGTCTATAGTTAGCTAAAACTCCTGGATCCAGCGTTGGGTTTTTAAGTAAGGGTGTAATTATGGCAGTTTTAAAAGCCTGCAGTACATGGCCTAATGATCATGAAGAATTGATTGTTTGAAGAATAGAGCTACCAATAAATGGGAAGACTTCTTTAAATAACCTCATAGGAATAAGGTCTAAAAGACAAGTTGAAGGATTGAGGAAATTATTTTATCTAACTCTAAAAGGTCAACTGGAGTAAACTCATCCAAACAGATATCAGTTGAAGTAGTTGTAGTAGTTACTGTATTTAATTTAACAGTGGGAAGAATCTGACTGATTTTATCTCTGATAGATGAAATTTTATTATTGAAGAAGTTCATAAAGTTCTGACTAGTAAGCTCTAAAGGAATGTTAGGTTTGACAGAGTCCTGACTCTTTGTCAGCCTGACTACAGTGCTGAAAAGAAACCTGGAATTATTCTTGTTCTCTTCTATTAATGTGGAATAAAAACTTGTTCTAGCTTTCATAAGTGATTTTTTTTTAATAAATTAAAAGATGATTTCTCCAAGCTAAAAACATTTCATCTAATTTAGTGGAGGACCATTTTCGTTTTAATTGATGAGTCTTCTGTTTTAAGCTATGAGTTTTTGTGCTGAACCAATGAGTTAGAAATCTCTGATTAGACTTTTTCTTTCATGAAGGGGCCACCATGTCTAGGGTCTGATGCAGAGAAGCTGTCACTATCTAACATGCTATCAATTACAGAAGGAGCAACCTCTCCATAGCTTATCTCCGTTGTGTTGACACATGGCATTGAGGAAACAATCTGCTTAAATTTGGTAACAGTTCCAATTGTCTATATAGCCCACATTGTTTGCAGGACACCACACAGTCAGTGAATTAAAGACGCGGTTCACCTCCCCACCAGTACTTGCCCACTTCGACTCACAAAACCCCACGTTTGTGTTGTGTGATGCTTCCAACACAGCAGTGGGAGCCATTTTATCACAACTGCAAGAAGGAACCGAGCACCCAGTGGTGTTTGCCTCAAGGTCACTCACCTCGGCTGAGCGGAAGTACTCGGTGGGAAAGAGGGATGCAGTGGCGTGTGTTTAGGCATGCAAACGTTGGCACATGTACCTATATGGACAATGCTTCATGCTGTGAACAGACCACAGGGCCTTCACGGCACTGCTAGGGTTGGGACACAGACCCCTGCGCATCTACAAGTGGACAGAAAGACTACAGGCATATAACTTTAACACCCAGTTTACACCGGACAGAGAAAATGTGGTGGCGGACCTCCTGTCCCGGGCCACACCTAACCCCACTCCAAATGGTGACTGAGACATCCTGGAGCCAGAATTGATTCACATGCTCCATGGGCCACTCCAAAATGCCATCTCCCTACAAGAGCTCCCGGAGGCATCTGAACAGGACCCAACACTGACCCAGCTGCGTGCATTCATTCGCGAGGGCTGGCCGGCCAAGGTGCCGGGGGAATTGGCACCCTTCCACAGAGTCAGGGATGATTTATCATGCTGGAACGACGTCTGTGTGGCAAGGGGCCACTGCATGGTGATTCTGGAGGCACTTAAAGGCCGCATCCTGACCATGCTACACGAGAGTCTCCTGGGTGTTGTCAGGGTTAAACAATGGTGTAGAGGTTCAGTATGGTGGACAAGGATTGACAAGGACATGGAGGTCATGGTGAAAGACTGTGCACCTTACCTGGCTTGCGGGAAAACTGGCATGCCACCACCCCCACCCCTGCAACCACTGCCATGGTCATCAGCCCCATGGAAACATGTCCAATTGGACATATGCAATGAACTGCATAGTGCCCCTCAGTGCCTACACTTTCTATTAGTGGCCTATGACCTCCACTTGAAATGGCCCGAAGTGTGGCCCTCCGGCTCAGTCACCATCGACGTAGTCATCAACTTCCTCACCTCCCTTTTCGACCGCTGGGGTGTGCCAGATGCAATCACAATGGACAACGGACCGCAGTTCACCTCAGTGGATTTTGAGGCCTTCATAAAAGAAAGGGGCATCAACCACGTAAAAACTGCCTTCTACCACTCTCAGGCGAACGGGGTCGGGGAAGGTGGTGGAGAGATTCAACCAAACCCTCAAGAACGGTCTCAGGGCACATCTAGAGGATGGGCTTCCATTTTCACCTGCACTACAGAGGACCCTACTACATTACTGAAGCAACACCTCACAGCACAACGGGCAGCTCTGCGGCATTACTGATGCTGGGATGTGAGATGAGTCATCCCCTGGATCACCAATGTCCCTCAGCGACTGCTACACCCCTGGAGATGCCCTCACCTAGAGGGAGGGTGGTTAAACAAAAACAACAGATGAAGCAAAGGTTCGACAAGAAGCACAGGGTGAGGGAATCCAGACTTGCAGTGCTGGACTGGGTTCATATCCAATGTCCCAACTGTGCCCACAAGTTGCAGTCGTTTCAGACAACGCCAATGCAGATCATGGTGCAGTTGGGTCCAGCCACTTTTTGTCTCACTGATGGGTCACGGTGGCATGCCAGCTGCCTCAGAATGGGGACACCAACTTTGGCCCTGGACCAGGAGTTGGCCACGGACATGGCGAGACCAGGCTGGGTCTTCGACGACACAAGACCCACAACCCCCAACACACATCTGCTGGAGTCGGCAACGGTGGCACGACCTGAGCACCGCCCGGAAGGGATTCAACAGAGACTCCACTACCTTAGAGACTTTGTAATAAATAACTGACTCTTAAGTGTAGCCACGACGTGACCGATAACATTGGCAGAATAACCCACTCAGTCATGCGGGCATGCCGGTAGTCCCTGCCCTTTTCCACTAGTATCTGTTTGGCCCGGTACAGTACGGTACAGTTCAGTTCAGTTCGGTCCGCTTGTGTTTCCATTACACCAGAGTACCGCTTGATGTGGGTGGGATTTGCTACAGGAAGGCAGTGCAACCCTCCCGTGATGTAAAACATGCAACGCACAATCAACACAATATCAAAACACAAGATGGAGGATTACGAGAGGATGATTATACTGCTCACTCTGTGGCTTTTTGTCAAGGCCAAGACTGACAGAAGAACAGCACATATTCAACCAAAACATCGCTCGAGTACAGGTCATTGTGGAGAATGCTTTTGCCAGGCTGAAGGGAAGGTGGCACTGCTTTCTTAAAAGGAATGACATCCAACTGTTGAAAGCTATGGTGCTGACTTGTTGTGCTCTGCACAATCTGTGTGAAAATCATGGAGACACTTTCGACACCACATTGGATGATCCTGCAGCTGAAGCATGTGAACCAGTGGGGGCAGCGGTACAGGGTGTAGAGGAGCAGGGCAGAGATGTAAGAGATGCTCTGATGCAGTACTTGTGTAGCAATAATGACTAAACACTGAGTGCCTTCCCATTCATGTGCCTACATATGTCCAACTGTTGTGTTATTAAAATAAATTTTTTTGTACCCTTTTCAGATACTACATCTTCTCTGTTGTTTATAAGGGTTAATTATGAAGGTAAGAGTGATTTAAATGCTAAAAGACAGGGCAAGCTGTCTACGAGTGATCCAGCAGTTACATATATCACTTTTGGTGTGATGCATATGAATCCTGTGCTGAAACAAGTTAAATCCCATGTAACCTTATCTCATTATACTGAAAAACTTACATTTTTTGTTAACCTTTTCTTACCCCTTAGCATTCTTGGCAGTTTTCCAGTGTGGAAAAAGAGAATTTTGGTTAAGAAAGAACTTTCATTATTCACCATTACACACAGATAACATAAAAACATTGCATGGCTAGTTTTCCAAAATGTATCTAAATATTTTTTAAGTACAATGTCAGGATACACTGCATCACAAGATTTTGTTGGTCCAAAACTGCTCCCACAACCTACAGTCATGTGAAAAAATTTGGACATGCTGTATTAGCCTGTGTCGTTTTTTTGTGAGGAATTTGTACATGTGGATATTTAATAACAATGTTAAAAATACTGGGAGATTCATGTACTGTATTACAACTAAACAATTTAAAATGAAGACTTTTTTTCTAAATTTTTTAAAGGATTCTTTAACATTGTGAGATACGGCCATTTTCAACATGTGTGCAGGCGCAATGGAGGGCGCTGGTCGTCGTGTCTGACGAACACAAACTCCGCGTTCTTCAAAGTTTTAGGCACAAAAGCACGCGGAAAACAGTGGTGGGCAGGGCCCGGCAGCGTGCCTGTGTTTGCGCTATGCTGCAAAAGCTGAGACGGGCAGCTGTCCGGCACCGGATTATTTGGCAGAAATTCCCCGGGCAGCCATAGTGGCTGCGCAAAAACAAGCTCTCTGCCGGGGAAGCTTCCAAATCCTCTTTTGCCGCGGAGCACAACCCCAATATAAAACCCACGGCAACCTGTCTACCCAATTTGCATCCGTCAGTGAAGCCCTGAGTGCTGCTTTCAGTGATCTATGAAAACGCTCGCATAACCCATTGGCCTGTGGGTTGTACGCGGTTGTGCCATGAATTGCAACGCCGGCAGCCTGGGAGTTTGCAGATGGAGGAGATGGACACAATACCAACACTTCAGTTTATTACCTCCGCCAAGGAGGTAATGCTTTTACTACTGAACCACTAATCCTATCATTGTGAATCCAATTGCTAGTCATATGTTTTCATGGTCAAGGAATCTGAAAACGTACACACAAACACTGTATGGGGGGGAACTGTGGCGCTTGGCGGAGGTCTGCGCTCTCCGAGTGCTTTTCTAGTTGTTCTTGTGCTCTTATTTGTGAGGCACAGTGTGGTTGCACGCACTTCCGTTTCTGCCACCACCCGTGCCTATAAAGACCAGCAGTCAGGAGGGGCAGTCCTCTTCGCCATCACTCCTGCCTTGCGGTCGTAGTGTGGTGTGTGATACCTTTTAATAAACATGCATTCAGTTGTACATCTGGCCTCATCCTTTCGGGTCTACATCCAGACACAATTGACAATGAAGATAAAGGAGGTATGGAAGCATGTGGGTCTCTACTTAAGCCATTTCTGGAACTCCTGGGCGAGCCACCTGTTCCCTGGCCGAGATGGTACGCCGCCTTCCAGATGTACATAGTGGCGCTAAACCTGGGCAGCATGGACAAGTTGAGGGCGTTGTTAGTGCACAACTTGAGTATCGAAGTCCAGCGAATTCTGAGCACGTTCGACGATTCTGACAGCTTCGACGATGTGATCGTGCTGATGCCGCACCATTTTCGCATCCCGGACAATGTTATTGTCCGGAGAATCGAGTTTCGGCAGCACCGCCAACAGGTGAAGGGTCTCCTCCTGTCTGAGATGGCTGTGTTGTTCACAGTCATGCTGCAGGCATCACTGAAAGAGATTTCCTGAATTTATAGAGTGCTTTCTGCCTTACTGAGTGAGATTTCCCTATTTTCTGCTTCAAATGGGTGTGGTTTAAAGTAGTGTGCCCTATTCGGTCTCAGCTTCTCTGTGCTTTGCCTGGCGTGCAGCATTGCTCGCTTTGCGGTTATTTCGGGCTTCAAGTGACTCAGCACGTGCATGGTGCACTGCCACACGTTTCCTGTCTGTCTGTGCATCCCTTGTCTGTTGTATCCTATGCTGGTGAAGGGTCTCCTCCTGTGGTAGGCATCATAGGACACTACATTATAGGTAGGCAGTCCTATTGTCTATATGACGGCAATGCCTATATGATGGCATCACGAGTCCTATGTAACCTGAGATCATAGGATCATCATAGGACATCAGGCAGACATCATAGGCCATCCTATGATGTCCTTTGATCGTGACAGACACACACACAGATTTCTTAAATTTCTAGAGTGGTGATGATAGAGTGATAAGCACTGCGCCTCAGTACAGCAGATTTTGCAAGAGCCAGGTTTATGTTTAAAATAACTTGATTTTATTGTGGCCTCAGAAATGTCAATGAGTTAATACAGTCAGATGACTTGAATCATTTGAATGAAGCACGGTGACTGCCAGCACATTTAAAAATGATTTTTTTTTGCCACATCAGCTTTTCAAAACCAAGAATTTTATCACTACTTCCTCCGCTACAGCTAAAAAAATGGACCAGGTGTCCACCGCTGACAACTGAGCAGCCCAGGATCCACTCTGTACATGTACATTTTTCAAGCTAGTGATTCATGGTGGAAAAGAAACAGCACAGCAACACTGTAGTGGGAAAATCCACGGAATAGGTATGTGGGTCTATTATGAGGCTTTATGAAATTATATGAATCACTTCATAAATCACTGGTTTTAAAATGCACTTGTATATGTTGACATTTTGGATCCACTTGACCTGTATCCATAAACAAAACAGTGTGTTAATCTTTTGTTTGTTGCGCTTTACTTGTATGTGAACGTGTCATGCCACACGTTTACGGAGTTGTGCCACACGTTGACGGAGCTGGAGCTGGTACTGGTGTTGGATCTGCAACGGATGCAGGAGAGCCCAAGGGATGCATGCTGAGGAAGGGGGACCCCGGGCATGTGGAATGAGATTCTAGAAAGAAAGTACACACACAACTTTAATGCACAACATGAAAGTGCAACACGTACACAAAACTTTTTAACCAGGATTAGCATATTTTGTCGTTTTGCTCTCACAAGTGAATAAATCAGACAGAGCAAGCGCGAATCATGCTCCTGGTTAACACTCATGAGCCAGGAGAGAACGGAGTTGTAATTGCTCAAAAAAGTTACCGTGGCACCAATAGGCTGGATAGAGCAGAAAGATGCATAGTATCACAAAACACTCACCATCCATGGTTTGTAACAATATTGTGGCCGGGTCGACTCCCATCTCCCTCCAATTACTGGCTCGCCATTACTGTAAATGGCGTCCATCTGGTCGAACTTCTTCCACTGCTTTTGGTTTTCCCCACATCGACCACTGTGGTCCTTGATGGCCCATTAATTACATTTCAGTTTTTTAAGCTTATCCCTACATTGTTTAATTGTCCGGTTGTATCAACGGGCGGACAACTGCTGCGTGACCTCATGGAAAATCTTCTCACTGCTGTGCGATCCATCTAACTCTCTGGATCCTATCGTCAGCCACAATGCAAAGAAAAGTATGCACCTCCTCGTGGGACAATGGTTTAGAAGATTTGTGTGAAGCCAAAGCCATCTCTACCGTTTGCAGTGATTACTCGCTGAAGAGGTTTTGCAAATGGCAGTTGTACTTTCAGCAGAAGAACGGCAGTCTTATGACGTTATGCCCTGACCAATCAGTGGCCTGCAGTGTTTTTAAGTCATATTTTCAGGTCGGTACGGTACATTTAGAACCACTCGGCAGCAGGTCCGAAAAATTGGGACAGTAACCATTACAGTTAGTAATGGAAAAGCCTACAAATTGTACTGTACCGAACGGAATTGGGGCAAGCTGGTACTAGTGGAAAAGGACCATAACTCTCAACCCCCATGTATCACCCTTCTATGACTTTTAAGGTTAATGATATCTATGGACATGCTTAGACTTGATTCTTTTTTTCTTAACATGTTGTTATTCATGCAGGTACCTGTGTCAGTGTGTAGCGAGAAGTGTCCCCCAGGAACACGCAAGGTTCTTCAGAAAGGGAAGCCGATCTGCTGCTATGATTGTATAAGATGTGCAGAAGGAGAAATTAGCAATGTTACAGGTATAGAAATGTTTTGAACAGTGTTGTAAATTTTCTTTATATATCTGAAAGGAGGAAGAATATTAAACCTTTAACCAGACCATCAATGAGGGGATAGCTTATTTTGGCCCGAGAGTGATTAGAATTCCTGACCACTGACTTTGACCTTAAGTACAGCCTAGATGCAGACCCATCTAGAATGTCCTTAAGGTCATGGTCCTTGGAGGAGAAACCATTTTCATGCAATCAGTAATGCCCAGATCTCCTGATCTTTGACCTTAACCTTGAGCTCAACCTGGGCGCACACAAATTTGAGGATCACTGTGTGAGTTTGGTGAGAAATAGGGTAATTGCCAAGAAGAAGTAACAATTTTCATGAAATCATATAAGTGCTGAGATCTCCTGACCTTATACCCTGACCATGAGTACAGCCTTAATCAGACCCACTTTATGATCATTGTGCATCAGTTTGTTGAGAATTAGGGCCATTGCCTAGGAGGAGTATTGATTTTTCTTAAATCACATAAGTGCCCCAATCTCCTGATCTTTGTTTGACCTTGAACTTGACCTTGAATACAACTTGGATGTTGGCCAACCTGAAGATCATTATGAGTGAGTTTAGTAATCAAATGCAAATGCAAATGCAAGGGCAAATGCCTAGGAGGAGGAGCAATTCCTGTGAAATGTGGATGGATGATTGGATGACGAATGTCACATCATCACATAAGCTCCTTTTGGGTTTGCCGGAATGAGCTAAGAATGTGATTATTTCTCAGATATGTTTCGAGAAAATAACTTTTTTTTAGGGTTTTTTGCATCCTGTATGTAATTGCTAATGTAAAATATCTTGTATTTATCATGTATGCATCATGTACGGGGGGCTGAAAAGTTCATAGACTGAAAAGTTCAAAATGGTCAAATTTAACCAAATGTGGTTTATTTTTCAACATAGTCTTCCCTTCAGTCCACACACTTCTTCCATCGGTGTTGCAGCACTTGGATCCCTGCAGTTGAAAAATAAACCACATTTGGTCAAATTATACCACTATGAACTTTTCAGCCTATGAACTTTTCAGCCCCCCCTCGTATGTATCTATCCATAAAGTGTCACATTTATTGAATACAAGAAAAAGAAACAATATCAATACAAATCTACTCATCAAGTCTCACATCTCCCTCACTGTTGATTTGCAGATTCTGTCACCTGTATGAGATGTCTACCTGAATTCTGGTCAAATGAGAGAAGAGATGCCTGTATAAAGAAGGAATCAGTGTTTCTGTCGTATGAAGAAATTATGGGAGCACTGTTAGCTGCAGCATCTTTGTTGGGAACATGCATGACTGCTGCTGTTGCATTCATTTTCTTCAGATACAGGAAGAGTCCAATTATCAGAGCCAACAACTCTGAGCTCAGCTTCTTGTTGCTCTTATCCTTAGTCCTATGTTTCCTATGTTCTCTGACCTTTATCGGCCAACCCTCTCAGTGGTCTTGCGTGTTGCGACACACAGCATTTGGCATCACATTTGTCCTCTGTATTGCTTGCATTCTGGGGAAAACAATAGTTGTACTGATGGCCTTTAGGGCTACACTTCCAGGCAGGAATGTGATGAAATGGTTTGGTCCCACACAGCAGAGATTTAGTATTCTGTGTTTTACTCTTATTCAATTTGTTATATGTATCTTCTGGTTAGCAATTTCTCCACCTTCTCCTTTAAAGAATTTCAAAGAAATCAAGGACAAAATCGTCTTAGAGTGTGCTCTCGGATCAGCTTTAGGCTTCTGGGCTGTGCTTGGGTACATTGGTCTTTTGGCAATGCTATGTTTTATTTTTGCTTTTCTGGCTCGAAAATTGCCTGATAATTTCAATGAAGCCAAATTCATCACCTTTAGCATGCTTATATTCTGTGCAGTATGGATTGCATTCATTCCAGCATATGTCAGTTCTCCTGGGAAGTTCAGCGTTGCTGTAGAAATTTTTGCAATTCTTGCCTCCAGTTTTGGGCTGTTATTTTGTATCTTTATCCCCAAATGTTATATAATCTTACTGAAGCCAGAGAAGAATACAAAAAAGCATATGATGGGGAGAGGATAGTGCAGTCATATTGCAAATTTAAAAAAAATCTGTAACATTCTTTATGTAGCAATGACAGCCTTTTTTTATTACTTTGTGATAACATTAACAGTATGCCTCATGTTTGTATATCATTTGGAAATCTGTTACTTATTTTAAAAAAAAATGTTTCTCAAAACAATGTCAATGGATAGTACACTATTGCCCACAAATGTAATTAAACTGTGGTAATGAGAATCGACATACTGACTATGTGATTCTCTATAAATCTTGTATTATATTGCAGAGTTAATAAAACTGGTGTGAAAGACAGCTCTTATGTGTTTGGCTTGTTCTCCTGAGACTCTGTGTCACAATAACAATGTGTTCCCATCTTTGCAATTATTTAAAGCCTGCTATGAGATGTAAAGCCAGTTTGTCTTATGTTTGGTGTAGAACAGAGCTATGCCTTTTTTGAAGTGGTTTGTCATTGTTCTGCTGGTGAGGAAGCTGAATTCTGTGTGTCAACTGCAAGGGTACACACAACTTCCTGAACTAGCCCAGGACGGAGACCTTGTAATTGGCGGTATTTTTTCGTTTCGCACAGGACAAGATTATGTAGCTGATACGTTTCAAGCAGTTCCAGAGTTTAGAAAGTGCAAAAAGTATGTAATGAAAGTCATGCATTGCATTGCTTTTGTATTGTAAATTTGTATATGCCTTATCAGTGTTCATGTATTCTGTTGTTCATTTGAAACTTTGGCAGAAATGTTTGTGATTTTCTTTTTTTTTTAATTTCTCAGCTTCAATCTTAGAGAATTCAAATTTGCTCAAGCTATGATATTTGCTATAAATGAAATCAATGCAAATCATGAATTTCTGCCTAAAGTCAAACTTGGCTACAGTATCTATGATAACTGTGGAACCATGGACATACTAAGAGCTGCACTGGCACTTGTGAGTGGAGTAAACAGAAATGGCAGTGACTGTACTCAAACTGTGCAGGCAATCTTGGGACATTCAGGATCAAGACCAACGATTGCATTTGCAAGGGTAGTTGGAAGGTTTCAAATACCTGTGGTAAGTTAAAGAAGTGTTGATATTGTGTGCCTAAGTTGAGTGGTCTGTACTCAGTGGGAAAAAAAAAAATAACTGTTACATGAACTTAAATATAAACTGTAAAAGTTAAATCCCTTCTCCATCACTGGCAGTCATCTCTTTAATTGCAGATCAGCCATTTTGCAACATGTGCTTGTCTGAGCAACAGAAGAGAGTATCCCACTTTTTTCAGAACTATTCCCAGTGATTACTATCAAAGCAAAGCCCTTGCAAAGCTTGTGAAACACTTTGGCTGGACCTGGGTGGGAGCTATAGCTGTAGATAATGAATATGGATTAAATGGTATAGCGACATTTATTCAAGCTGCCCGAGAATATGGAGTGTGCATTGAGTATTCTGAAGCTTTTTCATCTTCATACCCACCTAAGGGATTACAGAGAATAACTAAGATCGTTATGCACTCCACTTCCAGAGTTATTATAGCCTTTATGTCTCACAGAGAAATTAAACTGCTGGCTGCTGAGTTGTACAAACAGAACATTACAGGATTACAGTGGATTGGCAGTGATGCTTGGATCACGGATCACTCTCTGACTGACAGTGAGGGGCATACTATCCTGGTGGGCTCACTTGGGTTCACCGTTGCAAGGGCTAAAATACCAGGGCTGGGGGAGTATCTGAGACAGCTTCACCCCTCACAGTTCCCCAGCAGTCAGTTTGTCAGAGATTTCTGGGAAGATGTTTTTGACTGCTCTCTGAACGCATCCATGAACATACAGAGACAACTATGTAGCGGATCTGAGAGTCTGGAAAATGTTGAGTCACAATTCACTGACATGTCTGAGCTCAGATTCACAAATAATGTCTACAAGTCAGTATACGCAGTGGCTCACGCAGTTGACAGCCTGATCAAATGTGATGCCCTTTCCAATGAGAGCTGTCCTTATCCTAAACAGATTCAACCATGGCAGGTGAGAAAGCAATATTTCAGAGATGCAGTGATAACAGAAGGAATCTGTCATTAAAACCAGATGTGCCATCTCTGTAGGTCTTGCAGTATCTCAGCATTGTGAATTTCACCACTAAGGAAGGAGAAAGAGTTTATTTTAACAATGAGGGAGAGTCTCCAGCAAGATACGAGCTTGTAAATTTGCAAATTACAAACCGAGGAACAATGGAAGGAAAGACAGTTGGCATTTATGATGCTTCTCTTCCAGAAAGTCAGCAGTTTATCATGAATCGCATTCCAGTTGTGTGGGGAAATGGATTAACTGAGGTAAAGTAAGACTGAGGTTTAGACCTATGTTTCCTGAACATCTGCTTTATCGTGGGCATTCTATGAGCTAAACTTGACCTTATTTTTGTGTGTAGGAAGTGCCTGTGTCAGTCTGCAATAAAAAATGTCTCCCAGGCACTCATAAGGTTCTTCAGAAAGGAAAGCCGGAGTGTTGCTATGATTGTATACCATGTCCAGCAGGCGAGATCAGCAATTTAACAGGTAAATAAATAATAAAATAACAGAGACTGAAAATCTGTTTGAATGATGGCCTCGTAAGTTTAACATTGATTTTCACTGCATTCAGCTTTTTTGGTCTTTGTTGCAGATTCAGTAAACTGTATGAAATGTCCGCTGGACTACTGGTCAAACAAAGGCAGAAATACATGCATCCTGAAAGAAATTGAATTCCTGTCATATGATGAAATCCTGGGAGCAAGTCTAGTGGTCTTTTCATTGTTTGGAGTTTTTCTAACTATGATCACAACATTAGTTTTTTACTGCCACAGAGAAACCCCACTAGTTCGAGCCAACAACTCAGAGCTGAGCTTCCTTTTGTTGTTCTCTTTAACTCTGTGTTTCCTGTGCTCTCTGACCTTCATCGGCCGACCCACTGAGTGGTCCTGCATGTTGCGACACACGGCATTTGGCATCACCTTTGTCTTGTGTATCTCTTGTGTTCTGGGAAAAACAATAGTGGTTTTAATGGCATTCAGAGCCACACTTCCAGGCAGTCATGTGATGAAGTGGTTTGGACCAACACAGCAGAGACTCAGTGTTTTGACTTTCACTCTTGTACAAGTTTTGATTTGCATACTTTGGCTGACCATAAATCCCCCGTTTCCATTCATGAACTTTCAGCTCTATGAAGACAGAATCATTTTAGAGTGCAACCTGGGAACGGGTGTGGGGTTCTGTGCTGTTCTGGGATACATTGGGCTTCTGGCTGTGTTGTGTTTAGTGCTGGCGTTTTTAGGTAGAAAGCTGCCTGATAATTTCAACGAAGCTAAATTCATCACCTTCAGCATGCTGACCTTCTCTGCAGTCTGGATCACATTCATCCCAGCTTATGTCAGTTCACCTGGGAAGTTTACTGTTGCTGTGGAAATATTTGCTATTTTAGCCTCCAGTTTTGGATTACTTAGCTGCATTTTTCTGCCAAAATGTTATATAATTTTGCTTAAGCCAGAACAGAATACTAAGAAACATGTGATGGGAAAAACATCAAATTATGAAATACAATATTAATAAATGAAATTTGATCAACTCACTGTGTAATTGTTTTATTTGATACTGTTTCTTTTGAGGTGCTGAATCTGTGCTACATTTGTGTATTGTATTCAATAAATACTCAACATGTTGTGCTGCCATATGTTTGTAGATGCATTAATTAATACCTACACAAACACAACTACAAAAGGAAATACAGTAAGTCCCACAAACACACCTTTGGTAAAGAAAAAAAGAGAGAAAAAGAAAAATCCCAAGAGCTAAAAAGCTGTTTTCCTGAATATTTTTATGTAAGTATGTGGCAAAAGATGACTTTTTTTTTTTTTTTTGCATTCCTGCTTTGCTATCTTACTTTCCACACTAAACTGTCTTCACACAATACTCTACATAAAATGCTTCATTCCAGCTTCATATGTCACTGGGTGAGAAAGAGTAAAAAGGTGGATGTTGATGAGTTGGAAAATACAGTGCATCTGGAAAGTATTCACAGCGCTTCACTTTTTACACATTTTGTTATGTTACAGCCTTATTCCAAAAGGGTTTAAATTCATTTTTCCCTCAATATTCTACACACAATACCCCATAATGACAACGTGAAAAAGGTTTGTTTGAGATTTTTGCAAGTTTATCAAAAATTTAAAAAAAACTAAGAAATCATATGTACATAAGTATTCACAGCGTTTGCCATGAAACTCAGAATTGAGCTCAGGTGCATCCTGTTTCCACTGATCATACTTGAGATGTTTCTACAGCTTAATTGGAGTCCACCTGTGGTAAATTCAGTTGATTAGACATGAGTTGGAAAGGCACACACCTGTATATATAAGGTCCCACAGTTGACAGTGCATATCAGAGCACAAACCAAGCATGAAGTCAAAGGAATTGTCTGTAGGCCTCCAAGACAGGCTTGTCTCGAGACACAAATCTGGGGAAGGGTACAGAAAAATTTCTGCTGCTTTGAAGGTCCCAGTGAGCACAGTGGCCTCCATCATCCGTAAATGGAAGAAGTTCGGAACCACCAGGACTCTTTCTAGAGCTGCCCGGCTGTCTAACCTGAGCGACTGGGGGAGAAGGGCCTTAGTCAGGGAGGTGACCAAGAACCCAATGGTCACTCTGTCAGAGCTCCTGCATTCCTCTATGGAGAGAGGAGAACCTTCCAGAAGGACAACCATCTCTGCAGCAACCAATCAGGCCTGTATGGTAGAGTGGCCAAGACGGAAGCCACTCCTTAGTAAAAGGCAGATGGCAGCCCGCCTGGACTTTGTCAGAAGCCACCTGAAGGACTCTCAGACCATGAGAAACAAAATTCTCTAGTCTGATGAGACAAAGATTGAACTTTTTGGCATGAATGCCAACCCAGTCAGCAAGGGTGATGTGGGCCAGATCTGGTTTATCTCTGGCATGTCTGGGGTAGGTGTGGATGTGGGGTGTCTGATGTGGGCCAGAGGTGGGCCACATTACGGGCAACAGTATCCAGTTTGAGTCATTCAGCCCAGATGTGGCCCAAGTCATTAGCGAAATGTTCCCCCACTTGGCGGCGGCGCCACCAGAGGGGGCTGTCGCGCATGCGCCAGGAACACGCCAGTTTCGTGAGCAGATCATGAACAGTCAAGGAGTACACCGTGCAGAATCTCCACGATATTATACGTTGAAGAACAGTGTCGGAATGGTGAGTTGCATTTATTTCATTACTATTGTCATTGAAAAACCATGGGTGGCTTTGCAAGTCAGTAGTTGATTCATTTCATGTAAACGATGCCTCGAATGAAAGACCAAATGGCGAACCACGTGTTTCACTGCACACACAAAATACTCTGGTCAAGGCTTGTTGATGTATAGCTTAATTTTTATGAACATGTCCCTGGGCAAGACACTTCACCCGCATTGCCTCCAGTACCCATATAACATTGTATGAATGTGTAAAAATGTTTAAATGCTCGGTGGCGGCCGGAGAGGCTGCTGGCGTGGATTGGCAGCCACATTTCCCTCACTCTGAGTCTGTGATCGCGCGCTGTAGCGCATGCCTGATAAAGCTTAATCACGCTGTGACAATATCGCTCAAAGCGCGGGCAGACATGTCTGTGATCGCACGCTTGTGTTCATCTCCTAACTGTGGTTTTGGGACGCAGGGGAGATGCATCTTCCTTCGCGGTTTAATTCCCGAGTAAATCTCACTCTTGTGGTACACAGGTCGTTTTGGTGAAGCATTGGGGCTTTATTTATATACCGCACTGTTGTCAGCAACAGATTCTACCTGCTCTGGTCGCCTCGCTCTTTCTACTTATCCGCAAAAAATCACACAGCGTTCGCCACACACACCGGGGAGGGAGGGGGGGGGCGCCTCTGCTGTGCAAACGCCATCACTCACTCACTCACGTCCACGCACAGAGCTGCCCCATCCAAACACACGCACCAGACATCCCACAACACTTAGAGCTGACATATGTATTAATCACGCTATGATAAAGTACATCGCGCAAAATTTGCGCACCAGTGTTGCGGATGAAGTAAGGGAACCCAGTGTTGAGGCACAGAATAAGTGCAGGCAGGACACGCGAACTGAAGTTTAAAAGGGTGTTTATTTCATCCTCCAGCACGAAGCTCACTCCAGAGCTGTGGAGGGAGCCCTTTTTTTTATTACTTATTTTGTACTAACCACAGTGCGCAGTGGGCAGCACAGTTTACCCTTGGCCGGGGGATCGCGGAGATCGTGGGTTCGATCCCTGCCCCCGGTCAACAGTGATCTGTGGAGTTTGCATGTTCTCCCCGTGTTTGCGTGGGTTTACTCCGGGATTTCTCCAGTTTCCTCCCACATGTCAAAAACATGCAGGTTAGGGAGTTAAGGGGCGCTTGCGCACGCAGCGACTGGCAGCTGGTGGCTTGTCACCAGACTGCAAAACAAATCTACCAATGGGTACAAAATAAGTAATAATAAAAAAAAGGGCTCGCTCCACAGCGCTGGAGGATGAAATAAACACCCTTTTAAACTTCAGTTCGCAGTGTCCTGCCTGCACTTATTCCGTGCCTCAACACTGGGTTCCCTTATTTCATCCGCAACACTGGTGCGCAAAGCGCACGCGATATTGTACTTTATCATAGCGTGATTAATACATATGTCAGCTCTATCAAGTGTTGTGGGATGTCTGGTGCGTGTGTTTGGATGGGCCAGCTCGGTGCGTAGACGTGAGTGAGTGATGGCGTTTGCACAACAGAGGCGCCCCCCCCCCCCGGTGTGTGTGGCGAACGCTGTGTGATTTTTTTTTTTTTGCGGATAAGTAGAAAGAGCGAGGCGACCAGAGCAGGTAGAATTTGTTGCTGACAAGTGTGGTATATAAATAAAGCCCCAACGCTTCAGCAAAACGGCCTGTGCTTCTGTGTACCACAAGAGTGAGATTTACTCAGGAATTGACCGCGGAGGAAGATGCATCTCCCCTGCGTCCCAAAACCACAGTTGGGAGACGAAAGGTCAACACAAGCGTGTTCTCTTGCCTCACACTACACCATCATTTACTGCTAGTCCACTGCTTCACATCTAACTCTATACGAGTTAGAGTCTGTAGGTGTAAGTACTAACAAGCAAGATGTAATGTGTTTTTCATATTCCTGGAATCTATCTTCACTTTGACCGTATTTCTAAACTAACGAATAGTTGGAACTAATGTTGACAAATGATGTTCTGTTTTTTTTCTCCAGGGTGACAAGCAGTACCAAGTTGTTGTATTTGTCGAGGAAAACACAACGGCAATGGTCCCATGTTCCTGGGTGCAGGGAGGGGTGTGCAGGTGGCCAGCCAATTATGGCAAGGCACGCCTGGATCGGGCAGTGAAGAACTGTGAAGAACCAGGGGAGTTGGAGGAGGGCTGGGTGGATCTAGATGTACGACTGATAGGGTCATCAGGTTAGTAAAGCTTTAGGAATCTTCTGGCCAATATCA
Organism: Pholidichthys leucotaenia; assembly: GCA_020510985.1. NCBI lineage: Eukaryota > Metazoa > Chordata > Actinopteri > Cichliformes > Pholidichthyidae > Pholidichthys > Pholidichthys leucotaenia. The sequence continues at coordinate 227,699,530 of CM035847.1, forward strand.
AACTTTTCCAGAAAGTAGAATTGTGATCCAGGCATTTACACACACCTGTCGTTTTCAGCAATTACTTCATTATTCAAACCTCAGACATGAGTACCATTGTATTTGTTGGTGCATTCAGGTTGCAACACCTAATAAATCATATCTGTTTCAGGGTCTTATGATGTCGCAAGAACAAAACTTGCTAAGAGTGAGTAAACATCTGATGTTACAAGTCCGTCAGAAGCAGAGATAGAGGGCGCAGGTGTCAGGTCTTCCAAAAGAGCAAAAGGGTGACTATGATCTTGTAGTGCTGTAGTTGTAATGTTATACTTCCATTGTTTCAGTGATTCTAAATTTTTAAAACATTTTATGCTCTAGTACTGAATAGAAGATAATTAAAAATGTTAATTTGTGTGTTGTCTTGCTGTAGTGCTAATGAATTACATTTTACTATTGATTGTGATTAGGACCATGATCAGAGTTTTTAGTATGTTCTCTCTGTTTGTAGGCATCCAACTTGGAAACAAAGGGATGAGGAGGACTCCTCTGAGAAGCAGACATCAGGGAAAAGGTCAGCTTCAGACTTGGCAGTGAGCCGGGCAAAGGTCCAGAAGACTGCTACTACTTCGGTATCTGCCCCATCGATGCCACCACCCATGAGCCCTTCTTCACCGGTTAGGAGCCCTGCGCCATCCCCCAGATTCCCCTCGCTCGTGGTGACACCACATTCATCCAGCAGTGTGCAGTCAGCTGGTAACTTATCCAGCACTCCACGTCCACTTGCCAGGAGTTTGCTAGATTCACCTGTGGCCAGCACTAGCCAGTCTTCTCGAGATCTAGATTCAGGTGAGATTCCTATTACTCGGGATATAGATGTCTTCATGTGTATTTTTAGTATAATTTCCCAAAGATTTGCGGGAACTATTCTTTAATATTCAACTTTTGAAGTGGGTCAGTAATTTTATGTAAGAAATGTTAAACAAAAGCAACCTGCCAATAGTATTGCAGCACAATTTTGTTCACTGATGTCTCAGCAGATGATCATGCTTCACTGGACTGACTTGATGATCATCTGGCATTATTTTTGCGGCAAGGTGCAACTGTAGTCTGTAGAAGAGAAAAGCTGTAGTTATTAAACAGTGCATACAAAGACCATTCCTACAGCAAGATGTCTTGAGACATTATCAGATTATTGTAAAATTATTCCACTTCAAAAGTTGACTACTTGTACTTGGACCACATCTGGAGATAATTTGCTGTAAGGATACCCTAAACTTTTGTCTGTATATACACATGTATGTACATGTGGATGTGTGTGTTTGTTTCAGATTCTGTCAGGAGACTGGAAATGTTGCTGAGAGCAGTTGAAGTGAACAGACAGCAACTGGAAATGTTGCTGAGAGCAGTTGAAGTGAACAGGCAGCAACTGGTTCAACTAACCAACCTGGTTAACTCCCTGGTAGCCGGCAATATCAGACCTGTAGAGCAGTTGCCAGACAACATCACCCTGCCCCTGATTACTGTAGAGCAAGTCGATGAGCTTGAGGAGCGTCTCAGCCGAGACTCAGCATTCGTCAATGTCTTGGTAAGTGTGACTTTGGTGTTTGGATGAATGCTTTTTACCCTCGGCCATATTTATGACAAGTGGGTATTGTAATCACATTTGTCCGGATGGGCGGGCGTAGAGATTTCGTTTCCAGGCCATATCTCAGAAACGACATATGTAATCATGAATTGTCACAGATATAGTTGCTGTGGTGCAGATGTGCCTTTTGATACTTTCAATGATGCATCTTAGAAAGTTTTTCTGACAAATTGAAAAAAAAAAAAAATGTTTCTTTTCTGGAGCAGAACTCCAAAACAGTGATGTATAATGCTTAGGTGAGCCTATATGTATTATACATATGTCACAAAATCTGATTGATAATGGATCTCACAGATCGCTTGCGTCACATTTAAATTTTAATGAAACTTTCATGATGAGCATCTGGGCGCATTGTGCATGGTGGAGTAAGAATTTATGGATTTGTCTGCAAAATTTGTTGTTTATAATTTCAAGAAAGCGCAAATGTTGTGAGAAGTTTACTGAACTGAGAAATTGCATATGATGTTGGTTTTTTTTTTGTTGTTTTTTTTTTACTGCAGGAGAACCATCTTGGCCTAATTGGTGGAACTGATGTAAAAGAGACAACAAGACGCATTCTTACAGCAGGTCTTGCACCAGAAGTACAAAGAAAGTTTGTCCTGATGGGAAGCCAAACAAAAAGAAAATTTGATGAACTGAAATTGAAGAAAGTAATCTGCAGTGAGTATCTTTCAAGAACTTATGACCAAAAATTGTCTCTGTGCTTATGATTAAAAACCATTACCTTAGAACCAGTAAGACAAAGTACTGATTCTAAGATAAAATACCATTATACCCATAAATATCCACATCTGCCATGCACAGAAATAGTTGTGAAATGTACATCTGTTTTTACTACATGAATGAAATGTACAATTGGCTGTCAATGGAGTATTTGTGGTATTTGTGTGCAAATATATCTTGAGACTTACATAAATAATTGTTAAAGAAGTATCTCTTTTATGATTTAAGATGCGGTGAGAAGGAATGCCTTAACAAAAAAGCTATGGATCTGTATACACGTATCTAAATTTTTGATGGTTTCGATTTTATTCACAATAAAGGATGTAATTTATAAATCAATCTTGTATTTGTTTATATGAAAAATATAACATAACTGTATTTTGTAAAGTTCATATTTATAAAGTGACAATTAAGAATAATACATCTGGGCCAGGCCATGTGGGCCATATCAGTATTGCCAGATGTGGCCCATACCAGCTGGGCCGCGGACCTTAAGGAGTCTGGTCTGCATGTGGTTGCTGGATTTGGCCCACATGAGTTGCCAGATTTGGCCCAAATCTGGGCCGCATTACCTTTGCTGACTGGGAAGCATCATGTTTGGAGGAAACCAGGCACTGCTCATAACCATGCCAATGGTGGTGGCAGCATCATGCTGTGGGGATGTTTTTCAGTGGCAGGAACTGGGAAACAGGGGAAAGATGAATGCAGCAATGTAGAGACATCCTGGATGAAAACCTGCTTCAGAGCAGTCTTGACCTCAGACTGGGGCGATGGTTCATCTTTCAGCTGGACAACGACCCTAAGCACACAGCCATGAAATCAAAGGAGTGGCTTCAGGACAACTCTGTGAATGTCCTTGAGTGGCCCAGCCAGAGCCCAGACTTGAATCCAATTGAACATCTCTGGAGAAATCTGAAAATGCACCAATGCTTCCCATCCAACCTGATGGAGCTTGAGAGGTGCTGCAAAGAGGAATGAGCAAAATTGGCCAAAGATGTGCCAAGCTTGTGGCATAATGTATAAAAAAAAAGGAAAAAAAAAAGCTGTAATTGCTGCCAAAGGTGCATCAACAAAGTATTGAGCAAAAGCTGTGAATACTTATGTACATATGATTTCTTAGTTTTTTATTTTTTATACGTTCGCAAAATCTCATGGGGTATTGTGTGTAGAATTTAGAAGAGAATTATTTTAATCCCTTTTGGAATAAGGCTGTAACATAACAAAATGTGGAAAAAGCTAAGCGCTGTGAATACTTTCCGGATGCACTGTAGCAGCTGTTTGACTTTTAATAGGCCCAAAATGGTTCAGAACATCACATATCACCTGAAAATAAATGGTGAAGCAAATGTGCAAATAAGCCAAGACAATGGGCCATATTTTGACAGTCTGTTCCTTCAGTTGTCAGAGGCACATTGCATGTTTGTGGATTTGGCCTAGGCCGTTTTGTCATCAGTGTCAGGAGAACGCTCTTTGTGCCTGACGAGACAAGTCGGGGTCTCTGGCTGGTCTAATTACTAAGAGGTTTGCTTTGGATAATCCAATCCAAAGCGCTCCTGCCCTTCTCTTTAATGCACAGAGGTGCACTATCTAAAATGGCTGCACGGTGGCGCAGTGGTTTAGCACTGTAGCAGCACAGTTTTACCCTCGGCCGGGGGACCGCGGGGATCATGAGATCGTGGGTTCGATCCCAGCCCCCGACCAACAGTGAGCTGTGTGGAGTTTGCATGTTCTCCCCGTGTTGTGCGGGTTTACTCCGGGATTTCTCCGGTTTCCTCCCGCATACCAAAAACATGTAGGTTTAGGGCGCTCGCGCACGCAGCGACCAGCAGCCGGTGGCTTGTCACCAGACTGCAAACCAAATCTACCTACGGGTAAAAATAAGTAACAAAAAAAAAAAAAAAAAAAAAAAAAAATGAACTCTGATCATGATGGATTGTTTAAGCTGGGTTTTGCGCTCGCCAAAGGGTGTGTACTTCAGTGAAAATGCACACAATAGTAACACTGCTTGGTCAGCACGTGGTGCACTGGTTAGCACTGCTGCCTAACAGCTAGAAGGTTCCAGGTTTGGATCCCCATGCTGGCAGGGGTAGGAACCTTTCTGTGTAGAGTTTGCATGTTCTCCCTGTGCTGCATGGGTTTACTCCAGGGGATCCGGTTTCCTCCCACAATCCAGACACATGCATGTTAGGTTAATTGGTTGTTCTAAATTGTCCCTAGATATCTGTCTCCTGCAGGCCCTTAGAATAGAGGGTTAGTACTAGTGAAGCGCTTTGAGTGGTCTTTGAGTCTAGAAAAGCGCTATATAAGTGCAGGCCCTTACTCAGCCTTTCTTTACTTACTTACTTGATAAGGAAGGCATCAGCCACAGTGAGTAAGGGGTCTCTGCAGAACACTGCTGCAGCAGCTGGAAACATAACTGGCTGGTCTCACCTGCATCTGATTGGCTAGTTTCAGCAGCTAGACACGTAATTGCCTGATTCTCTCCACACCTGATTGGCTCTTTCAGGACCAGCCAATCATGTGTCTAGCTGCTGAGACCAGCCAATCAGGTGCAGATGAGACCAGCCAATCATACCTCTAGCTGCTGCAGCAGCATTCTGCAGAGACCCCTACTAGGCTATAGTTGATGCCCACCTAGTTATTTTAGAGAGGACAATCACTTTATCATTTAAATGATAAAGAGATAATGTTGATCTGAATGGTTTAACGTAGTGCACATGGATGCAACACACAGACATGAATGGGTTTGAAACTGATATTTTCCTAATCCTACAGAAGGGTCCTTTTTTTTTCTCTCTGTGGAGTGAAAAATACTGCTGTTTCTTTAAATGATCTGCAACAGTCGATACTACAGGTGGATAGCCTGTATTTAATTGTCAGATTAATACATTCAACAAAAAAACAGCTGAAAATGTGTCCCTCCTCACCCCGGACAGGACACACATGCGAATGGACAAAAACTCAATCTAAGGAGATTGAGGACAGACCACATGTGGAGGTTTGCAGTTCAAAATCTGCAGATTGACAGTTCCATCCTCCTCATTCATTCATTCATTCCTCTAAAATAAACACATTAATGCTTATAAGACTAATGGGCAGCTCAGTGGTGCAGTGGTTAGCACCATGGCAGCACAGCAAGAAGGCCATGGGTTCAATCCCACCCTTGGCCACTGGTGACCTTTCTGTGTGGAGTTTACATGTTCTTCCCATATCTGCATGAGTTTTCGCTGGCTACTCCGGTTTCCTCCCGGAGGCCAAAGACATGCATGTTAGGTTAACTGGGATAAATTGTTGAATGTGAGAGCGAATGGTTGTCTGTATCTTTGTGATGGACTGACAATCTGTCCAGGGTGTACATTGCTTCTCCCCCAAAGATGTCGAAATAGGTTCCAGTTTCAAAACACACAACTTAAATAGCATTAACATGTACTTCTGACAAAAGACCTCCTTTTTCCTGATCAAAAGCGCACTGGTATAAAATCCATCAAATTACCGATGCGCTGATGCTGCACCACTGTCACAGCTTTTTGAAATAAGGTCCCACCTTGCAGCGCAAAGTGGGCACACTGTCAACAGGTAAATTGATGGCATGACGTAAAGAGTGAAAAACCAACTATGTGCTGGCAGAAACTACCAAAAGTACTGATGCAAGGCGAGATGTGTGGCTGAAAAGTTTACTGTTGACTGGTGGTAATAGGGTCCAATCTGTCTCTTAGACCTTGTTTTTCAACCAGCCAGCAACAGCTGGCAGCACGAATTGAATCCCTCCTCTTCTTCTTCCTCCTTTCAACGGAAGCTGAGCTGAAATTGTGGATTCCTGCACATCTGGAGGCAACTGTTGTCAGGACCGCAGTAGTTTCAGGACCCTCATATTTACAGTATTGCTGACCTCACGACACTATCCTGATGGAGAAAATATTTCAACCTGCATCCCTGCATTGGCTGCCCCTTTGCACCAAACATGTAGTGGATACGGAGGCCCACTGGTGTTTAGCCGACAAAAGCATGTCTGCCTTGAAAACAACCTCTTTCACAGGAGCACACGTGTAGCATCTCAGGTCTGTGCACACACTCCACTATTAACCCTTTAACTGTCCACATTAAATGGACAGGTTGCACACCCCCAGTGGCACAGCGCAGCAACTACACCCGTCAAGTTATTTACATCCCCCGGCTATACTGAGAATTTGTACTGATCTGTATTGATCTGACAGTTCAGAAGGTGGCAAACACGCACCGGAGGAATCATGGCTGACATGGAATACAGCAAAGAAGAAATTCTCATTCTTCCTTTTTCCGCTTTGAGTTCACAGCACCAATGTGGTCGGTGCCAAGATCGGTCATGGCGACAGCGATTCTGACTGAAAACGTGTCATACAGTAAAAATATCTGCGTAATACAAATCAAATTCACATGGGATAATCATAAGAGTTTGTAGATGTGATAGAGGGTGTAAATGACCAACCGAACACAAAACTACGACCACGATGGGCGAAAAACTGAGCTACCAGCACCAAGATGGCGCCGCCCACGTCGTCATGGATTCTGACTGGAAAAATGCATCAAACAGGAAAAATAGCATCAATCATAAGAGTTTGTAGATGTGGTAGAGAGTATAAATGATCGAGCAAATGCAAAACATCGACCACGATGGACGAAAATGGATCGGCCACGTGAGCGAGTGAGCCCCCCACAACAGGTAAGTCAAATACATTTTGTTGTTGTTGTTGTTTTTTTACATTTTATTGATTTTCTGGTTCATATACTTTGAAGATTAGATAAAAAACATACCCCTGTTGACAAAACGGTGTAAAAAAACCGAACCATTCTTTGTGTAAATGTGTCCAAAGTCCAGTTTTTGACTGAGTTATGTAATTTATATAGCTGCCGCAACGTTATGCAATTTAGATGCATAAAAATGTATTCCTATCTGAAACTTTGGATCATATTCTACATCTTTCTATTTGACAGTAAGCCATTATCTCTTGCAACTTTCAAGTTATAGCCTTTTGAAATCTGAACTATTTTACTGACAAAAAATATTTACCACTCTTGACCACTAGGGATTATGTTTACCCCTTAACCGATCCTGTCACCATATGGCGCCTGGGGTAGCTAAATTGTGACTGGTGCTGGCAAAATGAGTCACTGAGGAAATGGTCAAAACTGAGGTAATGCATTTTCAATATTCTGTATTGAAAGACCTTCAAAATGATATTTAATTTGTAGGAAGTGCGCAAAAACGGACCCGGAAAAAGACGATTTGTTTCTATTTTGGTTAGGTGTAAAACTTGCATTCAATCGGACTGGAGTTATGTATTTTGCCAAAACATATATATTTTTAAAAAGTACGATTTCTAAGCTTTACAATGATACCAGGCACTCATGGGGATTTTCCCAGGACTTGCAGCTGTCATGACCCACTCTGGGCCCTCATCTGCTTCAGCTGTGCGCACACCTGTCCTCAATCGCCCACGGGCTTTATAGCCTGCTCTGCCTGAGCCTCGGCACGGAGCCGTCTGTCATTTCTCCATGATCTACGTCTCTCGCCTGACTGCCTACGTCCAGGTCACCAACTCTTTCTTTGGAAAACTTCCCTTCGTGAAAGTAAGCATTGCTCTACTCACCTTTCTCTCAGCCTCTCCCCTGTGCACAGGTGGATTCCTCAGGCGGTGGAACCTGTCCGCGGTGGTGGAACACCTTTTTTCTTGCCTCTCCAGGCCTCACTGCTCAGCCCGGGAGAATCTCGCAGACGCTGTGTTCCTGGCTGGAGCCCTCCGGGCCAACCTGCACATCCATCGTTCCACCTGCAAGTAAGCCCCAGTCATTAATATGTTCACTCTGCTGTGGAAGAGACTAATAACTGTGCTTTGGCTCTGTTCTAGGGTTGCCAGGCTGAAAGGCGCTCTGTCTCACCCCCGGCTGCAGCATCTCCACCATTATCACATACACGTCACGCATACACGCACCCACACACTATCCGTTGGCACAATAAAGATCACTGAATTTCACTCGAGCCTGTGTGTATGTTCCCTGGGTCGAGCAATACAGTATGTCAGCAGCTAGCAAACAAAGACAGTCATGATTTATGACTTCTCCTGCCTGTAGCTTGTAATGACGTGGTGCGCATTCCGACTCATTTTACCAGCACGGGTCACAATTATCTGATGCTTCTTACCTGCTTTGATTAGCCACCTGTGTCTCATTATCTCCACCTTTAAAATGAAAGAGCTGACTCCACCTCCCCATGGGAACGTCAGACTTCATTAGCCAGTTGAGCCATGTGTACAGCCTGTGTGCCTCATGCCCTCACCCTCACCTTGCTTTGCTGGACCTCTCTGTAAGTAAGCAATATTCTCTACTCATCATCTCCCCTTATACTCCTCAATATCTCTGGTCTGGCAGATTGCATCCAACAGGAAAGTTTGTTCCCTCCTGTCAGATCAACAACCTGAAAACTACCATTACCACCTGTAAGTACATGTGTAAAATCCCTTCACCACATCCTTGGCGCTGATGTACCCTTTCCCCTTCACCACAGAAGACAACAACATCTTAAGCAGTCTGATCTGGGCCTTTTCCACTAGCCCCTCTTAGCCCAACACGGAACAGCTCAGCACGCTTTGAACTCTTTCCACTAGCTCCAACACGGTTTAACAGGCACTATTTTCGTCCCTGCTCGAGGGCAGAGTACAACCGTGCCGAGTCGTGCCGTGTTGTGACGTCAACAGCCTGGTCGCCGCTGATTGGTCAGGTCGTAATGTCACGAAAGCGACCGTTTTCTGATGAATCTACACACGACCACCATTTGCAATATTTCACGGACTAACTCGGTCAGAGTAAATACGATATTAATACAGACAGCGTTGTAGGTTTTGCGGAACTCTACACCGTGGTCCAACGAAGAGGTGCGGAGTTTTCTCTGCTTGGTGGCAGATCCATAGTGAGAGGAGTGACCCGTACCGATACAGATGCAGCCCAGCATAGAACCGGACTACAGACAAGCTGAAGACGAACGTGAGAGAACCATCGATGGTGAGTGATTTGTAATAATGTGCATCTATTCGCTTATTTATCCTGTTGGTGGTAAGCTCACTTTTTTTGAGCCATACAGCGCCGTTTTGTGCTGGCTAACGAGTTTTAGCTAGTAGCTAGCTAGCTGGTAGCCAACTCTGCTGATTTGCGCTTGTTTTCTCCTAAGTATTCGCTTGTGAGAGCAAAACGATGAAATATGTTAATCCTGGTTAAAGTCCTGGTTTGTGTACGTATTGCACTTTGGTGCTGCGCATTAAATTGTGTGCAATTTAATGCTAGAATGTGTTTCCACATGCCAGGGGTTAGCTTCCCTCAGTGTTTATATTGTGGATACTGGTGAAATGGACCACAGGAGCCGAAATCTCGTCATATTAAAATTACTTTTTCAAACCAGTGATTTATAAAGTCATTCATATAATTTTCTAAAGCGTCAGAATAGACCCACACACCTATTCTGTGGATTCTGCCGTGCTTGTCAGGGAAACAAAGCTGACTTTCACAGGTGTATTTCCCTAATACAGCTACATCTTCAAAAATTAGAATGTCATGAAAAAATTCAATATTTTTTGTCACTCATTTCAGAAAGAGAAATCCATATATTATATAGATTCATTACACAGACAGTGATATATTTCAAGCGTTTATTTATTTTAATTTTGATGATTACGGCTTACAGCCCCTGAAAACCCCAAATTCAATTTGGCAAAAAATTAGAATATTACATAAAATTTGCTTTAAAAAATAGTTTTTAAATATAAATGTTGGCCGCTGAGGTGTTGGTTAATATGGGCTGTAGCCGTAATCATCAATATTAAAATAAAAACTTTCAATATATCACTGTCCCTGTAATGAATCTATATATGGGTTTCACTTTCTGAAATGAGGGAAAAAAATGTTGAATTTTTTCATGGTATTCTAATTTTTAAGATGTGCCTGTATTAAGTGTTGAACTTGCTTGAACCTAACCACAATCCATTTCTGTCGTTCATCTAGGCAAGAGGAAAGCAGCCAGCCCACAACCTACACCGCCACTGTGGAACGTACTGAAATCCTTTGCTTTAATAGGTAAAGTGTCAAAACCAAAGTAGCACAATTTCCACTTAATATAAAAGGGACTGAACTGAGATTTATTTGATTGTGTGAATATGGCACATCAACTGTAAAATAAACCCCTTGTTAATGTATTTATTTTTTTGTCAGATCACTTGTGTGATCCTTTGTGAGTTATGTTCATAACTGTATGTTTTGGCGAATGTGAGATGTTCAGTCGTTAATATAATTTACTTTATATGTGTAGTTTATAGTCTATCATCAATAAACTCAGGCAGTAACAGGACACATTACAAATATTTGAGACCCATTGTAGTGCTTCCTTTCATATTTTAGCAATACAAGTACAAAACACCGCCACACATGAAGCCAGGGCAAGAAGAGACACTTTTACAGACAAGACAAACTTTTATTGATAAAAACTTCATATTTTGACTGAGCGACTCCACACTCGGTGATGCACACCTTCAGTTAAAATTCATTCTGATTGCTGAGGCCACAGTAAAAACGGATGATTTTAAATGTAACCCAGCCCTTGTAAAATCTACTGAAGCACAGCTACATGAAAATTGTGGTTAAATACAACAACGAAGTACTTTATTGTCACATTCAAATTGTAATCCCTCTTGTTTTGTTTTTCTTTTGAATTCTTGGATGGAATATGGGTGGGCAATATAAGCTGCAGCTTCAGCCATCACTCATTTCAGATAACCTATGTTGAACTGTATAATCAGAGGAGTTATTGTTTAATTTGACCTTGTTAGATTTTTTCCCCTTTGTTATATTATTCTGTTTTCTTTTAATCTTTTAATCAATTCAAAATAAAGATCCATTCATTAATTTACATTTCACTACTGGCTTTTAGCAACAAGAGCATTTCCCAAATATGTTTTAAACTTGCTTTAATTAACCACCACCCATTTGTCTTTTGTCTAGGCAAGAGGGAAACTGTCCACCCCAACTAGACCTTGCCTCACTATTTACAGAGATGCAGGCTGAAGATCTGCTGAACCAGGGCCAGTACGAGGGGCACATTCTGAATAATCTGGAATTTGCTGCTGATTGTAATAAACAATTTAGTGACTTATGTGTTTGCATCATGATTTTCTATTTTGTCTGTTAAGACACCAGTGGGAAAAGCCTCAACTGTACAAAGGATTTATCGGTGACCTTGAAAATAATGGCTCATTTTTAAGAAAAAAGTAACCAAAACAATTATTTTAATAACTGAAGACTGTATTGTTGGATGTGCCACCGCAGAAGACCCTGCATACTTTAGTGACAGTACCAGTATATGGAGGAATTCTGGGTCACATTAGCATCTGCTCTTCATCATAATGGGTTTGGGTGGGGGTGTCTAATCATGTGCCATGGAGGGCCAAGACCCTGCAGGCTTTACCTCCAACCAGTGTCTTCAACAGCAGATTCCACTGAACTTCTTCCACTGACTGATCAGTGAGAACACCTGCTGAAGAGACTGGGTAGAAGAGAGAACCTGCAGGGTCTTGGCCCCCCATGACACATGATTGGAAGCCCCCGGATTAGGTTTAATGGGATTTAACATTTTAACACAAACTGCTTTATGGTTCATAATTCTGTTGACAGACTTACACCAAACCAAAAGCAATTTCTCAAACTGCTGGATTGTTCTTAGACAGATTTCCAATCTTTCAGTATTTAATTTATGCCACATGGTGGTAACCTTCACATATAAAAAAAAGAGACATCTGCAAAAACTTCAGAGGTTTATTGTCAGTGCAATTCCCAGTGCAATACAACATGAATGCATGTCTAGTACATTGTTGATGCAGAGAATATATATTTCTACAGTACATGTATCTAGTAGATCAAGTATTTTCCATGTAACCTTGTGACTGCATTATTTTAATTGCTTTTAATCCTAGATCAAGTTTGTTTTGGCCTAAAATGCATCATAACTGTCAAATATATCTTATTATACCTAACTCAGTACTGTTTACTTTTTGAATATATATTTTGTGGCTAATATAGTTATTAACATGGCAATCAAGTTGTCAGCTGATCTTTTTTTTTCTATGACACCACCTCAGACTCAGTGCTGCAGAAGCAGGTACGTCCATGATGTCTCAACAGTCTCTCCATGATTTTCACGCAGATCAGAGCAATTTGTTGCACAGGAAATAAATGTTTCTACAGACATTCTTAAGCTCTATAACCACTGATCATTTGTGAAGCTGTGCTGACATCAATGACAGGCTGATGACATCAGTGACAGGCTGTGCTGAACGCCCAGACCGACTGTTTGAAGCGGTAATTTCCCCACAACAGAGTCATCTGAAACACACACAGCATACATATTTTAGTACCTAACAGTGATAACTTGCAGACATTACAGTGTAGTATGACATACTTATAGCAAACTAGCATTAGCAACATTAGCTTACCGTCATATATGACCTAGTTTGTATCCTCACTTCTTTGGAATAGTTCTGCAGCTTCTGGGAGAGCCAGAGTGTTTCATCTCGCTGCCTGTACCCTTGTCTGGCCGTCCTTTTTAGCATTTACGGTGAAAAAAGCCACAGACCGAGGAGTCGCCTTGTACAGCCGCCATGATGCATGTTATGTTTTGCTTGGGTCGCGTGTTTTACGTCACGGGAGTGTGGCGCCGCCTCGCTGTTATAGAAATCCCACCCACCCCAGCTTAACACGGTTGTAATGGAGACAAAAGCGAGTCGAACCGTGTTGAAGTGAATCGAGACGTGGCGAGGTGTGCTGGGCTAGTGGAAAAGTGCCATTAGTCTGTAAGACTAATGGCACTTGATTAGATTGTATATTTAGTAGTAGATTTAGTAGTAGATGTAGTAGATTGTATATTTTTTCATATATTTCTGCAAAGTGTGGTTAGTCCGAGTAAATAACTGCATATATTCCTGTATATATTTGCATCCTTTTATAGAAACGTGGACAGACTGTAATTTACTGTACATACTCTGGTTGTCATTGAATCCTTATTTAAATCCTTCACCTGAACAACGAGAGCAAGTTTTTAGCCAAAGTCAAATTCCTTGTATGTGTTGTGCATACTTGGCCAATAAAGCTGATTCTGATTCTGATTCTGATTCTGAAGAAAAGAAACCATATTATCATTTAATAATAATGCATCACATTTATGTAGCGCTTTATCATAGACACTCAAAGATGCTTTACAAATAGATACATCATTCATTCACTACAGACAGACAATGGTAGTGGCAAGCTGCTACTGTAGCCACAGCTGCCCTGGGGCAGGCTGATGGAAACGTGGCTGCCAATCCATGCCAACGGCCTCTCTGGCCACCACCGAACATTTATACCCAATGGTATGGACACTGGAGGCAAAGTGGGTAAAGTGTCCTTCCCAGGGACACAACGGCAAGATATTTGGGGAGAGCGGGATTCGACCCGCCAACTATCCGGTTATTGGACGACCTGCTCTACCTCCTGAGCCACTGCCGTCCATTTGCCTGCAGCTCGCTCACATCTCCTCTCTTCTCTCCCCACGGGGTTTGCCAAGTTCCGCACACCTAACTCATGTTGAGCAGTGCATTGGTCATGTCTCATATCAGCTCAACATAACTATCTCAGTTAGCCAAAGTGTCCAACAGTCTCGAAAATCTCACCGTGGCTTTTTCTGCTCTTTCCTCCAGTCACGGCTGCTTCGGCCACTCCGGCTTGAGCTACCACTAGAGTCAGGCCGCACAAAACACTTGGTCACTATATCTACTCTGTCGTGTTACGGTGGTAAATTGGGAAAGGATGGCAAATTTTTGCTACAGTGTCAGCTAGTGTTCAAACACATCCCTGATGATTTTTCAATTGGAGCACAGGAATATTTCATTTGTAACCAACCTGTTAGAGGGCCATGCTCTCAACTTGGCTCATGGCATTATTAATGGCTCTGACTATGACTTGTATACATTCACCTGCCTCGTTAGTGAGTTTGAGGTATTTGACCACTCTAATATTGAGGGAAATGTCTCCAACCAGTTAATGGGTCTCCGGCAGAGTGCCATGTCAGTCGCTGAGCATTTAGTCGACTTCTGAGTGTTAGCTAGGGAAGATGGCTGGGATGAGTGGGCACTACATACTCAGTATTGGCATAGTTTGTCTCCTCAGATTTGGGATGAATTGGTGAGCCATGACAAGCCTGCCACATTAGACAAACTCATCATGCTCACTATTAAGTTACACAACAGGATACGTGAACATTCTCACGAGTACCAATGCTCCAGTCACCCAACACCACCACACCAAACACCTACTAAGTCCCGCCTCCCAGTGTTACCCCCTTCCAGGTCCGCTGATAACACTGAGCCTATGGTGGTGGGCCACTTTATTCTCACGCCGGAGGAATGTCGCTACCAACGTGAGGTGGGTCTCTGCCTATTGAGTTTTTGCATATGACGTCAGGGGGCGTGCCGCACTGGCCCGTTAGTGTGCCGCCATATTGGATGGCAAGAACCAACAGCAGCAGCAGGGTGAAACAAACCACATAGCTCACGTATACCTACAAACTCGGCAAAATGGTGTACTCCTGTGCTGCCCATGGATGTACCAACAGATATGGCCAACCAGGACTGGAAAATGTCATTCTACAGGTTCCCAGCAGATGAAAATCGCAGAAACGATTGGCTTGGAAACATGCAGAGATCCATCTTGCTGCCTTCTCAATGCTGCAAGGATGAGGGGAAAGTTGTCATTAATGATAAGGGGATTAGCGGGGAATTAAATGGCCGGTGTGAAATGCAAAAAAAAAAAAGTTGGATTTTTGAATAATTACCTTCACTGACGTAATCTCTCGCTTTCTCATAACTTTCTGAGTCGGGTTTGGTTTGGGGGTGCCTCTCTGCTTGCTACAAAGGACAATGCACACATGAAAGGGGAGAAAAATTTTGTAAATGTGCATAAAATCAGGTACGTTTTAACGCGGCACGCCATGAAGAGCCTTTAAAAAAAAAAAAAAAAAACACGCAGCGCGCTTCACTCACCGCCGAGTCCGACGAGCTGCTGTTTTCCGACTCGTTCACCAGCGAAGACTTCACATCATCCACATCCCTTTCCGCTGACACGTTTTCCGATATCTTTTCCTCCTGCTCCCCTTTGTCTTTGAAAGATATCATCTCATCGTTTGGCCCCAAATCATCCCCGCTGAGCAGATTACTGGCAGTCATTGTTCTGCTAATTGCTCCAGCTGTGCGCTCTGCTTGTCCGTGGCTGTGAGGGTTACCCCACACCCGCCACCTCCGTTCAACTGAGGCATTTCGGCACACCAGAGGAGCGCACGGGAGCAAGATTAAAAACACTTGTCTGCTGTTATGACTGCTGACAATGACTCCACTGAATCTCACAGAGACATCGCAGACACAGTTTCAGAGGCCATAGTGTCAGTTGTTGAAGAGGATGATAGGGATGTTATTATGTCAGACTGTGACTGTGTGTTCTCCTCACTCATTCTGATCGCTAAACAGTACAAGTTACGCCTGGGTTCTCACAGTGCAACTGCTGCTCTTGCCATCCAAGATGGCGGCACCTACGGCGTGTTTATGTTTACCCCCGCGAGTCACGTGAATTTTATGAGCCTACGCAAAAACTCTATATTGTGCTAGTAGTGAACGTGACATCAGTGATTGCCCCGGGAAGCTAAAAGAATTAGTCCACCAGTCGCAATATGGAAACTGGCAGGCGGAAATTCCACTAACCCTCACAATAGATTCACACTCCCGGTTTTATTTCAACTCAACCACACTGAACACGCCACATCAGCACTCACTGATTCAGATGCCAAACAGAATTTCAATTCTGAAGACTTGGCAACCCAGTTGCAGCTGCAGAATATGCTATTCCAGTCTAAAGCCTGTTCATCATCTCTCCCATTCAGTGCACCTCCAGTCTACCTTTGACAACCTTAATAACATTTTGATCTACAACTCCTCCATTACCTTCCTGTGTTTTATTACCAACGGCCAAGTAAGACACTGATCCAAGCAAGATTAAAGCTGTCATTGAATTGCCTACACCATGTGCCATGATTCCCACAAAGGTTGCAGGCTTTACCTCCAACCGGTGTCTTCAACAACAGATTCCACTGAATTTCTTCCCACTGATTGCTGATAAGTGAAAACACCTGCTGAAGAGACTGGGTAGAAGAAAAAACCTGCAGGGTCTTGGCCCTCCATGGCACATGATTGGACACCCCTGGCGTACACTAACCGCCCACAAACTGCTCCAGCAATTTTGGAGTTTTGCTAACTTTTACAGGAGATTCATTTGTGGTTACAGCATGGTTGCTCACCCTCTCACTTCTCTCACCTCTGTTAAGGCAACATTCAAGTGGACTGTGGAGGCAGACAAGGCATTTACCAGGCTCTAAAGGCTATTTTCCCAAGCCTCCATCCTTGCCCAAGTTGAACCCCCCGAGCAATTCATCGTGGAGGTAGATGCCTCAGATGTGGGGGTAGAAGCGGTGCTGTCACAGCGATCAGTCACCAACAGCAAGATCCATCCATGCACTTCTTTCTCTCAGCAGTTGTCCCCAACTGAGAGAAATTATAACACTGGTGACCGAGAGCTGCTGGTGGTCAAGCTCATGCTGGACAAATGGCAACACTGGTTCAAAGGTTCCCCTCAATCTTTTCTGATATAGACAGACCACAAGAGTCTAGAGTACCTGGAGAATACCAAGTGGTTGAATTCTGGCTGGGCTCACTGGGCTTTCTTTTTTGGGTACTTTAACTTCACCTTGACCTATTGATCAGACTCCAAGAACTTCAAGCCCAACGCCCTGTCCAGACATTTTAGTGCCCCCAGTGAGCAAACTATTGTTCTACCATCTTGTGTCATGGAACTCTCCTGGGAGATCGAGAAGAAGGTGAGGAGGACACAGGACATCGAGCTTGATCCGGGTGGGGGGCCTGATGGTCGTCTGTATGTTCCTTTGGCAGCCCGGGAAGATGTCATCCACTAGCTGCATACTGCTAAATTTTTCACCTGAGAATGGCTTGCACTTTATCCCATCTTGCATGTTCATTCAGGTGGCCTTCTATGAGGAAAGACGTGCTTGATTACGTTCACACTTTCCCTCAGTGCTCATCAGGCAAGGTGCCTTCTTCTCTGCCAGCGGGTCTACTCCAGCCCCTGCCCTTGACTTTGTCACCGGTGTTCCTCCTCCTAACAGTTACAGTCATTCTCGCCATTGTGGACAGGTTCTCTAAAGCTGTTCATTTTGTTCCCCTAACCAAAGTGTCCTCTGCTAAGGAGACAGCTCAGTTACTAACGCTTCATGTTGCTTGGTTGGTAGGGTTTTTCGGTCATGGTATACCTGCTGATATTGTCTCTGATCGTGTTCCTCAGTTAACTTTGCTGGTTTTACAAGCCTTTTGTAAGGCCATCGGAGCCGGTGTAACATTCACATCTGGTTACCATCCCCAGAGCAACAGTCAGCGCGGAAGGACAAATCAGAAGCTGGAGACTGCTCTCAGATGCGTCACTGCTTCCAGCCACTCGGTGTGGAGCGAATACCTACCCTGGGTGGAGTATGCCCACAACACATTGACCTCTTCTGCAACCGGTGTCTTACCCATCAAGGCCTCCCTGGGGTATAACCCTCCCCTGCTCTCCATTGCTGAGGAGGGAATTGCGGTTCCCTCTATCCAACACCACATTCAGCACTGCAGGTGCATCTGGAGGTCGACCAGAGCAACACTCCTTCACACAGCTGACTAGAATTCTGCTGTGGCCAACTGCTGGACAGGCCTGGCCCCTGCCTATGCTGTTGATCAAAAGGTATAGTTGTCCACTAAAAACATTCCTCTAAAAACTGACTCTTGCAAACTCTCTCCTGACTTCATTGGTCCATTCTTCATTATCCAGATAGTTAACCCTTCTGCTGCTTACCTCAGTCTTCCCTCCTCTGTTTGCATCTACCTTTCACGTGTCCCAGGTCAAGCCCGTTTTCACCAGCCCTGTCTGAGGAACGCTCCTGGATCCCGAAGGTGTTCATCATGGACTCCAAGATGATGTGCAAATTCCATCAGATGCACCTGCTTTAGCCGGGTGGGACACCAGAAGGTGTGTGTGTGTGGGGAGGGAGGGCATTGTAGTGTCTGAGGTCTGTGCACACACTTCACTACTAATTAACTGATGATGCCCATTGTAATGTGTTCCTTATAATTTAATTTAACTATTGTTGTGTATGCAGTTACTCCTTTGTTACTTTACACACACACATTCAACCTTGGATGTGCCACAATAAGCACAGACACCGTAAGTGCGTTTTTTAGGAGCCGAGGCTCAGCTTCCATTTTTATTGAACTGAACTTGGACTCATTACATCCTAGTGCGCATGCGCATATTACTTTATACAAGAACTATCAATGCGCAACAATGAAATAAAATAGATCCCAATATCCCATACCTAACACTCCTCCCTTCCAGCATTGATATCCCCACTAACTAAAGGTTGTTTACCTGAGTAAGTATTAATCATAACTAAATACATCTAACCTATCTACTCTCATTCTACCATAACCCATTTCAGTCCTGGAATCGCTCTGGAGGTCTCCGAATTCTCTCTGGATAGCGCCTCTCTGGTGGAGCGTCGGCAGCAGGATTTTGAGGAACAGCAGGGACTGGTGCAGTATCACCTGCATCGGCTTCAGGCCCGCCTGTGGCTTGATCTTCGTCACTGAACTGAAAGTCACCCTGGAATGGTGTAGCATTGGCATCCATGTTGGTTGCTCCAGATGCATCCAACAGCTGATCCACGTGTCTACGCCACAGTAGGTCTGGCCCGATTTTCACCTCGTAGGTTAACGGTCCTGTCTGTGACACGATGGTACCAGGCTGCCACTTTTGTCCTTTGCTGCGGTAGTCTTTGGCTATCACCTGTTGTCCCACTTGGAAGGTACGCAGTGAGCGCTTCTGGAATCGGAGAGCAGATTCCGTCTGTTTTCTCTGTACACGTTGCTGTAGACTGGGTTTCAATAAGTCTAAGCGTGAGCGCAGGGGACGCCCTAGGAAGAGCATGGCAGGTGTCTGTCCTGTTATTGCGTGTGTACTGTTGCGATAGGCCAGCAGAAAGTTTGCAATCTTCTGCTGTAGCGATGCACAGTCCTTATCCATGGCCTTCATAGACTGTTTGAAAGTCTGAATGAAACGTTCCGCTTGGCCGTTAGAAGCTGGATGATATGGCACAATGGTGGTGTGTTGTATGCCATTCCTTTTAACAAAGCGCTGAAACTCTTCAGAAGTGAAAGGTGTTCCGTTATCACTCACAATCTGATGCGGAAGGCCTGTACGTGAGAACAGGGCCCGTAAGAGTTCAACTGTCTTTGCAGAGGTTGCTGTTTTTGTGCAGAAAACCTCAGGCCACTTTGAATGCGCATCAACTACGACCAGGTACATGCGGTCCATGAAAGGGCCCGCATAGTCGATGTGAACACGTTGCCATGGTTTTGTAGGCCATTCCCACACATGCAGTGGGGCTGTTGGTGGAGTCTTTTGGGTCTGCTGACACCCGTAGCATGTCTTTGCAATGTCCTCGATCTGTCCATCAATTCCAGGCCACCATACGAAGCTTCTTGCGAGGTGTTTCATTTTCACCACACCTAAGTGTCCCTCGTGTAGCACTGAGAGAACCCTCTGGCGCAGCTTCTGTGGTATCACTACCCTCGCCCCCCACAAAATGCATCCTTGATGCACTGTGAGCTGTTCACGGCGACTGGAATAGCCCGGTAAGGATGAGTCACCCTTGCGTGGCCAGCCTTTCAGTGTCAGCTCGTAGACTCTAGACAAGACAGGGTCGCGGCCTGTCTCTCGTGCGATCTCCTCACTTGTGACTGGTAGGGGATCCACTTGTGTCATCTGGAACATGTCCACCGCTTCCTTGGTCTTAATTGGCGGTGCGACTTGTAGTGGCAACCGGGACAACCCGTCAGCGTTCCCATGGTGAAGTGTGCCTTTGTACTCAATGCTGTAGGTGTGAGCACTCAAAAACAAGGCCCACCGTTGCAGTCGAGCAGCGGCCATGGCTGGTACTCCCTTAGCTGGATTAAAGATTGAAACTAAAGGCTTATGATCTGTGAGGAGGGTAAAGTGCTTTCCGTATAGATACTGATTGAACTTTTTCACTCCCCAGACCAAACTAAGAGCTTCTCTGTCAATTTGCGCATAGTTACGCTCAGCTGCATTCAGCGATCGGGAGGCAAATGCTATTGGTCGCTCTGTTCCGTCAGTGAACTGGTGTGATAGCACGGCTCCAATTCCGGAAGGGGAAGCATCACATGCCAGCTTGAGCGGCACTTCGGGGTCATAGTGTGTCAACACGTTGTCTGAGGTCACCAACTGCTTTGCTTGCTTGAAGGCCTTTTCACAGTCCTGGGACCAGTGCCACTTAGTGCCCTGTTGGAGTAGGGAATTCAATGGGTGTAGCACTGAGGACAGGTTGGGCAAGAATTTCCTGTAATAGTTAACCAGGCCCAAGAAAGATCTCAATTGAGAGACATCTTGTGGTGGTGGGGCCTTCAAAACAGCGTCAATTTTGTCTTTGCATTTGTGTAGCCCGTTTTTGTCAATTTTGTGGCCACAGTATTCAATGTCATCCTGGAAGAATTCACATTTTGCTTTGTTGGCATGTAATCCAAATTCATTCAGTCTTTGGAGCACTTTTTCAAGATTTTCCAGATGTTCGTTGTCGTTAGCTCCCGTGATCACTATGTCATCCAAATAGCACTGTGTATTCGGTATGCCTTGTAGGACTTGATCCATTGCCTTCTGCCAGATTGCTGGCGCTGAAGCGATGCCGAAGACCAGGCGGTTGTACTGATAGAGACCTTTGGAGGTGTTGATGGTCAAGTACTTTTTGGACGACTCCTCCATCTCCATCTGTAAGTACGCTTGTGCAAGGTCAATCTTGGAAAATCGCTTACCCTGGCCCAGCGCTGCGAAGATGTCGTCAATTCGCGGTAGAGGGTACTGTTCCGCCTTCAAGACCGGATTGACTGTCACCTTAAAATCACCGCAGATGCGTACTGAGCCATTACCCTTTACCACTGGCACTATTGGCGTTGCCCATTCAGACCAGTCCACTTTCGATAGGATGCCCTCATTTTCCAACCTTTGAAGTTCATTTTCCACCTTGGGCCGGAGAGCGTATGGAACTGTACGCGCCTTGTGGAATTTGGGTATAGCGTCGTCATTCAGAACAATCCGGGCTTTCAGATGTTTTAGTTTGCCTATGCCATCTTGAAAAACTTCTCCTGCATTTTGAAGTATTTTGTTCAATTTTTCATTTGTAGAGCCATTGCTCTGCTTTTTGGTCACTGTGGCTTGCATTTCTTTAATTGACTGCCAATCCAATTGTACTTCACGAAGCCATTCACGGCCAAACAGGGGCGCACCCCCTCTCTCAATAACATACAGGGGCAGTGCACACTGTTGATCGCCATAGTGCACATTCACATTGATCACGCCCATTGGGGCTACGCGCTCCCCCGTGTAGGTTTTGAGCATTACATCTGTAGATTGCAATTGCAGATGTGAGAAGTGTGCCTGGTAATCCTTCTTAGACATGACTGACAATGCAGATCCAGTATCCAATTCCATAGTCAGTGTTTTTCCTTCCACTTTGGGTGAAACCCATATGATTCCCCTGTTGGGTCTTTTCAATGAGCAGACATCAAAGCAAGCTAAATCTTGTGCACTGTCTGAATCAGATGAGCAAGTTTCAATGTCCTGCATGTCTTTTTGTTTATTTTTAAATTTGTGGAACTTTTTCTCCTCCACTGTATCTTTCACTGTCGTTTTGCACACTTTCTGTATGTGACCTGTTTTATGGCACTTGTTGCACTCCTTATCTTTAAACCAACATTCAGGTGGAGCGTGTGATTTCTTTCCACAGCGATAGCATGCATCCTTTTTCTGTTGTCTTTTGTCTATGCTGTGCATGTTGCACTCGTGAACATGGCCTTCTTGCGCCATCTGCTGCTGCAGCTCGGTAGCGCCTTTAGCAGCTGCTTCCATTGACGTGGCGACTTCAATGGCACGTTTCAATGTCAGATCTTTTTCTGTTAACAGTCTCTTTTGTATGCTTTCGTTGTGCAGTCCGCACACGAATCTATCTCGCAATGCGTCTGACAGATTTCTTCCAAATGAACAATGTTCAGACAGTCTTCTCAATTCTGCCACGAATTCAACAATAGACTCTGTTTTTAACTGATTCCGTTTATGGAATTTAAAATGTTCGGCAATGACGAGAGGCTTCGGATTCAAATGCGCCTCTAAAACAGTGACAATGTCTTTGTACGTCTTATCTGCCGGTTTGTCTGGGGTCAACAAACTGCGTAGCAAGTTGTATGTCTTAGCTCCCATTACACTAAGCAGTACTGCTACTTTTTTTTCGTTTGGAATGTCGTTTGCCACAAAGTACTGATCCAACCTTTCCACGTATGTTGTCCAGTCCTCCGATGCGCTATCAAAACTGTCCATTCTCCCAATTATCCCCGCCATGGTTGGTGCCGTATTAACCGTCGGGTTTGTACTCTCTGTGTACACTTCGAGTTGCAATGAGTTAGCTTTTATCACAGTCAACAGTCACACTCACGACGACTCGTGTCCTCTCCGTGTCGGAATATCCATTCACATATCCCGTCCTCGTCGCCAATTGCTGTGTATGCAGTTACTCCTTTGTTACTTTACACACACACATTCAACCTTGGATGTGCCACAATAAGCACAGACACTGTAAGTGTGTTTTTTAGGAGCCGAGGCTCAGCTTCCATTTTTATTGAACTGAACTTGGACTCATTACATCCTAGTGCGCATGCGCGTATTACTTTATACAAGAACTATCAATGCGCAACAATGAAATAAAATAGATCCCAATATCCCATACCTAACAACTATTTTAGCATTTTTGTGTCCCATTTGGTCCCGTTTGTTGTTTAGTCCTGAACAGGGCATTAATTGTAGTTATGTCATTCACTGTATTAGAAATTATGACCATAATCTTTTAGGATTTATTACCTCTGCAAAAGTTATGTTTTTAACGTTGGTTTGTCTGTCTGTCTGTTAGTAACATTACTCAAAAAGTTATGAATGGATTTTGATGAAATTTTCAGGAAAGGTGTGTAATCGCATGGGGAACAGATTATTACATTTTGGTGATGATCTGAAAGTGTATACCTCCACCAAGGGCTTTGTTTTTATTTGTACAGCAGGAACACAAAAACTACTGGATATATTTGCATGAAATTTTCATCATAGGTGGTTCTTGGGCTAGAGACGAGCCCTTTACATTTTAGTTAGGCTGTGAGAATTTATACCTCTGCCAAGGCTCTTAATTTCTCACACAATGTTAGCAACAATACTCCAAAACTACTGGATGGATTTGGATGAAATTTTCACCAGAGGTGGTTCTTGGGCTAGAGACAAACCCATTACATTTTGGTGATGATCCAAGAATACATACCTCTGCCAAGGTTCTTATCTTCTCACAGAATGTTAGCAACAATACTTCAAAACTATTGCATGGATTTGGATGAAATTTTCACTAGAGGTGCTTCTTGGGCTAGAGACAAACCTATTACATTTTGGTGATGAGCTGAGAATGCATACCTCCACCGAGGCTCTTATCTTCTCACAGAGTGTTAGCAACAATACTCCAAAACTAATGGACAAATTTTCATGCAATTTTCACCAGAAGTGGCTCTAGGCCTACACACAAACCTATTACATTTTGGAGGTGATCCATGATGGATGGAAGGAGCCTTGGCACAGGTATGTGCTTTCTGAGTGCTTTTCTAGTATTCACAGTAGTGTTGTCTTGCACGTTGTGGAATGGGATTTGTTCAATTATCATTATAAATAATTATTTGTAAGTCTGACTACCGTGGTATTTTTTAGCCTCGATTTTGGTGCAGTTGCAGAGCAGGGCCTCCAGGAGGCAACATGGTGCGGTGGACATTTCTGCCCAAATCGCCAGATTATTTTTTTGGAGTGGAAAATGATCAATTTGCAATAATGGACAGCATCTGGACATTGTCTAAAAAGAGTAGCATTATTAATTAAATCATAATTCATTATTTGGGCGTCTTTGTGTCCGGTTTGGTCCCGTTCAGTGCTGTTTGGTCCTGTTCCTTGTTTAATCAAAAGCTCTACAATGTTTCATTTTATAACATTTTAGGTTTTGGGGGTTCTGTGGGATTTTTTCAAGGTCAAAAGGGTTTGATTGCTCAAAAAAGGTTACAAAACACTGCTGTTAGATTCATTAAAGTATAAATGTGTACATAACTGTTTTTTTTTACAGTCTTAAATGGATCTAAAACTTTTTGGCAAATTGTATTTTATTGTATAGCACTACAATTGTCTCTGCTGTTGGAATAACAGAGGACAACAAAGTGTAGCAATCCACTGACACTGATATGTTAAAATGCAAATGTGTAATGATGCAATAAAAAACAACACTTTTGAAAACAGTATCAAAGTAAATAAGTCACCATCTGTTTCATGCATCACTACATTACCCAGTGTTCAAATCCAATGGGACAGCTGATGCAGAGCCCTGCCAAGAAAAGACGCAGGAGATTAAGTATTGCAACGGATTGCTTCACCCTTTTACACAACAACAGTGTTAACAGGTGACAGATTGCTTCAAGCAGAAAAAAAGATACATATTAATTAAAATTACTGTCACAACATGTAGCTGTAACATGTTTTTCAAGTTAATTTGGCTAGAGGCTTGTTTTGCTCTGTGTCTTGCATGTCACCTTGTTATTCTTTTCCTGTAAGATCTCAGGTGTGCACTGTGCCATTGCTTCCATTAAAAAAAAAAAAAATAATTAAGGTTGTTTATCCACAATATACTTGTGAAAAGTACAGTTAAAAAAAATGAGGGCCCAGTTGTACTGAAACGTGTGACACTGAATATTTTCTATAAAAATCTAAACCCTGAACGGTTGTGAAAGAAAAAATCCTTGTATTATGCCAATACCAAATAACTGTATTTCCCCTCTTTGTGTCTTAATCACAGTTACAAAATAAGTTTATAAAATAATTAGAGGCAGTAGGCGATTTGAGGGGGATGAGGTCAGATGCTACCCCCCTTGTTAGCAAAATGACCCAAAGCAATCCCCATCGTTAAGCTAGCATCCAATCATCCCCATAAAGAATGCAAGAATTGGTCATGAATGGGTTTTATACATACTGTATATATACTTTATATATTTGTGATGAAGAGTGATTTAAAATGTTTTGACAACTTATCTTCAGAAATTGCTAGTTAATCACGATTAATAGGATGATAATTGCTTTTATAAATATAATCTACCTTAATTTGGTAATTTTTCAAGTTTCTCATACTCTTATTAACATGGGAGGGGACAAATGTGCTTGCTTTCTTCATCTGCAGGTTTATTAAAGCTCTCAACATGTTGAAAATGACAGAAATTATTCAGAATGTTCTCCTGAAAATCCTTACAAGTACTGAAATACTGCATGTGCAAACAACAGAATGGCAGGGTATAATTGCGTCATTGTAACATTACTTACAATACTGACACAAGTTTGAGTCCAACTTTACTCCTATAGTAAACATCCACTGTTTTTAAGTAGCTGAACATGAAACAATGGACCTCGTGTGTCGCAAAAGACAGTTTCCCTTTAAGTAGAAAAATTGTAAACATCAACAAAGAAAGTGACAGTGCACATGATGTGTATAATATAGAACCAAGATTACACCTACTATATAGTGCAATTACTTAGCTTATACTTCAACTTCTTTGGATAAAACAAGCTTTTCTTCTTTATACTTGTGAACGATTCCTTAATGACACATTTCAAATTACATTTTGTTACAGATATTGTATCCCAAAGCACAGTACATCATGTTTTTACGCCATGAGTCTTGCACTCAAGGCTAAACTCACAGTCATTAAGACTCTGTGCTCAATGAAACTGCTGACTCAGCATTCCGTGTTTATCTTCGTCATGAAACGGGCTAGGCCCGGCTTCATGGCATCTCTCTGTCTCTTGGTTACCTGTGTTTCATGTATCCTTCTGAGTTCCATATTGGGGATGGTGTTATTTATTTCTAGCTGCCATGCCTCCCTCTCCTGCCTGCTACTGACAAGTGATCCCAATCTGTCATTGTCTGCCTTCCCCCGGCTCAGGTTCACACACCCACGCACTTTCACACCGGCAATCACTCTGTCCATTAGATTCTGGCTACTTAAGCTCTGCCCGGCCAGTAGTGATTGGCGAATTGTACACTCAGTGTTTGTCGTTTAGACTACTCCGTACTATGGCTGCTTGACTAGATGCCCTGCCCGCTAATTGGTACCACATCACTCAGCATGTCATTAGTCATCTTTTGTGTTCTTTTTTCTGTTCTACACCTTGGATTGGACTTGGACTAATTCAAACTGCTCCAGCCCCCGTGAGTAATGTATGCTTCGCCCCTGCCTTTCAGTCACGCCTGGAGGTTTTTCCTGGGCTCATTTATTCGTTCCTCCGCCGCAGTTCTGTCTGCTTGTGCCTTGGGACTCTTTTTCTCCTGTTAGTACTCACTAGTGTGCCGTTGAGCATCCTTGCAGTTTTTCCTTGTACTCCTGGTGCCATTTACTGTATCTGTTTGTTTGCTGGAGTGTAATCATTGATTATTTAATAAATACGCACTAACCTTCCTCTCTGCCTGGGTTTAGTCTTTAATCCTCTGTGCGCTGCGTAAAAGCGCAAGGAGGCACGACAGAATAATTCGGCCTGTTAAAGGCATCGGCCGGACGAAATTTCAATATCGCTAAATCATATCTTAAATTTTTGTGTGAGACGAGCTAATTTGAACCGCACATGTTTTGGTGTCACCAAATGTCGCATAAGGTGACAGTGCGCTATTGAAGTATGATTTCCTTGAGAGCTGTCTGACTCTGCCAAGCGATCAGCGGCTAAAATGGCCACTGACTGTGTGACGTCAGGTCAGGAAGTGACCAGCAAACACTCGACGGACATTGCGTGTTGTTTACGTTCGGCGATAACGGATATTTCTAGGAGTATTTGTGGATTACAAATAGAGTATTTATTACGATTAGGATTTCAGTGATCGAATTAATTATGGTTTGGCATTGTGTTGTCTACGGGTGCGACGGTATACCGGAGGAGCACACGGTGAGTGTTTATGAATTTCCCCTGCCTGGGAAAATCAGAACCGCATGGGTGAATTTCGTTCAGAAAACGCGAAAAAATTGGAATGATGTCGGAAAATCACCCAACATGTGCAGTAGACATTTCGTTGACAGCGATTTTGAGAATAAGATGCAATTTGAAATGAAATTAGCAAAAAGATTGCTGATAAAAAAATCGGCTGTTCCAACTATATATCCGTTCATTTCAAAGTCCCACTCTCAGACAAGTGTCAGTGACAGTGGCGTGAAAAGCAAGAGTGATCTACCGATGTGATCTGCTGTCAGAAAAAGAGAAGTAAACAGGGTAAGTTTTCTTTTTTTAATATTCACTGCCAATATTTACTAAAATTATTTACAAGCAATGAATTTCATTGCCTTAACAACTTATCAAATATTAGAATTTTAGGGTATTCATACTAATCAAATATGAAATATTCAGTGCTGTATAGGGAGGTGGTTGTGCCTGTTTGCTCAAGTTATATTTCTATATATGTAATCCAATTTGACACCTCTGGAATGAAATTATGTTGATCTACTGTTTTTGCAGATGTTATCCACTGTCACTCAACCTTCAAATACTGTGGATTTTTTTTTTTGAATTTGATTATTCAGCAATTGTCCTCATTGCAGTCATCCATGTGAGGTAACAAGTCACACTAAAGGCTCTCTGTTGGTGATCAAACAACATTGTCCACATTGTGTTGAGGATCGATCCTGGCACAGCCAGCCGATGATCAGGGACATGCCAGCTGGTAACATACAGCTTTCATCCGCCATTCTCTTCACTGGGGCGTCATATGTCAAGATCCTCAGAGTTCTAAATGCAGTCGGTATCGTTGGAATTTCCACGACCACTTACAAGGAGCTTTCGATTTCTAATTTTTATTAAATTAATTTTATTTCAGAATATGTGGATGATCTGATGAATACTCTTTTCGACAAAACCTTGGTTGATCCAACCCACTTATTGGAGCAGCGGCACTCTGTACAAGCCAGAGTTCCCGCAACATTGAGTGCCAAATTTCAGCGTCCCATCAAAGCTGATGCTGTTGAGCAACATGTATCTAGATTTTCAAAATCAAACATGTAAAAGTAGAATAAATTTCCAATTCGCAATGAAAGTTCAGCTTTCAATTGTTAGGGAAGCAACATATTTTGCTAAGACAAACAAATATAAGCCTAAGATTTTTAGAGAAATGTGCTTTTAAAAATTGAACACAAATTTTACACCATAAAATGGTAGAAAAATTAGTCTAAAGTATGTGAGATCCGACTTTGATGAATGCTGAAATATTAGAATTATAAAATTGACATGCACATTAATAAACTCAATATATGATTTAAAAAAAACTTTATTTAAATAACATTGATCACAAATCTAATCTTGGTAGGCAAAATCCCTTGTAGTGATCAGATGGGAATGTTTCTCTGATGAGGCTCACAGCACAGGCAGGCAATATCACCCTCACTTCTTTCCCAAGATATCCCCAACACCAGCGGATCAGTTGCCTGTAGGCTATGAATCTGTATCGCCTGAAAAATATGGGGTTGGCATTGATTATTCCGTTTGCATTGATCATTGAATGTATTGAATGATTTCTTCATAATTGATCTGGAAAATGAAAACACATGAATAAATATTGTTTAAAAACTCACTCGTGTTGACTTGCGTCATGATCACCATATTGCTGTCTGTAGGCCAGATAAGCTGTCTGTAAAACCCAGATGTCAAGACAGACAGAACGGAAACCGGGGTGATCAGTGATACACCTTGGTAGGTTATCATCTGTGTATCCACAGCCCTTCAGTTCTTCTAGTTTCTCCTTCACCTTCAATACCTCCTGGCAGCACCAAGATTCAGTTGATGTTGGCATAATGTTGCATTTCTCACAAGTGCACCTGTTAAAAAAAATGGTATAATCAGATGCTTATAATAAACTAATGGCTCGTGGGAGTGCTATATAAATTGGTCTATGAAGTTTGATTAGAAAATATTAAAAACATGTAAAAAATTTTGAGCAGAAAGAGAAGTTATAGGAAAACAATAATGAATCACAATAATCATGATCCATGATCCATCATGATCCATGATGGATCATGTTGATCCATCAATCTCTTAAGAGAATTATGTAGCTTTTGAGACTAGGATTAACATGATGATGATTAACAACATCAAACAAACTCGTAAAGTACACATATTATCCCTCACATACATTATCCTTTTATTTCCAATGATAATGTTTCTAAATGTTTCTAATGTTTATAAGTCGCCAAGTAAGGCAGCAAGGGAACAATTGGCAGTTTTATTTTGATAATTAAGTGTGTGACCATGCATATCGCCTAAAAAAAAAATTTCAAAGCATATTTTACCAATATAAATCGGCTAGCCGCTCGTCCTCAACGTGGTCTGCTCCCGTCTCTGTTTCGTTCGCGTCTTCCTCCGCACCCTCGGGCTCAAACAAATACGGCTGAATAACCCCATCAGCACCACCCAAAACTACTTCATCATCAGATTCTTCAGTTTCAATATCATCACTTATATTGCGGTCGTCATACTCGATAAAATAATCGCTGTCCGAATCACTCTGCTGTCGTTCAGCCATTTCCTGTTTCTCCCTGACCTGACGTCACTGCTGCCCGCCCCTATCGAGAGATGGCGGTACTGCAGAATCACTAAGTGAAATATGGGCTATTAACAAATAAAGTCATTTATGGAGGCTGGTGACACATTTTAAATCACGGGAATGGCCAGAATGGAATATTTTCATACAATCAGTTTATTGGTTCAAAAAAAAATGTCACCGTCCGAGGCCTTTAAAACCCCAGCAGAGAAGTAGTGCATGTGTACTTTTTTTCCCTTTTTTTCCCTCTTTGTGTTTTCCATAGCTCGTGTTACTATGGACTTTTCGGTTTATGGTCTGACCCTGGAGGAGTGTGCGGTGGCCAACCGAGCAGTGGACTTTGTTTCTCGAGCTCGTGCCACCAACTCCCCAGAGGTCAATTTTTGTTTGTTGGATATCGCTGTTGGGGTGTTACGGATGTTCCCCGGTCTGTGGAAATATCCAGGGCTGACGCCCCTGCTCCCCCAGGTATTCGAGCTATGACAGCGTCCTGAGGAGACGACGAGGGGGACTTTTGGAGCGCAACTTCAGCAATCTACGAAGCGTTCCCGGAGGTCTGGAGCCCACCATTCACCTCCCGATCCGGTGTCCTCCTCTTCCCGCCGGATGTCCCATCTTACTCCCAGAAGGACGGGACGAGACACTGAGGCTGCAGCTGACACCATCACCAAACAGGAATTCAGGCAAGTCCTCCTTCGTTCTTTAGCTCTCTCTCCAGAAGTGATTAGCCTGATTCCTGCGGAGGAGCTCCAGCTTTTACAATCCGCTGGGGCTCCCCAATCAGCTGCTGTAACCTCTCTTCCATCACCTGTCTCTATCTCCTAACTCTTCGTTGGTCCCGGAAGGAGGTCGCGGGACGCAAGGGGAGCCAGAGGTCTCGGAGGAGCTCACCACATGGCGTAAGCATCGTCCTGCGTCGAAGAAGCCCATCACCTCGTTGGCGGCTGAAACCCAGCTGTCGTGCCTGACTGCTGCTGCGGCGAAGCCCTCTCCTGTGCCAGCTGTCCCACCAGTCTGCGCTTTCTCTGCTTCCACCACAGCCTCCACTATCGAAACGCCCTCTCCAGCCGCCGAAGAGACCTCCAGGGCTTCTCCTGACATGCCCACTCCCATGTCGTCCGAGCCAGCTCCTCCACCAACCCTTGAGGGGCCCAGAAGGACCTTAGACATGGAGGAGGATGACAGCACGCAGCCCACAGCTGTCAACATCCAGACCCGGGAGGTCAGGAAAGTGTGTTTTCATTCTATCTCAGTTAACAATGATAAATCTTGTCTGTCTCCCAAGAGAGAGCCTCAGGCAAGGCAATCGCCCTAGTGCTCTCCCTGTGTTGCTATGATAATAAATTATCCTTTTCCCTCCGTGTCTCCATCAATTACTGCTGAGTGTCCAATGGCCCTGGAGCTCAATTGCCGGAAGAAAGAGGAGTCTGCAGTGCTGGAGGATTCCACCCCATTCCCGCAGGGTCTCTATGATCGGAGGGAGGGTGCTGTGACTGAGCTGGAGCCTGCGCTGATGGAAGAGCATCCCTTGGCTTCAGTCTCCTCGGGTCAAGCACAACCTGGTACACTGCCTCATGGAACCATGCCGGGGAGGTTGCCCATGTTGGAGATATCACTGGAGGAGACCAAGACTGCCAAGACTATCACACCTGCTGTGGAGGCCACCGTAGCAGAGTCCACATCGGAGCTGGGTCTCCACCAGGCCAGGCCCACGATGCCATCGTTGGGATCAACAGAGTCATGGACGGCAGTGGAGCTTGAGCCCAGGCAAGTGCTCCCTTTGATCTCTCGCTCTCGTATCTGAGCAAACTTGCCTGGCTCTCGGCAAGGGGAGTCGGGTGCAGCTGCACCTGATCTCACCTCACCAGGTTCCGCCGCTGCCGGCGACCCTGACCATGTCTCTTCCCCTGTTATTTTTGAGCCTCATCCCAGGGTCGTTGGGGAAGATCTGTTCCAGCCTGAGGCCTCCGTGGATACGGGCGCATCGTCTTCAGACGTCACAGGTCCATCGTCTACAGCCATGGAGGTTATCTTGGGTACAGCTTTCCCAGTGGAGGTCTTCATGGAGAATCTGTCTCAACCCGAGACCTCTGTGGGTGCAGCACCTTCCCAGCATGAAGATCTGCCATGACCTGGATCGTCGGAGTCCTGGATGGCAGTGGAGCCCAAGTACAGGCAAGTGTACTCTCTAGTTTCTCTCCCACCAGTTTCTGAGCAAACTTGTCTGACTCTTGGGGAGGAGATCCAGGGGCAGCTAGCCGCTGCCCCCGGGCTCACTTCGCCGGGCTCTGCCACTGCCGGCGACCTGGACTGTCTCTCTCTCTACTGTTTCTGAGCTTCCTCCCAGGGTTGCCAGGGAGCGGTCAATTCCTCCAGAGGCCGCCGAAGATCCAGGTTCATCGCCAGAGGTCATGGAGAGTCCTGTTTCTCTCACTGGGGAGGTCACCACGGGAGCAATGAGGTCCCCAACGGGGACCACCACAGGTGCAATGATGCTCCAGCTGGAGCTCAACACGGGTGCTGCAGAGCTCCAGCCGGAGTCCACCACGGGTGCAGCTATGTCCCCGATCGGGACCCTCGCAGGTGATACTAAGCTCCAGCCGGGAGCCACCGCGAGTGCAGTGTTGGCCCAGCCGGAGTCCACCAAGGGTGCAGCTGTGCCCCAAGCCGGGACCACCGAGGGTGCTGCCGGTCAGCCTGAGGATGCCAGGACCATCGTGGGTGCAGCTACCTCCCAGTGTCCTGCCACTGTGGGCGCAGTGGTTTCCCCCGCGTCACACCCTAACGCCAGGGCTTGCTCCCCTCGGCTCCTCCCCGCAGTCTTGGGTTGCTCCGTAGGGGAGCCACCGCCGGGTCTGCCTCGTCTGAGTGGGTGGCTGAAGAACCCAGGCTGGCTGCCCAATGTACTGTGCTGCTGGGTTGGGTAGTTCAACTTCCCAGGCAGGCCACCCGACCCGTCTCTCTTGAGTGTTCGGCTGGCCTTGGATGCTGGTACAGACGTGGACAAAATTGTTGGTACCCCTCTGTTAATGAAAGAAAAACCCACAATGGTCACAGAAATAACTTGAATAAGACAAAAGTTGTAATAAATAAAAATTCTATGAAAATTAACCAATGAAAATCAGACAGTGCTTTTGAATTGTGGTTCAACAGAATTATTAAAAAAAAAAAAAAAAAAAAAAAAAACTCATGAAACAGGCCTGGACAAAAATGATGGTACCCCTAGAAAAGATTGAAAATAATGTGACCATAGGGACATGTTCAACCAAGATGTGTCCTCTAATTAACATCACAGGTGTCTACAAATGTGTAATCAGTCAGTCGGCCTATTTAAAGGGTGACAAGTAGTCACTGTGCTGTTTGTTGACATGGTGTGTACCACACTGAACATGGACCAGAGGAAGCAAAGGAGAGAGTTGTCTCAGGAGATTAGAAAGAAAATTATAGACAAGCATGTTAAAGGTAAAGGCTATAAGACCATCTCCAAGCAGCTTGATGTTCCTGTGACTACAGTTGCACATATTATTCAGAAATTTAAGATCCACGGGACTGTAGCCAACCTCCCTGGACGTGGCCGCAGGAGGAGACGAATAATACGAATGGTAACAAAAGAGCCCAGAACAACCTCTAAACACATTCATGGTGAACTCCAAGGTCAAGGTACATCAGTGTCAGATCGCACCATCCGTCATTGTTTGAGCCAAAGTGGACTTCATGGGAGACGACCAAGGAGGACACCACTGTTGAAAACAAATCATAAAAAAAACAGACTGGAATTTACCAAACTACATATTGACAAGCCACAAAGCTTCTGGGAGAATGTCCTATGGACAGATGAGACAAAACTGGAACTTTTTGGCAAGGCACATCAGCACTATGTTCACAGACGCAAAAATGAAGCATACCAAGAAAAGAAAACTGTCCCTACTGTGAAATATGGAGGGGGTTCTGTTATGCTGTGGGGCTGCTTTGCTGCATCTGGCACAGGGTGTCTTGAATCTGTGCAGGGTACAATGAAATCTCAAGACTATCAAGGTATTCTAGACAGAAATGTGCTGCCCAGTGTCAGACAGCTTGGTGTCAGTCACAGGTCATGGGTCTTGCAACAGGATAATGACCCAAAATACAGCTAAAAACACCCAAGAATGGCTAAGAGCCAAACATTGGACTATTCTAAAGTGGCCTTCTATGAGCCCTGACCTAAATCGTATTGAACATCTGTGGAAGGAGCTGAAACATGCCGTCTGGAGAAGGCACCCTTCAAACCTGAGACAACTGGAGCAGTTTGCTCATGAGGAGTGGGCCAAAATACCTGCTGAGAGGTGCAGAAGTCTCATTGACAGTTACAGAAATCGTTTGATTGCAGTGATTGCCTCAAAAGGTTGTGCAACAAAATATTAAGTTAAGGGTACCATAATTTTTGTCCAGGCCTGTTTCATGAGTTTGTTTTTTTAAATAATTCTGTTGAACCACAATTCAAAAGCGTTGTCTGATTTTCATTGGTTAATTTTCATAGAATTTTTATTTATTACCACTTTTGTCAGATTCAAGTTACTTCTGTGACCATTGTGGGTTTTTCTTTCATTAACAGAGGGGTACCAACAATTTTGTCCACGTCTGTAGGCCACCTGATTGGACTTTTCATTGGGACCTTAGGGCCTGGGACTCTGGGCAGCCTCCTGAGCCCCCACACTTTTGGACTTGGGGGGGGGGGGGTGTAATTGTGTGTTTTTGTTTTGGTTCCGAGCAGGGTTATCTTTTGTTCCCTCCTGGCCTGTTTCCCCTTACCTCCCACCCTTGGTTGATGGTTGTCGTTCCTGCTGGGGGGGGGGGGGTCTTTTCTTTTGCTGGTACTTTGGGTATCTGGGTTCCACCCCTTGAGAGGGGGGCTTTGTTATGAAACGGGCTGGGCCCGGCTTCATGGCATCTCTCTGTTTCTTGGTTATCTGTGTTTCATGTATCCTTTTGAGTTCCATATTGGGGATGGTGTTATTTATTTTCAGCTGCCACACCTCCCTCTCCTGCCTGCTACTGACAGGTGACCCCAATCTGTCATTGTCTGCCTTCCCCCGGCTCAGGTTCACACACCCACGCACTTTCACACCGGCAATCACTCTGTCCATTAGATTTTGGCTACTTACGCTCTGCCCGGCCAGTAGTGATTGCCGAATTATTGTAGGCTCAGCATTTGTCATTTGGACTACTCTGTACTATGGCTGCTTGACTAGATGCCCTGCCCGCTAATTGGTACCGCATCACTCAGCATGTCATTAGTCTTCTTTTCTGTTCTTATTTCTGTTCTACACCTTGGATTGGACTTGGACTAATTCAGACTGCTTCAGCCCCGTGAGTACCGTATACTTCTCCCCTGCCTTCCAGTCACGTCTGGAGGTTTTTCCTGGGCTCATTTATTCATTCCTCTGCCAGTTCCGTCTGCATGTACCTTGGGACTCTTTTCTCCTGTTAGTACTCACTAGTGTGCCGTTGAGTGTCCTTGCAGTTTTTCCTCATACTTCTGGTGTCATTTATCTATTTGTTTGTTTGCTGGACTGTAATCACTGATTGTTTAATAAAAATGCACTAATCTTCCTCTGCGCCTGGGTTTAGTCTATAATCCTCCGTGCGCTGCGTAAAAGCGCACTGGAACACGACAATCTTTTTTTTTCCACTGTATTAAAGCTCT
Organism: Pholidichthys leucotaenia; assembly: GCA_020510985.1. Lineage (NCBI taxonomy): Eukaryota > Metazoa > Chordata > Actinopteri > Cichliformes > Pholidichthyidae > Pholidichthys > Pholidichthys leucotaenia. Next base: position 227,735,455 of record CM035847.1, read on the forward strand.
GACCTCTGTGTGTAACTGAATCTTCTTGTGACTCATCTGTGTGTGGGGACACAACATGTTTGCCTCTGACCAGATGTAAATAAATTTCTACTAAATATGCATATTCAGATAACAGCTGTTTTATTAGTTCACCAGATCAAAGGTGTTATGTATGAATAATGAAAGAGTCAGACTCGATCTTCATGCAGCCAACAACAACAACCTTTAATATAGAGAACTGAACTATTTATTCACAAGGGCCGTGCCCGCCTGACATAACCCTGTGGGCGGGTATGGTATCACACACAACCACACTACACTCACTACACCACACTTCCCCTCCCCCTTACAAAAGTGTCAGACCACACACACAATTGAGGCCCTCCCCAATTTAAGACCCGAATCTCGCTCTAAGGGAACAAGGAATAATTAACAGCAATAAAATATCCTAACACACTCATCCAAAAGAATAACAAAATTGTACCAAGTCTCTTAACCTTTTGAATGTGTCTGTCACCGAATTGCGACATAACCCCTTGTGGTCAAGAGTGGTAAATATTTTTTGTCAATAAAATAGTTCAGATTTCCAAGGCTATAACTTGAAAGTGATAAGAGATAATGGCTTACTGTCAATTAGAAAGACGTAAAATATTATCCAAAGTTGCAGATAGGAATAAATTATGCATCTAATTTGCATAATGTTGTGGCACCTCTTTAAATTGCATAACTCCGTCAAAACTGGACTTTGGGTATATTTACACAAAGAATGGTTAAGTCTTTTGACACCGTTCTTTTGTACAGAGGTACCTCATCATCTTATCTTCAAAGTATGTGAACAAGAAATCAGTACATAAAAAAAAAAAAAACAGAAATTCCCCACTTATTTTTGACAAAGGGAGGCTGGCTGGCTGGCTGGCTAGCTGGCTGGCATGGTCGCTGTGTTTTCACCCATCGTGGTCGTTATTTTGTGTTGTGTTGGTCAATTATGCTCTCTACCACATGTACAAAGTCTTACGATTATCCCAAATAAATTTTGCTTGCATCCCGCGGCTCTTTTCCGCACACAAAGCTGACAAAGTGAAGGTGATGATGACCGATCGTGGCCATATTAGCTTTCTGGGCTAAAATGCTAAAAAACAGGAAAAGGAAATGAGGACTTCTTCTTTGGTGTACTACGTGTCATCCATTGAGTCCTCCAACGGATGTCTGCCACCTTCTGAAACTGGCAGATCAGTACAAATCAGTACAAATCCTGAATGGAGCTGATCATGTCAGAGTGAGATGACAGGCACAGTGCCACACTCTGCCACTAGGGGCACATAAATTCACACACTCAGAGGGTTAAAACGTATAAAAAATAATCCCATAAAACCACATACATACTCTCATGCACACCAGCAACATATATATACATATTTACATTTTAACATTCAACCTTTTGAGTGTGAGATTTTGCGTGCCCCTAGTGGCAGTGTGTGGCGCTGTGCCTGTCATCTCACTCTGACATGATCGGCTCCATTGATGATTTGTACTGATTTGTACTGATCTGCCAGTTTCAGAAGGTGGCAGACATCCGTTGGGGGACTCAATGGAGGACACGTAATCCACCAAAGAAGAAGAACTCATTTCCTTTTTTTTTTTTTTTTTAGCATTTTAACCCAGAAAGCTAGTATGGCTGCCATTCCGTCATCGTGAACCGTCACTTAGTCGGCTTTGTACGCAGCTGCAGGATACAAGCGAAATTTATGTGGGAAAATCATAAGACTTTGTAGATGTGGCAGACAGCGTAAATGACAGACAGAATGCAAAATAACGACCACAATGGATGAAAACGCAGTGACCACGTAAGCTAGCCAACCCCCTTTGTCAACAGCAAGTGAGGGATTTCTGTGTTTTTTTTGTAATATTGTACTGATTTCTTGTCCATGTACTTTGAAGATAAGATGATGAGGTACCTCTGTACAAAAAAACGATGTCAAAAGGCTGAACCATTCTTTGTGTAAATATGTCCCAAGTCCGGTTTTGACTGAGTTATGGGATTTAAAGAGCTGCTGCAACATTATGCAAATTAGGTACTTTTTATTTATTCCTATATGAAACTTTGGATCATATTTTACATCTTTCTAACTGACAGTAATCCATTATCTCTTACCACTTTCAAGTTATAGCCTTGGAAATCTGAACTATTTTATTGACAAAAAATATTTACAACTCTTGACCACTAGGGGTTATGTCGCAATTTGGCAACAGACACACTGAAAGAGTTAAGTTACACCAATGTCCGTTTGCAGCCAGTGGTAAAACCGGCCCGGGGGCCAAGGACAGCCCCAAACCATCCACTCCTTTTGCTGCTGAAGATAAGCCAGGTTCGGAGGCCCCGGGCAGCCCCATGACGTGCGTGCCCCTGGCCGCCGTCTTCCCCCTGGATCATAAACAATCTTTCCCGTAAGTGTCCCTCTTCACCATCACCTGCAACTTTTCCTGGGACCCGCAGTGCTGCTGTCCAGCACGTCATCCCTCTGTGCTCGTCGGTCCACTCCTGACCGCTTTCAACACCGCCGTCGTGGGTCTAAACACTCCGGTCCTCTGTGGCCGAACTCTGGGGAAACCCGAAGCCTGCTCGTCGGCGCCGTTCACCATCATGGGCACCTCGCTGCTGCTCTCAGCACCCTCATTCAAGGCACTCCGCTGCACTGTCTCCGTGCTCAGCCATAGCTGCTCTCTCCCGGAGCTCACACCATTGCTTTCGCCGGCATTGTTTTCCGACCCAGGCACTTCGGTGCTGCTCCCAGTACCTTCATTCCAGGAGCTCCACTACGCTGTCTCCATGCCCAGTCATAGCTGCTTTCCCTCAGGGCTCTCAGCGTCACTCTGGTAGGCTTCAATCTCAGACCCAGGTGCTTCATCACTGCTCTCAGCACCCTCATCTCAGGCAATCTGCTGCGTCATCTCTGCACCTGACTGTTGCCGCTCTTCCCCGGGGCTCTCAGCTTCCATGGTTGTGCTCACTTGCTTCCCAGCCTCCAGCTGTGGGGATGACTCCTGCTGCTCTCCCTCTCTGCTGTTGTTGCACACTGCGCCATCCTACTCATCAGTGCTCCAGTCCTCCACCATCCTGCGCTTCGCGGCTGGTCCGCCATCTTTAGTGACCGGGGACTCTCCCTCTCGCAGTCCCAGTCCCACCATAAAGTCTGGCTGGCAGCTTGGAGCTCTCTTTTGGAGCGCAGTTAGCTTTGCAAATAACCTGCCATAGGTATCGAATGGGCCGTTAGCTTCTCCAAGCTAACTAGCCTTGCCGCTCTTGGCGCCAATACTCCCACCACACACAGCTTCATGATCCTCATCTGCCCAGCGAAGAATTCAGCCAGCTGCTCGACAGCATCCTGGTACAACTCCGTCACACCCAACGTACCAAGAATTCTTTGGCCCTCTGCACCGAGATGGTGAGCCAAAAGTGCTCGTCGTCATCTCCCGTCGAGTCTGCTTAGGCCCAGTGCCCCGATGTAACCCTCAAACATGGCCGGCAACTGTGGCCACAGGATCACCAGCTCTCCCGTGTACTCTAGGAACGGTATCAGGGGTTGAGGTAGCCCATACGCTTCCATAGATATCCTCATCGCCAAATGTTATCTATGAATAATGAAAGAGTCAGAGTCCATCTTCATGCAGCCAACAGCAACAACCTTTCTTATAGAGAACCAAACTATTTATACACAAGGGCTGTGCCCGCCTGACGTAACCCTATGGGCGGGCACGGCATCACACACACACACACTACACTCACTGCACCACTTATTGAAAAAGTTAAAATCCTCAGCATGCTCTTTAGCAGAAGTGGAGCAACACAATTTTTCACCTATTTTAACTTAACTTTAACTTCCATCCATCCATCCATCCATCTTCGACTGCTTAATCCTTTTCTGGTTGCGGGGGGGGGGGGGGGGGGTTCTATCCCAGCGTCTTTTGGGCGAGAGGCAGGGTATCCCTTGGACAGGTCGCCAGTCCATCACAGGGCTAACTTTAACTTGTTCAAAAAAAATTAACATAGACACCCAGCATAAAAGTTAACACTACATAAGAACAGAACTACAACATACATTGGTTGGTCTATTTACTTCTTTGCATTCAGTCATTTCCCCAAACAGACGAGCTTGTTTACATTTTCAGATGACAGGGCAGCTTTCTTCTTCTGAATCACATGCCCAGACAGTGAATATAACCTCTCACAGGGCACGGGCATCCTGCTACCCATCCTGTCTGCTGTCAGTTGTCCTAAGTGTCCTCCATACATGTTCCGTACTTACGGAATGTTCCATATATCGAAAAAATTAGAGACTGAGAATTAGAGAATTTTAGACTGTCACTCACCTGGAGACAGATGGACCTGAAGCTATGGGGCTGAAAGGGACAGAGTGTCTGTTGTTTACTCGTGCTACTGATGTGGTAACAAGGTCTAGCATTTTATTCATGCCACCTTACACTTTTAAAACCTTTTCAATCTTTTTTATACTTTTATAATTTTATTGATGTTTTTTTTTTTTTTTTATCCTGCAAGGACTTTAATGATTGCTGACCCTGATTATCAGGCTTCAAGCAAATTTGACTGAGAACCGTCACCAGCTGAACTTGGTTTTAACAAAAATGGACTTAATGGTGACCTCTGTGGATAATACTTCACTACAAAATGCATACAAGCAGATTGCTGACCTCAAAGAGGATGTCCAGTGGCTGACTGATGAACTCCAGAGAACGATTCGCTCCTCTGCAGCTTCTCTGCTCGTCTTCCTCTTCTGACAAGTACCTTGTTGGCTCAGCACTCAAAAACAGTCTCCAGTCATAGTGCAGCCCTCCAGGACACAGTTGTTTGGGACTTTTCCACCTGTCCAAGGCCCTTGACTAGCTCAACTCCTAACCATGAAATGCCCTGGTCTGAGGTGGTAGTTGGCGGCCGAAAGCGGGCCCTGAATGAGCCTGTTGCTTTGCCTCGTCTGGAAATTTCAAACTGCTTTGCTCTTTTAATGTCGGAAGATCACCCTGTTCTCCAGGCTACACACTCTCCATCTCAGAATTGAAGCCTGAGTGCTGCCTCTGCTGGCATCTCCTCTTTTCCTCCACTGGCTGACACCTCGGCATTCCCTTCACTGACAGCGGACGTGCTCGAATGACCGACTACTCCACAGCAGAGTCGCTGCAACCCTCATTGCAGTCTGTGCCCTCCTCTGCCTGGCATAAGATCCTCAGAGGCTGTGGAGTGGCACGGAAGGGAATATCATGGGCCATGAAAAGTTCTGCCCGTAGCTCTCCCACCTCCCCACCTGGCCAGACACATGCAACCAACAGTAGCCCTGTCCTCCACCTGGGAAACCACGTCAATATCCTGAATCCACACAATTTTCCTCTTCCCTCTGGGGACTCGGAGCCTCCACTCCTGCTCTCTGGGTCACCGGGGGTGCCCTGATGAGCTCCGTCCTCGATCCACGCAGCACTTAAATCGGAGCGGCTCCCCTGCCCAACAGTCCATGATCTGGCATAGCCATATTTGATACTAGCACCGTGGCACTTATCTGATGCAGGGGAGACCGGAGCAAGTTGTGGCACAGTTCCCACCCGGAGTGCACCCTTTCAACCACCATCAGCTCCTCCTCTGACCACCCTGATCATCGGAGATTCTACCTTGAGACATGTCCAGAGAAGAGTCACAGAGACTCACTTTTTTTCCCGGAGCCAGAGTGTTGGACATCCTGGATAATATTCCCAGCCTCCTGGCTAAACACCCTGCCATGAGGAATGTCGTAGTTCATGTTGGCTGCAATGATGTCTCCAGCTAGACGTCCGAGGTCCTCAGGCGGGACTTCACCAGACTTCTTCAGGCACTATAAGGCTCTGGTAAGCATGTTTTTTATCTTCAGTCCACTGCCTCCTTTAGGCCGAGGTATCGGTTGCTTCAGCCGGATCCTGAGTCTGCACACATGGCTCCAGTCCACTACAGCAGCATGTGATTTTGTTTTTATTGACAATTTTAACCTGTTCTGGAACTGTACCTCCTTTTACTGGCATGACGGTATTCATCCGAGCAGTCTCCTGTCTCCTGTCTCCTGCTGCCAGCTCAGGTGGGTAGGCAACGCCCTCATTAGCAGACACTTCCTGTCAGCTCCAACAATCTGCTGCACAGTCTACGGCCATGTCACACTTACAACTTACATCCTCATCCCTGCCACACTCCACTACCCCCTGCACCAGCCTTCTCTCACTACCCGCCCACTCTATTCCCACCATCATCCCCAGCAACAGATCACGTTCCGGACTATTGCTGCAAACCATGATAACCTCATCAAAATTAAACCACATTCAAATATTCCACATACTACCTCACACACCAACACATCGACAGTTTCCATGGGACTTTTAAATGTCTGCTCCCTTTAAAATAAATCTTTTATTATTAATAATTTGATTTTAGATTATAAACTGGACTGTCTTTTTTTAACTGAGACGTGGCTGGGTACCGTTGCATCAGTTGTTCTCAGTGAGGCCTCTCAGAATCAGAATCAGAATCAGAAACAGCTTTATTGCCAAGTACTGTATATTTACAAGTAAACACACAAGGAATTTGACTTGACATTGGGCGCGCACGTTAGGCGCATCCAATGACACGGCAGCCATAAAGGCGCCTGTCTGCAGTGGGGGTAAAGGGGGGAAGGGGGGGGGGAAACACAATAGGCAGAGAGAAAAAAAACATAGTTATCAGAATCACGCTCGTATAAGCTCATATAAGCTCATGAGCCAAATTTTGATTACACAGAAAAAAACCCTCTATGCACATTAGCAGACAATAGATACAATCACACAGCAGAGGGAGGGAGAGCAGTGTGTGTATATTTGCATGTCATTGTGTAGTGTGAGTGTAACAGTTGTTAGTGAGCAGCAGAGGGCGCCTCCTGGCAGTGGATAGATGTTATAATCATGTGACTTATAAACAAGTCCAGAGATCAGAGTCTATCTCTCTTTTCCTCTTCCTTGCAGAAGGCACATGGGCATTGTCCTTGAGAGACCAATCCGCTGACGACAACAACTGATTGTTGATGTATGGGTAGACATAAGCCACTTCTCCGGCGTTATCTTCATCGAGGAGGAATGTAAACAAGGGCACCAAAACACAAGGTCAAATCTGCACAGTGCACTCAGAGAAAAAAAATAAATTTCTCTCTCTTCGATTCTGTGCTTCAATTTCATACAGGCTTGAATCATACTTTAGATCATTCTCTGGAGAGCACTCAGCGATCCACAGATGTTATCCACCTACCGAAACATAGGTAAAACATGTCCAGAGAGTTCGTTCTCTCTTCAATGCATGCCAGATAGTAAATTCCATGTTAATCCTGCCGCTGACAGTCAGTGCTCCCCCCAGCTGGACGAATTGTTGAATTTGTTAAGGGAGCTACGCCGGGGTCCGCATTTGATTAGCTCACCCAGATAATTTCGATACACTAGGAAAACTCCAGGGGCCAAACAGAAGATCCTGTGATCAGTTCAATCTCAGTCTCAGTCGAATCACACAGACACATGAATTCCAATGCCATGAGTCTCCCTTGGGTTCCCCCTGACCCGATCTTTTAAAGTGGTGACAATCGCATATAAGCCGCTTTCCAGATCCATAATTTCCATTTGGATTAAGATTCAGCCAGGAGAAGAGTGACATTGCAAGCTGGGATCAGAAGGGAGAGGATTAGGAGGGAGAGGGAAGAAAAGCGTCTGCTCTCTCTCAGAAGCGGAAGTGAAAAAGAATTTGATTATAAGGAGACAATATTTAACAAGTACACCACCTTTGAATATCATGCCTTTGTTTTAAACAGCCCCGCAATTTTATGCCTTATAGTTTATAGACCACGAATCAATGTGCGGCATTTATCAGTGAATTTGCTGACATGCTGTTTATCTTCCAAACAAATTATAACAAGGTAGTTATAGCTGGTGACTTTAATCTTCACATAGATGATGTGTTTAACTCTTTTTCTAGTAAATTTTTAAACCTTCTTAACTGTATGGATTTTAAACAACACATCACACAGTCAACTCACAACAAAGGACACACCTTAGACCTTGTCATCACCTATGGCCTGTCCGCTAGTGTGTTCTCTGTTGTAGACTCGGCTGTCTCAGATCACTTCTGTGTGTGTTTTAGCATCACCAGTTTTATTCAGCGAGAGACCCTGGTGAGAACTGTGAGGAAGCACCATCTGACTTCTGAAATGGCTGCAAATTGTATCGGGTTTTAAATGACAATCCTGCTGAGGTTTTACCTGCATCATGTGATTTTATTACTTAAAGTTTTAACTATAAACTAAAATCAGCACTGGACTTGGTTGCACGATTAAAAACCAAAACCACAAAAACTAAACCTGATCTGGCCTGGTGGAATGAGGAGGTAAAACAGCAGAAAAGAAAATGCAGAGAAGCAGAAAGGTGAAGAAAAACAAAACTAACTGCTCACTGCCAAATTCTACGAGAACAATTGAATCGATATAATAACATGGTCAAACAAGCCAGAAATTCCCACTTCTCCAAAGTAATAAATGCTCACAAAAACAATATTAGAATCCTGGGGTGTTTCTCAAAGTCAAGTATCCTTCCTTGGTAGTACATGTCCTTCAAAGTCAAATCCTTAGCAGAGTACTTCCTTGATGTCGGAGAATGGCAAGGAATGGAACAACTCTTACAAATGTAGGAGCTGCGTCACTTCCGCTTTCAGGCTACCGGCAATTTTTGCTTTTTCAACTTTTTTCACCTCAAATTCATGACAACAAAAACAAATCATCACAAACAAGCAGCAAGATATTTGGAGGAGGTGGCTGTACTGCCTGTACCTCTGCAGTCGATGTGGTCAGGTAAGTTAAATATATTGTATACAGCAGGGAAAATAACTATTGAACACATCAACATTTTTATCATTAAACATATTTCTGTTGGAGCCACTGACCTTGAGATTTTCATTAGATATCAGTAACAACCCAAGTAATCCATATATACAAAAACGTCAAGGAAGCTGTGTTCACAAAACAAGTTATATTTAATACAGTGGAGTGACAGGAAATAAGCATTGAACACGTGAAGAAAAAAGAAGTGCAAAAAGGCATCAAAAGCCAAGAAACCAGCTGAAATCCATCAGAATTTAAGAAGTCATCCCATCCCCCATCAGTGCAAATTAATTTCAGCTAGTTAAGTCCTGATTGATAGCCTTTAAAAAGGTGTGTGAATATCAGATTGTCGCACGACTAAGAACTCATGATGGGTAGAAACAAAAAGCTATCTAGACCATCCATCCATCCATCCATCCATCCATCTTCTACCGCTTTTCTGGAGTTCCTGGTCGCGGAGGCAGCTCTTCAAGAAGAGAAGCCCAGACTTCCCTCTCCCCATCCACCTCGTCCAGCTCTTCAGAGAGGATATCAAGGTGTTCCCAGACCAACTTGGAGACATAATCTCACCAGCAAGTCCTGGGTCTGCCCCGGGGTCTCCTCTCAGTGGGACATGTCCGAGACACCTCAAGTGGGAGGCGTCCAGGAGGCATCTTAATCAGATGCCCAAACCACCTCAACTGGCTCCTTTCATTGTGGAGGAGCAGCGGTTCTACCCTAAGCCTGTCCCGGTAGACTGAGTTCCTCACCACATCTCTAAGGGTGATTCCAGCAATCCTACAAAGAAAGCTCATTTCAGTCACTTGTATCCGCAATCTCATTCTTTCGGTCATTACCCAAAGCTCGTGACCATATGTGAGGGTAGGAACATAGATTGCCTGGTAAATCAAGAGCTTTGCCTTAGAGCTTGGCTCCCTCTTCACCACAACGGACCGGTACAATGTCTGCATCACTGCAGATGCTGCCCAGATCCGTCTGTCAATATCTCGCTCCATTCTACCCTCACTCGTAAATAAGACCCCAAGATACTTAAACTCCTCCACTTGGGGCAGAAGCTTGTCCCCAACCCGGAGAGGACAATACACTTTTTTTTCTGGCTGAGGACCATGGACTCGGACTTGGAGGTGCTGATTCTCATCCCAGTCACTTCACACTCAGCGGCAAACTGTCCCAGTAAGATCTATTGGTCATTGCTGGATGAAGCCAACAGGACAACATCATTTCCAAACAACAGAGATGAGATCTTGTGGTCACCAACCATGACACCCTCCATTCGCTGGGTGCGCCAACAAATCCTGTCCATAAATATTATGAACAGGATCAGTGACAAAGGGCAGCCCTGGCGGAGTCAAACTCTCACTGGGAGTGAGTCCGACCGAGTATTGGCAATATGAACCAAACTCTTACAACGCTCGTGTAGAGACCGGATACGCTCGTAACAACAAGCCTGATACCCCATACTCCCTAAGCACCCCCACAAAAACTATGAGGGACGCGGTCCAATGCCTTCTCCAAGTCCACAAAACACATGAAAACTTGTTGGGCAAACTCTAACCAACCCTTGAGGATTCTCGAGAGGGTAAAGAGTTGGTCCGATGTGCCACGGCCAGGATGAAAACCACATTGCTCCTCCTAAATCTGAGGTTCTTCAATGGCCGGAATCTCATCTCCAGTACCTTCACATAGACCTTCCCAGGGAGGCTGAGGAGTGTGATCCTTCTAATGTTGGGGCACACCCTCTGGTCCCCTTTCTTGAAGAGAGCAACTACCACCTCGGCTTGCCATGCCAAAGGCCCTGTCCCTGACCTCCACGCAATGTTGCAGAGGTGTGTCAACCACGGCAGCCCTACAACATCCAGAGCCTTGAGGTACTCAGGGTGAATCTTGTCCACCCCTAGGGCCTGGCAACCAATGTGCTTTTTAACCACCCTGGTGACCTGAGCCCTTGTGATGGGCGAGTCATCCCCCTCGTCCACAAGCCCTGCTTCCTTTCTGGAAGGCGTGTCAGTGGGATTGAGGAGATCCTCGAAATATTCCTTCCACTGCCCGACGATATCCCCAGTTGAAGTCAGCAGCACCCCATCCGCACCATACACAGTGCGGACAGGGAGCTGCTTCTCCCTCCTGAGATGCAAGACAGTTTGCTAGAATCTCTTCAAGGCCAACCAAAAGTCTTGTTCCATGGCCTCACTGAACTCCTCCCACACCCGAGTTTTTGCTTCAGCAACCACCCAAGCTGCACTCTGCTTGGCCTGCTGGTACATCTCAGCTGCTTCAGGAGTCCCACAAGCCAACCAAGCTTGATAGGACTCCTTCAGCTTATTGGCCCCCCTCACCACTGGTGTCCACCACTTGGTTCGGGGGTTGCCAACACGACATGCACCGACGACCTTGTGGCCACAGCTCTGTGCAACTGCTTCAACAATGGAGATGGAGAACATGCTCCATTCAGACTCTGTGTCTCCAGACTCCCTTGGAATGTGGTCAAAGTTCTTCCGGAGGTGGGAGTTGAAGACCTCCCGGACAGAGGCCTCAGTCAGACGTTCCCAGCACACCCTCACTATATGTTTGGGTCTACCAGATCTGAATGGCATCCTCACCTTCCATCAGATCAAACTCACCACCAGGTGGTGAGCAGTTGACAGCTCTGCACCTCTCTTTACCCGAGTGTCCAAGACATATGGTCTCAGGTCTGATGACACAATAAAATCGATGATCAACCTGTGACCTAGGGTGACCTGGTGCCAGGTGCACATGTGGACACCCTTATGCTTGAACATGGTGTTCGTTATGGACAAACTGTGGTTAGCACAGAAGTCCAATAACTGAACACCACTCGGGTTCAGATCAGGCAGGCCATTCCTCCCAGTCACCCCCTCCAGGTTTCACTATCATTGCCCATGTGTGAATTGAATTCCTCCAGTAGGACAATGGAGTCTCCAAGAGGAGCACCCTCCAGCAGCCCAGTCAGAGACTCCAAAAAGGGTGGGTACTCTGAAACATCATTTGGTGCATAGGCACAAACAATGGTCAGGACCCGTTTCCCAACCCGAATGCATAGGGGAACTACCCTTTCATGCACCAGGGAATATTTCAATAGAGAGGCAGCAAGGTGGGGGGATACAAGAATACCCACCCCTGCTTGTCGCCTCTCATCCAGAGTAACTCCACACTAGGCCAAGCTCCAGCCCCTCTCCAGGAAACTGGTTCCAGAACCAGAGCTGTGTGTTTAGGTGAGGCCGACCATATCTAGCCAGTATCTCTCAACCTCATGCACCAGCTGGGGCTCCTTCCCCGCCAGAGAGGTGACATTCCATGTCCCAAAAACCAGTTTAGGAAGCCTGGGATCAGACCGCCAAGGTCTCTGCCTTCGACCACCACCTGATCCACATAGCACCATACCCTCATTGTCAAGCGGTGGCCCTCGCGAGCCACCATAAGACACCAAAAGTCGCAGGTGAGGTTTGCATTGATGTTTTAATCACAAACACAAGATAACATACAAGTAATAGAAAGTAATGAGCCACGGGGGGCTAAAACACACTGTGACAATAACCATCGAAGACAGGAAATAATGGGAACATAAGATAACGCACTTACAGTCACAGAGGAGGAATGGTCAACGAATGAACAGAGGGATGCTCCAATAATGTCTGATCTTGAACAGATTCTGACGAGACTGCCGCACAATTCACTCCCAACTGCCCTCTTAAGTAGGGGGGCGCTGGTGAGGCAAAATGTGACACAGCTGACAGCTTTGACAGCCGGAAGCCCCTCCGAGCGCTGTCACAATAAAAGCTCGGAGAGCAAAAGGGGCACACAACCGCCAGATAGCCAGGAATGGTGCCCCCCCGAGGGCGAACTACGAGTGCCCTATGACAACCCCCTCCCCCCAGGGTGGGCGGATGGGGGCACAGGCCTGGAGGGTGAGAGCCAGCAAGAGAGGAGAAGGAAAGGAAAAAAAAACAAGATGGATACAGGGAACAGATGGGGCAATTACACAGTGGGAGAACCCCCCCCCCCACACACACACACACACAAAAATACCCCATAAAATACCCACAGGTGGGATAATACACCCAAAACAAGGGACACTAAGCCCATCGGCCATGAACAGAAACTCGGGTCAACGATCAAGATACATAGTTTCAAAGCAAAAACACATCATCCCACAACAAAGGAAAGAGGGGAGAGGAAAAAAAAAACACTACATACAGTGGGGCAAAAAAGTATTTAGTCAGCCACCAATTGTGCAAGTTCTCCCACTTAAAAGATGAGAGAGGTCTCCAATTTTCATCATAGGTATACCTCAACAATGGGAGAAAAAATGAGAAAAAAAATCCAGAAAATCACAATGAAGAATTTTTAATGAATTAATTGGTAAATTCCTCGGTAATATAAGTATTTGGTCACCTACAAACAAGCAAGATTTCTGGCTCTCACAGACCTGTAACTTCTTCTTTAAGAGGCTCCTCTGTCCTCCGCTCGTTACCTGTAATAATGGCACCTGTTTGAACTCGTTATCAGTATAAAAGACACCTGTCCACAACCTCAAACAGTCAGACTCCAAACTCCACTATGGCCAAGACGAAAGAGCTGTCAAAGGACACCAGAAACAAAATTGTAGACCTGCACCAGACTGGAAGGACTGAATCTGCAATAGGTAAGCAGCTTGGTGTGAAGAAATCAACTGTGGGAGCAATTATTAGAAAATGGAAGACATACAAGACCACTGATAATCTCCCTCGATCTGGTGCTCCACGCAAGATCTCACCCCGTGGGGTCAAAATGATCACGAGAACGGTGAGAAAAAAATCCCAGAACCACACGGGGGGACCTAGTGAATGACCTGCTGAGAGCTGGGACCAAAGTAACAAAGGCTATATCAGTAACACACTACGCCGCCAGGGACTCAAATCCTGCAGTGCCAGACGTGTCCCCCTGCTTAAGCCAGTACATGTCCAGGCCCATCTGAAGTTTGCTAGAGAGCATTTGGATGATCCAGAAGAGGATTGGGAGAATGTCATATGGTCAGATGAAACCAAAATAGAACTTTTTGGTAAAAACTCAACTTATCGTGTTTGGAGAAGAACACCATACCTACTGTGAAGCATGGGGGTGGAAACATCATACTTTGGGGCTGTTTTTCTGCAAAGGGACCAGGATGACTGATCCGTGTAAAGGAAAGAATGAATGGGGCCATGTATCGTGAGATTTTGAGTGAAAACCTCCTTCCATCAGCAAGGGCATTGAAGATGAAACATGGCTGGATCTTTCAGTATGACAATGATCCCAAACACACCACCCGGACAACGAAGGAGTGGCTTCGTAAGAAGCATTTCAAGGTCCTGGAGTGGCCTAGCCAGTCTCCAGATCTCAACCCCATAGAAAATCTTTGGAGGGAGTTGAAAGTCCGTGTTGCCCAGCGACAGCCCAAAACATCATTGCTCTAGAGGAGATCTGCATGGAGGAATAGGCCAAAATACCAGCAACAGTGTGTGAGAACCTTGTGAAGACTTAAAGAAAACGTTTGACCTCTGTCATTGCCAATGAAGGGTACATAACAAAGTATTGAGATTAACTTTTGTTATTGACCAAATACTTATTTTACCAAGGAATTTACCAATTAATTCATTAAAAATCCTTCAATGTGATTTTCTGGATTTTTTTTTTCTTATTTTGTCTCTCATAGTTGAGGTATACCTATGATGAAAATTGGAGACCTCTCTCATCATTTAAGTGGGAGAACTTGCACAGTTGGTGGCTGACTAAATACTTTTTGGCCCCACTGTATGTTGAAACCCTGCAGTTTAACTCCATACACACCAACTGTACAGACAACGAGTGCACGTTTAAACAGAGGAAAAAACAAAAACACCCGCTAGGAAGCGGTGACATAAACAATTTCATCCACATACGATTTTGTACATATACAGTGGGGAAAAAAAGTATTTAGTCAGCCACCAATTGTGCAAGTTCTCCCACTTAAAAGATGAGAGAGGTCTCCAATTTTCATCGTAAGTATACCTCAACTATGAGAGACAAAATGAGAAAATAAGGGAGAAACAATATCATTTCAGAGGAACATGTATATTTCAAAAACCTTCAGTGAGAACTACCACCAAGCACCACTGTGTTTCAGTGCAAGGAGTCAGATTATGGAACGATTTTGGACCTGAATTAAAATCATGTACAACGCTTGGACAATTTAAACAAAAACTAAAGGAAGAAATACTCCAAACATATATACAAGATGACATGTAAAATCACATAAGGATTGTCATATCCAGTCTGCGTTGTGTTGTTGCTTAGTTTCTTTTTGTCACATTTTGTCTTTGCTTTGTTCTGAATTGTAATCTCTTGTTTTGTTTTTCTTTTGAATTCTTGGATGGCATATGGGTCGGAAATATAAGCTGCGGCTTCAGCCATCACCCATTTCGGATAACTTATGTTGAACTGTATAATCAGAGGAGTTATTGTCTAATTTGACCTTGTTGGATTTTCTTTCCCCCTTTGTTATATTATTCTGTTTCTTTTAATCTGTACTATTAATCTATCCGAAATAAATAAATAAATAAATTTTAAAAAAAATCCAGAAAATCACATTGAAGGATTTTTAATGAATTAATTGGTAAATTCCTCGGTAAAATAGGTATTTGGTCACCGACAAACAAGCAATATTTCTGGCTCTCACAGACCTGTAACTTCTTCTTTAAGAGGCTCCTCTGTCCTCCACTCGTTACCTGTATTAATGGCACCTGTTTGAACTCGTTATCAGTATAAAAGACACCTGTCCACAACCTCAAACAGTCAGACTCCAAACTCCACTATGGCCAAGACCAAAGAGCTGTCAAAGGAAACCAGAAACAAAATTATAGACCTGCACCAGGCTGGGAAGACTGAATCTGCAATAGGTAAGCAGCTTGATGTGAAGAAATCAACTGTGGGAGCAATTATTAGAAAATGGAAGACATACAAGACCACTGATAATCTCCCTCGATCTGGGGCTCCACGCAAGATCTCACCCCATGGGGTCAAAATGATCATGAGAACGGTGAGCAAAAATCCCAGAACCACACGGGGGGACCTAGTGAATGACCTGCAGAGAGCTGGGACCAAAGTAACAAAGGCTATATCAGAAACACACTACGCCGCCAGGGACTCAAATCCTGCAGTGCCAGACGTGTCCCCCTGCTTAAGCCAGTACATGTCCAGGCCCGTCTGAAGTTTGCTAGAGAGCATTTGGATGATCCAGAAGAGGATTGGGAGAATGTCATATGGTCAGATGAAACCAAAATAGAACTTTATTGTAAAAACTCAACTTGTCGTGTTTGGAGGAGAAAGAACACCATACCTACTGTGAATCATGGGGGTGGAAACATCATGCCTTGTAGCTGTTTTTCTGCAAAGGGACCAGGACGACTGATCCGTGTAAAGGAAAGAATGAATGGGGCCATGTATGGTGAGATTTTGAGTGAAAACCTCCTTCCATCAGCAAGGGCTTTGAAGATGAAACATGGCTGGGTCTTTCAGCATGACAATGATCCCAAACACACCACCCGGGCAACGAAGGAGTGGCTTCGTAAGAAGCATTTCAAGGTCCTGGAGTGGCCTAGCCAGTCTCCAGATCTCAACCCCATAGAAAATCTTTGGAGGAAGTTGAAAGTCCGTGTTGCCCAGCGACAGCCCCAAAACATCATTGCTCTAGAGAAGATCTGCATGGAGGAATGGGCCAAAATACCAGCAACAGTGTGTGAAAACCTTGTGAAGACTTACAGAAAACTTTTGACCTCTGTCATTGCCAACAAAGGGTATATAACAAAGTACTGAGATTAACTTTTGTTATTGACCAAATACTTATTTTACCGAGGAATTTACTAATTAATTCATTAAAAATCCTTCAATGTGATTTTCTGGATTTTTTTTTTCTCATTTTGTCTCTCATAGTTGAGGTATACCTATGATGAAAATTGGAAACCTCTCTCATCTTTTAAGTGGGAGAACTTGCACAATTGGTGGCTGACTAAATACTTTTTTTCCCCACTGTACCATTTCATATATATACAATCTCGTACAAAAGACCCCCACACATCCCAATTGGTACAGGAGAACAGAAATACAACTCAGGGATGAAGGCAGTCTAAACCCCACGGCATGAAGGCCAAAAGTTCGGGGGGCCGCCTTGCGTCTAGCGTCCATATCGCTGGCAGGGGGAAAAAGAACAGTTCGGGCGGCCTACCCCAGTCCCATGCCAGGAAACACAATTCTTCTGGCGGCCGGGCCAGGTCACCGAACGGACATGAAAGTTTGTCGGGCGGCTGACCCAGAACGCCAAACCGGTGAAACAGCTCATCAGGCGGCCGACCCGCATCACTCAGCCACTGGAACCGTAGGAAAGAAATTAAAGACGGCCTCCCTGGAGAGGGGGAAGATGAGGGAGAGCTGGACCGAGTATTAGGAGCCCCAACGGCCCCCGGTGGAGATGAGCTGGGATGGTGATTATGAGGATGATGATGATGAGCCAGTCCAGTGTCAGGTGGTAGAGGATCTGCAGCTCCCTCACCGACCTTGGACCAAACCGGCGCTGCACCCCCGTTGGACCCCGACCGGGTCAGCGCAGCACCCACGATGGACCCCGATTGGGTCTCATCAGTGCCCACGATGGACCCCGATTGGGTCTTCTCAGCACCCACGATAGACCCCGATTGGGCCAGAGCAGCGCCCATGTCGGACCCCGACTGGGTCTGCGCAGCACCGATAATGACCTCCAACCCTGAACCCGGGACCTCCAGCACAGCGACTGGGATAGACTCCGCACCGGTGACCCTGGGAGAAGGCTCGGGAGAAGAAAAAGAACCAGGATCAGGATCACCGGTAGTGACAGAGCCCAGCGAGACAAGCTCAGGTGCAGCGGATGGCTGCCCCTGGCTCGTCTCCCTGAGAGACAGGCAAAAATGCTCTAAAATAGAAAGAAGAAAGTAGAGCACTTGCCTGTACTCGAGTTCTGTCGCCGTCCAGAACTTCGACGATCCGGGTTCAGATGGAAGAAGATCGTCATCTGGCTCCCATTCAGCTGTGTCAGGCTCCGCAGCTGGCATGATGTTCTCCACAGCCTGTGGATCCTCCAGCACAGGAGTCCACGCCAATAACCCACACGGCATGGTGGCAGGGGACCCTCGACCCGCTGGCTCGAACCGTTCCAGCGTGGAGACCCGGAGACGCTTTATCGTCGGCGCAGGCTCCAGGCTGCAGTCCGCTCCTCTCCTCTGCCCATGACGTGGCTGCGGGGCTGGAACTAGGCTCTCCAGAACCGCAGGCCCCCTCCTCATCCGGCGATGTAGGCCTGGCGTCATGGACCACTCAGCGGAGGGAGACACAGAGGCAGCAGATTTAGTAATTACAGCTACAGCAGGTGGTAGGAGCTCGGGGGACAGCGAACCCCGAACTCCGCCCCCAGAAGTCAGACAAGGCAGATCACAATTATGATGGAAAGAATGAACTAGCACTTGCCTGTCTCCCGGAGGGAGGATGGTGCCTGCTGTAGGGGACATTGTTCCTCCCTTTCCCCGCTGGATGGTGACAGAGGGCCCCCTGGAAGGACGAGGAGGAGCCGCTCGTGATGGATCAAGAACGGGGCTCGCTGAAGCAGGACTCTTGGCACACACAGCAGCCGGGGAAGGCGTTGAGGAGGAGGGGACAACAGCCGAGACAAACCAGGCACGGAGCGCTGACGGAACAGCAGGGGAAGATGACCCGGGGGGAGAGGCTGTGGGAATTCCCTCCAGGCTAGACGATGAAGAGACAGCTGACTGGGAGGTGGAGTCCTTCTGGCTGCCCGGAACAGGATCCGGACGGGGTTCTTGGTGAAGCTTGTGGCTGGTGTGACGACGGTTTCTTGCAGAGGGCGAGGCGAAGGTGAGGTCTGGGAATCGCCTCTCCTGTGTGGAAACAGAAGCAAGCAGATCGGCGTACTCAGGAAAGTCACTCAACTCCAGATTCCTCTCCACCAGCCTGACTGCCACCGTCACATGCTTAATTATCTGCGTGGGATGAACAGCGGAATGAGCTGCCGCCACTCGGTCCCGGATGGAAGCAGCTGTTCGTTGTAGCTTCTCCGGGGGATTCCCGAATGAGGACACACTCCAATGGGGATCACCCCTGGGCGGTGCAAACTCCTGGACCGGGACAGAGACAGGAATGGGATCCGGACATGAGGAGCGAGGATGCCTCCTCTTGGGCTTCCTGCCAGGGTTTCCCTCCAGCCCACGGAGTCTCTCCCGTTGCGCAGCGATGACAGCCTTCCTCGCCGTAATTTCCGGGAGGTTGGAGTAGCGGGGAAGGCGAATTATTATGTCCTCAGCAAGGTCCAGGTGTCAGCGTATATCGCTGGGAGTGTCGTAGAGACCGGCGGAGAAGAGAATCCCGTCAACGTAGTCCAGGGCCTCTGCCAGCTTGTAACCCAGGCTCCGAACGCGGCTCCTATTATTCGGTCCATCCAGAATAAAACCTCCCGTCACATGAACAGCTTCTTCCCCTCTGCCATCAGACTGCTGAACACTAAGTGACTTATTGACTCTCGTGCACTATGTACAGCAGCTCAACCAGACTCATGTCAATCATCACTGTTTTCTTCCTGCATTACCAACTGCACTATATGGTTCTCCACATTATCTGCTGCTTGCTAATATATTTTAACTGCTGACCAGTATTACTCACTCTTATTCTACACTTTATTGCATGTATAGTTTATTTCTTTTATTTTATCATGTTTAATGTTGCAGCATTGCACCGAGACAAATTCCTAGTTTGTGTACTACATGAACAATGGCAATAAATCTGATTCTGATTCCTGAATGACGACATATTCTCCCAGCACACCGGTACCCAGACGGGAAAGAACAAGTCCAATTAGGCAAAACTCACCGGGAACGGCGTCTCGGTTTGGCATCTTAGTTTAGGCACCCTGGCGGCAGTCTGTCAAGCGGTGGCCCTCACGAGCCACCATAAGACGCCAAAAGTCGCCGGTGAGGTTTGCATTGATGTTTTAATCACAAACACAAGATAACATACAAGTAATAGAAAGTAATGAGCCACGGGGGGCTAAAACACACTGTGACAATAACCATCGAAGACAGGGAATAATGGGAACATAAGATAACACACTTACAGTCACAGAGGAGGAATGGTCAACAAATGAACAGAGGGATGCTTCAATAATGTCTGACCGTGAACAGATTCTGACGAGACTGCCGCACAATTCGCTCCCAACTGCCCTCTTAAGTAGGGGGCCGCTGATGAGGCGAAATGTGACACAGCTGACAGCTTTGACAGCCGGAAGCCCCTCCGAGCGCTGTCACAATAAAAGCTCGGAGAGCAAAAGGGGCACACAGCCGCCAGATGGCCAGGAATGGTGCATGGCTCGAGCGCGGATGAGATCGGCACTCAAACCATAACACTCATGGTCCCTCCTGCAGGTGGTGAGCCCACTGGAGGATGAACCCATGTAACTCCTTCGGGCCAAGCCCGGCCAGGTCCCATGGGCAGAAACCCGGCTACCAGGCACTAGCCATCAAGCCCCTCACCCAGGCCTGGATCCAGGGTGGGGCCCTGGTAACCCCATACCGAGCGGGGTACACTGAATCCTTCTTCAAGCATTCATCATGAGAGTCTGATGGATCGTTATTAGTCTGGCCCTTCACCCTGGGTTTTATCGTTTATCTTTATTTGCACTATGGGATGTCTGGTCTATATTTTGTCGCTATTTGCACTATGGGTAGCATTACTGTACTGTAACGGAAATATGGAATATTAATAAATAATAAATATGATCAGGTATGAATTATTTAATTTATATTGATGTATTGGAATCTGAGCTCAAATCTCATTTCATATACATCAGAAAAGTTAACACTCGTAAGGGGCACCAGCTTCTATCTTTAAGAAGCAATTTGATCTTTAATTTCACTTTATACCTGTTTGATCACTCAATAAATTAATCAATAATCAGTCTCAAAAATTTTCCGTGAATTCGATACCTGGGCTTGAAACGGACTCAAAATGAAATAAATTCTAACAACTTCTCTCATTTTTAAATATGTATTAAATGAAATGATTAACAGGCATTGTAATTTCCTTAATCATAAAATCAATCTTGTAAATGATAGATTAACAATGTCAATATTTTCGGAACCAGGGTTAAACTGAGAGATGAATTTCTATCAGTTTGAGTTAACAGATTATTAAAAACAACGCAAATTTATGGAGAAAGTTTATTACTTATATGAAAAAGTCCTTGATTGATCTTAAGAAAATAAAAACGGAATTTTAATGAAAAGAGTTATGTTAAGGGCTTCTTAATTTGCATCTGATTAGATATACAAATTATTACCGAACCTCAGACGTTAATTCAGCAGTGGAATTAAAGTTTTTGCAGCTCACGTGCTCCTCGGTCGATGTCTGTCGTCGTCCTCAGCCCAAGATTTCGTGGATGTTAGGGGAAATATCTGCCCGCAGATATTTCAGGGTCCACAGTTCGACCTTTAGATTCAAGCAGTCGAAGAGGCTGGATTTTGGCTGTATGGCCCAGAGTTGCAACTGGGCTCGGAGCCAGATGGGGACGTTTCTGCAGCGCGATGGACAGCTGCGCGTTGATTCCTCAGCTGCACGTGACGTGGGAGCTGCGTTTTTCTTCAAGAGGTCTTCAATAATAATTAAAAGATATCCAATCCGATCTCAAATTAAAAGAGCTTCGGACTTTAGATAAAAATAGTAGCTTCTGGTGGGTGCTTGGTCGAGAAAAATATTATAAAATAAAGTCAAGATTAAAGTTTACATTAAAATTAAACAAACGGTGGTTTTACAGAAAGTTTAACAAAGAAAAAGTGATGAATAAAAATTGGAGTTTAACTCCGATTAAGAATTGAGCTCAAAGAAATAGGAATTCCTAGGCATTTAAGAGAAAAAGAAAATACAAAGTTACATAAATTACGAGTTATCTGCTCTGTGTTCAGAAAAGCGACATGTGGTCAGACGGTCCTTTGCTCTTCCTTGCTGTGTGTAGACAATGGAGGAGATCAGAAAAAAGGGATGACGAAAAGAGCAGGCAAAAAGAGAGTCCGGAGCAGAAAGAGGGGCTGACGAAAAAGAGAAAGAGGCCGGAGTCTCTCTCCTTTTTATAAGCTCTGTTGAGTTTCGCGGGATTCCGGCCTGACCGGAATCTCAGCCAATGAGCGTCCTTCATGGGCGGGCTCGATGAACTTTTAGTCCAATGAACAAACAGTCTATTGTTCGGAGTCCTTTGGGGTGAAGACTTGTCATGCAGAGATTGGCTGTTGGAGTCACATGTGATATCGAGGCAAAACTCATACATACTGGAAGTTAATATTTCCCTTTATGTATTAAACTAAGATAACTTTAGTGATTAGTATAAATTATAAGCAGTGCTTCTAAATCAACATGCAGGAATAAACATTCATATAAACATTAGCATGCATATATATAAAATCACAGATTAATGCATTTCACACATATTTTCCACCTCAAAAACATCAGAGTCCATCTGCATTTTCATAGTTCTGAAAAGAATGAAGGTTTAGAATTGAGTTTGTAATAATGTAAAGTTCACCGTTTAAATCCAGCATGTCCACAGTTTAAGGAAATTAGCTGAGTCGTGGATCTGTGTAGGTTTTATGGGGGCAATAAAAGTGAAGCCGGACATTGGGGAAATTCCTTAGGCTGGTTTTAACAAAAGAGAGGGGATTTCAGCTGTGGCCTGGGGGAAGAAAATCCATTTCTTTGCATTATTCCTGGATGAAACAAAAATGTCTTTAAGCAGAAAAATAATTGTTGCTGAGCCAAAGTGAGATGATGATACAGTACATAGACTGCTGTTGTTGTTTTTCCAGCCTTATTCCTTTTTTATATTGTGCAGACCACTGAAGAGAGAGAAACACCATTTCAGTTCTCCTGTGTGTCTAAAATCTTCAAATCTTTTGAATCTTGAGTACACTGGCTTGTGCTCCCCTCATGCCTGGGTAACCAACTTTCCTTTCCCATTCTATTATGCTGAGCATTGAACTAGAAGGTGCAAAGTACCATTTTTACACACGTGGACAAAATTGTTGGTACCCCTCCGTTAATGAAAGTAAATTGCGTCATTGTAACATTACTTACAATACTGACACAAGTTTGAGTCCAACTTTACTCCTATAGTAAACATCCACTGTTTTTAAGTAGCTGAACATGAAACAATGGACCTCGTGTGTCGCAAAAGACAGTTTCCCTTTAAGTAGAAAAATTGTAAACATCAACAAAGAAAGTGACAGTGCACATGATGTGTATAATATAGAACCAAGATTACACCTACTATATAGTGCAATTACTTAGCTTATACTTCAACTTCTTTGGATAAAACAAGCTTTTCTTCTTTATACTTGTGAACGATTCCTTAATGACACATTTCAAATTACATTTTGTTACAGATATTGTATCCCAAAGCACAGTACATCATGTTTTTACGCCATGAGTCTTGCACTCAAGGCTAAACTCACAGTCATTAAGACTCTGTGCTCAATGAAACTGCTGACTCAGCATTCCGTGTTTATCTTCGTCATGAAACGGGCTAGGCCCGGCTTCATGGCATCTCTCTGTCTCTTGGTTACCTGTGTTTCATGTATCCTTCTGAGTTCCATATTGGGGATGGTGTTATTTATTTCTAGCTGCCATGCCTCCCTCTCCTGCCTGCTACTGACAAGTGATCCCAATCTGTCATTGTCTGCCTTCCCCCGGCTCAGGTTCACACACCCACGCACTTTCACACCGGCAATCACTCTGTCCATTAGATTCTGGCTACTTAAGCTCTGCCCGGCCAGTAGTGATTGGCGAATTGTACACTCAGTGTTTGTCGTTTAGACTACTCCGTACTATGGCTGCTTGACTAGATGCCCTGCCCGCTAATTGGTACCACATCACTCAGCATGTCATTAGTCATCTTTTGTGTTCTTTTTTCTGTTCTACACCTTGGATTGGACTTGGACTAATTCAAACTGCTCCAGCCCCCGTGAGTAATGTATGCTTCGCCCCTGCCTTTCAGTCACGCCTGGAGGTTTTTCCTGGGCTCATTTATTCGTTCCTCCGCCGCAGTTCTGTCTGCTTGTGCCTTGGGACTCTTTTTCTCCTGTTAGTACTCACTAGTGTGCCGTTGAGCATCCTTGCAGTTTTTCCTTGTACTCCTGGTGCCATTTACTGTATCTGTTTGTTTGCTGGAGTGTAATCATTGATTATTTAATAAATACGCACTAACCTTCCTCTCTGCCTGGGTTTAGTCTTTAATCCTCTGTGCGCTGCGTAAAAGCGCAAGGAGGCACGACAGAATAATTCGGCCTGTTAAAGGCATCGGCCGGACGAAATTTCAATATCGCTAAATCATATCTTAAATTTTTGTGTGAGACGAGCTAATTTGAACCGCACATGTTTTGGTGTCACCAAATGTCGCATAAGGTGACAGTGCGCTATTGAAGTATGATTTCCTTGAGAGCTGTCTGACTCTGCCAAGCGATCAGCGGCTAAAATGGCCACTGACTGTGTGACGTCAGGTCAGGAAGTGACCAGCAAACACTCGACGGACATTGCGTGTTGTTTACGTTCGGCGATAACGGATATTTCTAGGAGTATTTGTGGATTACAAATAGAGTATTTATTACGATTAGGATTTCAGTGATCGAATTAATTATGGTTTGGCATTGTGTTGTCTACGGGTGCGACGGTATACCGGAGGAGCACACGGTGAGTGTTTATGAATTTCCCCTGCCTGGGAAAATCAGAACCGCATGGGTGAATTTCGTTCAGAAAACGCGAAAAAATTGGAATGATGTCGGAAAATCACCCAACATGTGCAGTAGACATTTCGTTGACAGCGATTTTGAGAATAAGATGCAATTTGAAATGAAATTAGCAAAAAGATTGCTGATAAAAAAAATCGGCTGTTCCAACTATATATCCGTTCATTTCAAAGTCCCACTCTCAGACAAGTGTCAGTGACAGTGGCGTGAAAAGCAAGAGTGATCTACCGATGTGATCTGCTGTCAGAAAAAGAGAAGTAAACAGGGTAAGTTTTCTTTTTTTAATATTCACTGCCAATATTTACTAAAATTATTTACAAGCAATGAATTTCATTGCCTTAACAACTTATCAAATATTAGAATTTTAGGGTATTCATACTAATCAAATATGAAATATTCAGTGCTGTATAGGGAGGTGGTTGTGCCTGTTTGCTCAAGTTATATTTCTATATATGTAATCCAATTTGACACCTCTGGAATGAAATTATGTTGATCTACTGTTTTTGCAGATGTTATCCACTGTCACTCAACCTTCAAATACTGTGGATTTTTTTTTTTGAATTTGATTATTCAGCAATTGTCCTCATTGCAGTCATCCATGTGAGGTAACAAGTCACACTAAAGGCTCTCTGTTGGTGATCAAACAACATTGTCCACATTGTGTTGAGGATCGATCCTGGCACAGCCAGCCGATGATCAGGGACATGCCAGCTGGTAACATACAGCTTTCATCCGCCATTCTCTTCACTGGGGCGTCATATGTCAAGGTCCTCAGAGTTCTAAATGCAGTCGGTATCGTTGGAATTTCCACGACCACTTACAAGGAGCTTTCGATTTCTAATTTTTATTAAATTAATTTTATTTCAGAATATGTGGATGATCTGATGAATACTCTTTTTGACAAAACCTTGGTTGATCCAACCCACTTATTGGAGCAGCGGCACTCTGTACAAGCCAGAGTTCCCGCAACATTGAGTGCCAAATTTCAGCGTCCCATCAAAGCTGATGCTGTTGAGCAACATGTATCTAGATTTTCAAAATCAAACATGTAAAAGTAGAATAAATTTCCAATTCGCAATGAAAGTTCAGCTTTCAATTGTTAGGGAAGCAACATATTTTGCTAAGACAAACAAATATAAGCCTAAGATTTTTAGAGAAATGTGCTTTTAAAAATTGAACACAAATTTTACACCATAAAATGGTAGAAAAATTAGTCTAAAGTATGTGAGATCCGACTTTGATGAATGCTGAAATATTAGAATTATAAAATTGACATGCACATTAATAAACTCAATATATGATTTAAAAAAAACTTTATTTAAATAACATTGATCACAAATCTAATCTTGGTAGGCAAAATCCCTTGTAGTGATCAGATGGGAATGTTTCTCTGATGAGGCTCACAGCACAGGCAGGCAATATCACCCTCACTTCTTTCCCAAGATATCCCCAACACCAGCGGATCAGTTGCCTGTAGGCTATGAATCTGTATCGCCTGAAAAATATGGGGTTGGCATTGATTATTCCGTTTGCATTGATCATTGAATGTATTGAATGATTTCTTCATAATTGATCTGGAAAATGAAAACACATGAATAAATATTGTTTAAAAACTCACTCGTGTTGACTTGCGTCATGATCACCATATTGCTGTCTGTAGGCCAGATAAGCTGTCTGTAAAACCCAGATGTCAAGACAGACAGAACGGAAACCGGGGTGATCAGTGATACACCTTGGTAGGTTATCATCTGTGTATCCACAGCCCTTCAGTTCTTCTAGTTTCTCCTTCACCTTCAATACCTCCTGGCAGCACCAAGATTCAGTTGATGTTGGCATAATGTTGCATTTCTCACAAGTGCACCTGTTAAAAAAAAATGGTATAATCAGATGCTTATAATAAACTAATGGCTCGTGGGAGTGCTATATAAATTGGTCTATGAAGTTTGATTAGAAAATATTAAAAACATGTAAAAAATTTTGAGCAGAAAGAGAAGTTATAGGAAAACAATAATGAATCACAATAATCATGATCCATGATCCATCATGATCCATGATGGATCATGTTGATCCATCAATCTCTTAAGAGAATTATGTAGCTTTTGAGACTAGGATTAACATGATGATGATTAACAACATCAAACAAACTCGTAAAGTACACATATTATCCCTCACATACATTATCCTTTTATTTCCAATGATAATGTTTCTAAATGTTTCTAATGTTTATAAGTCGCCAAGTAAGGCAGCAAGGGAACAATTGGCAGTTTTATTTTGATAATTAAGTGTGTGACCATGCATATCGCCTAAAAAAAAAATTTCAAAGCATATTTTACCAATATAAATCGGCTAGCCGCTCGTCCTCAACGTGGTCTGCTCCCGTCTCTGTTTCGTTCGCGTCTTCCTCCGCACCCTCGGGCTCAAACAAATACGGCTGAATAACCCCATCAGCACCACCCAAAACTACTTCATCATCAGATTCTTCAGTTTCAATATCATCACTTATATTGCGGTCGTCATACTCGATAAAATAATCGCTGTCCGAATCACTCTGCTGTCGTTCAGCCATTTCCTGTTTCTCCCTGACCTGACGTCACTGCTGCCCGCCCCTATCGAGAGATGGCGGTACTGCAGAATCACTAAGTGAAATATGGGCTATTAACAAATAAAGTCATTTATGGAGGCTGGTGACACATTTTAAATCACGGGAATGGCCAGAATGGAATATTTTCATACAATCAGTTTATTGGTTCAAAAAAAAATGTCACCGTCCGAGGCCTTTAAAACCCCAGCAGAGAAGTAGTGCATGTGTACTTTTTTTCCCTTTTTTTCCCTCTTTGTGTTTTCCATAGCTCGTGTTACTATGGACTTTTCGGTTTATGGTCTGACCCTGGAGGAGTGTGCGGTGGCCAACCGAGCAGTGGACTTTGTTTCTCGAGCTCGTGCCACCAACTCCCCAGAGGTCAATTTTTGTTTGTTGGATATCGCTGTTGGGG
The DNA here is from genome assembly GCA_020510985.1 of Pholidichthys leucotaenia. NCBI lineage: Eukaryota > Metazoa > Chordata > Actinopteri > Cichliformes > Pholidichthyidae > Pholidichthys > Pholidichthys leucotaenia. Next base: position 227,763,181 of record CM035847.1, read on the forward strand.
TGTTACGGATGTTCCCCGGTCTGTGGAAATATCCAGGGCTGACGCCCCTGCTCCCCCAGGTATTCGAGCTATGACAGCGTCCTGAGGAGACGACGAGGGGGACTTTTGGAGCGCAACTTCAGCAATCTACGAAGCGTTCCCGGAGGTCTGGAGCCCACCATTCACCTCCCGATCCGGTGTCCTCCTCTTCCCGCCGGATGTCCCATCTTACTCCCAGAAGGACGGGACGAGACACTGAGGCTGCAGCTGACACCATCACCAAACAGGAATTCAGGCAAGTCCTCCTTCGTTCTTTAGCTCTCTCTCCAGAAGTGATTAGCCTGATTCCTGCGGAGGAGCTCCAGCTTTTACAATCCGCTGGGGCTCCCCAATCAGCTGCTGTAACCTCTCTTCCATCACCTGTCTCTGTCTCCTAACTCTTCGTTGGTCCCGGAAGGAGGTCGCGGGACGCAGGGGGAGCCAGAGGTCTCGGAGGAGCTCACCACATGGCGTAAGCATCGTCCTGCGTCGAAGAAGCCCATCACCTCGTTGGCGGCTGAAACCCAGCTGTCGTGCCTGACTGCTGCTGCGGCGAAGCCCTCTCCTGTGCCAGCTGTCCCACCAGTCTGCGCTTTCTCCGCTTCCACCACAGCCTCCACTATCGAAACGCCCTCTCCAGCCGCCGAAGAGACCTCCAGGGCTTCTCCTGACATGCCCACTCCCATGTCGTCCGAGCCAGCTCCTCCACCAACCCTTGAGGGGCCCAGAAGGACCTTAGACACGGAGGAGGATGACAGCACGCAGCCCACAGCTGTCAACATCCAGACCCGGGAGGTCAGGAAAGTGTGTTTTCATTCTATCTCAGTTAACAATGATAAATCTTGTCTGTCTCCCAAGAGAGAGCCTCAGGCAAGGCAATCGCCCTAGTGCTCTCCCTGTGTTGCTATGATAATAAATTATCCTTTTCCCTCCGTGTCTCCATCAATTACTGCTGAGTGTCCAATGGCCCTGGAGCTCAATTGCCGGAAGAAAGAGGAGTCTGCAGTGCTGGAGGATTCCACCCCATTCCCGCAGGGTCTCTATGATCGGAGGGAGGGTGCTGTGACTGAGCTGGAGCCTGCGCTGATGGAAGAGCATCCCTTGGCTTCAGTCTCCTCGGGTCAAGCACAACCTGGTACACTGCCTCATGGAACCATGCCGGGGAGGTTGCCCATGTTGGAGATATCACTGGAGGAGACCAAGACTGCCAAGACTATCACACCTGCTGTGGAGGCCACCGTAGCAGAGTCCACATCGGAGCTGGGTCTCCACCAGGCCAGGCCCACGATGCCATCGTTGGGATCAACAGAGTCATGGACGGCAGTGGAGCTTGAGCCCAGGCAAGTGCTCCCTTTGATCTCTCGCTCTCGTATCTGAGCAAACTTGCCTGGCTCTCGGCAAGGGGAGTCGGGTGCAGCTGCACCTGATCTCACCTCACCAGGTTCCGCCGCTGCCGGCGACCCTGACCATGTCTCTTCCCCTGTTATTTTTGAGCCTCATCCCAGGGTTGTTGGGGAAGATCTGTTCCAGCCTGAGGCCTCCGTGGATATGGGCGCATCATCTTCAGACGTCACAGGTCCATCGTCTACAGCCATGGAGGTTATCTTGGGTACAGCTTTCCCAGTGGAGGTCTTCATGGAGAATCTGTCTCAACCCGAGACCTCTGTGGGTGCAGCACCTTCCCAGCATGAAGATCTGCCATGACCTGGATCGTCGGAGTCCTGGATGGCAGTGGAGCCCAAGTACAGGCAAGTGTACTCTCTAGTTTCTCTCCCACCAGTTTCTGAGCAAACTTGTCTGACTCTTGGGGAGGAGATCCAGGGGCAGCTAGCCGCTGCCCCCGGGCTCACTTCGCCGGGCTCTGCCACTGCCGGCGACCTGGACTGTCTCTCTCTCTACTGTTTCTGAGCTTCCTCCCAGGGTTGCCAGGGAGCGGTCAATTCCACCAGAGGCCGCCGAAGATCCAGGTTCATCGCCAGAGGTCATGGAGAGTCCTGTTTCTCTCACTGGGGAGGTCACCACGGGAGCAATGAGGTCCCCAACGGGGACCACCACAGGTGCAATGATGCTCCAGCTGGAGCTCAACACGGATGCTGCAGAGCTCCAGCCGGAGTCCACCACGGGTGCAGCTATGTCCCCGATCGGGACCCTCGCAGGTGATACTAAGCTCCAGCCGGGAGCCACCGCGAGTGCAGTGTTGGCCCAGCCGGAGTCCACCAAGGGTGCAGCTGTGCCCCAAGCCGGGACCACCGAGGGTGCTGCCGGTCAGCCTGAGGATGCCAGGACCATCGTGGGTGCAGCTACCTCCCAGTGTCCTGCCACTGTGGGCGCAGTGGTTTCCCCCGCGTCACACCCTAACGCCAGGGCTTGCTCCCCTCGGCTCCTCCCCGCAGTCTTGGGTTGCTCCGTAGGGGAGCCACCGCCGGGTCTGCCTCGTCTGAGTGGGTGGCTGAAGAACCCAGGCTGGCTGCCCAATGTACTGTGCTGCTGGGTTGGGTAGTTCAACTTCCCAGGCAGGCCACCCGACCCGTCTCTCTTGAGTGTTCGGCTGGCCTTGGATGCTGGTACAGACGTGGACAAAATTGTTGGTACCCCTCTGTTAATGAAAGAAAAACCCACAATGGTCACAGAAATAACTTGAATAAGACAAAAGTTGTAATAAATAAAAATTCTATGAAAATTAACCAATGAAAATCAGACAGTGCTTTTGAATTGTGGTTCAACAGAATTATTAAAAAAAAAAAAAAAAAAAAAAAAAACTCATGAAACAGGCCTGGACAAAAATGATGGTACCCCTAGAAAAGATTGAAAATAATGTGACCATAGGGACATGTTCAACCAAGATGTGTCCTCTAATTAACATCACAGGTGTCTACAAATGTGTAATCAGTCAGTCGGCCTATTTAAAGGGTGACAAGTAGTCACTGTGCTGTTTGTTGACATGGTGTGTACCACACTGAACATGGACCAGAGGAAGCAAAGGAGAGAGTTGTCTCAGGAGATTAGAAAGAAAATTATAGACAAGCATGTTAAAGGTAAAGGCTATAAGACCATCTCCAAGCAGCTTGATGTTCCTGTGACTACAGTTGCACATATTATTCAGAAATTTAAGATCCACGGGACTGTAGCCAACCTCCCTGGACGTGGCCGCAGGAGGAGACGAATAATACGAATGGTAACAAAAGAGCCCAGAACAACCTCTAAACACATTCATGGTGAACTCCAAGGTCAAGGTACATCAGTGTCAGATCGCACCATCCGTCATTGTTTGAGCCAAAGTGGACTTCATGGGAGACGACCAAGGAGGACACCACTGTTGAAAACAAATCATAAAAAAAACAGACTGGAATTTACCAAACTACATATTGACAAGCCACAAAGCTTCTGGGAGAATGTCCTATGGACAGATGAGACAAAACTGGAACTTTTTGGCAAGGCACATCAGCACTATGTTCACAGACGCAAAAATGAAGCATACCAAGAAAAGAAAACTGTCCCTACTGTGAAATATGGAGGGGGTTCTGTTATGCTGTGGGGCTGCTTTGCTGCATCTGGCACAGGGTGTCTTGAATCTGTGCAGGGTACAATGAAATCTCAAGACTATCAAGGTATTCTAGACAGAAATGTGCTGCCCAGTGTCAGACAGCTTGGTGTCAGTCACAGGTCATGGGTCTTGCAACAGGATAATGACCCAAAATACAGCTAAAAACACCCAAGAATGGCTAAGAGCCAAACATTGGACTATTCTAAAGTGGCCTTCTATGAGCCCTGACCTAAATCGTATTGAACATCTGTGGAAGGAGCTGAAACATGCCGTCTGGAGAAGGCACCCTTCAAACCTGAGACAACTGGAGCAGTTTGCTCATGAGGAGTGGGCCAAAATACCTGCTGAGAGGTGCAGAAGTCTCATTGACAGTTACAGAAATCGTTTGATTGCAGTGATTGCCTCAAAAGGTTGTGCAACAAAATATTAAGTTAAGGGTACCATAATTTTTGTCCAGGCCTGTTTCATGAGTTTGTTTTTTTAAATAATTCTGTTGAACCACAATTCAAAAGCGTTGTCTGATTTTCATTGGTTAATTTTCATAGAATTTTTATTTATTACCACTTTTGTCAGATTCAAGTTACTTCTGTGACCATTGTGGGTTTTTCTTTCATTAACAGAGGGGTACCAACAATTTTGTCCACGTCTGTAGGCCACCTGATTGGACTTTTCATTGGGACCTTAGGGCCTGGGACTCTGGGCAGCCTCCTGAGCCCCCACACTTTTGGACTTGGGGGGGGGGGGTGTAATTGTGTGTTTTTGTTTTGGTTCCGAGCAGGGTTATCTTTTGTTCCCTCCTGGCCTGTTTCCCCTTACCTCCCACCCTTGGTTGATGGTTGTCGTTCCTGCTGGGGGGGGGGGGGGGGTGTTTTCTTTTGCTGGTACTTTGGGTATCTGGGTTCCACCCCTTGAGAGGGGGGCTTTGTTATGAAACGGGCTGGGCCCGGCTTCATGGCATCTCTCTGTTTCTTGGTTATCTGTGTTTCATGTATCCTTTTGAGTTCCATATTGGGGATGGTGTTATTTATTTTCAGCTGCCACACCTCCCTCTCCTGCCTGCTACTGACAGGTGACCCCAATCTGTCATTGTCTGCCTTCCCCCGGCTCAGGTTCACACACCCACGCACTTTCACACCGGCAATCACTCTGTCCATTAGATTTTGGCTACTTACGCTCTGCCCGGCCAGTAGTGATTGCCGAATTATTGTAGGCTCAGCATTTGTCATTTGGACTACTCTGTACTATGGCTGCTTGACTAGATGCCCTGCCCGCTAATTGGTACCGCATCACTCAGCATGTCATTAGTCTTCTTTTCTGTTCTTATTTCTGTTCTACACCTTGGATTGGACTTGGACTAATTCAGACTGCTTCAGCCCCGTGAGTACCGTATACTTCTCCCCTGCCTTCCAGTCACGTCTGGAGGTTTTTCCTGGGCTCATTTATTCATTCCTCTGCCAGTTCCGTCTGCATGTACCTTGGGACTCTTTTCTCCTGTTAGTACTCACTAGTGTGCCGTTGAGTGTCCTTGCAGTTTTTCCTCATACTTCTGGTGTCATTTATCTATTTGTTTGTTTGCTGGACTGTAATCACTGATTGTTTAATAAAAATGCACTAATCTTCCTCTGCGCCTGGGTTTAGTCTATAATCCTCCGTGCGCTGCGTAAAAGCGCACTGGAACACGACAATCTTTTTTTTTCCACTGTATTAAAGCTCTGACCTCTGTGTGTAACTGAATCTTCTTGTGACTCATCTGTGTGTGGGGACACAACATGTTTGCCTCTGACCAGATGTAAATAAATTTCTACTAAATATGCATATTCAGATAACAGCTGTTTTATTAGTTCACCAGATCAAAGGTGTTATGTATGAATAATGAAAGAGTCAGACTCGATCTTCATGCAGCCAACAACAACAACCTTTAATATAGAGAACTGAACTATTTATTCACAAGGGCCGTGCCCGCCTGACATAACCCTGTGGGCGGGTATGGTATCACACACAACCACACTACACTCACTACACCACACTTCCCCTCCCCCTTACAAAAGTGTCAGACCACACACACAATTGAGGCCCTCCCCAATTTAAGACCCGAATCTCGCTCTAAGGGAACAAGGAATAATTAACAGCAATAAAATATCCTAACACACTCATCCAAAAGAATAACAAAATTGTACCAAGTCTCTTAACCTTTTGAATGTGTCTGTCACCGAATTGCGACATAACCCCTTGTGGTCAAGAGTGGTAAATATTTTTTGTCAATAAAATAGTTCAGATTTCCAAGGCTATAACTTGAAAGTGATAAGAGATAATGGCTTACTGTCAATTAGAAAGACGTAAAATATTATCCAAAGTTGCAGATAGGAATAAATTATGCATCTAATTTGCATAATGTTGTGGCACCTCTTTAAATTGCATAACTCCGTCAAAACTGGACTTTGGGTATATTTACACAAAGAATGGTTAAGTCTTTTGACACCGTTCTTTTGTACAGAGGTACCTCATCATCTTATCTTCAAAGTATGTGAACAAGAAATCAGTACATAAAAAAAAAAAAAAAACAGAAATTCCCCACTTATTTTTGACAAAGGGAGGCTGGCTGGCTGGCTGGCTAGCTGGCTGGCATGGTCGCTGTGTTTTCACCCATCGTGGTCGTTATTTTGTGTTGTGTTGGTCAATTATGCTCTCTACCACATGTACAAAGTCTTACGATTATCCCAAATAAATTTTGCTTGCATCCCGCGGCTCTTTTCCGCACACAAAGCTGACAAAGTGAAGGTGATGATGACCGATCGTGGCCATATTAGCTTTCTGGGCTAAAATGCTAAAAAACAGGAAAAGGAAATGAGGACTTCTTCTTTGGTGTACTACGTGTCATCCATTGAGTCCTCCAACGGATGTCTGCCACCTTCTGAAACTGGCAGATCAGTACAAATCAGTACAAATCCTGAATGGAGCTGATCATGTCAGAGTGAGATGACAGGCACAGTGCCACACTCTGCCACTAGGGGCACATAAATTCACACACTCAGAGGGTTAAAACGTATAAAAAATAATCCCATAAAACCACATACATACTCTCATGCACACCAGCAACATATATATACATATTTACATTTTAACATTCAACCTTTTGAGTGTGAGATTTTGCGTGCCCCTAGTGGCAGTGTGTGGCGCTGTGCCTGTCATCTCACTCTGACATGATCGGCTCCATTGATGATTTGTACTGATTTGTACTGATCTGCCAGTTTCAGAAGGTGGCAGACATCCGTTGGGGGACTCAATGGAGGACACGTAATCCACCAAAGAAGAAGAACTCATTTCCTTTTTTTTTTTTTTTTTTAGCATTTTAACCCAGAAAGCTAGTATGGCTGCCATTCCGTCATCGTGAACCGTCACTTAGTCGGCTTTGTACGCAGCTGCAGGATACAAGCGAAATTTATGTGGGAAAATCATAAGACTTTGTAGATGTGGCAGACAGCGTAAATGACAGACAGAATGCAAAATAACGACCACAATGGATGAAAACGCAGTGACCACGTAAGCTAGCCAACCCCCTTTGTCAACAGCAAGTGAGGAATTTCTGTGTTTTTTTTTGTAATATTGTACTGATTTCTTGTCCATGTACTTTGAAGATAAGATGATGAGGTACCTCTGTACAAAAAAACGATGTCAAAAGGCTGAACCATTCTTTGTGTAAATATGTCCCAAGTCCGGTTTTGACTGAGTTATGGGATTTAAAGAGCTGCTGCAAAATTATGCAAATTAGGTACTTTTTATTTATTCCTATATGAAACTTTGGATCATATTTTACATCTTTCTAACTGACAGTAATCCATTATCTCTTACCACTTTCAAGTTATAGCCTTGGAAATCTGAACTATTTTATTGACAAAAAATATTTACAACTCTTGACCACTAGGGGTTATGTCGCAATTTGGCAACAGACACACTGAAAGAGTTAAGTTACACCAATGTCCGTTTGCAGCCAGTGGTAAAACCGGCCCGGGGGCCAAGGACAGCCCCAAACCATCCACTCCTTTTGCTGCTGAAGATAAGCCAGGTTCGGAGGCCCCGGGCAGCCCCATGACGTGCGTGCCCCTGGCCGCCGTCTTCCCCCTGGATCATAAACAATCTTTCCCGTAAGTGTCCCTCTTCACCATCACCTGCAACTTTTCCTGGGACCCGCAGTGCTGCTGTCCAGCACGTCATCCCTCTGTGCTCGTCGGTCCACTCCTGACCGCTTTCAACACCGCCGTCGTGGGTCTAAACACTCCGGTCCTCTGTGGCCGAACTCTGGGGAAACCCGAAGCCTGCTCGTCGGCGCCGTTCACCATCATGGGCACCTCGCTGCTGCTCTCAGCACCCTCATTCAAGGCACTCCGCTGCACTGTCTCCGTGCTCAGCCATAGCTGCTCTCTCCCGGAGCTCACACCATTGCTTTCGCCGGCATTGTTTTCCGACCCAGGCACTTCGGTGCTGCTCCCAGTACCTTCATTCCAGGAGCTCCACTACGCTGTCTCCATGCCCAGTCATAGCTGCTTTCCCTCAGGGCTCTCAGCGTCACTCTGGTAGGCTTCAATCTCAGACCCAGGTGCTTCATCACTGCTCTCAGCACCCTCATCTCAGGCAATCTGCTGCGTCATCTCTGCACCTGACTGTTGCCGCTCTTCCCCGGGGCTCTCAGCTTCCATGGTTGTGCTCACTTGCTTCCCAGCCTCCAGCTGTGGGGATGACTCCTGCTGCTCTCCCTCTCTGCTGTTGTTGCACACTGCGCCATCCTACTCATCAGTGCTCCAGTCCTCCACCATCCTGCGCTTCGCGGCTGGTCCGCCATCTTTAGTGACCGGGGACTCTCCCTCTCGCAGTCCCAGTCCCACCATAAAGTCTGGCTGGCAGCTTGGAGCTCTCTTTTGGAGCGCAGTTAGCTTTGCAAATAACCTGCCATAGGTATCGAATGGGCCGTTAGCTTCTCCAAGCTAACTAGCCTTGCCGCTCTTGGCGCCAATACTCCCACCACACACAGCTTCATGATCCTCATCTGCCCAGCGAAGAATTCAGCCAGCTGCTCGACAGCATCCTGGTACAACTCCGTCACACCCAACGTACCAAGAATTCTTTGGCCCTCTGCACCGAGATGGTGAGCCAAAAGTGCTCGTCGTCATCTCCCGTCGAGTCTGCTTAGGCCCAGTGCCCCGATGTAACCCTCAAACATGGCCGGCAACTGTGGCCACAGGATCACCAGCTCTCCCGTGTACTCTAGGAACGGTATCAGGGGTTGAGGTAGCCCATACGCTTCCATAGATATCCTCATCGCCAAATGTTATCTATGAATAATGAAAGAGTCAGAGTCCATCTTCATGCAGCCAACAGCAACAACCTTTCTTATAGAGAACCAAACTATTTATACACAAGGGCTGTGCCCGCCTGACGTAACCCTATGGGCGGGCACGGCATCACACACACACACACTACACTCACTGCACCACTTATTGAAAAAGTTAAAATCCTCAGCATGCTCTTTAGCAGAAGTGGAGCAACACAATTTTTCACCTATTTTAACTTAACTTTAACTTCCATCCATCCATCCATCCATCTTCGACTGCTTAATCCTTTTCTGGTTGCGGGGGGGGGGGGGGTTCTATCCCAGCGTCTTTTGGGCGAGAGGCAGGGTATCCCTTGGACAGGTCGCCAGTCCATCACAGGGCTAACTTTAACTTGTTCAAAAAAAATTAACATAGACACCCAGCATAAAAGTTAACACTACATAAGAACAGAACTACAACATACATTGGTTGGTCTATTTACTTCTTTGCATTCAGTCATTTCCCCAAACAGACGAGCTTGTTTACATTTTCAGATGACAGGGCAGCTTTCTTCTTCTGAATCACATGCCCAGACAGTGAATATAACCTCTCACAGGGCACGGGCATCCTGCTACCCATCCTGTCTGCTGTCAGTTGTCCTAAGTGTCCTCCATACATGTTCCGTACTTACGGAATGTTCCATATATCGAAAAAATTAGAGACTGAGAATTAGAGAATTTTAGACTGTCACTCACCTGGAGACAGATGGACCTGAAGCTATGGGGCTGAAAGGGACAGAGTGTCTGTTGTTTACTCGTGCTACTGATGTGGTAACAAGGTCTAGCATTTTATTCATGCCACCTTACACTTTTAAAACCTTTTCAATCTTTTTTATACTTTTATAATTTTATTGATGTTTTTTTTTTTTTTTATCCTGCAAGGACTTTAATGATTGCTGACCCTGATTATCAGGCTTCAAGCAAATTTGACTGAGAACCGTCACCAGCTGAACTTGGTTTTAACAAAAATGGACTTAATGGTGACCTCTGTGGATAATACTTCACTACAAAATGCATACAAGCAGATTGCTGACCTCAAAGAGGATGTCCAGTGGCTGACTGATGAACTCCAGAGAACGATTCGCTCCTCTGCAGCTTCTCTGCTCGTCTTCCTCTTCTGACAAGTACCTTGTTGGCTCAGCACTCAAAAACAGTCTCCAGTCATAGTGCAGCCCTCCAGGACACAGTTGTTTGGGACTTTTCCACCTGTCCAAGGCCCTTGACTAGCTCAACTCCTAACCATGAAATGCCCTGGTCTGAGGTGGTAGTTGGCGGCCGAAAGCGGGCCCTGAATGAGCCTGTTGCTTTGCCTCGTCTGGAAATTTCAAACTGCTTTGCTCTTTTAATGTCGGAAGATCACCCTGTTCTCCAGGCTACACACTCTCCATCTCAGAATTGAAGCCTGAGTGCTGCCTCTGCTGGCATCTCCTCTTTTCCTCCACTGGCTGACACCTCGGCATTCCCTTCACTGACAGCGGACGTGCTCGAATGACCGACTACTCCACAGCAGAGTCGCTGCAACCCTCATTGCAGTCTGTGCCCTCCTCTGCCTGGCATAAGATCCTCAGAGGCTGTGGAGTGGCACGGAAGGGAATATCATGGGCCATGAAAAGTTCTGCCCGTAGCTCTCCCACCTCCCCACCTGGCCAGACACATGCAACCAACAGTAGCCCTGTCCTCCACCTGGGAAACCACGTCAATATCCTGAATCCACACAATTTTCCTCTTCCCTCTGGGGACTCGGAGCCTCCACTCCTGCTCTCTGGGTCACCGGGGGTGCCCTGATGAGCTCCGTCCTCGATCCACGCAGCACTTAAATCGGAGCGGCTCCCCTGCCCAACAGTCCATGATCTGGCATAGCCATATTTGATACTAGCACCGTGGCACTTATCTGATGCAGGGGAGACCGGAGCAAGTTGTGGCACAGTTCCCACCCGGAGTGCACCCTTTCAACCACCATCAGCTCCTCCTCTGACCACCCTGATCATCGGAGATTCTACCTTGAGACATGTCCAGAGAAGAGTCACAGAGACTCACTTTTTTTCCCGGAGCCAGAGTGTTGGACATCCTGGATAATATTCCCAGCCTCCTGGCTAAACACCCTGCCATGAGGAATGTCGTAGTTCATGTTGGCTGCAATGATGTCTCCAGCTAGACGTCCGAGGTCCTCAGGCGGGACTTCACCAGACTTCTTCAGGCACTATAAGGCTCTGGTAAGCATGTTTTTTATCTTCAGTCCACTGCCTCCTTTAGGCCGAGGTATCGGTTGCTTCAGCCGGATCCTGAGTCTGCACACATGGCTCCAGTCCACTACAGCAGCATGTGATTTTGTTTTTATTGACAATTTTAACCTGTTCTGGAACTGTACCTCCTTTTACTGGCATGACGGTATTCATCCGAGCAGTCTCCTGTCTCCTGTCTCCTGCTGCCAGCTCAGGTGGGTAGGCAACGCCCTCATTAGCAGACACTTCCTGTCAGCTCCAACAATCTGCTGCACAGTCTACGGCCATGTCACACTTACAACTTACATCCTCATCCCTGCCACACTCCACTACCCCCTGCACCAGCCTTCTCTCACTACCCGCCCACTCTATTCCCACCATCATCCCCAGCAACAGATCACGTTCCGGACTATTGCTGCAAACCATGATAACCTCATCAAAATTAAACCACATTCAAATATTCCACATACTACCTCACACACCAACACATCGACAGTTTCCATGGGACTTTTAAATGTCTGCTCCCTTTAAAATAAATCTTTTATTATTAATAATTTGATTTTAGATTATAAACTGGACTGTCTTTTTTTAACTGAGACGTGGCTGGGTACCGTTGCATCAGTTGTTCTCAGTGAGGCCTCTCAGAATCAGAATCAGAATCAGAAACAGCTTTATTGCCAAGTACTGTATATTTACAAGTAAACACACAAGGAATTTGACTTGACATTGGGCGCGCACGTTAGGCGCATCCAATGACACGGCAGCCATAAAGGCGCCTGTCTGCAGTGGGGGTAAAGGGGGGAAGGGGGGGGGGGGAAACACAATAGGCAGAGAGAAAAAAAACATAGTTATCAGAATCACGCTCGTATAAGCTCATATAAGCTCATGAGCCAAATTTTGATTACACAGAAAAAAACCCTCTATGCACATTAGCAGACAATAGATACAATCACACAGCAGAGGGAGGGAGAGCAGTGTGTGTATATTTGCATGTCATTGTGTAGTGTGAGTGTAACAGTTGTTAGTGAGCAGCAGAGGGCGCCTCCTGGCAGTGGATAGATGTTATAATCATGTGACTTATAAACAAGTCCAGAGATCAGAGTCTATCTCTCTTTTCCTCTTCCTTGCAGAAGGCACATGGGCATTGTCCTTGAGAGACCAATCCGCTGACGACAACAACTGATTGTTGATGTATGGGTAGACATAAGCCACTTCTCCGGCGTTATCTTCATCGAGGAGGAATGTAAACAAGGGCACCAAAACACAAGGTCAAATCTGCACAGTGCACTCAGAGAAAAAAAATAAATTTCTCTCTCTTCGATTCTGTGCTTCAATTTCATACAGGCTTGAATCATACTTTAGATCATTCTCTGGAGAGCACTCAGCGATCCACAGATGTTATCCACCTACCGAAACATAGGTAAAACATGTCCAGAGAGTTCGTTCTCTCTTCAATGCATGCCAGATAGTAAATTCCATGTTAATCCTGCCGCTGACAGTCAGTGCTCCCCCCAGCTGGACGAATTGTTGAATTTGTTAAGGGAGCTACGCCGGGGTCCGCATTTGATTAGCTCACCCAGATAATTTCGATACACTAGGAAAACTCCAGGGGCCAAACAGAAGATCCTGTGATCAGTTCAATCTCAGTCTCAGTCGAATCACACAGACACATGAATTCCAATGCCATGAGTCTCCCTTGGGTTCCCCCTGACCCGATCTTTTAAAGTGGTGACAATCGCATATAAGCCGCTTTCCAGATCCATAATTTCCATTTGGATTAAGATTCAGCCAGGAGAAGAGTGACATTGCAAGCTGGGATCAGAAGGGAGAGGATTAGGAGGGAGAGGGAAGAAAAGCGTCTGCTCTCTCTCAGAAGCGGAAGTGAAAAAGAATTTGATTATAAGGAGACAATATTTAACAAGTACACCACCTTTGAATATCATGCCTTTGTTTTAAACAGCCCCGCAATTTTATGCCTTATAGTTTATAGACCACGAATCAATGTGCGGCATTTATCAGTGAATTTGCTGACATGCTGTTTATCTTCCAAACAAATTATAACAAGGTAGTTATAGCTGGTGACTTTAATCTTCACATAGATGATGTGTTTAACTCTTTTTCTAGTAAATTTTTAAACCTTCTTAACTGTATGGATTTTAAACAACACATCACACAGTCAACTCACAACAAAGGACACACCTTAGACCTTGTCATCACCTATGGCCTGTCCGCTAGTGTGTTCTCTGTTGTAGACTCGGCTGTCTCAGATCACTTCTGTGTGTGTTTTAGCATCACCAGTTTTATTCAGCGAGAGACCCTGGTGAGAACTGTGAGGAAGCACCATCTGACTTCTGAAATGGCTGCAAATTGTATCGGGTTTTAAATGACAATCCTGCTGAGGTTTTACCTGCATCATGTGATTTTATTACTTAAAGTTTTAACTATAAACTAAAATCAGCACTGGACTTGGTTGCACGATTAAAAACCAAAACCACAAAAACTAAACCTGATCTGGCCTGGTGGAATGAGGAGGTAAAACAGCAGAAAAGAAAATGCAGAGAAGCAGAAAGGTGAAGAAAAACAAAACTAACTGCTCACTGCCAAATTCTACGAGAACAATTGAATCGATATAATAACATGGTCAAACAAGCCAGAAATTCCCACTTCTCCAAAGTAATAAATGCTCACAAAAACAATATTAGAATCCTGGGGTGTTTCTCAAAGTCAAGTATCCTTCCTTGGTAGTACATGTCCTTCAAAGTCAAATCCTTAGCAGAGTACTTCCTTGATGTCGGAGAATGGCAAGGAATGGAACAACTCTTACAAATGTAGGAGCTGCGTCACTTCCGCTTTCAGGCTACCGGCAATTTTTGCTTTTTCAACTTTTTTCACCTCAAATTCATGACAACAAAAACAAATCATCACAAACAAGCAGCAAGATATTTGGAGGAGGTGGCTGTACTGCCTGTACCTCTGCAGTCGATGTGGTCAGGTAAGTTAAATATATTGTATACAGCAGGGAAAATAACTATTGAACACATCAACATTTTTATCATTAAACATATTTCTGTTGGAGCCACTGACCTTGAGATTTTCATTAGATATCAGTAACAACCCAAGTAATCCATATATACAAAAACGTCAAGGAAGCTGTGTTCACAAAACAAGTTATATTTAATACAGTGGAGTGACAGGAAATAAGCATTGAACACGTGAAGAAAAAAGAAGTGCAAAAAGGCATCAAAAGCCAAGAAACCAGCTGAAATCCATCAGAATTTAAGAAGTCATCCCATCCCCCATCAGTGCAAATTAATTTCAGCTAGTTAAGTCCTGATTGATAGCCTTTAAAAAGGTGTGTGAATATCAGATTGTCGCACGACTAAGAACTCATGATGGGTAGAAACAAAAAGCTATCTAGACCATCCATCCATCCATCCATCCATCCATCTTCTACCGCTTTTCTGGAGTTCCTGGTCGCGGAGGCAGCTCTTCAAGAAGAGAAGCCCAGACTTCCCTCTCCCCATCCACCTCGTCCAGCTCTTCAGAGAGGATATCAAGGTGTTCCCAGACCAACTTGGAGACATAATCTCACCAGCAAGTCCTGGGTCTGCCCCGGGGTCTCCTCTCAGTGGGACATGTCCGAGACACCTCAAGTGGGAGGCGTCCAGGAGGCATCTTAATCAGATGCCCAAACCACCTCAACTGGCTCCTTTCATTGTGGAGGAGCAGCGGTTCTACCCTAAGCCTGTCCCGGTAGACTGAGTTCCTCACCACATCTCTAAGGGTGATTCCAGCAATCCTACAAAGAAAGCTCATTTCAGTCACTTGTATCCGCAATCTCATTCTTTCGGTCATTACCCAAAGCTCGTGACCATATGTGAGGGTAGGAACATAGATTGCCTGGTAAATCAAGAGCTTTGCCTTAGAGCTTGGCTCCCTCTTCACCACAACGGACCGGTACAATGTCTGCATCACTGCAGATGCTGCCCAGATCCGTCTGTCAATATCTCGCTCCATTCTACCCTCACTCGTAAATAAGACCCCAAGATACTTAAACTCCTCCACTTGGGGCAGAAGCTTGTCCCCAACCCGGAGAGGACAATACACTTTTTTTTCTGGCTGAGGACCATGGACTCGGACTTGGAGGTGCTGATTCTCATCCCAGTCACTTCACACTCAGCGGCAAACTGTCCCAGTAAGATCTATTGGTCATTGCTGGATGAAGCCAACAGGACAACATCATTTCCAAACAACAGAGATGAGATCTTGTGGTCACCAACCATGACACCCTCCATTCGCTGGGTGCGCCAACAAATCCTGTCCATAAATATTATGAACAGGATCAGTGACAAAGGGCAGCCCTGGCGGAGTCAAACTCTCACTGGGAGTGAGTCCGACCGAGTATTGGCAATATGAACCAAACTCTTACAACGCTCGTGTAGAGACCGGATACGCTCGTAACAACAAGCCTGATACCCCATACTCCCTAAGCACCCCCACAAAAACTATGAGGGACGCGGTCCAATGCCTTCTCCAAGTCCACAAAACACATGAAAACTTGTTGGGCAAACTCTAACCAACCCTTGAGGATTCTCGAGAGGGTAAAGAGTTGGTCCGATGTGCCACGGCCAGGATGAAAACCACATTGCTCCTCCTAAATCTGAGGTTCTTCAATGGCCGGAATCTCATCTCCAGTACCTTCACATAGACCTTCCCAGGGAGGCTGAGGAGTGTGATCCTTCTAATGTTGGGGCACACCCTCTGGTCCCCTTTCTTGAAGAGAGCAACTACCACCTCGGCTTGCCATGCCAAAGGCCCTGTCCCTGACCTCCACGCAATGTTGCAGAGGTGTGTCAACCACGGCAGCCCTACAACATCCAGAGCCTTGAGGTACTCAGGGTGAATCTTGTCCACCCCTAGGGCCTGGCAACCAATGTGCTTTTTAACCACCCTGGTGACCTGAGCCCTTGTGATGGGCGAGTCATCCCCCTCGTCCACAAGCCCTGCTTCCTTTCTGGAAGGCGTGTCAGTGGGATTGAGGAGATCCTCGAAATATTCCTTCCACTGCCCGACGATATCCCCAGTTGAAGTCAGCAGCACCCCATCCGCACCATACACAGTGCGGACAGGGAGCTGCTTCTCCCTCCTGAGATGCAAGACAGTTTGCTAGAATCTCTTCAAGGCCAACCAAAAGTCTTGTTCCATGGCCTCACTGAACTCCTCCCACACCCGAGTTTTTGCTTCAGCAACCACCCAAGCTGCACTCTGCTTGGCCTGCTGGTACATCTCAGCTGCTTCAGGAGTCCCACAAGCCAACCAAGCTTGATAGGACTCCTTCAGCTTATTGGCCCCCCTCACCACTGGTGTCCACCACTTGGTTCGGGGGTTGCCAACACGACATGCACCGACGACCTTGTGGCCACAGCTCTGTGCAACTGCTTCAACAATGGAGATGGAGAACATGCTCCATTCAGACTCTGTGTCTCCAGACTCCCTTGGAATGTGGTCAAAGTTCTTCCGGAGGTGGGAGTTGAAGACCTCCCGGACAGAGGCCTCAGTCAGACGTTCCCAGCACACCCTCACTATATGTTTGGGTCTACCAGATCTGAATGGCATCCTCACCTTCCATCAGATCAAACTCACCACCAGGTGGTGAGCAGTTGACAGCTCTGCACCTCTCTTTACCCGAGTGTCCAAGACATATGGTCTCAGGTCTGATGACACAATAAAATCGATGATCAACCTGTGACCTAGGGTGACCTGGTGCCAGGTGCACATGTGGACACCCTTATGCTTGAACATGGTGTTCGTTATGGACAAACTGTGGTTAGCACAGAAGTCCAATAACTGAACACCACTCGGGTTCAGATCAGGCAGGCCATTCCTCCCAGTCACCCCCTCCAGGTTTCACTATCATTGCCCATGTGTGAATTGAATTCCTCCAGTAGGACAATGGAGTCTCCAAGAGGAGCACCCTCCAGCAGCCCAGTCAGAGACTCCAAAAAGGGTGGGTACTCTGAAACATCATTTGGTGCATAGGCACAAACAATGGTCAGGACCCGTTTCCCAACCCGAATGCATAGGGGAACTACCCTTTCATGCACCAGGGAATATTTCAATAGAGAGGCAGCAAGGTGGGGGGATACAAGAATACCCACCCCTGCTTGTCGCCTCTCATCCAGAGTAACTCCACACTAGGCCAAGCTCCAGCCCCTCTCCAGGAAACTGGTTCCAGAACCAGAGCTGTGTGTTTAGGTGAGGCCGACCATATCTAGCCAGTATCTCTCAACCTCATGCACCAGCTGGGGCTCCTTCCCCGCCAGAGAGGTGACATTCCATGTCCCAAAAACCAGTTTAGGAAGCCTGGGATCAGACCGCCAAGGTCTCTGCCTTCGACCACCACCTGATCCACATAGCACCATACCCTCATTGTCAAGCGGTGGCCCTCGCGAGCCACCATAAGACACCAAAAGTCGCAGGTGAGGTTTGCATTGATGTTTTAATCACAAACACAAGATAACATACAAGTAATAGAAAGTAATGAGCCACGGGGGGCTAAAACACACTGTGACAATAACCATCGAAGACAGGAAATAATGGGAACATAAGATAACGCACTTACAGTCACAGAGGAGGAATGGTCAACGAATGAACAGAGGGATGCTCCAATAATGTCTGATCTTGAACAGATTCTGACGAGACTGCCGCACAATTCACTCCCAACTGCCCTCTTAAGTAGGGGGGCGCTGGTGAGGCAAAATGTGACACAGCTGACAGCTTTGACAGCCGGAAGCCCCTCCGAGCGCTGTCACAATAAAAGCTCGGAGAGCAAAAGGGGCACACAACCGCCAGATAGCCAGGAATGGTGCCCCCCCGAGGGCGAACTACGAGTGCCCTATGACAACCCCCTCCCCCCAGGGTGGGCGGATGGGGGCACAGGCCTGGAGGGTGAGAGCCAGCAAGAGAGGAGAAGGAAAGGAAAAAAAAACAAGATGGATACAGGGAACAGATGGGGCAATTACACAGTGGGAGAACCCCCCCCCCCCCCCACACACACACACACAAAAATACCCCATAAAATACCCACAGGTGGGATAATACACCCAAAACAAGGGACACTAAGCCCATCGGCCATGAACAGAAACTCGGGTCAACGATCAAGATACATAGTTTCAAAGCAAAAACACATCATCCCACAACAAAGGAAAGAGGGGAGAGGAAAAAAAAAACACTACATACAGTGGGGCAAAAAAGTATTTAGTCAGCCACCAATTGTGCAAGTTCTCCCACTTAAAAGATGAGAGAGGTCTCCAATTTTCATCATAGGTATACCTCAACAATGGGAGAAAAAATGAGAAAAAAAATCCAGAAAATCACAATGAAGAATTTTTAATGAATTAATTGGTAAATTCCTCGGTAATATAAGTATTTGGTCACCTACAAACAAGCAAGATTTCTGGCTCTCACAGACCTGTAACTTCTTCTTTAAGAGGCTCCTCTGTCCTCCGCTCGTTACCTGTAATAATGGCACCTGTTTGAACTCGTTATCAGTATAAAAGACACCTGTCCACAACCTCAAACAGTCAGACTCCAAACTCCACTATGGCCAAGACGAAAGAGCTGTCAAAGGACACCAGAAACAAAATTGTAGACCTGCACCAGACTGGAAGGACTGAATCTGCAATAGGTAAGCAGCTTGGTGTGAAGAAATCAACTGTGGGAGCAATTATTAGAAAATGGAAGACATACAAGACCACTGATAATCTCCCTCGATCTGGTGCTCCACGCAAGATCTCACCCCGTGGGGTCAAAATGATCACGAGAACGGTGAGAAAAAATCCCAGAACCACACGGGGGGACCTAGTGAATGACCTGCTGAGAGCAAAGTAACAAAGGCTATATCAGTAACACACTACGCCGCCAGGGACTCAAATCCTGCAGTGCCAGACGTGTCCCCCTGCTTAAGCCAGTACATGTCCAGGCCCATCTGAAGTTTGCTAGAGAGCATTTGGATGATCCAGAAGAGGATTGGGAGAATGTCATATGGTCAGATGAAACCAAAATAGAACTTTTTGGTAAAAACTCAACTTATCGTGTTTGGAGAAGAACACCATACCTACTGTGAAGCATGGGGGTGGAAACATCATACTTTGGGGCTGTTTTTCTGCAAAGGGACCAGGATGACTGATCCGTGTAAAGGAAAGAATGAATGGGGCCATGTATCGTGAGATTTTGAGTGAAAACCTCCTTCCATCAGCAAGGGCATTGAAGATGAAACATGGCTGGATCTTTCAGTATGACAATGATCCCAAACACACCACCCGGACAACGAAGGAGTGGCTTCGTAAGAAGCATTTCAAGGTCCTGGAGTGGCCTAGCCAGTCTCCAGATCTCAACCCCATAGAAAATCTTTGGAGGGAGTTGAAAGTCCGTGTTGCCCAGCGACAGCCCAAAACATCATTGCTCTAGAGGAGATCTGCATGGAGGAATGGGCCAAAATACCAGCAACAGTGTGTGAGAACCTTGTGAAGACTTAAAGAAAACGTTTGACCTCTGTCATTGCCAATGAAGGGTACATAACAAAGTATTGAGATTAACTTTTGTTATTGACCAAATACTTATTTTACCAAGGAATTTACCAATTAATTCATTAAAAATCCTTCAATGTGATTTTCTGGATTTTTTTTTTCTTATTTTGTCTCTCATAGTTGAGGTATACCTATGATGAAAATTGGAGACCTCTCTCATCTTTTAAGTGGGAGAACTTGCACAGTTGGTGGCTGACTAAATACTTTTTGGCCCCACTGTATGTTGAAACCCTGCAGTTTAACTCCATACACACCAACTGTACAGACAACGAGTGCACGTTTAAACAGAGGAAAAAACAAAAACACCCGCTAGGAAGCGGTGACATAAACAATTTCATCCACATACGATTTTGTACATATACAGTGGGGAAAAAAAGTATTTAGTCAGCCACCAATTGTGCAAGTTCTCCCACTTAAAAGATGAGAGAGGTCTCCAATTTTCATCGTAAGTATACCTCAACTATGAGAGACAAAATGAGAAAATAAGGGAGAAACAATATCATTTCAGAGGAACATGTATATTTCAAAAACCTTCAGTGAGAACTACCACCAAGCACCACTGTGTTTCAGTGCAAGGAGTCAGATTATGGAACGATTTTGGACCTGAATTAAAATCATGTACAACGCTTGGACAATTTAAACAAAAACTAAAGGAAGAAATACTCCAAACATATATACAAGATGACATGTAAAATCACATAAGGATTGTCATATCCAGTCTGCGTTGTGTTGTTGCTTAGTTTCTTTTTGTCACATTTTGTCTTTGCTTTGTTCTGAATTGTAATCTCTTGTTTTGTTTTTCTTTTGAATTCTTGGATGGCATATGGGTCGGAAATATAAGCTGCGGCTTCAGCCATCACCCATTTCGGATAACTTATGTTGAACTGTATAATCAGAGGAGTTATTGTCTAATTTGACCTTGTTGGATTTTCTTTCCCCCTTTGTTATATTATTCTGTTTCTTTTAATCTGTACTATTAATCTATCCGAAATAAATAAATAAATAAATTTTAAAAAAAATCCAGAAAATCATCATAGGTATACCTCAACAATGGGAGAAAAAATGAGAAAAAAAATCCAGAAAATCACATTGAAGGATTTTTAATGAATTAATTGGTAAATTCCTCGGTAAAATAGGTATTTGGTCACCGACAAACAAGCAATATTTCTGGCTCTCACAGACCTGTAACTTCTTCTTTAAGAGGCTCCTCTGTCCTCCACTCGTTACCTGTATTAATGGCACCTGTTTGAACTCGTTATCAGTATAAAAGACACCTGTCCACAACCTCAAACAGTCAGACTCCAAACTCCACTATGGCCAAGACCAAAGAGCTGTCAAAGGAAACCAGAAACAAAATTATAGACCTGCACCAGGCTGGGAAGACTGAATCTGCAATAGGTAAGCAGCTTGATGTGAAGAAATCAACTGTGGGAGCAATTATTAGAAAATGGAAGACATACAAGACCACTGATAATCTCCCTCGATCTGGGGCTCCACGCAAGATCTCACCCCATGGGGTCAAAATGATCATGAGAACGGTGAGCAAAAATCCCAGAACCACACGGGGGGACCTAGTGAATGACCTGCAGAGAGCTGGGACCAAAGTAACAAAGGCTATATCAGAAACACACTACGCCGCCAGGGACTCAAATCCTGCAGTGCCAGACGTGTCCCCCTGCTTAAGCCAGTACATGTCCAGGCCCGTCTGAAGTTTGCTAGAGAGCATTTGGATGATCCAGAAGAGGATTGGGAGAATGTCATATGGTCAGATGAAACCAAAATAGAACTTTATTGTAAAAACTCAACTTGTCGTGTTTGGAGGAGAAAGAACACCATACCTACTGTGAATCATGGGGGTGGAAACATCATGCCTTGTAGCTGTTTTTCTGCAAAGGGACCAGGACGACTGATCCGTGTAAAGGAAAGAATGAATGGGGCCATGTATGGTGAGATTTTGAGTGAAAACCTCCTTCCATCAGCAAGGGCTTTGAAGATGAAACATGGCTGGGTCTTTCAGCATGACAATGATCCCAAACACACCACCCGGGCAACGAAGGAGTGGCTTCGTAAGAAGCATTTCAAGGTCCTGGAGTGGCCTAGCCAGTCTCCAGATCTCAACCCCATAGAAAATCTTTGGAGGAAGTTGAAAGTCCGTGTTGCCCAGCGACAGCCCCAAAACATCATTGCTCTAGAGAAGATCTGCATGGAGGAATGGGCCAAAATACCAGCAACAGTGTGTGAAAACCTTGTGAAGACTTACAGAAAACTTTTGACCTCTGTCATTGCCAACAAAGGGTATATAACAAAGTACTGAGATTAACTTTTGTTATTGACCAAATACTTATTTTACCGAGGAATTTACTAATTAATTCATTAAAAATCCTTCAATGTGATTTTCTGGATTTTTTTTTTTCTCATTTTGTCTCTCATAGTTGAGGTATACCTATGATGAAAATTGGAAACCTCTCTCATCTTTTAAGTGGGAGAACTTGCACAATTGGTGGCTGACTAAATACTTTTTTTCCCCACTGTACCATTTCATATATATACAATCTCGTACAAAAGACCCCCACACATCCCAATTGGTACAGGAGAACAGAAATACAACTCAGGGATGAAGGCAGTCTAAACCCCACGGCATGAAGGCCAAAAGTTCGGGGGGCCGCCTTGCGTCTAGCGTCCATATCGCTGGCAGGGGGAAAAAGAACAGTTCGGGCGGCCTACCCCAGTCCCATGCCAGGAAACACAATTCTTCTGGCGGCCGGGCCAGGTCACCGAACGGACATGAAAGTTTGTCGGGCGGCTGACCCAGAACGCCAAACCGGTGAAACAGCTCATCAGGCGGCCGACCCGCATCACTCAGCCACTGGAACCGTAGGAAAGAAATTAAAGACGGCCTCCCTGGAGAGGGGGAAGATGAGGGAGAGCCGGACCGAGTATTAGGAGCCCCAACGGCCCCCGGTGGAGATGAGCTGGGATGGTGATTATGAGGATGATGATGATGAGCCAGTCCAGTGTCAGGTGGTAGAGGATCTGCAGCTCCCTCACGACCTTGGACCAAACCGGCGCTGCACCCCCGTTGGACCCCGACCGGGTCAGCGCAGCACCCACGATGGACCCCGATTGGGTCTCATCAGTGCCCACGATGGACCCCGATTGGGTCTTCTCAGCACCCACGATAGACCCCGATTGGGCCAGAGCAGCGCCCATGTCGGACCCCGACTGGGTCTGCGCAGCACCGATAATGACCTCCAACCCTGAACCCGGGACCTCCAGCACAGCGACTGGGATAGACTCCGCACCGGTGACCCTGGGAGAAGGCTCGGGAGAAGAAAAAGAACCAGGATCAGGATCACCGGTAGTGACAGAGCCCAGCGAGACAAGCTCAGGTGCAGCGGATGGCTGCCCCTGGCTCGTCTCCCTGAGAGACAGGCAAAAATGCTCTAAAATAGAAAGAAGAAAGTAGAGCACTTGCCTGTACTCGAGTTCTGTCGCCGTCCAGGACTTCGACGATCCGGGTTCAGATGGAAGAAGATCGTCATCTGGCTCCCATTCAGCTGTGTCAGGCTCCGCAGCTGGCATGATGTTCTCCACAGCCTGTGGATCCTCCAGCACAGGAGTCCACGCCAATAACCCACACGGCATGGTGGCAGGGGACCCTCGACCCGCTGGCTCGAACCGTTCCAGCGTGGAGACCCGGAGACGCTTTATCGTCGGCGCAGGCTCCAGGCTGCAGTCCGCTCCTCTCCTCTGCCCATGACGTGGCTGCGGGGCTGGAACTAGGCTCTCCAGAACCGCAGGCCCCCTCCTCATCCGGCGATGTAGGCCTGGCGTCATGGACCACTCAGCGGAGGGAGACACAGAGGCAGCAGATTTAGTAATTACAGCTACAGCAGGTGGTAGGAGCTCGGGGGACAGCGAACCCCGAACTCCGCCCCCAGAAGTCAGACAAGGCAGATCACAATTATGATGGAAAGAATGAACTAGCACTTGCCTGTCTCCCGGAGGGAGGATGGTGCCTGCTGTAGGGGACATTGTTCCTCCCTTTCCCCGCTGGATGGTGACAGAGGGCCCCCTGGAAGGACGAGGAGGAGCCGCTCGTGATGGATCAAGAACGGGGCTCGCTGAAGCAGGACTCTTGGCACACACAGCAGCCGGGGAAGGCGTTGAGGAGGAGGGGACAACAGCCGAGACAAACCAGGCACGGAGCGCTGACGGAACAGCAGGGGAAGATGACCCGGGGGGAGAGGCTGTGGGAATTCCCTCCAGGCTAGACGATGAAGAGACAGCTGACTGGGAGGTGGAGTCCTTCTGGCTGCCCGGAACAGGATCCGGACGGGGTTCTTGGTGAAGCTTGTGGCTGGTGTGACGACGGTTTCTTGCAGAGGGCGAGGCGAAGGTGAGGTCTGGGAATCGCCTCTCCTGTGTGGAAACAGAAGCAAGCAGATCGGCGTACTCAGGAAAGTCACTCAACTCCAGATTCCTCTCCACCAGCCTGACTGCCACCGTCACATGCTTAATTATCTGCGTGGGATGAACAGCGGAATGAGCTGCCGCCACTCGGTCCCGGATGGAAGCAGCTGTTCGTTGTAGCTTCTCCGGGGGATTCCCGAATGAGGACACACTCCAATGGGGATCACCCCTGGGCGGTGCAAACTCCTGGACCGGGACAGAGACAGGAATGGGATCCGGACATGAGGAGCGAGGATGCCTCCTCTTGGGCTTCCTGCCAGGGTTTCCCTCCAGCCCACGGAGTCTCTCCCGTTGCGCAGCGATGACAGCCTTCCTCGCCGTAATTTCCGGGAGGTTGGAGTAGCGGGGAAGGCGAATTATTATGTCCTCAGCAAGGTCCAGGTGTCAGCGTATATCGCTGGGAGTGTCGTAGAGACCGGCGGAGAAGAGAATCCCGTCAACGTAGTCCAGGGCCTCTGCCAGCTTGTAACCCAGGCTCCGAACGCGGCTCCTATTATTCGGTCCATCCAGAATAAAACCTCCCGTCACATGAACAGCTTCTTCCCCTCTGCCATCAGACTGCTGAACACTAAGTGACTTATTGACTCTCGTGCACTATGTACAGCAGCTCAACCAGACTCATGTCAATCATCACTGTTTTCTTCCTGCATTACCAACTGCACTATATGGTTCTCCACATTATCTGCTGCTTGCTAATATATTTTAACTGCTGACCAGTATTACTCACTCTTATTCTACACTTTATTGCATGTATAGTTTATTTCTTTTATTTTATCATGTTTAATGTTGCAGCATTGCACCGAGACAAATTCCTAGTTTGTGTACTACATGAACAATGGCAATAAATCTGATTCTGATTCCTGAATGACGACATATTCTCCCAGCACACCGGTACCCAGACGGGAAAGAACAAGTCCAATTAGGCAAAACTCACCGGGAACGGCGTCTCGGTTTGGCATCTTAGTTTAGGCACCCTGGCGGCAGTCTGTCAAGCGGTGGCCCTCACGAGCCACCATAAGACGCCAAAAGTCGCCGGTGAGGTTTGCATTGATGTTTTAATCACAAACACAAGATAACATACAAGTAATAGAAAGTAATGAGCCACGGGGGGCTAAAACACACTGTGACAATAACCATCGAAGACAGGGAATAATGGGAACATAAGATAACACACTTACAGTCACAGAGGAGGAATGGTCAACAAATGAACAGAGGGATGCTTCAATAATGTCTGACCGTGAACAGATTCTGACGAGACTGCCGCACAATTCGCTCCCAACTGCCCTCTTAAGTAGGGGGCCGCTGATGAGGCGAAATGTGACACAGCTGACAGCTTTGACAGCCGGAAGCCCCTCCGAGCGCTGTCACAATAAAAGCTCGGAGAGCAAAAGGGGCACACAGCCGCCAGATGGCCAGGAATGGTGCATGGCTCGAGCGCGGATGAGATCGGCACTCAAACCATAACACTCATGGTCCCTCCTGCAGGTGGTGAGCCCACTGGAGGATGAACCCATGTAACTCCTTCGGGCCAAGCCCGGCCAGGTCCCATGGGCAGAAACCCGGCTACCAGGCACTAGCCATCAAGCCCCTCACCCAGGCCTGGATCCAGGGTGGGGCCCTGGTAACCCCATACCGAGCGGGGTACACTGAATCCTTCTTCAAGCATTCATCATGAGAGTCTGATGGATCGTTATTAGTCTGGCCCTTCACCCTGGGTTTTATCGTTTATCTTTATTTGCACTATGGGATGTCTGGTCTATATTTTGTCGCTATTTGCACTATGGGTAGCATTACTGTACTGTAACGGAAATATGGAATATTAATAAATAATAAATATGATCAGGTATGAATTATTTAATTTATATTGATGTATTGGAATCTGAGCTCAAATCTCATTTCATATACATCAGAAAAGTTAACACTCGTAAGGGGCACCAGCTTCTATCTTTAAGAAGCAATTTGATCTTTAATTTCACTTTATACCTGTTTGATCACTCAATAAATTAATCAATAATCAGTCTCAAAAATTTTCCGTGAATTCGATACCTGGGCTTGAAACGGACTCAAAATGAAATAAATTCTAACAACTTCTCTCATTTTTAAATATGTATTAAATGAAATGATTAACAGGCATTGTAATTTCCTTAATCATAAAATCAATCTTGTAAATGATAGATTAACAATGTCAATATTTTCGGAACCAGGGTTAAACTGAGAGATGAATTTCTATCAGTTTGAGTTAACAGATTATTAAAAACAACGCAAATTTATGGAGAAAGTTTATTACTTATATGAAAAAGTCCTTGATTGATCTTAAGAAAATAAAAACGGAATTTTAATGAAAAGAGTTATGTTAAGGGCTTCTTAATTTGCATCTGATTAGATATACAAATTATTACCGAACCTCAGACGTTAATTCAGCAGTGGAATTAAAGTTTTTGCAGCTCACGTGCTCCTCGGTCGATGTCTGTCGTCGTCCTCAGCCCAAGATTTCGTGGATGTTAGGGGAAATATCTGCCCGCAGATATTTCAGGGTCCACAGTTCGACCTTTAGATTCAAGCAGTCGAAGAGGCTGGATTTTGGCTGTATGGCCCAGAGTTGCAACTGGGCTCGGAGCCAGATGGGGACGTTTCTGCAGCGCGATGGACAGCTGCGCGTTGATTCCTCAGCTGCACGTGACGTGGGAGCTGCGTTTTTCTTCAAGAGGTCTTCAATAATAATTAAAAGATATCCAATCCGATCTCAAATTAAAAGGGCTTCGGACTTTAGATAAAAATAGTAGCTTCTGGTGGGTGCTTGGTCGAGAAAAATATTATAAAATAAAGTCAAGATTAAAGTTTACATTAAAATTAAACAAACGGTGGTTTTACAGAAAGTTTAACAAAGAAAAAGTGATGAATAAAAATTGGAGTTTAACTCCGATTAAGAATTGAGCTCAAAGAAATAGGAATTCCTAGGCATTTAAGAGAAAAAGAAAATACAAAGTTACATAAATTACGAGTTATCTGCTCTGTGTTCAGAAAAGCGACATGTGGTCAGACGGTCCTTTGTTCTTCCTTGCTGTGTGTAGACAATGGAGGAGATCAGAAAAAAGGGATGACGAAAAGAGCAGGCAAAAAGAGAGTCCGGAGCAGAAAGAGGGGCTGACGCAAAAGAGAAAGAGGCCGGAGTCTCTCTCCTTTTTATAAGCTCTGTTGAGTTTCGCGGGATTCCGGCCTGACCGGAATCTCAGCCAATGAGCGTCCTTCATGGGCGGGCTCGATGAACTTTTAGTCCAATGAACAAACAGTCTATTGTTCGGAGTCCTTTGGGGTGAAGACTTGTCATGCAGAGATTGGCTGTTGGAGTCACATGTGATATCGAGGCAAAACTCATACATACTGGAAGTTAATATTTCCCTTTATGTATTAAACTAAGATAACTTTAGTGATTAGTATAAATTATAAGCAGTGCTTCTAAATCAACATGCAGGAATAAACATTCATATAAACATTAGCATGCATATATATAAAATCACAGATTAATGCATTTCACACATATTTTCCACCTCAAAAACATCAGAGTCCATCTGCATTTTCATAGTTCTGAAAAGAATGAAGGTTTAGAATTGAGTTTGTAATAATGTAAAGTTCACCGTTTAAATCCAGCATGTCCACAGTTTAAGGAAATTAGCTGAGTCGTGGATCTGTGTAGGTTTTATGGGGGCAATAAAAGTGAAGCCGGACATTGGGGAAATTCCTTAGGCTGGTTTTAACAAAAGAGAGGGGATTTCAGCTGTGGCCTGGGGGAAGAAAATCCATTTCTTTGCATTATTCCTGGATGAAACAAAAATGTCTTTAAGCAGAAAAATAATTGTTGCTGAGCCAAAGTGAGATGATGATACAGTACATAGACTGCTGTTGTTGTTTTTCCAGCCTTATTCCTTTTTTATATTGTGCAGACCACTGAAGAGAGAGAAACACCATTTCAGTTCTCCTGTGTGTCTAAAATCTTCAAATCTTTTGAATCTTGAGTACACTGGCTTGTGCTCCCCTCATGCCTGGGTAACCAACTTTCCTTTCCCATTCTATTATGCTGAGCATTGAACTAGAAGGTGCAAAGTACCATTTTTACACACGTGGACAAAATTGTTGGTACCCCTCCGTTAATGAAAGTAAATGGTCACAGAAATGGTCACAGAATGGTCACAGAAATGACTTGAATCTGACAAAAGTGGTAATTGTAGGAGTCAAGAATTGAGGAGACTGGATGGTTTTTCCAGTAACTGCTTTTATTCCCATTCATCCTACATCCTCTCTCGATCGGAGTGAAAAGAGATGGGACGCAGTCACAGACATACATTTATACACTCATCTCTAACAATACATCACACAAAAGTCTCAATACTCAGCTACATCCTTTCATGTGTAATAGAACACCCAGAGTCCTTCTGTTCTCCTTTCCGACCCCCAAAGGTCAGACCGGGTAATCTTCTCCTCTCTCCTGAGTCCCCAGGGGGTGCAGACACGTCTTCCTCTTGAGGTGTGAAGTCAATACACATGGCTAGCTCAAAGTCTCTCTTGGCTGAATTCAGCCAGCCACATGTGAGTTACACAGGTTATAACTATGGGCTCCACATCACTCCCCCCTTCCACACGAAAGACTGGGCACCCACATACAGTCATACAACAGTCATACAGCACGTCACCCCCCCCAACAGAATCTCACAGCAACCCAAACAACCTGACCAAAAAACACATCATTCTGCAAGCAGCTTAGGTTTCAATCTTCTCCCGAATCTGCTGTATGCAGGTCTCCTGCTCTGTGATGGGCCGTCCTGCTGTGCATCTGTCGAGTGAGGGGGAGAAGGGTTATTTGCCCCCCATGGGGGGTCCCGGGGCTGCCCCTTCGGAGGCCTGCCGTGTCGTGGCGCGCCCGCCGGCCGTACAGACTCGTTATGCAACACAAAAGCAGGCTTTAATCTATCGATACTGATCGTCTCCCTCCTGCCCCCCAAATCTAGCACAAAATATTTCTCCCCGGTTTCCAGCACTCGAAATGGACCGTTGTAAGGTTGGCGGAGACTATGCCGCTGAGCATCGTGCCTGATAAAAACAAACTCTGCGTCTCGTAAAGCCTGGGGTACGAACACACGCGGGAAAGAGTGATGAGCGGGGCCCAGGAGCATTTCTGCTCCCGTGTTACTCAGAGACCCCCGGATCGGGGGGGGGGGGCCCTGGTGCCGTGTGGTCGGGTAAAAACTCGCCTGGCAGCCTGAGCGGTTGTGCAAAGACCAATTCTGCTGGTGAGGCATCTAGATCCTCTTTGGGTGCCGAACGCAACCCCAATAGAACCCATGGTAGTTTGTTTACCCAATCTGTGTCCGTCAGTGACGCTCTGAGGGCTGCCTTCAAAGACCTGTGAAAACGCTCGCATAAACCGTTGGCCTGGGGATGGTAAGTGGTCGTGCGATGTACCGCCGCTCCTAAGCCGCTGGCCACTGCTGACCACAGTTCCGACGCAAATTGAGGTCCCCTATCAGACGTAATATCTGACGGGACCCCGAACCGCGCTACCCAGGGTGTTAAAAAAGCGCGTGCCACCTCTGCCGCTGTGGTCGATGTTAACGGGACCACTTCTGGCCAACGAGTGGTTCAGTCTACCATTGTCAAGAGATGCGTGAACCCTTGTGAAGTGGGCAGGGGGCCCACGAGGTCCACGTGCACATGATCGAACCTTTTAGCCGGAATGTGGAACGGTTCTAAGGGCACCTTAGTGTGCCTGTGAATCTTAGCCCGCTGGCAAGCCATGCAGGTTTTAGCCCACTCCTTCACGTGCTTGTGCAGGCTCGGCCAAACAAACTTCTCCGCCACCATTTTCACCGAAGCGCGCACCCCGGGTGTGCTAGGGAGACCACGGCATCAAAAACGCGACGGCGCCACGCGGCTGGCACCACCGGGCGCGATCGCCCTGTGGATACATCACAAATAAGCGGGGGGAAACCGGTTTGTAGATTTCTGCGTTCCAGCCTTAACCCTGTTGGTCCAGACAGGAGCACGCGCACGTCGGCGTCCTCGCTCTGCTCCGCCGCCATGGCTGTATGATCTATTCCCACGTGGACCGGAGCCGCGCGCATGTCCGCGCTGTTACCGCGCTCTGGGTAAGCGACCGCGCAATCCGTTTCCGCGCGGACGGGTGCTGTTACTGCGCGTGACAGACAGTCTGCCACCACATTGATTTTACCGGCTACGTGCTGAATATCGATGGTAAATTCAGAAATTGCGGCCAGCTGTCTCTGTTGCCACCCTGACCACGGTTCTGAAGTTTTGGACATCGCAAAAGTGAGCGGTTTGTGGTCGACAAACGCGGTGAAACGCCGCCCTTCCAACCAGAACTGGAAATGGCGAATAGCCAAGTGGAGCGCCAGCAGCTCCCTGTCAAACGCGCTGTATTTTCGCTCAGCCTCGCGTAGGGATCTGCTGAAGAATGCGAGTGGTTGCCAAACTCCGGCAACCTGCTGTTCCACTACGGCCCCTATGGCCACATCTGACGCGTCCGTGGTTAGCGCTTTGCGGGCTGCCGGGTCTAGGTGGGCCAACAGTGCCGCGTTTGCCAGTGCCCGTTTAACCTCTGTGAATGCGCGCTCCCGCTCCGGGGACGATTCAATCACATGGGAGGGCTTCTGCTTTTTGAGCGCGGTGTACAAGGGCTGCATAAGCTGTGCTGCGTGGGGTATGAAACGGTTATAAAAATTTACCATCCCCAAAAATTCTTGCAACACTTTTACCGTTCGAGGCTGGGGAAAATCTGCCACTGCGCGTACTTTGGCCGGCAGAGGAACTGCTCCCTCCGAGGAAACGCGGTGCCCTAAAAAGTCGATTTGTGCCACGCCAAAATGGCACTTGGCCGGGTTGATTATCAACCCATGCTCTCCTAACCTCTGAAAAACTGTCGTGAGGTGTTTTGCGTGCTCCTCCTCGGAGGTGCTGGCTACCAAAATGTCGTCTAAATAGACAAAAATGAAAGAAAGGTCACGCAACACTGCATCCATCATCCGTTGGAAGGTTTGTGCGGCGCCTTTAAGGCCAAAAGGCATTCGTAAAAACTCAAAAAGCCTGAACGGGGTTATTACGGCTGTTTTGGGGATGTCCTCTGGTCGGACCGGGACTTGGTGATAACCGCGGACCAGGTCTATTTTAGAAAAAATGCACGCCTTCGCCAAATGCACTGAAAAGTCCTGGATATGCGGAATCGGGTACCGGTCCTGCGCTGTGGCATTGTTCAAGCTGCGGTAATCGCCACAAGGTCTCCATGAGCCGTCAGCTTTAGGTACCATGTGGAGGGGGGAAGCCCAAGCGGACTTCGAGCGGCGAATTATGCCCAACCTTTCCAGGTTGGCGAACTCCTTGCGCGCAATGGAGAGTTTAGCTGCATCCAAGCGCCGAGCCTTCGCAAAAACGGGTGGGCCACTCGTGGTAATAAAGTGCTCCACCCCGTGCTTCGCCACCTTAGCTGAAAAAGTAGGAACTATGAGTGCTGGGAACTGGTGGAGAAGGCTGTGAAACTTATCACCTGCTGTGGCGACGTTGGTCTGAACTGGCGGCGGGCACACCCGAGCTGCACAAGGGATAGAACAGAAAGAGAGTGCATTTACTAGGCGTTTGTTGGCCAGATCAACTAACAAACCATGTGAAAACAGAAAATCAGCACCTAACATATTGAAGCTCACTGCCGCCACGATGAAACTCCACTCATAGGCGTGGCTGTGGAAAGACAGAGACAAGGTTCTCTCTCCGTACGTCTTGATGCTGGAGCCGTTGGCCGCTGTCGCTCCGTCTCCGCGGGGTCCCGCGACCCGATCAGCATAGGTGGCAGTGATGAAGCTCCTCTGGGCTCCGGTGTCCACTAGGAATTGCCACCCGGAGCCCGCATCTGTAAGATAAAGCAGCTTGTTCTGTTCACCGAGAGTGGAAGCTGCTAACGGCTCCTGGCCCGGTCGTTTCCCTGCCTTTTTGAACTTGCAGGGCGGGATGCATTTGTGCGCCTTCTCAGCGAAACATCGATGGTAAAAACAGAGGCCGTCATCTCCCCTGCCACGGAATCTCGCCGCTGCTGTCGTCGCTGGGGTGGTCACCGCCATCTCTGGTTCGACACTGCCCCCGGCCGCCGCGCCGAGGTCTGCCACGGGAGCCTCTTGTTCCTCGCAGGCGTTGAGGAGCCGCTCCGCCTCTTGGGCCAGGTCGCGGAAGTCCTGCTGGGTCAAACATCTCCTGCTGGACAGGGAACCTCTCGTGTGCGCTGGGAGGGTTCTCAGGAAAATATGTTTGAAAAGGAACGTGTCGTTGTCCGTCCCGATCATTTGCAGCATGTCCTCCATGAGGACAGTCGGCCTGCGTCCACCTCTGTCGCGTAGGTCCAGTAGCTGCCTGGCTCTTGCCTCAGACGATGACACGAAGTTCCTGATGAGGGTGGCTTTCAGCGCGTCGTATTTGCCGACAGCGGGTGGTTGCTGCACCAGGCTCCGCACACACCGAGCTGTGCTGCTGTCGAGCGTCGCGATGACATTATGGAATTTAATGTCGTCCGCTGAAACTCCCCCGAGCAGGAACCGTGACTCCACATGCTGGAACCACGAGTGCGGGTCGCTTTGCCAGAACTCGGGGAGCTTAATCAGTCTTGTGCCCCTGCTGGCATTCCCCGGTGAATCCGGGTCTGAGCGGCTGTCTCCCAGCTCTTCCATATCGATCACGAGGCTGTCCTCCAGCCTTGGCGTGCTCAGATTCATGCGTAGGTCACCAATTGTAGGAGTCAAGAATTGAGGAGACTGGATGGTTTTTCCAGTAACTGCTTTTTTTCCCATTCATCCTATGTCCTCTCTCGATCGGAGTGAAAAGAGACAGGACGCAGTCACACACATACATTTATACACTCATCTCTAACAATACATCACACAAAAGTCTCAATACTCAGCTACATCCTTTCATCTGTAATAGAACACCCAGAGTCCTTCTGTTCTCCTTTCCGACCCCCAAAGGTCAGACCGGAAAATCTTCTCCCCTCTCCTGAGTCCCCAGGGGGTGCAGACACGTCTTCCTCTTGAGGTGTGAAGTCAATACACATGGCTAGCTCAAAGTCTCTCTTGGCTGAATTCAGCCAGCCACATGTGAGTTACATAGTTTATAACTATTGGCTCCACATCATAAATAAAAAGTCTATGAAAATTAACCAATGAAAATCAAACAACGCTTTTTAATTGTGGTTCAACAGAATTACTTTAAAAAAACAATCTCATGAAACAGGCCTGGACAAAAATGATGGTACCCTTAACTTAATATTTTGTTGCACAACCTTTTGAGGCAATCACTGCAATCAAACGATTTCTGTAACTGTCAATGAGACTTCTGCACCTCTCAGCAGGTATTTTGGCCCACTCCTCATGAGCAAACTGCTCCAGTTGTCTCAGGTTTGAAGGGTGCCTTCTCCTGACGGCATGATTCAGCTCCTTCCACAGATGTTCAATAGGATTTAGATCAGGGCTCATAGAAGGCCACTTTAGAATAGTCCAATGTTTGGCTTTTAGCCATTCTTGGGTGTTTTTAGCTGTGTGTTTCGGATCATTATCCTGTTGCAAGACCCATGACCTGCGACTGAGATCAAGCTGTCTGACACTGGGCAGCACATTTCTCTGTAGAATACTTTGATAGTCTTGAGATTTCATTGTACCCTGCACAGATTCAAGACACCCTGTGCCAGATGCAGCAAAGCAGCCCCAGAACATAACAGCACCTCCTCCATGTTTCACAGTAGGGACAGTTTTCTTTTCTTGGTATGCTTCATTTTTGCATCTGTGAACATATAGCTGATGTGCCTTGCCAAAAAGTTCCAGTTTTGTCTCATCTGTCCATAGGACATTCTCCCAGAAGCTTTGTGGCTTGTCAACATGCAGTTTGGCAAATAGCAGTCTGGCTTTTTTATGATTTGTTTTTAACAGTGGTGTCCTCCTTTGTTGTCTCCCATGAAGTCCACTTTTGCTCAAACAACGACAGATGGTACGATCTGACACTGATGTACCTTGACCTTGGAGTTCACCATGAATGTGTTTAGAGGTTGTTCTGGGCTCTCTTGTTACCATTCGTATTATCCGTCTCTTCCATTTTTCATCAAGTTTCCTCCTGCGGCCACGTCCAGGGAGGTTGGCTACAGTCCTGTGGATCTTAAATTTCTGAATAATACATGCATAATATATAATATATAATTATATAATATATAATATGTTAAAGTGTACCTTTAACATGCTTGTCTATAATTTTCTTTCTAATCTCCACGTTTATGTTCCAGGTCCATGTTTAGTGTGGTACACACCATGTCACCAAACAGCACAGTGACTACTTGTTACCCTTTAAATAGGCCGACTGACTGATTACAAGTTTGTAGACACCTGTGATGTTAATTAGAGGACACATCTTGATTGAACATGTCCCTATGGTCACATTATTTTCAATCTTTTCTAGGAGTACCATCATTTTTGTCCAGTCCTGTTTCATGAGTTTGTTTTTTAAAATAATTCTTTTGAACCACAATTCAAAAGCATTGTGTGATTTTCATTGGTTAATTTTCATAGAATTTTTATTTATTACCACTTTTGTCAGATTCAAGTTATTTCTGTGACCATTGTGGGTTTTTCTTTCATTAACAGAGGGGTACCAGAGGAATCTTGGTCCGGGTGGGGCTCAAAGCCACAAGCTTGGGGGCGGTTGCTCTACAACTAGGCTACTCACCAAACATCCGACTGTCATATTGACTGAATTTATAGCACAAGTGCAGGGTGCAACACCAAGGAAAGCACAAAACAACAGTTGACGTTTGACAATTTATTAATCTCAAAAGGGCAGGATTATAGAAAACAGTCACTCGCCACAGAATTAACAGCCTGCGGAGGAGAGACGAGAACTAGTTAGAGTGAGGAATGGAGATGAGCAGTGGAAATGCAAATTATGCCACAAATGTGGGAGTGAGAGAAGAATCCGGTCCAGAGCCCAGCGAGAGGAGATGAACCAGCAGGGTGAAGCTGGTGTAGTAGATTGGAGAAAGGGCTGTGTCTGACCGGGTGGAGTATGGAGCTGCAGCGGGAGAGGCAATGGGCTGGTGAGCACACCGCAATCCCTGAAGACACAACGCTTTGATGGCAGCAACCTAAAGAAGGAGAAAGGGGAAAACAGTGTTAAGGTAAGTGTTACCTTCAACACGACACAACTTGCTAGTTTGTACAAAGATTCTGCTCTGAGGCAGTGTGACGATGGACTGTTGCCACTGTTATGGTCCTCTGTAATTGAATATTGTATTATATGTGTAAAAAGATTTATAATTTGCAAATGTTAACATGAAATGTATTGGATAAAATGCACATATAACTTGAGATTTGTTTTGAGTGAATTGAATTCCATATTGGCGAAATAAAAGTTAATGTTATTTATGTTAATTGGGTGAGGCAACTGAATAATCTTTAGACCACATACCTTTGCTAGCATGCTTCCTGGTGGTGTCCAGGCAAAAGACTCCTCAGGGGTCTGAGTGCCCTTTAAAGGAAGGAGGAAGTACAGTATATAATGGTTGAGTAAAGGGGTTATTAATATGTAAATAAGGGTTTAAACTATTTATTGTATTATTTATGGTGTTATTTATGGTGTTTATTAATTCTGTAAAATGTGGTGGGAAATTATTTATGTATTTATGATTCTTTTAGACACGATTGGGTATACATGGGAATATGGAATATGTATTGTCTTACCTGGGATTTTGGTATGTTCCAATTAGTCTAACTATCTCACTAAGTATATTAACAGGTGTTTTTCATTTGGTTTGGGTTGGATGTCGGATGTTCATGTAAGCTGGTGCCTGCAAATTATTTGTAATAAATGGAAAATTGCTTGTTGCAAACTTTTGGAAGTCTCGCCCTTCTCTGGTGTGCCTTGACCGCTCAGCAATCGTGACAGGCAGTATACCCAAATGAGCCAGTGTGGGATCTGTGAAGAGATGGTCCTTAGAAACGCTGGCTTGACAGAAGCAGCAGGTGTGTCAATCCTCCCAGGTGAGATAATTACCAGGGAGACAGAGGAGAACAGGACGGAGGGGGCAAGCACTCACCAGGACGTAACAAGGACCACCTCCTGGCGGTCCATTGGGCTTCTCTGGGTGAGCTTGATGGTAGGCCCGGACCATTCTTTTGTCGTGAAAAAATGATCTGGAGATCCATGACCTGTGCTCCGAGCCGTAGCCCTCCCAATGGACGAGGCACTGGAGACCCCGGCCCCGACGGCGAACGTCCAGAATCTTGCGGACTGTATGGGTGGTGTGGCCGTCGAAGACTTGGGGGGGGGGGGGAGGCGGCTTCAGGAAGTGGCAAAGGGGGCTGGCGGAGACAGGCTTGATGTTAGAGACGTGAAAGGTGGGATGCATACAGAGCACCTGTGGAAGCTGGAGCCTGACGGCTGAGTCACCAACAACTTCGGTGACAAGAAACGGGCCCAGGAAGCGGGACGAGAGCTTCTTGGCATGAGCCTTCAGAGGGATCTGGTTGGCTGACATCCAGACCTCCTGTCCAACCTTATATTCCGGAGCTGGACCCTCCTCCAGTCCGCATAGCAGCGATTGCGTTCCATAGTCCAGAGGAGAGCCGCTTGGGTGGACCTCCAGACTTGGCCACAGCTGCGAAAGTGGGCTCCCACAGATGGCACCGCCACCTCTCTCTCCGCCATGGGCAGCAGGGGGGGTTGTAACCCACGGAGGTCTCAAATGACATGAGCCCCATGGCCAAGGAGATCGTGGAGTTAAGTGAGTACTCCACCCAGATCAGACGAGAACTCCAGGAGGATGGATTATTGGCTGCCACGCACCGAAGGGCGGCTTCCAGGGACTGGTTGGCACACTCAGCCTGCCCGTTGCTCTGGGGGTGATATCCGGAAGTGAGTCTGATGGAGGTACCAATTAAGTGGCAGAAGGATTTCCAAACCCGGGAGACAAACTGAGGACCCCAGTCAGACACAATGTCAGTAGGAATGCCATGGAATCGAATGACATGGGAGGAGATTAATTCAGCCGTTTCAGCAGCCGACGGCAACTTGGGGAGGGGAACCAGATGGATGGCCTTGGAGAATCTGTCCACAATGGTGAGGATAACTGTGTTGCCGCTGGAGGGGGGAAGTCCAGAAACAAAATCAAGGGCAATGTGGGACCAAGGTCAGCCAGGAACAGGGAGGGGGGTGTAGGAGGCCAGTGGGGGGATGGAACGTGATTTATTCTGGGCACACGTCTGACAGGCCTTGGCGTACTCCTGCACATCCCCCTGCAGTGTGGGCCACCAGAACGCCTGCCTGACCTGATCTATAGTTTGCCCTACACCAGGATGGCAGGCAAAGAGACTGGTGTACCCCCATTGGATAACTTCACTGCGGAGGGCGGCAGGGACAAACAGACGGTTAGGGGGGCACTCTGCTGGTTCAGGCTCTGAGGACCGGGCTTGTTGGACCCTTCGCTCGATCTCCCAGGTAAGGGCTTCCAGGATGCACGAAGGCGGGAGTATAGGCTGGGAGTGGGATGAAGGGGCAGATGGGTCCTGGCAAAACTGCCTGGAGAGAGCATCAGGTTTGATGTTGCGAGAGCCAGGCCTGTACGTGATGGTAAAATTGAATCGTTGGAAGAATAAGGCCAAGCAGGCTTGTCTGGAATTTAGTCGGCTGGCCAACCGCAGAAACTCAAGGTTCTTGTGGTCAGTCCACACGACTATAGGATGCACTGCTTCCTCCAGCCAATATCTCCATTCCTCTAAGGTCAACTTAATGGCCAGAAGCTCCCGATCCCCGATGTTGTAATTCCTCTCAGCTGGGGTTAGCCACTGAGAGAAATATGCGCATTGGTGGAGCTTCAAGTTGGAGGGTGAGTGCTGGGACAGCACAGCGCCCACCCCCATGTCAGAAGCATCCACCTCCAGGGTGAATTGGAGCTAAGAGTCAACCTGAGCCAAGATGGGTTTGGTTGAGAACAGGTCCTTTAATTTTTGAAAGGCCTGCTCAGCTGCCTCGGACCATATAAATGGCACCTTAACAGAGGACAGCTGGGTCAGAGGCTGTGCTATCCCACTATAGTTCCTGATGAGCCTGCGATAAAAGTTTGCAAACCCTAAGAAGCGTTGCAGCTCCTTATGGGAGTGGGGTGTGGGCCAATCCAACACAGCCTTCACCTTGGCCAGATCGGCTCCAGCTCTCCCTCCACCACTATGAACCCAAGGAAAGAAGTGGAAGTGGTGGAAAACTCACATTTCTCCACCTTGACGTAGAGTTGGTTTTCTAAGAGCCGTTGTAACACTGCCCTTACATGGACTTGACGCTCCTCTGGCATGTGAGAAAAAATCAAAATGTCATCTAAATAGACAAAGACAAATTGATTAACCATATCTCGGAGGACGTTGTTGATTAAACGTTGGAAGACGACAGGGGCATTGATGAGCTCAAAGGGCATGACTAAATATTCAAATTGCCCTAAGTGAGTCTTAAATGCCGTCTTCCACTTGTCCCTCTCGCGTATTTGGAAAAGATAAGCGTTGCGCTGGTCACGTTTGGAGAATACGGGCGCGCTGAAGGAGCTTAAACTTGGAGTTGATTGGGGCAGAGGATATTTATCTTTGATGGTGATGGCGTTTAGCTGGCGATAGTCAACGCACGGATGCAGAGACCCATCCTTCTTCCCAACAAAGAAAAACCTCACCCCGAGTGGAGCTGAGGATGGCCGAATGAGGCCGGCGTTCAAGGAATGTATCTCTCCATCGCCTCTCTCTCTGGCCCAGAAATGTTTTAAAGCCGACTGGACGGCAGCCACGCACCCATGAAGAGGTCAAGAGTGCAGTCGTACGAGCGATGTGGAGGAAGAGATAGCGCTAGTGACTTGCTGAAAACCTCCCCAAGGTCATGATAGACCTCGGATAGGAGG
This sequence comes from Pholidichthys leucotaenia, assembly GCA_020510985.1. Taxonomy (NCBI): domain Eukaryota; kingdom Metazoa; phylum Chordata; class Actinopteri; order Cichliformes; family Pholidichthyidae; genus Pholidichthys; species Pholidichthys leucotaenia. The sequence continues at coordinate 227,802,353 of CM035847.1, forward strand.
GAGAGATCCGGCAACTACACGGGAGTAGAGGAGACTGGCAGAGATGGAGAACACTCGGCCGAACTTAAGCATGAAGCCAAACAATATGGGCTCCAGGAGGAGATTGTATTTTGCGCCCACTTGAGAATAGGATTGTGCCTTCTGAGCCACGGATAACCTAAAACCACCGGGTGAGAGGTGTTTGGAAAAAAAAAAGAATGTTTATCTCTCCCGGTGATTACCAGACAGAAGGATGGAGATCTGGTCCATGTGCTTAGTAACGGTCGCCACCTTTCAGCTGGATAAGGTTGTTACATCCCGGGAACCCGGCAAATTAACAGTCGGGATCCCCATCTCCTGAACGAGCTGGGAGGAGAGGAAATTTTGCTCTGCCCCAGAATCAATAAGGGCAGTGACCCTCCTCTTGGCCCCTGGTAATTGAACCAAGGCCGAAATTGAGAAATTACTTGGGGGATGTGAAAGAGTCCCATCTGTCAGACGCCCTATGGCTACTGACGGGCCATGTCTTTTTGGCAGCAGGTGGCACGCATCCCGATTGTGCTTAAGTGAGCTATAATACATGCACACGTCGATTCTCTTTTGCCAGTGGAGCTCCTCCGGAGGAAGATGGAACCGGCCTAGCTCCATCGGATCGGAAGATTGGGCACACGCGCGGCGGGTGGGCGAGAGGATGAGCCGCGCTCCTTTGCACGCTCGAGGAACCGGTTATCCAACCCGACCACTTGTTCAATCAGGCTGTCCAGAGAGGCAGGAACCACATAAATCACAAAGTTGTCGTGGAGGTGAGCATTAAAACCATGGAGGAACGCGCTGCATCAAGCTACGTTGTTCTATCCAGAGTCCGCCGCTTCCACCCTAAACTTCACTGAGTATTCGGCCACCGGCCGGCTACCCTGACGGAGTGATAAAAGGCACCTCATGATATTCCCCTTGCTCTCCGTATGGTCAAAAGTCGGCCACAAATTGGTCAAACGTCAGAAACGCGCCCTCCGGACTGTCGAGCATGGACTGTCGAGCATGGACCGAGCCCAGCTAAGGACCCGGCTCTGATGCAGGAGGGTAAAATAGTGAATTTTGGAGATGCCGTCCGGATACTCCCTCCCCACTTGCCTCAAATAAATCCAAACCTGGCAAAGGAATTCCTTACATCCCCCCACCTCCCCGGAGTGCGTGGTAGGTGAGGGGATGGAGGTGGTTCGGCAAACAATTGAACCAGGAGTAGCAGGTGGAGCTGGAGAATCCTTAACCGACAAGTGTGTCAGATGATCAGAAACTGTACCCAGCTGCTGCGTGATTGTCTGCAGTTGCTGGGTGAGAAGGTCCACCTGCCTCTCTGTAACATCAAGGCGGTGAAGCGCGGAGTGCGGCACCCGCTGCGTTGCTATCATTGCTGGCTCGGTCTGTCATATTGACTGAATTTACAGCACAAGTGCAGGGTGCAGCACCAAGGAAAGCACAAAGCAATTGCTGACGTTTGACAATTTATTAATCTCAAAAGGGCAGGATTATAGAAAACAGTTACGCGCCACAGAATTAACAGCCTGCGGAGGAGAGACGAGAACTGGTTAGAGTGAGGAATGGGGATGAGGAGTGGAAATACAAATTATGCCACTTACATGGGAGTGAGAGAAGAATCCGGTCTAGAGCCCAGCGAGAGGAGATGAACCAGCAGGGTGAAGCTGGTGTAGTAGATTGGAGAAAGGGCTGTGTCTGACCGAGTGGAGTATGGAGCTGCAGCGGGAGAGGCAATGGGCTGGTGAGTGCACTGCAATCCCTGAAGACACACCGTTTTGGTGGCAGCAACCTAAAGAAGGAGAAAGGGGAAAACAGTGTTAAGGTAAGTGTTACCTTCAACACGACACGACTTGCTAGTTTGTACAAAGATTCTGCTCTGAGGCAGTATACCCAAACAAGCCAGTGTGGGATCTGTGAAGAGATGGTCCTTAGAAATGTTGGCTCGGCAGAAGCAGCAGGTGTGTCAATCCTCCCAGGTGAGATAATTACCAGGGAGGCAGAGGAGAACAGGACAGAGGGGATGAGTGCTCAAGAGGGTCAGTGGGTCAGAGGACGTGACACCGACGTTCCTTGGACTGCCAGATCAAGTTCAAATTGTGAGATGAACTTGATCTGGTGGTCCAAGGAACGTTGGATGTTTGGTTGGTACCATTCCAGTTACCAAAGAACAACACTGAATTGTTTATTTTTTACCATTGCTGAAAATGTAATTGTTGTGCTTTGGACAGTTATTTCAAAGTTGCCTCTAGTCTAGAAGGTCACTCCTACAGTATGCTATCCCTTAGATGCATGACCAACCAATTCCTACACTCTTCCATGAGTGTGGTCAAAATGACCCCAATTAGAATGGGTGTGTTTTATGCTGTAAACTTAAGAAATTTCTTTCATTTTGGTTAAAGATTATTATTATTATTATTATTATTATTATTATTATTATTATTATTATTATTATTATTATTATTATTATTTTAAATTATATTTTGGTCAACAAAAAAGGGGTAATTTTTTACCCCACATATGGAAAAGTGTGGTATTGATACAAAAAATGCAATTACTTAAAAAATATAACAATTAGATACAAATCCAAATGGCCTCATGTCAAAGACAACCTATTTGAGGAATACATGGAAGATTAAATGATAAAAAATTAAAATTACAAAGATATTGCAAAAAAAAAACTGCAGGGGTAATTGTGACCCCACTTATGAATCTAAGGGTTAATAAGGCCTAAAAAGAAAGTGTAGAACAAAAAAAACATTTCTGTCTTTGCCTTAGGCCCGAAATGGGATAAGTCCATCCCTGTGCATAGTGATTGGTTACTTATCATGAATATATTACACAACAACATGGAATCTGTAATGCAGTTTTTAGGGGCATGAGATGTTTTTTAAGTTGTTGGGGGTTTTTTGTTTTTGTTTTTTTTTAATATATTTTTTTTAAATGAATTTAATGAATTTTTAATGAATTCAAGGTAACTAGTAAAGTTGTTAAAAAATACGTTGTGCAGTCATATTCAGTGTGCATAGTACTAAGACCAGCACCTAATCCTGTTAGATATATTGTAACTTTAAGTCTTGAAATAGAAAAAAAAAAAAAAAAACATCCTAATAGCACCCCACCCCCCACAACTGTGATACAGTGAGGAAGCTATAAAACTCACCCTTCTGTAGCACATGAATGCCAAAGGCAAGGCTCTGAGATGACAACAGTTACATCTGTCTTCTTTATGCTGTTCAGTTTTTTGGTGTCATCTGACACACGGATCAGCCTGGACCAGAGCTCTGAGCATATTCAGTATAAACTTTATGAGGAAAAAACACCCTTATGTGCATCATGTAAAAATGTTGGTATTTATGACAATCGTGCCATAAAATTGATGTTTGAGAGGTGAGTCATTTTCTGGAAAGCTACATGCTGTTTTTTTCTTCATTTTCCTTTCACAGGGGATAATTATGGTTTCCCAAAGATTCAACAGTAGTTTGTAATTTACTGCTTGTGCCAACTGGAAATTAGCCATAATTGTTGCAGCCTTGTGATATAGTTTGATTAGAAAGATTCTAGATTTACTTTTAAATAAACTTTTATCAGTCAGTTTACAATATGAAATCATTTCAATTAAAATCAAATTCTTCCTTTTGCAGTTTTCCTACATTCTTGCTATTCCTGCTGAATTCATGAGTGGATCAAAGACCTACACTAATATTTTGAAGAGAATGTAGAATGTATTATAAATTCATTGTCTTCTGCAGTGTGATATATTTCAGTATAATATACACACATTTTGTTTTTTTCTTTCTCCTGGTGTAGACATTCTGAGTCAAATGCTGCCTTGGAAGAGAAGCTCATACAGGATTATGTCCATGTTTCTGGTTTGAAGCGCATGATCGTTAACAGATGTTTGAACCTTTTGCAAAATGCAAAAAACACAGATGAAACAGAGAAAGAACAAATGGATGTCTGCAAATTTAAAAGGCTGCATTTTTTACATTTCCTGCAACAGAAAAGCTGTGTTTTACAGTCAGCAGAGGTGAGAATCCAGTTTATATTAATTGACATCAGCATGTGAACTTACCTGTAGTTAAAGACCATTGCAGGATTTATTCATATTATTGTGTTAATGGTATATGATCCTCATGGTGTTGTGTCTTTGTTTGTAATTATATTCCAGATAGAATCTGATATCCACAACAAACACTTGAAATACAGTGTTAGACATCCTTCACATGTTAATTTGAACCCCATGGAACACTTCTTGACCAACATCAGTGTTGTTCAATTGTGCTCCTGGAAAAACACAAATGGTATCAGCTTCTGTGAGATGTGGAACCTTAAGATCAAAATGATGCAAGGATTTCCAGAGTGCATTGTCTTACTTTCTGATCACCAGATGAACCAAATATCATCTGGAGAATCAAGGTTTTGCTGTAATGAGGTATGTGAAGTATCGTTTTGTGAAAGAAATTAAGATTAAAGGCCTTATCAGTGGTCATGCTTATAGGATGACCTGTACATTAAACTGCACACATAACATTGTCATAGCCTGACAAAAGCAGTGTATGTAAAAGGTCTTATCGTTGTCATATAAAGCCTCTGTAACATTTCTCTATGTAACAGATGTCGTCCTGCTCAATGCACTGCCCAAAGGAAGAATTTTCAATACTAGCAGGTATTTATTTCAAAAAGAAAATGTAAATCAACCTAAGAAAAATGTTTTTAAGAAGTTTCATAACTTATTCCCCTTTTCTGTAGATGGCAGAGTTTTCACAGGCAGGGTGAAGGATATGCGGCCTGAAGCCTGCAGCAGGTGGCCTGGAGGATTTTTTCTGGCAGCTCTGTCACTGGTTGCAATGTACATGACAAGAATTAAAGCAGCAAACAGAGTCAGGGCTGCTTATGGCATTAACGCCACTGTGGTTATGGAGTTTACCTTGACCCAGCACAGCTTGTTCCCATCAGTGACCATCAACCAGCCATCAGAGTGGTCTGTAATAATTGCCTGCTTCTCTTGTTCTCTGGGGAGGACTGTGCGCGTGTTAATTGCTAGTAGAGCAGCTCATAATGTTATTAATCATATTTGTCACATACAGCCATGCTTTAGGAGTTTAGGGACTGTTTTGTTCATCTGGCTAACTCTCGGTGCTTCTTTGGTGAAAAGCACCATCAATTACCCACGACAACTAGATGAAGATATGTTTGTTGAGAGAAATGAGAAGTCAAAATTTACATCTTGGACAATGCTAGGGTATATAGAGTGTCTAACAGTTTTGTACTGTGTGTTTGATTCTTTTGCCAGAGTCCTGACAAAACCAAATGTTTGGCGTGTGCTTTTTCATGCACAACTGACCACATGCCTACAGACCCCAAGGATACCAGAAAATTATGTACTGGTCATTAAAATTAACTGTTCTGTTTGATTTCCTTAAAAACTGTGATATGAAAAAAGTAATTAATGAAAAAATAATGAATAAATCAAATCCACCAACTATGACTTGTCTGTTCATCTGTGATTGTTTTTTATAGCAAACATTCAGATTTTTAATTTTGAAATAAATGCAGAAAAAAGTTTCTTTCTTTCTTTCTTTCTTACTAATGCAAAACAATGCAGAAATTCTTTCAACATGTACAAATGCATTTATCGTAATTTTTAATGAACCATTACTAGGGTAGACCATCCAAAGCAATGGTCAGTGCACAAAAGAGGTGAAGAAGAGCACAGGCAGGATGGAGTGGATGGAGATGAGTGTCAGGGGCGATTTGTGACAGAAGGATAGCAGCAAGAGTGAAAGGGAAGATTTACAAGATGGTAGTGAGACATGCTATGATGTATGGTTTAGAGATAGTGGCAATGACAAAAGGACAGGAGGTGGAGCTGGTCGTAGCAGAGCTGAAGATGCTAAGATTCTCACTGGGAGTTGCTAGGACGGACAGGATTAGAAATGAGTATTGTGCTGGTGCACTTATTGTAAAGTGCAGTGTGGTGACGCCGGCTTCCTGCTGCGTCACGGCACTGCCCTATATAGCCGGATGGGTCACAATTGGCACTTCCTCTTGTGCCAGATGACCATGCTAGGTACTTGTCGTGTACTGCTACTCTGTTCCATCAATGAAGTTGTGTTTGACGCTACCACCATCTCTGCCTCATTCATCATCAGGTTTGGCAACTGAGGATTAACTCATGGAGGCTTGCATTACACCACTCCGTCCCTTCTTTGAGCTCCTGGGCGACCCGCAGGTGCCTTGGCCGCGTTGGTTAGAGGCTTTTCAGACCTACATCACTGTGCTGGACCTCAGGAAGCTTGATTAGTTGAGGGCACGTGTGCTTCTCGTCCACAACCTGGGTATTGATGGCCAGAGTGTCCTACAGATGCTCGGCGCATCTGACTCATTTGAGGATGTTGTGGAGCTGCTAGCTAACCATTTCCACACTCCAGACAGCGTGACTGTACAAAGAATTAATTTTCACCAGTGACACTAATGTGTAGGTGAGCCCATCCACCAATTTGTCGCTTATTTAAGACAGCTAGCTAGCGAGTGCTGTTTTAGACAGCTAGAAGATGAAATTGTGTGCAACCAACTAGCAGAGCACACGTGCAAAGCTGCATTGTGAGTTAGGCTATTAATGGTGCCGAATGACTTAACATTAGCCAGAGCTGCTGAACTAGCTTTCCAGTTGGAGGCCTCAGACAAGCTAGCTTTGGGGCTAACCTGGCGTCAGTTAAAGAAGCCGCCAGAGCCGCCCACCACAGTAAATGTTGAGGACTCGGATAGCGAGGATAGCTTGGATGACGACGTTATGGAAACCAATGCTGCCAGCCAAATGAATGCCCAGGGAAAACTGCTGTGCAAGGGTTGTGGGTCCGCAACGAACCACAATAAGGCAAAGGAATGCCCGGCAAGAGGAAAACATAGCAGATGTGGACGCTTGAACCATTATGCCAGAGTGTGCTGCTTATCCGAGCCGGAGAGCCCATGGAAGAAGTCGCTCCGCCCACCCCTGAGAACCATCCATACGGTGAGCCCCAGCACTACAAGGTACACGTATTGCTCAGTGGAGTTACATGGCATGGAGGTTCCACTGCTGCTCGGCACGGTGGCAGTGCGGTTGATGCTGAACTGAGTTATGGTGAAGAAGTTCTTCCCTCACTACAGGATAAAAAGTAACCCAGTGCTGTTGTATGGCTATGGAGGTAGCAGGCTGTGTGCGGTTGGGGCTTTGGAGAAAACAGTTCGTTACAAGTCTGCAAAGATGGTTGACTTCACGTTCCAAGTGGCTGCGCGGTAACATCATGGGCTGCGACCTGTTCTACGGACTGGGTTTCGCCATTAAAGATGGTGCTGGGAATGACTGGTTGGGTTATGGCCAGAGGACGCGGTGTGGGATGAAGAGCTCCCGGACACTCTAGTGGTCAAGCAGGACCAGCCTCACTCAGGTTCAGAACGGGAAAGTCTCAGTGCCGGCACTCAGGACATGGTAGAGGATGGTACCCAGCGTGGCGGCGGGGCACCTGCATTGGCGAGTGAAACCATGCTAGCCCCAGATGTCTCTGGAGCTTGGCTGCAGGGCGATGGGGGGTCTGCAGCTACAACGGTGACCGCTACAATGTTTTTAGAAGAGAACGGAGCCAGACCGACGAGCATGGAATTACTGCATGCTCAGCAGCAGCACACCAGGACGAGCAGGGCCCCACTTAGGGTTATGGACTTGGTTCGGGGTGATGAACGACCACGGCGAAGATGGGCCAAATGACAGCCAGCGAAACACCAAGCATATCTGCGGATAATGGCGAAGTTGGGCGAAGCATACTTCCAGTTGTCTGACGGCTCATCGAAGCATGCCAATCAGCTTCCGCGTGTCCATGAGGATGCTTCAGGTGGCGAGGCTGGACGGGCGTCGTGATGGAGGTGTGGGGTTCGGGTTCCATCGTCCAGAAGATATCGCCCCGGGGGCCTGCTGCCTCCAGGAGCACGCCTGCTGAGGGGCTGCCCTGGGCCCCCCAGGCCGGTTCTGTCATGAACTGAGCTGGTGTTGTCCTTTAGGCTTGGTTCTGACCATTCTCTGTGGCTTGGGTTTGGTATATTTGTGTATTTTGTTATCTTTTGAGTTCTTGTAGTTTCTGTCTTTTGTTCTTTTCTTTTCCGTGCCTGTAGCCACCGCTCTGGCCGACAGCTGCTAGGCAGCCTCCTTGACCTACATTCATGTGGGCATTGTCTAACACTTGCCAGTCCAACCACTCCCACTCCCTCTTGACAGCCAGCTGATTCCACTCCGGCAATTGTCTTTCCCGCACCTCGCCCAGGTGTACCCAATTTGTGGTGCCAGCAATGCTTGTACTTTAGCGGCCTTCACCAGTCAAGCATTTCTGGACCATTGTGTGTGCATTGTCTTGTGTGTGCATTGTCTCATGAAGGTGTGTGTTCGCATGCAAGTGTTTGGAGCTTCACCATCACCATTCCCCTCGGTGAAGTTGTCCGCCCTCACGGACAGATGGCCTGCCGCTGCCTAGGTACTGCATCACTCGGAGAGGTGTGATTCTCCGGACATGCTGTTTGTGTTGCCAGGCTACTTTTGGACTAACTCCGACTGCCCCAGCTGTGTGAATAATAACTGTGTGCTTTTCCCCGGTGGTTCTCACCTTAAGACTGTAGTGCGTCCTGGAGGACTCCCAAGTAAGCCTGAGCAGTTGTGTGTTTTTGTTCTGTGGGTTTTTGTTTGTCTTGTGGCCATGGTGCACTGTGGTCTGCCCGCTGCACCCTCGTCGCGTGAGCCATTTAGTGCACAGCTGCATCATTTTTGTAAGTCTCAATTTTGGAACTGTCAGTGTTTTCTGTTTAATAAATGTGCTTGTGGTGTAACCTGTGCATAAATCCATTCATCCTTCCCCTCCTCCTTGCACCGTGTAAATGCGCATGGGGAGGCTTGTGACAGGTTCCACCTTTCCCACCCAAGTGACTGTGCTGTAATGATTTGTTTATAGTTCTGTTGTTATTATGTGTTTTAAATGTTCGCTTAGGAGCACAGCAGATATTTTTAGTTCGAATAAAGGACTTTTAGTTTAATTCTGTGGCAGAATAATCCACCATGCCACGCGGGTTGTGTGGCAGTCCACCCACCAGCTCTATTTTAGGTTGTTTTGTGAGTGTGTTAGGCCATTTGAGTACCGTAGTTTTCATTATTTTAGAGTGTGATTCGGGTTCCAAATTGGGGTGGGTTTGAATTGTATGAGTGTTTCTTTAGACTTTGTAAAGGGGGGAGGAATGTGCTGGCACACTTATTGTGAAGTGCAGTGTGGTGACGCCGGCTTCCTGCTGCGTCACCACACTGCCCTATATAGCGGGGTGGGTCACCATTGGCACGTCCTCTTGTGCTGGATGACCACGCTAGGTGCTTGCCATGTACTGCTACTCTGTTCCATCAATAAAGTTGTGTTTGATGCTACCACCATATCGGCCTCATTCATTGCAAGGTTTGTGGACATAACAAGTATATTAGAGGGACAGCTCAGGTGGAGAGGCTTGGAGACAGAGTAAGAGAGGCAAGGCTGAGAAGGTTTGGTCATGTGCAGAGGAGGGATAGTGGATATATTGGACAAAGGATGTTGAAGATGGAGCTGCCAGGCAGGAGGAAAAGAGAAAGACCACATAGAAGATTCATGGATGTAGTGAAGGAGGACATGGAGAGGGTTGGTGTGAGAGAAGGGGATGCAAGGGATAGGGTGAAGTGGAGGCAGTTGATCGGCTGTGGTAACCTTTAAAGGGAGCAAACGAAAGGAAGACAAGTAGGAGAAGATGAACAGGAAAAACATTGTTCAAAGGTGGTGCATAATTAGACCACTAAGGTCTTACTTATTTTAACAGTAAGGAGAGTACATTAAAACACCGTAATATTAAAAAAATCACATTTTCTGTAGCCAAAAACATTTCTATTAATTTACTACTGTGATTAACCTGCTTTGTCTGTTTTTGTTTGTTTGAAATAAATTAAACTGCATACAAAATACTAGCTATCATTACATTTTTTTAATCTTGTTTCAGTGTGACATAAAATTTTACCTCATTCTGGGAAAGTCAAAAGGAATTAATGAAATGACAGAATGTCCACCTGTCCGTCCATCCACTTTTCATGGGAATTGGTACTCCTCCTAGGCATTTGACTTAATTGTCACCAAATTCACTCAGTGATCCTCAGATAGGCCTGTTATGTCTGGAAACCCGGAGGGATGCGTAGAGAATGACGTCTTCTTTGAACACAAACTTTATTACACAAATGGTATAACATACATGCAGGTCTGTTTCCTATTGATGAGCCAGCCGGGGAAGAGGCCCTAAGATGGCTGCTCCTTCCTGATATTGGCTGGTGTGATGACGGCAGCAGCTGGCTGTATCATCACGCCGCTCCCAAGTATTAACCCCTTCACTTCATTCACCTCCCTCTTGGAAAAAAACACAGAACACTTCATTAATTCCAGCCCTCCCCAATTTGGCATAAACAACAATCACAATCAACAATATTAAGTAGCATTTGCGGGTGGACCACCACTCAACCCGATGTGACTGAGTGGATTATTCTGCCACTCATCTTGGCAGCCGTGCTCCTAACTAAAGAGTCACTTTTTTTCTGACAGTCTTTCATGGAGAAGGTGGTTCTGCTGGAGGGGCCTTGTAGCAGGCTTGTGGTGGACGCGCCCCCGGCGGTGCCAATTTCACCTGGCGATGCCAATTTCAACTGGCCCAGGTGCCATCCCTCTGAAGCCATGGCACGCTCGTCAACATTGTCCAGTGTCCAGCAGCAGCTGCTCTCACCTCCTGCAGCCGGTCGTCACGCCGTCCCAATCCTATTTCCAGCTGTGCCGCTATCTTGTCAATGGTGGTACAATGTAAAGGCCGACTGTGAGCCCGGTAGCTTGGTTCCGCAGGCCCGAACCCAGTTCATCATTGTGAGCAGTGCTCTGTACAGCTGCATATGGCATTGTGGTTGTAATGGTGTGGTACTCATGTTTGCTGTGGGGCGTCCACTAGGCTGTGGTGGTTCTGCTACATTCTGTTGAATCATGGACTCTTCACCCAACGCTACAGCGGCCGTCCCTGGAGGACAATGCTAGTTGTGGATCCTGAAGACATCAGGTGTCTCTCTTGTGTCATTTACGGTCACGGACTCTTCACCCATCAGCTCAGCCGTGGCTCCGGTAGACTGGCGCTGAGCGAGGATTCTGAAGCAGCCCGGTTCTTTCTCATTTTTGTCTGGTGCTGGTCAAGGTCGGGATGATGTGTCACTGTTGTCACATTTAACATCCGTGTTGGGTCGTTGTGTCTCAGGGCTGTCTGTGTGTGCGGGCTCCCTCTACTGCAACTCTGCAGCAGCTCCCATGAACTTCTGCTGGGCGAGGATCTGAGGTGAGTCCCACTGCTGCCCCCCGTCTGGGCAGCGCTCCTCCTGTGCACATGGGACAGTTGATTTCTCATTGGCATCGTGTTCACCCACAGTACTGTGGTCACTCACTGTACTTTTTTCTCCCTTTTCACCGTGCTCACTCTCTGTGCTGTGTCCACTCTTTACGCTACATTCACTTCTTGGGCTGCGCTTTTCGGCTGCAATCACATCCGCAAAGTCAGGGTATAATGGACCGAGACCGTCGATAGTCTGCCCAGGTACCGTGAGGGTGAAACCCAGCTCACAGAACAAATCCCACTTCATTATGTTATCACCCTGGCATGTCACCTTGAACCGGAACGCTGGAATTTTCCTTTCGCCATACTGCACAGCGAAGGTGATGTTCCTGCCTGTCATGGAGCATCCGTCGTCTGGCACTTCCACTGCATCAGATTGCTGGGGGGTGAGCCTCCTAACTGTGGCCTTGTTTACTAGGGACTGTGAGGCAGCGGTGGCCACCAACACTAATATACTGACGCCGTCTAGCTTCACCACACACTGCAGTCCTGGCCAGCCTTCGGGGCCCACAATGTTGATGCCATCTCTTTAGGGTGGGGGGTTGACAAGCCTAGCTTTGCTGTGTTCACTCTTCGTGCTGTGCTCTTTGGCTAGCTTGTCATGGGTTAGCTCATCTTCTAAGGGCCCGAGGGTGCACGTGCTCGCCAAGACTCTGAGCTCTGTAGCATACTGTTGAGTTGACTCACCCATATGTATTTTGCTGGGTTGTTGTTGCGTGGTGTCCTGCAGTCTCATGGTGTCTAACTGGGGGCCCTCCTGAGAGGGTGAGGGGTCTGCGGGCTTAGCATCCGGAGCAACCGTCTGTGGAACAGCGAAATGTTTGGTCAGCGATGCCACGTAGTCGTCATACGTAGCACCCTTTTTTAAATTGTCAACGATCCGCCACCCTTCTTTTGCCCAGGTGACCGTATAGAATTGCTCACAGTCAGTGGTCTCTGTATTTCTCCAGATTTAGAGACTTTGCATAGCCGGTGAATCGCTCGAACCAGCGGGGCCATGGGACATATAGCTCACTGTGGTGGCCTCACGCACGCCTCCATGGTTTAACTCTCATCGCCAAATGTTATGTCTGGAAACCCGGAGTGATGCACAGAAAGTTGTGTCTTCTTTGAACACAAACTTTATTACAGAAATGGTATAACATACATGCAGGTTTGTTTCCTATTGTTGAGCCAGCTGGGAAAGAGGGCCTAAGATGGCTACTCCTTCCTTATATCGGCTGGCGTGATGACGGCACCAGCCGGCTGTGTCATCACGCCGTTCCCCAGTATTAACCCCTTCACTACAGGGCCTGCATCCAGGTTGCGCTCAGGGTCAAAGGTCAGGAGATCTGAGCATTTATGGTTTTGTAAAAATGATTACTTCTCCTAGGCAATTGCCCCAGTGTTTGGGAAACTCATGCACTATGATCATTTAGTGGGTCTGCATCTAAGTTGTACTTAAGGTCAAGGTTAACAGTCAGAAAATCTGAGCACTCTCTAGGTGATTTCATTAGGCCGGAATGAGCTACTTTGTCATTGATGGTCTGATTGTATTTTAAAATGTGATTCAGGTATTCTATTTCTATATATTCTATTTAGCCTCGTCCTGATTTTTGGAAGCATGTAAGGGTTTCAAAATCAATCAAATCAAAGTTCATAGACACAAGGACAATCGTACAAGCAGCGCCTTTTAGTGAAAACAAGTACATGCAGACAGATCAGAGACAAGAGAGAAAGGAACAATTTTTTTTTTGTTCAAAGTCTTTTCATTATTTTAATAGTGACAAAATACCAAAAAAAAAAACCACAAAAAACTAGATGTAGAACATAAAATAGAACTAATCCTCCCACCCCAAACCCCTACCCTCCCACAATATCAGGTCAAGCGTACAACAGTCAGACATTCTTAACACACACTTGATCATGGAAATGAGTAATACATTACAACATAATGTTCATGAATTAATAACTGACGGAGCTGTGTTGTTAACAAAGGAAATGAAAGGTAACCATGTACTGTAGCTTGAAATTTCCCAACAGACCCTTTAATTGTATGCTTGATTTTTCCAGATGGATATAACACGTAACTTCTCTGAGCCACTGTCTGAAAGTTGGGGGCGGAGTGTCCTTCCATTTACAAAGAATCAGTCTTCTGGCCAACGGAGTAGATAAAGCGATCATATCTGAATGAGACTTACTCAGAGAGGAGTCTGATGTGGTAACATCAAACAATGCAATCAGAACAGATGGATGTATCGTTTGTCCACATATTTTAGAGAAGGCCTCAAATATCAAGTTCCAGAATACATAAAGCTTTGTGACAGAACCAAAACATGTGCAGCAATGTAGCTGGAACCCTTCTACTTTGGTCACATATAGGCTCCAGATCAAGCTGGAGCATAGATAACTTCTCAGAATCAGAATCAGAATCAGAATCAGATTTATTGCCATTGTTCATGTAGTACACACACTAGGAATTTGTCTCGGTGCAATGCTGCAACATTAAACATGATAAAATAAAAGAAATAAACTATACATGCAATAAAGTGTAGAATAAGAGTGAGTAATACTAGTCAGCAGTTTAAATATATTAGCGAGCAGCAGATAATGTGGAGAACCATATAGTGCAGTCGGTAATGCAGGAAGAAAACAGTGATGATTGACATGAGTCTGGTTGAGCTGCTGTACATAGTGCACGAGAGTCAATAAGTCACTTAGTGTTCAGCAGTCTGATGGCAGAGGGGAAGAAGCTGTTCATGTGACGGGAGGTTTTAGTCTGGATGGACCGAAGTCTTCTACCTGAGGGGAGAGGGGCAAACAGTACGTGACCAGGGTGTGAGGGATCGGCTATGATCCGGCCAGCACGCCTCCGGGTCCTGGAGATGTACAGATCCTGGAGAGATGGGAGCTTGCAGCCGATCACCTTCTCAGCAGTGTGCACGACGCGCTGCAGCCTTAGTCTGTCCCTGGCAGTGGCTCCTGCATACCACACGGTTATGGAGGTGGTGAGGATGGACTTGATGATGGCTGTGTAGAACTGCACTAACATCTTGGTGGGTAGCTTGAGCTTCCTCAGCTGCCGCAGGAAGAACATCCTCTGCTGGGCCTTTTTGATGAGGGAGCTGATGGTCGGCTCCCACTTGAGGTCCCTGGTGATGGTGGTGCCTAGGAAGCGGAAGGAATCAGCAGTGGTGATGGGAGAGCCTGTGAGGGTGAGGGGGGGCAGAGGGGTTGTGACTTTCCTGAAGTCCACAATCATCTCCACTGTCTTCAGAGCGTTCAGCTGCAGGTTGTTGTTGTTGCACCAGGACGCCAGCTGGGCCACCTCTCTCCTGTAGGCGGACTCGTCACCGTTGGAGATGAGCCCGATGAGGGTGGTATCGTCCGCAAACTTGATCAACTTGACAGACTGGTGGCTGGAGGTGCAGGAGTTGGTATAAAGGGAGAAGAGTAGGGGGGAAAGTACACAGCCCTGGGGTGATCCGGTGCTGATGCTAGCAGAGTCTGAGACAGTCTTTCCCAGCCGCACATGCTGCCTCCGGTCCGTCAGGAAGTCGGTGATCCACCTGCAGAGGGAGTCAGGCACGTTGAGCAGGGACAGCTTGTCCCGGAGCAGAGCGGGGTGGATGGTGTTGAATGCGGAGCTGAAGTCCACAAACAGGATCCTGGCGTAGGTTCCTGGGGAGTCCAGGTGCTGCAGGATGGAGTGGAGGGCCAGGTTGACTGCGTCGTCTACAGACCTGTTGGCTCGGTAGGCAAACTGCAGCGGGCCCAGGAGGGGGGTGGTGATGGACTTGAGGTGGGGCAGGACCAGGCGCTCAAAGGACTTCATGACTACAGAGGTGAGCGCTACAGGTCTGTAGTCGTTAAGTCCAGTGATCCGTGGCTTCTTGGGGACAGGGATGATGGTGGAGGATTTGAGGCAGGACGGCACGTGGCATAGCTTACGGGAGGTGTTAAAAATGTCTGTGAAGACAGGAGCCAGCTCTTTCGCACAGTGTCTCAGGGTGGAGGGAGACACGCCGTCCGGACCGGGGGCCTTGCGCGGGTTCAGTCTGGAGAACTGTTTGAGCACGTCCTGCTCACTGATGACAAGGGCAGGGGGGGAGGGGGGCGTCTTTGATGAAGTAGGGATCGTGGAGGCTGTGGAGCTGGAGGGAGGGGGGAAGTTGGACACAGATGACGAGGTGTCAAAACGGGCATAGTGTTGGGACAGTCTTTGACAAAGGGCTTTGTCATCCTGACCTTTAGGAGCCTGAGGCCGATAATTGGTGATTTGCCTCAGTCCTCTCCACACAGAAGCAGAGTCATTAGCAGTGAACTGCTGCTGGAGTCTCTCAGAATACACAGATTTAGCTCTCCTCAGCTCTCTGTTAAACCGATATTTAACCTCCCTGTTGCAGCCCCTGTCTCCACTTTTCAGCGCTGCTTCCTTCTCCTTCCTGATCTGTCTGAGCTTAGCAGTGAACCAGGGCTTATCATTAGAGTACCTCACCCTGGTGCGTGATGGAAGGATGCTCTCCTCACAAAAGTGGTTATTTGAGTTCACAGTGTCCGTGTACTCATCCAGATCATGCATGGCTCCTTTAAACATGCCCCAATCAGTTATTTCCATGCACGTTTCCAGCTTCTCCTCAGCTTCACTGGTCCATTTCTTCATAGTGCTCACAACAGGTTTAGTGAGCTTTAATCTCTGTCTGTATGTGGGAATGAGGTGGACCATCACGTGATCAGATAGTCCGAGCGCAGCGCGGGGAACAGCGCGATATGCGTCTTTCACTGTGGTGTAACAGTGATCCAGCGTGTTTATTCCTCTGGTGGGGCATTTAATAAACTGTTTGTAGCAGGGGAGATCGTGGCTCAGATTGCTCTGGTTAAAGTCGCCAACCACAATAACCAGAGAGTCTGGAAAAATCCGCTCCGTGTGTTGGATGTGATCCACGAGCACGCGCTGAGCTTTGCGCGTGTCCGCGTCGGGAGGGACGTACACAGCGACGAGGATGAATGAGGCGAACTCCCGCGGGGAATAAAATTAGACCAATGGAGACAATGAACAACTTTAAACTGCATTACAGAGTGTCGAAGGC
This sequence comes from Pholidichthys leucotaenia, assembly GCA_020510985.1. Classification (NCBI taxonomy): domain Eukaryota; kingdom Metazoa; phylum Chordata; class Actinopteri; order Cichliformes; family Pholidichthyidae; genus Pholidichthys; species Pholidichthys leucotaenia. The sequence goes on from CM035847.1 coordinate 227,818,882, forward strand.
AGATTGAGTAGGTGTGAATCCTATTTATCATTTTGGGCCATGTTAGCTCCGATATCAGTTCTCCCAAGTCTGCTTCCCATTTGTGTTTAAGCTTTTCTAAAGTAATCAGAATCAGAATCAGAATCACTTTATTGCCAAGCATGTTTACAAAATAAACATACGAGGAATTTGACTTGACATTAGGCGGGCTCGATAAGCGCATCCCAATGACGCGGCAGCCATGAAGGCGCCTGTCATACAGTGAAGGGTAAAGAGGGGAATGGGGGGGGATGACACAATGGGCAGAGAGAAAAAAACATAGTTAATCAAAATAAAACTCGTTATGAGCAAAATTGTGATTACATAGAAAAAAACCCTCAAATGCACAGTTAGCAGACAACAGATCACACAATAACAAAGGAGCGAGAGAGACCAGTGTGTGTAGTCAGCATGTAATCAGTATGAATGAAGTGTGGATGTATCAGTTGCTGGTGTACAACAAAGGAGCGCCTCCTGGCAACGGATGGATGTTATGTTCATGTATTCTAAACACAGATAAGCATGTCCAAGAGTCTATCTCTCTTCGTGCATGCCAGATGGCAAAGTTCTGTATTAGACACATGATAACGCTGTGCTTGAAGAGCTCCGTCTGCTGAACAACAGCAATTGTTTGTTGATTGTTTGGGTTAAAAAGAAGCCAGAACTCTCTTCTGCTTTGTCTTCATCCAGGAGGAGAGTAACCTTCAGGGCACCGAATCAAGGTCTAAAGGCACAGTTCACTCAGAGCATAGAATTTTCATCTCTCTTGCGATTCTGTGCTTCATAATTTCCATATACAGGCTTTAAAATCATTCCCTGGAGAGCACCAGCGACTCAAGATGTATTCCACCTGCTGAATCAGCCACCATTCAGTTCACCATTGCCGCTATCAGTGCACTCCCCAACTGGTCGAACTGCTGTTGAAGGAGCTTTGCCGGGTCCGCATTTTGATCAGCTCTCCCAACTTCTTTAATTTCTGATACATCAGGAAACTCCAGAGCCAAAGTAGAAATCCTGTGGTCATAAGCCACACAGATAGATGTCTTCCGCATCTCAGTCGAATCACACAGACACATGAGTTCCCAATTGTCCATGAGTCTCCCACTTGGGCTCCCCCTGGCCCAATCTTCTTTTGAAGTGGTGTCAATCGCATTTAAAGCCCACCAAATCCATAATTTCCCATTTGGAATAAGATTCAACCAGAAGAAGAGCGACACAGACAGGAGACAGCAAGCTGGGATCAGTAAGGGAATAGCAGGGAGTAGGAGAGGGGGAGAAAAGTGTCTGCTCTCTCTGAAAGCCGGAAGAAGTCAGTTGATGCACATCCAAAATGGTGTATATATTAGCCAAGAATTTTTTAGAATCAATTTTGCATTCAAAAATTAAATCTAACAGAGTTGACTGAGGACATTGGGAGAAGCAGCTTGAGTTAGATGATACAAAACATCAGAGCTGTAAATATCTAAAAAACTGTGACCTGCTTATTTTATATTTTTGACATAGTTGTTCAAATGAAGCAAATGTATTGTCTACATACAAATCATACAATTGTGGGTAACCCCCACAACATACTGGGACAAGCAGATCGCTCAGCTGGAGCAATTGGCAGAACAAGGGCTGATATCAATAGGCAGTCTCTCTTTGTCTAGTTCAGGCGCCAGTATCCTGCTGTTATGTATGACTTCCTGCTCTGTACTGTAATGCAAATGTCTTCCTGTCAGTAATCCTCCTATTGATGTATGTGACTCTCAAATGCAAATGTCCCATGCCTTCCTGCAGTTACTTTGATGATAATGTGCCTTTCATGTATTGTCTGTAACTGGATATATAGGTGACTGAATATCACATGCTCACTCTCTCTCTGACTGCTCAACTGACTGCACGCATTGCCTATCTGCTGGAGAGCCTCCGGGCTCGCTCTGGCGCGCATGCACGGCGCCGGAGTGAGTTCTGTGATGGCGGTATGATTAATAAACTCCCTTAAAAACTCCAGTTCGCCGCTTATTATTTCATGCCGCCACATTGGTGACCCCAAGAAAGAACACGCTGACGACGAACGACGCAGCCCCGGCAGTGACTCTCCGACAACAAGCGAACGCAGCAGCCTGACGCAAATGATCTGCCCTCCCTTCTGCCACACAGGAGACCTCGACGCAGAGCCAACACCAGGCGAGCTCCCTCGGAGATCATCCACGACCGGGAAAGCTGCAGAAAGCTTCATTCTGCGACCCTCGCCTGAGACCTGTCGAGGGACAAAGCTCATTCATTCCCTCTCATCGCGCTGTGGATCCCAGAGACAGAGAATCGCCCACATCCTCTGCATCTACACGAGCGCGCACGCACCATGACCCGGCACGAGCAACGACCAACAGCCCGAAAAGGGAAGACCATTGGCGCCGACTGGGCAGATCTCCATCAAGCCCCCTGACCCTGATTCGCCTCGCGACAGCGGACCTGCCATGCACAGAAGCCTCGCATCAGAACAGCGCAGCTGGAAGGTACGTGGCCGCAGCGCGTGCCGCGCACCAGAGGCAAGCTGGCTCTATGGACTTATACATCATCCTCCGCTGCTGCACACAGCTCTTCAGGACTGCTCACACACCTGAAGCACACACGTAGCCCGCACACAGGATTTTGTGCAGGTCTCAGCCACGGCGCACGACGGGAATCCAGCCTTCAGCTGTCCCCGAGGGCTTTAGGGCCGCGCATGCACCTAAAGCCAAAACGCCAAGTCCCTCACACAGCTTCAGCTCCTGTTTTTCTTCATTGCCAGACTGAATCGCGAGAGGAATCAGACTAATTTTTCTTCTCACAGCTGCTGTGGACCTCCGCCATGTTTAACGGACAGCCCCTCAACATCGCGGATCCACATGCAATTTTCGCACGGCCCAGACAACGGGCCGGCACTTGCTACCCCCACCCTCCTCCTTCCCCCTCCTCCGGCACAGACTTTCCCAGCAGCTCGCTTCCAAAGCCGGACGATCGAGGCCTCAGCCCCCTGCTGAACCCTCTGGGGGGGAATACTGTGGGTAACCCCCACAACATACTGGGACAAGCAGAGCGCTCAGCTGGAGCAATTGGCAGAACAATTGCTGATATCAATAGGCAGTCTCTCTTTGTCTAGTTCAGGCGCCAGTATCCTGCTGTTATGTATGACTTCCTGCTCTGTACTGTAATGCAAATGTCTTCCTGTCAGTAATCCTCCTATTGATGTATGTGACTCTCAAATGCAAATGTCCCATGCCTTCCTGCAGTTACTTTGATGATAATGTGCCTTTCAAGTATTGTCTGTAACTGGGTATATAGGTGACTGAATATCACATGCTCATTCTCTCTCTGACTGCTCAACTGACTGCACGCATTGCCTATCTGCTGGAGAGCCTCCGGGCTCGCTGTGGCGCGCATGCACGGCGCCGGAGTGAGTTCTGTGATGGCGGTATGATTAATAAACTCCCTTAAAAACTCCAGTTCGCCGCTTATTATTTCATGCCGCCACACAGTGACCATATCCCAGATTTTGACCAGCTACCGAAGGCTTCATCAGTGACCAAAGGTGTAAACATGTGGTTTCTGGTTAGTGGCACAGCAAGCCACATTCCGGTAGTGTTGAAGCTTCTTCGAAAATGATTCCAAATTTTGACCATGTGAATAACAACAGGATTAGATGTGTAAGATGAAATAGGCTGTGTGAAAGGTAGACTGGAACCTAATAAACCTGTCAGAGAGATGTAGCCCTTTCCAATTCCACCTAGCTGGAATCAAGAGCATCCCTCTTCATCCAATATAACTGTGGAGTGTGTAAATAACGAGGCAGATTTGACTCAGACAGTTTATTACACATCTCACACAGAAGCATAGTCAAAAAAGGAAGCATCTCAGACAAGACTCTTCTCTTAAATACTCTGACATTCCCTCAGAAGCTTCTACACACAAAAGGTCACATTGCATTCACTTCCTTAATCCTTTACCATCCTCCTAGAAGTCTCTGATACACAAAAGATCACACTGCATTCATCCTTCACACCTCCCTGCTATCTCCAAGGGAAACTCTGCTCTTTGTTCTAGTCTAAGAGGCTATACCATTATGCACTCCCCATGTGTCACCAAACGACCCCCCCCCCCCGAGCTTCTTGGATAGAACAATAGAATGACAGTCCATATGCTGTGGTTAAATCATTAAACATCAATCCACATGCTGCTTGGGCTTCAGTCTTCTCCTGTATCTGCTGTAACCAGAATTCACCGCCTCCGCGGCGCTGTCATGCTGGGGGGCTGATGATTGAGGGGTAAAAGTCTGTGCATGTGGGTGCTCTGGGGAATCTTTTCTCTGGGAAGCTCCCCGTGGGGGTCTTCCACGCCAAGGGGCCCTCGCCAACAGCACTTGCTCGTCCGCCACAACAAAAGCGGGTTTGAGTCTGTCTATGCCAACCTTTTCCCTCCTACCCCCCAAATCTAGCAAAAAATGCTTGTCCCCTGTTTCCAGCACTCTGAACGGTCCATCATAAGGTGGGCGCAGTGGAGGTCGATGGGCATCATGTCTAATAAAAACGAACTCCGCATTTTTCAAAGTTTTAGGCACAAAAACGTGTGCAAAACTGTGGTGAACAGGGCCCGGCAGCGTGCTTGTGTCTATGCTACGCTGCAACAGCTGAGACGGAGAGCTGCCCGGCGCTGGATTATCTGGAAGAAACTCCCCGGGCAGCCGAAGTGGCTGCGCAAAAACGAGTTCAGCCGGGGACGCTTCGAAATCCTCTTTAGGCGCAGAACGTAACCCCAATAAACCCACGGTAGCTTGTCTACCCAATTTGCATCCGTCAGTGACGCCCTGAGAGCCGCTTTCAATGACCTATGAAAACGTTCGCATAACCCATTAGCCTGTGGATTGTACGCGGTTGTGCGGTGAATTGTGACACCCAGGCTGCGGGCCATTGTTGACCAGAGTTTGTAAACAAATTGAGGGCCTCTGTCGGACGTAATATCCGACAGGACTCCAAAACGCGCCACCCATGCCGTTAAAAACGTGCGCGCCACCTCCTCGGCTGTGGTTGCTGCCAGTGGAACCACTTCCGGCCAGCGCATGGTGCGGTCCACCATTGTCAGAAGGTGCGTGCACCCCTGTGATGGCAGGAGGGGGCCCACGAGGTCCACATGAACATGGTCGAACCTCTTAGCTGGGATGAGAAACGGCTCCAAGGGAGCCTTCGTGTGTCTGTGCACCTTGGCTCGTTGTTACGCCATGCAGGCTGCTTCCCACTCTTTCACTTGTTTGTGAAGGCTCGGCCACACAAATTTCTCTCCTACCATTTTGATCGACGCGCGCACTCCCGGGTGCGCCAAAGAATGAATCGAGTCAAAAATGCGGCGGCGCCACGCGGCCGGTACCACGGGACGCGGTTGCCCCATGGAGACATCACAAATTAGGGGGGGCATACCGTCTTGCAGCACCCTGCTCTCCAGCCTTAATCCTGTTGGTCCAGACTGGAGCACGTGCACGTCCGCGTCACTAACCTGTTCCGCGGCCATGGCTGAGTAATCTATCCCCACATGGACCGGGGCAGCCACGGTGCGCGAGAGGCAGTCTGCCACTACATTCAGTTTACCCGACACATGCTGAATATCGGTAGTAAACTCTGAGATCGCGGCCAGCTGTCTCTGCTGCCGGCCCGACCACGGTTCTGAAACCTTGGCCATCGCGAATGTTAGTGGCTTGTGGTCAACGAACGCGGTGAAACAGCGCCCTTCCAGCCAGAACTGGAAGTGGTGAATGGCCAAGCGGAGAGCCAGCAACTCCCTGTCGAACACGCTGTATTTACGTTCACTATTGCGCAAAGTCCTGCTGAAAAAGGCAAGCGGCTGCCAAGCCCCGGCTACACGCTTCTCCACGACCGCCCCTATGGCCACATCTGACACGTCAGTAGTGAGTGCTATGCGGGCCATTGGGTCTGGATGTGCCAGCAGCGCAGCGTTTGCCAGGGCTGCTTTGACTTCCGAGAACACCCTCTCTCGCTCCGGGGACCATTCGATCTTATTCACGGGTTTCTGTTTTTTGAGCACGCCGTACAGTGGTTGCATGAGCTGCACTGCGTGGGAAAGGAAACGGTTATAAAATTTCACCATTACCAAAAATCCCTGTAACACCCTGACCGTTTGCGGCCGGGGAAAATCTGCTACCGCACGCACTTTGTCAGGCAGTGGAACTGCTCCTTCGGGAGAGACGCGGTGCCCCAAAAAATCAATTTGCGTCACCCCAAACTGACATTTCGCTGGGTTGATTATTAACCCGTGCTCTTCCAACCTCCGGAAAACCACCATGAGGTGGGTTTCGTGTTCGTCTTCGGACGCGCTGGCTACCAAGATATCGTCCAAGTAGACGAATATGAAAGGGAGATCACGCAGCACTGCATCCATCATGCGTTGGAACGTCTGTGCAGCCCCTTTAAGCCCGAATGGCATGCGCAAAAACTCGAATAAACCAAACGGAGTTATCACCGCTGTTTTGGGTATGTCCTCAGCGCGCACTGGGACTTGGTGGTAACCGCGAACCAGGTCTATTTTAGAAAAAACGCGCGCTCCTGCCAAGTGAATGGAAAAATCTTGGATGTGAGGAATTGGGTAGCGGTCGTGCGCTGTGGCGTTGTTCAACCTGCGGAAATCCCTGCAAGGTCGCCACGAACCCTCAGCTTTAGGGAGCATGTGTAGCGGGGAAGCCCATGGGCTGTTTGAACGCCTGATGATGCCCAACCTCTCCAGGTTGGCGAACTCCTCGCGCGCTATGGCCAGTTTAGCTGCGTCCAAGCGCCGAGGTTTTGCAAAAACGGGCGGCCCGGTGGTGGTGATAAAATGCTCCACCCCGTGTTTAGCGATGGCTGCCGAAAATGTCGGGATCGTGAGTGCTGGGAACTGAGTGAGCAGTGTGTGGAACTTACCGCATGCAGCTGTGACGTTGGCTTGTGCTGTTGGCCGGGACACTCGAGCTGTACACGGGATAGAATCAAAGGACAGTGCATTAACCAGGCACCTGTTAGCGACATCAACCAACAAACCATGTGTGCACAAAAAATCAGCCCCCAATATATTGAAATTCAATGTTGCTATGACAAAAGTCCACTCAAATGTACGGCCATGTAGAGACAGAAGCAGAGTCCTCTCACCAAAGGTCTTAATCTCCGAGCCGTTTGCTGCTGCCATCTCGGGGCCGCTAGATCCCACCAGCCAGTCGGCGTAGGACGGCATGATGAAACTCATCTGGGCGCCGGTGTCCACGAGGAAATTCCTCCCCGAGCGTGCGTCCGTCAAGTAGAGCAGCTTGTTCTCCTCCCCGAGGGTCGCAGCTGCTACCGACCCGAGGTCTTGGCATTTCCCAAGCGCTTGAACTGGCACGGTGGTATATATTTGCGTGCCTTCTCTGTGAAGTGGCGGTGGTAGAAACAAAGGGAGTCTCCTCCGCGTTCTTTGGCCCCCGCTGCTGCTGTCGTCGGTGGCTCTGCCGCTGCCGTCAATGGCTCCTCGCCTCCTCCGGCCATCGCGCCGAGCTCCTTCGCTGCCGCCGTGGTCGTGAACTCTCTGCTGGCCATGATGATCCGGTGTGCTTCTCGGGCCAGCGCACGATAGTCCCGGTTGGCCAGCAACGGCGAATTGGCCAGGGTCGCTCTCGTCGCTGACGGAAGGTTCCGGAGGAAGAGGTGGGTAAAAATGAAATGGTCGTCGTCCGAGCCCTTTAATCTCAGCATCTTCTCCATCAGGTCAATAACCGACCCATCTCCTAACCCAGTCCGCGTCAGGAGTCTCTCTGCTCTCTCACCAACAGAGAGCGTGTAGTGCTGGATGAGTGCAGCCTTCAGCGCGCCGTACTTGTCGCTGGTTGGTGGCTGATCAAGCAGGCTCTCCACATGCTGAGCCGTGTGGGTGTCGAGCATTGCGACCACATGGTAGAACTTCGTGTCATCCGCCGATATTCCCCGGAGGGCGAACTGTGCCTCAACTAGGTGGAACCAGGAGCGCGGATTGTGCTGCCAAAAATCCGGTAGCTTGATTGTAACAGCATATGCTTGGCTGGGGGCTCCCAACGAGGCTGGCTCCGGGGATCTTTCGTCGTGTTGCATGATTCGTCTTGGGTCATCAGTGTGGAGTGTGTAAATAACGAGTCGGATTTGACTCAGACAGTTTATTACACATCTCACACAGAAGCATAGTCAAAAAAGGGAGCATCTCCGACAAGACTCTTCTCTTAAATACTCTGGCATTCCCTCAGAAGCTTCTACACACAAAAGGTCACATTGCATTCACTTCCTTAATCCTTTACCATCCTCCTAGAAGTCTCTGATACACAAAAGATCACACTGCATTTATCCTTCACACCTCCCTGCTATCTCCAAGGGAAACTCTGCTCTTTGTTCTAGTCTAAGAGGCTATACCATTATGCACTCCCCATGTGTCACCAAATAACAGTGTTTTAATATTTGCTGCCCAGTAGTGTTATAATAAATAAATAGTGAAGAATAGTTAATTAGATATTACACAAAGTTCTAGCATACACATATCTTCTAGCTCCACACATACACATACAGACAAACACACAAGTCAAACCCACACATACACCATTTACACATACACATCTGTTGCTTACACACATACACACAAGCTGCACATACACACAGGCTGCACACACACACAACCTCTGCAAGAGGTCTCTGTTCCTGCTTCAATACATGGGCATGAGGGTCGTGTAGGACTGAAGTGAAAGCCATAAAAGTGCTGAGATGAAGACATCTGGAGAGGATAATGCTGAGTGGACTGGTTGAAACCAGTTTGGACAAAAACCAGACTTTTGCTGGAGACTCTTGTTGAAAGGTTTTTCAGAAATGCCCAGTAACTTGCCTATATGTAGCTGTGGATTCCTTTGTGCTGGGTCTTGTCACCAGAGGGGGTTGAGAAAGACCCATGGCCGTGTTCTCTGACTCCTTGCGTGATTCAATAAAGAGATAAATTGAGGAATAATATTTCTTCTGCGATTATTGATTGGTTAACTGAAAAGATTCTGCTAACTGTCCAAATTAATTTTTATTGTTTCAATGGTGGAGAAAGCAGGCACTTAGCCAACATCATTGATGATGCGTCGGGACACAAAGTCTTTGAGCATCATGGACAAACCAGGGCCCACTGATCAGAAGGTGAGAGCCTCTTCTAAAAAGCTCTGTAGGATTGTCTACGACATTAAGTTAAAGTAAACCTTTTGTCCTGTTTTTTTTTTTTTAATTCTATTGGAAAAACTTAAAAAGAGAGTGTTATATTTTGTGGCTATTTTTTTTTTTTTTATGATTGCAAGAACACACAGGGAGTCTCATAAAACATGCATGCATTTACATCTTAGGGACAGATTAATGAGCCACTTTTTAAAGATCCATAGGGAGTTTTAATAATATGAAAATAAAACTTTTGTATGTTACTAATGATGCATAGGAAGCCTTTATGAAAATAAAAATGTAATATGCTACTAATGATACATAGGAAGCCTTTATGAAAATAATGCTTTCATATGTTACTAATGATACATAGGGAGTTTTGTTGTAAAATAGGGCTTTCATATGTTACCAAAGACACATAAAGAGTCTTGATATAAAACAAGACTTTCATATGTTAACCACCAGTTTGTTAAAATTAGTTGGACTAATCTAAATGATAAGTTATCACTGGTATTGATGACTGGATGCAGCTCAATGTAAATAGCCGCTACATATAGTTAAGCTGGTTTTACTGAGCGGCAGGGACATATACACAATAACTCTGTAAATATTGTGCATGTTGATGTTGTATGTGGGAAATTGTGGGTGGCTTAGCCTATTTAAATCTCAATTTAAGGCATAAAGGTTAGTGTAGAGAGAAGGGTTGAAGGTTGGACTGCAGGGCTGTAAATATTTACTCACTCTTTTTCCCCCATAGTATATAATAATAATGCATCAGATTTATATAGCGCTTTATCATAGACACTCAAAGATGCTTTACAAGTAGATACATTATTCATTCACTCTAGACAGACAATGGTAGTGGCAAGCTACTACTGTAGCCACAGCTGCCCTGGGGCAGGCTGACGGAAATGTGGCTGCCAATCTGCGCCAACGGCCTCTCCGGCCACCACCAAACATTTAAACATTTTTACACATTCATACCAAGTGTTATGGGCACTGGAGGCAATGCGGGTGAAATGTTTTGTCCAGGGACACAACGGCAGGATATCTGGGGAGAGCGGGATTCGAACCGCCAACCATCGGGTTATTAGACGACCTGCTCTACCTCCTGAGCAACTGCCGCCCCTGTATATAGGCAATTTAATTGAAACGGAAACATCAAAACCACTTTTCACTGTGCAGGAAATGGAGGCGAGACTGTGTATCTCTGATCATGAAGGGGAGAGGTAATTCACCCACTCGCCTGAGTTGAACTGAGAAGTTGTGTTTAAAGCATGATAAAAGTTACTGAGAGGATATTGTTTGCGGTAGCAGTGCCGGATTGTACACAAAGTTAAAGTTGTAAGAGTATTCTTGCATGAATAATACCAAATTTAAGGGTAACAGCTCTTTAGTTTCTTTGAAAAACAAGGCATGGTTTGTGGTCAACGGGCTTCGTGGCCACGTTGCGTGTTCACATTTGCGCTTGACCGAAACAGCCGTGTAACATTCCCATTGCATGAGAACTGTGCATGTGCAGATTAAGTAGTGCAAATGCCATTTTGAAAATCACCAGGGTGAGTCATTCTGGGCACCATCTTGGAGTTGAGGCAGCTAGACCGCCTTCAAGCGATGTCTTCTTCTTCTTTTAGATTTGATTGGTGGTTGGCAACCAGCTTACAGGTGCATTACCGCCACTGACTTGATTATCATCACTCTATATCTTTGTATAAGGAGTTCTTATAAGGAGTTCTGAACAACTCCTTATGTGTGAAAAAATTATCCATCCTTGGACTGTGTCCTCGGCGGCATCAATAGCTGTGCCAGCCAGCCGGCCAGCCAGCCACCAGTCCTGTGGAATAGGTGTCACTGTGTCTCCTCCTCCTTGAGTGCAGAATGAACTGCCTCCATTTGTGGTCAACTATAAGAATTGCATTTTTTCATACATTTAACTCCAATTAAACAAATTGTGAATCTATTAAGCCGATTTATAACCAAATCAAGCTTCCAAATTAACTTCAAAACAATCCATATTATTCAGAATAACCTAAATTTAAAATCAATTTAAAATTTATATGCCAAAAGCAATGAGGGTAGGTGAAATGAAGGATCAGGGATATTTGCCAGGGTCACATAAACTAATGCCCCAACTGTGTTTGAGTGTCAGCACACTCCACCTTGGACTCTGGTCCAGAATGAATGGTGCTCCATTGGCTGCTAATGCTTTTCACCAATAAATCTGCTTAACCACTTGCACTCCGGGCAATTTTCCTAAAAATGCCAAAAAATAACGTGCCCAAAGTAAATCAAAAGCTGTTATTCAACCCTTTGCAGCATCTTCATGGGGTTGGTCTCATTTAAAAGAAAACACTTTGAATTTTTTGGCAAAAAAAAACATAATCTCTCTACGTGCTCCGGCCACTGAGTTACAGTCATCTAAACATACTGAACTTGAAGAAAAAAAATTTGGACACAGTATTTTTTAGGATACAAATGCTTGCAAATAACACACAGCTGTCCGATCCGGCTGGAAAATGCAACAGAAATGTAGAACCAAGTGTTATCCAGCTGAGATCCAAATTTGGTAACAATACCACAAAAAATGAATATTTTACACAGCTTTGTTCTCAGGCTGTTCCCAGGCGTTTTGGAACTGTGCCAAATTGTGCCAAATGGCACAGTTTGGAAAAACGTCTGTAACTTTTGAATAATTCAATATAGAAGCTTCATTTTAGGCTCAAAGGAAAGGTCACACTCAGGGCTGTGTCTGTGTGTGTGTGTGTGTGGGGGGGGGTCATTCCCCCCCCCGCTACCAAGGACAGACTTCGGCCCTCGCTACATGACAGATTACACTCGTTGCATGTTTCCACAGCAACGCTGTCACAGCGGCTCCCCCCCTCCCTCGACTCTGTGGGGGGGGGGGTTGTCCCCCCCTCCGCTCGTTACAGAGGATGGACTTTAGCCATCGCTACACAACGGATTAGCCTTATGTGGTGATGTAGGACAGCAGTGCAGTCACCGCGGCTCCCCCCCCCCCTCGCTGCAGAAGAATAGCGGGGGTGGGGGGGCATTCACAGCCTGTACACTGTGAGCAACCCCTTGTACCGCGGCGCACGAACTTCAGACTTCGTGAACCGCACGGCTGTAATTTACTGATCAGTCAAAAGTCATTTTGGATTACAATTTTCAGGGATAGAGAATAATTTAGCTTATAACACCTTACCTCTTCACAGCGGAGTCTTGGCGAACTTGTCTTCCTCGTTGTCAGACGAACGTGACGCTGGTCCGCTCTGGTTCTGGTCTCGCGACTCGATCAAAACATAATTCCATTATTGCGGTTTTGTGCTTCCATGATTGCGGTTTTTGGCGAACGATTTTTCAAAACAAATAACAGTAGTAATTAAAAAAAGACTGGCGAAGGTGGGTGTGTCACTCAGCCTTCGTCGTCAGCCTCCGTCAGTCTATAATGACCATGGAAGAAATCATAACGTCTACTCTGCTGGAACCAATACAAAATAAGCACCGCCTGTGGCCGAACATGCCGATCCACGAATGGCACTCCCTGTCACACAGGTTGCATTTGTGGATGGTCTCCATGCTGCTGGGTCTGTGGAGCTCTCCCTGTGTCCTTTTTTGATCCGCTGCAGCAGCCAGTCTTCACCCAGCCTTAAAAAAAAACAGCTCACGAACTTCTCTGCTTCAATTGGCTCACTGCATTCAAAGCGTTGGGAGGCGGGTCCTCCTTCCTAGGTTTTCATTCATTGGTTCTTCAAGGTTTCAGAAACCCAATTCAAGGCTCTTATTAGTTGAATGAGAGGTCAATCAGATGAACTAATCTGTTCGCGGCTGTGTTTGCAGATTTTTTTTTCAGTGGCGCTTAGAGGCCACACCACCTACATCACCACCATCATGCGTCATGCGTCCAAGGGCGCACGAGGGCGCTCTCGTGCGCCCTCGTGCATCTTAGGACGCAGAGACTTGCCCGCCCGCGGAACAACGGAGTGCAAGTGGTTAAAACTTTTACTCTGTTTGATTTCTGAATCCTTAAGAGGAAATTTTTTTCCAATGGGAACTAAATATCTCTCTGGCTGAAAGGTGGAACCACTCTAAAAGTCCATGGATGACAAACAAAGACCTCCCACACCAGCTCAACAGCAGGCTTGAAGCAATGAGGCAACAGAGAGGCTACCCAATCAGCAGGAGAGTGAAGAGGTTCAACTTTAATCTGGACAGAGGAAAGAATAAGTAGATTTATTTGTAATTATAGAAGGGACTATGTTGTTGTGAAAATCCTTGGTGAAGAATATATAAAATAGGGGTAATTCAAACACTACTGAAGAAAAAAGGGAAAAATAAGAAGAGAAATAAATGTTGTGAAGATTGTTATTGCTGTGCGTGTATGGTGAAGTTTCTGTGCTGAGAGTGGACAGAAATGGAGAAGGATGTTTGGTTTAAGAGGAAAATTGAAGGCTGGTGAATGGGGAAGTTTTAAGCAGAGTATAAGGGGGAAAGAGAAAAGTATGGTTTGACCGAGGCGCAGAAGTGGTTAGAAGAAGGAAGGAAAAATGTTAGACTGAGACACTGCAACGGTGAGATGAAAAGATAATAAGCATGAAAAAACTGAGGAAAAACCATGCTGTATAATGGTTGATCTGTTTCTCCATTAATCCAAGACAATGATGGTGGCTGTGGTCCTCAGCTGGATCCGCCTCGCTAGTGCAGTGACCGTGTGTGTTCCTCTCTGGACCCACAGAAACTGGCTCCTCCCCTTATCACTGACAACCCCCTCCTCCCTCTATACTACAGTAAAGAAAGAATTAAAAAGGAAGGGGCATCGAGAGACGGGACAAAGATGATCAAACCGACCACACGTAAGCAAAATACATTATATTGTTTTTTTGTTTTGTTTTTTCCATTTCCAAATGTGAGGACTTAAACTTGATCAAATGGCATTAAAAAGGTCTTAAAGTATTTAATTTACTTTTATGACAGTGACTCAAATATTGGGTCTCATTCAAAAACATTTTAGTGTTACTATATGTAGGTCACATGAATTTTGCCAGTAAATCGTGTTAGTATTAACAAGATACTCCAGATTCAACAAACTGCTCATATGTTCTCCAAGCGTGCGTAAACCGCATTCATGAATCATCTGCAGTCAGCGTGTGTTCACGAGAATTGAAGATTGCATAACTGACGCCTAAAACTGCTGCTAAAGTCATGTTTCACAGTAACTGTGTTATGTATGTAAATAGGCTGGTAGTAGTAAGATGGCGGCCGGGTTGGACAGGGGATTGACTAGGGTGGTCTACTGCCGGTTTCCGGTGGTGACGCCACTCTTAGTATAAAGGAGGTGGGCAGAATGGGCAAGTCGTCTTTTGTCGTGGAGACACCTGACCTGCAGGAGAGTGCCGTAAGCCTTATTTGTATTGTACATAGTATTCTAATAAAGCTCTGTAAACTGAGTTATTACTTACTTGTTATTTGCCTAAGTATGGATGCAACAAACTGACCAGCAGTTTAATTCACTAAAAGTCGAAGAGAAAGAGAAGAGAGGAAAACAAAACAAAACAAAAACAAAAAAAATAAAAAAACAGTGAAACTGCAGATCTCCTGTGTGTGAGAGGAAAAAATCAGATTAGTTGTGGCAGGAGGGTTTACAATGTATGTGTAAAACACAATAAAAATTTACTCTAGCTAAATTTCACAGTAATGTCTGGAAATGAAGATTGCTTCTTCCCTTATTTTTCCAACTCTACACCTTAACACAGAAGCAAAATGCACACTTCATGTCAAAGCAATAAAAATCAGAATTATATCCATCTGATCCTATGTGAGTTGATTGGTTAGTGATCATCCAAACATTACTGTCATGTTGAACAAGACATTTATCACTGCACTGTCCTACAGAATAATGGAGGAGTGTGCTCTTACACGTTACTAGGAAAACAACGTTTAGAATTGTTTTGCATCTGATATGATTTGGAAGTAGATGAAATGATAATGTTTTAATCATCCTTAATTATTTCTAAATATAACCTGAATCAAAGTATGAAATCTTGTCAACTAATTATTATTAGTTTATAGGGATTAAATTCTTGGACTTGATTCAGACAAACAAAATGTAGTTAATTAGTGAAAACTAAGGTTAGGACAGCAGCAAGCTATTTATACAAAACTCTTAGCTGGTCTGGATCACTTATAAATTTTGTTTGACATTGTAATAAATTTCAAGATATTAACAGATTGATGTATTGTGTCTGAAGGTTGGGAATCTAGGTATGAAAGGAAAATTAAAAATTTACAGAAAAACATGCACCTATTTATGTGATTGCTGACCCACGGGGGGCTGGGGCTCCCCATTAATCTGTCTTTTATCAAGGAAGCCAAGGAGGAGGAGGACAGCAGTGCAGGAGGAGGGGCCGTGGCCGAGGAGGGAACACACCCCCACAGTGGAAATGAGTGCTTCAGAGTGGACAATGGGGTCACTGGCAAAGAGAGTGTCCCCAAAGGCAAGACTGGCCACTGGGAGGGGGAGGAGCCCATGAGCCACATCCACTATGACAAAACTGGACTGCAGGATTAAGACGAAAGCAGATAAGTGGACTCACTCCTACATATATACGGGAAATTGACACAGTAGACATTTTCCATTTACCTGACTTTGATCTGATGTTAACAATATAGTGTTTACCAGAAGTAATGTTGGAAGTTCAAGGTACTCCGATTAAATTTGTGTGATGCAGGTGCATGTAGATCAGTAACTTCAGGTTATGATATTAAGGGCTTGGCAAAGTCAGAAGAAAAGGTAACAGTTAAATTTGCAAATGGCAAGCTGTCACAAACCTCCCCATTCACTTTTACACAGTGCACGGAGGAGTGAATTGGAAAGATGGATTTACGCACAGGGATGCACAACAAGCACATTTATTAACAGAAAAACCACACAGTTCCAAAATGACAACATACAAAAAGGGAACAGAACACACTAAAGGGCTCACATGCCAAGCGTGTAGCGGGCAGACCACAGTGTAGAGTGGCCACAAAAATAAACAGTTCAAAACACAAAAAACTGACACACAAAAAGGATACAAATGTCCACTTAAGGCTGACACGCGATGTGCAGCAAGCAGACCACAGTGGACCATGGCCAAACATTCCTCAGTGACAACACACACACACAGCGATGCACGTCTGTATGACTCTGCACAATGGTCCAGCAATGCTTGACTGGCAAAGGATGCCTAAGTACAAGCATTTGCTGGCTCCACAAATTGGGCACACCTGAGTGAGGTGCAGGAATGACAATTACCAGGGATAAATCAGCTGGCTGTCAAGAGAGAGGGGGCGTGGTTGGACCGGCCAGTGTTAGACAACGCCCACATGAATGTAGGTCAAAGAGGCTGTCTAACAGCCATCGGCCAGAGTGGTAGCTACGGGCATGGAAAAGAAAAAGAACAAAGACATAAACACCACAAGAACTCAAAAGATTACACAATACATAAATCACCCAACACCCGATCCACAGAGAACGGTCAGATCCGAGCCTACAGGAAACACCGGCTCAGTTCATGACAGAGCCCCCCCTTCTAGGGGTGGATTCCAGACACCCATGGCAACATCATAAGGAAAGGAAACCCCCACAGCAGGAACAACAACCACGAACCCAGGTGGGAGGTAGGGGGAACAGGCAAGGAGGGAACACAGTACACCCTGTCCAGGGCCCACAATAAACCCCCCAAGTCCCAAGGCGTGGAGGCTCGGGAGGCCGCCCAGAGTCCCAGGCCCAGCAGGCAGTCCGGTGAACAGAGTCGGGTGGCCTGCCGGAAAACACGGGCCATCTGGTCCAGAGACTCAGTCCCTCCGGCGGCCGACCAGCGTTGTTAAGCCACCAGGACCAAAGCGGTGAAGCAGAAGGCGGCCTGTCCACCGGGAGGCTCACTGGTGGGTGATCGGACTGTAGGGAGGGAACCCCCACGGCATCAGACAGGGAGGAGAAGGGGGCCATCATGTCCTCAGGATGACCCACAGCATCCTTGGTGGTCCCGGCTTGGGATTCAGCTGCTGGACCCCAACCGGGCCAACGCTGCACCCACAGTGGACCCCGACCAGGCCAACGCTGCAACCGTGATGGACCCTGACCGGGCCAACACTGCACCCACGGTAGACCCTGACCAGGCCAATGCTGCACCCGTGGTGGACCCCGTCCGGGCCAACGCTGCACCTGCGGCGGCCCCCGGCTGGAGCTCTGCAGCACCCGTGATGAACTCCGGCTGGAGCTCAGCAGCATCTGCGGTGGCTCCTGGCTGGAGCTAAGCAGCACCCGCAGTGGCTCCCAGCTGGAGCTTTGCGGCACCCACAGTGGCTCCTGGCTGGAGCAAAGCAGCACCCAAGGTGGCTCTCAGCTGGAGCTCTGCAGCACCCATGGTGGCTCCCAGCTTGACCTCTGCAGCCCCCACAGTGGCTCCCAGCTGGAGCTCTGCAGCACCCATGGTGGACCCCAACCAGGCCAGCATTGCGCCCTTGGTGGACCCCGCACTGGAGCGTATCGTCCGTGAAGGGTCTGGACAGGAGTGCAGCACCCACGTCGGGCTGATCCTGGAGTGCAGCCCCCATGAGGATTCTAGGCCAGCACACCACACCCACGGAGACTCAGCCTGCGGAGGGACCCACACTATGGCCTCAGGAAGCAGGGTAGCTGGACCCATGACATTTTCAGGCGGCGAGCTCGGTTCCAAGGAGAACCCAAGGAGAACTCCCAACTAATATACAAAAGATATTTAAAAAAAGAGACAATGATTATAATTTGAGAGGAGACTTAAACATTACAAAACCCAAGATAGGAACAACTAAGAAAAGTATGTGCATATCTGTCTGTGGGGTGGATTTGTGGAACAGTCTGGAGCCGGAACTGAAACTATGTACAAACAGAAATCAATTCAAAAAGAGGTATAAACATTATTTGCTGAAAGAATATATGTTAGAAGGGTAGTATTTGGGACACTATGGAATGGTGGGTGGGACAGCACTGTGTATACAGTATCTGTGTTGTTTGGGGCTGGTTTTGATGTATGGACTGTATGTATGTTGGGATGGATGGGTGTTAATGTTGATATGTACAAAATATAGTTAATTGTTTACTTGGGGTCTTAAATGTGGTAATTTGTATATATTTCACATGGGTTGTATTTATGGAAAAGAGGAGTTGGAATTAATAAGTGCTCACTTCTTCCTTCTCCCCTTCGAACACTGTATACTGTTACTTTATTGCACTTGTCATTTGTTTTGTTTTGTTTTACTTTTTTGTTCGAAATAAAGTATCTATCTATTTATCTAACCCTGGTGACAATGGCTCCTCTCTGGCGACTCTAGAAGGAAACTCAGGAGCGGGAGAAGAAACCAGGTTATTAGGGTGGCCGGCAGTGGCAGAGCCCGGCGAAGGGACTTCAGATGCAGCTGCACGCTGCACCTGACTGTCCTCACCTAGAGCCAAACAAGATCTCTCTAATACAGATATTAGAAAAACCAGACAGAGGACTTGCCTGAGCTCGAACTCCACCGCCGTCCAGGATGCCATCGATTCTGACGATGAAGACTCGGGCCTGGCCTCCAGGAGGTCCAGCCCGGGCTCCCAATCCACCGCGGTCACCTCCACAGCTGGCAAGATGATGATAACAGTCCTAATGTCCTCAGGTGAAATAACCCCCGCTGGAGATGGACCCAGCAAGGAGGCTGAGGGCTGGCTCTGGGCAGGCACTGGAGCAGGATCCTCCAGTGCCTCAGGCTCCTCCGTCATCCGGTGACCGGGTTCCAGGGCCGGCAGACACTCAAGGAAAATTGGAGGAGACACAGACGGAGGGAAGAATTAGAGTTTGCAGCTGGAAGACAGCGGACTGCTGAAACTGGGCCTCTCCCTCAGGAGCCAGGCAAGATTCAATGTTATTTGATGGTATAGAATGAAAAAAACTTGCCTGTCATCCTGGTCTTTGATGTTCCCAGCTGCAAGTGGCAGGAAGTCATCCCTCTCCATGTCAGCAGTGACATGGGCCCCTTTGAAGGCTTGAGGAGGAGCCGTCTCCACGACTGAGGTGGCCGTTCCCCGGGTGACCTCAGCGGACCTCACGGTAGATGAAAGGAAGAAGGCTGCCAGGGACGAGGAGGGCTTCTCCCGACGTCTGCCCGTAGGACGATGCTGTTTGCCAGAGGCTGGAGCTGGTTTGATCAGAGTGGGAGTGAGCGTAGCACTCTGGCATGAAGCAGGAAGGCTGGAGGCATGGAAGTGCTTCCCCTTCGGCATGAGCCCGGTCTTACTAGGGGACTTCCTCCCCCTCCCGCCGTTCTCACTGCAATGCTGCCAACAGGTTTATCCTCTCAATTCCCTCAGCGTGTTCAGAAAGCTTAGGGCATTGCTGGACCTCTACCTCCGCCAGACCAACGTACCACAGGATATCCTCTGGGGTGGAGTATTTGCTTACTGAGGAGATAAGCCCATCAGTGTTCATCAGGGATTGACAGCACACGAACCTCAGACTCATGGGATAACTCCAGCTCATGGCTTCCATGACCAACTCCAATAAAACAGGTGAGCAACAGAAAAGAAAACAGTTCAAAATGAAAAAGGTATGTGTGGGTGCAACCCGTTAAATCCTGGCTGGCTGAACCATTCTGTCCCAAACCTCCCCGTGCACTTTTACGCAGCGCACGGAGGAGTGAAGAGGAAAAATGGATTTACGCACAGGGTTGCACCACAAGCACATTTATTAACAGAAAAACCACACAGTTCCAAAATGACAACATACAAAAAAGGGAACAGGACACACTAAAGGGCTCACATGCCAAGCGTGTAGTGGGCGGACCACAGTGTGCAGTGGCCACAAAAATAAACAGTTCAAAACACAAAAACTGGCACACAAAAAGGAGACAAATGTCCTATATGTAGCTGTGGATTCCTTTATGCTGGCTCTTGTCACCAGAGGGGGCTGGGAAAGACCTGCAGCTGTGTTCTCTGACTCCTTGTGTGATTCAATAAAGAGATCAACTGAGGAATAATATTTCTTCTGTGATAATTGATTGGTTAACTGAAAAGATTCTGCTAACTGTCCAAATTAATTTTTACAGTAGTAATAGATATGGAAATGACATACCACCCATTGTTCGTGGCAGTTGCAATATACTTTTCTCGATCCTTGGTTGCTTCTTTCTCCATATAAAACTTGATATCTGGCTATTAAGGTTAAAAAAGAAGATTTGGTTAGAAAAATGGGCAAACTTTGAAATAAATACAGAAATTAGATAGCACACACATCTTGATGGAATTAATTCTTCTTCCTGAAGAAAGAGGGAGAATATCCCAATGGTCCAGATCTCTCTTAAGACTAGAAAGTAACGGCAGAAAATTAGCTTTATAAAGATCACTAAAATTGTGTGTTACCCATGACCTAAATATTTAATTTTTCCAACGTTAATTTTGAAAGTGGCTGATACAATATGTCTTTCATATGAAGAGGAGATTGGCATTAGCTCACTCTTTTGAAGATTAACTTCATAGCCAGATATTTTTCCAAATTCTGTGAGTAATTTCAATAATTTTGGGATGCTCAAACCAGGGTCCAATGCAAACAGCAATGTATCATCTGCATAAAGAGAAACTTTATGCTCCAAACATGCCTGACAGATTCCCCCTATAGTGGAGTTCTGTCTCAAAGCTACAGCCAGCAGTTCCATAGCAATAGCAAATAAGAGTGGTGAGAGAGGGCATCCCTGCCTTGTACTGCGCTGTAGCTCAAAGTAGCTTGATATGTTATAATTAGTCCATACTGCTGCCTTTGGGGTGTTACATAAGAGCCTGTTCAAAGATATGGATCTTGGCCAAAACTTGAATGCCTGCAAAGTCTTCAAAAGGTAGTCCCACTTGACCTGATCAAACACTGTTAGATCAAAAAGGAATTGATTTAGACTGAATCAATAATCAATAGGCAGTTTCCAAGTTCTGAGCCATTTATTCTCTTTCTGATCAGAAAGGAGGTAATCGGTCACAGCATAATGTGTCTCAGAGCTCGCTCACACCAACTCCCTAACATGTGTTCAAGGATGTTGCTTCTTATTCCTCAGGCAGGGTCCCTGACCTTATCTAAGCTAAAGACTGACTGGAGCCATCTCTCCAAGAGACTGCTTCTAATCTATGGTCAGCACTGAACATTCTGCTATGATCGTTACATGACCTGATCATCCTAAGTCATCCTAACTTCGGGCATTCTAATCAGAACAGCTTGGTATGATAAGAAAAAAACTTGCGTCATTATTTACAATCTTGCTCAGCCTAATGTTACACTGAGAAACAGACATTCTTTTCAAGCTCTGAGACAATGGAAAAACACAGAGTATCAGACATTGGCTCATTATATGCACCAGATACAATTATAAAATAAAATAGAATAATACAGCATTAAAATCATACAGAATAATCAATGAAACCTGGAAATATCCTATAATTCCCCCCTTTGATGCTTAAAAAGCATCAGAGATGAAACACTATGGCTTCTAAAACCTCACTGGGCAGCTTGCTAAGTTCCAGTGCATTTTATGCTAAAGCATTTTATTGCAAAAGATCCTAACTCGCTTTTTAATGAGGAAAGTCCACCATCGGCCCAGCTGCCACTCCCGAGCGTAACTGGAATGTTTCATTTCCTGGGGAGCATGTGAGGATAATACCTTCTATTTCAAAAAAGAAATCAATCATCTAATTAAGTCATGAAAGAGAAAAATTGAACCAGTGATGGTGATTAACCATAAATTGAGATGAAATAGTGTATGTATTTGTCGTTCTATGTGTCAGTAGATTAGCAGTGATTTAATAAAAAGTTAATACGTATATGTAAATGTAACTTCAATAAAGAACAATAAAAAACATGACTAAAACCCTATTATGTGTAAAAGACATATGTGTATGTTTGTATTAGAGATCTATGTGTGCTAGCATCCTAACCTATGTGTAGTAGTACCTTAATGTGAAACCACAAGCAAGGTATCAACAATCAAACAACAATCAATGCAGCAAAACCGTATACTGGCTAAATAGTAATTAGTAACATAATGGTTTCAAATACAACATATATTTAAACAGAACATAAACAGGATAAAGTGAAAAATCTCAAATACGGATAACACAGCTGGTGTTGTTTCCCCATCATCTCCAGTGGTGGCCTCATGATATAACACTAAATTCACATGAACAAGTTTCAGCATCATATCACGGATGCAAGGAATGAAACATGAAAAGATCAAAAGTATCACTACAATAATCACCACCAAATTTATGACAAGACTCCTCCATGAGGAAAACAACCAGTTTATCCAGTGTGATGAGTCATTAACATTATCCTTAGCTCAAGCAGTCTGCAAAGCAGTCAGATTACTTATGGCTGAAGTAATGACATCTCCATCTGCATCATGTGCAGGTATAAAGGTGCAACAGTACTGACCTACAATTGTGCACACACACCCACGGGCGGCAGTCAACTGATCAAGTACCATTCTATTCTGTGTTGCTACAAGTCTTATAGCAGTCATTTCCTCCCTTTCACCTTTCCAGGCAGCTAAGGAAAAATTCACAAAAGACTGTAGTCTATAATTAAGAGTCTCAATCCACAAGGTGTTTTTTTTGCCACTCCCACCCAAGGAAATAGCAACTGAACTACCTTTTGATCTGTAGTAAGTATCTTGAACTGCTCTGGCACGTCCATACCCCAGATGGAATCATGTGGTGTGAAAATGGCATCCTGTGATAGGTCTCTCTTCCCTCTGCTCGCCTGACCTGCTGACATAATCAGGGTGTTGTCAGTCACAAAGACGGGAGCACAGGTTCCTGCCCAATTCATAGGCAGATGGGAATACGCCTTACGTCCACACAGCCACCAACCACCCATCACCATATGTGCGCCATACATATAGAAGTTGCAGATAGCAGCAATGCAGAGCTCCAGCATGGCGATATGTCTGTTATAACAACAGTCAACCCGTGGACACCACCTGCCCATCCGATTGGTCAGGGCATTAGTGTCACAGGTGCGGTGTATACTGTACACTGCCTCACACCCAGAAAAGGGGTAGGTCGCCCAGAGGGTTGTTACCACTTCCCTTTAGACCAAAAGAAAAAGTCCCTGATGAAACTAACCTTGCCTTCACAGAGTAAGGGGTACCATAAGTTCTCTGATTGGTAGAGTGACAAAAGATTTCACAAGAGTGATTCAAAATAATCTTTTTTGTATAGTCCCTTTTCATAGCCTTCTGTAAAAAACAGAGAGCTTTTGCTGGTTCCATCATTTTAGCTACAACAGCAGTCTGTCCAGCTGACGTTGGCACTAAGGAGCAAACATAACAATTGGAGTGATTAGCTGCCCTGGCCATATAATTAGCATACCTCCACCACGTATTGGCAGCATATTCATGATCGTGATGCTCATGTAGCTCTAGCCAATTATGCTGAATATGTGCAAGGTCCCTAGCACGACGATGTATGGTTTGTGGTGCAGCTAAAAGAAACCAAAGTAATAACGTCACCCCTAGGATGATGATGTAAAGGCAACAACAACTACACCCTTTAATGATCGAACGTCTTTCTTGCGCTTCTCGTCTCTCCATGATGATCAACCACTTGCTTCCCTATCCCAAGCCGATACCGAATACCTCACAGGGCGTCGTCAGTTGACACTTGTATAGGTAAACAATTAAAAAAAGTCTCTTGCTGAAAGTCTTTAATGGAATGAACTTGAAAATATTTACTCAGTAGTCCCTAGCTGTGAGTTCAGAGTAGGGTAAAGTTTACAGTGTGTTAAATGCACCCAAGAGTCCCGTCCTTCAACTTTCACTGCTGTTGGCTTTGACAAGACAACTTTATGTGGTCCTTGCCAGGGTGAATCAGTCCAATTTTTCTTTTTGATGGCTTTGATGAGGACGAGGTCTCCTGGCTTGGCCAAGATCGGTGCAGTTTCCTCGTGAACCCTCCTGGGGAGAGTAGCAGCGATAACATCTCTGTTAGTCAACATCCTTCTCATGTAATCTGCTAAACACACTTCTTCATCACTAGGATTGAATGGTCTCAAAGGTGGCAGCAAGTATGGTTTGCCATACATGATTTCAAATGGACACAACCCCCCCCCCCCCCCCGATTGGGATTGTCTTCATGTAAAACAAGACTAATGGAAGGCAATAAATCCAATTTTGCCCTGTTTCTGCCATTGTTTTTCTGAGTCTTTCTTTAATAGTTCTGTTTGTGTGTTCTACCAATCCTGCAGATTGTGGGTGATAAGCTGAATGATTCTTCAAACTGATGTTCAGTGCTGTGCCCAAATCTGATATAACTTGATTTACAAAATGTGTACCATTATCTGAGTAAATTTTCTCAGGTATTCCAAACCTAGGTACAATTTCGGCAAGCAATTTCTTTGCCACTGTGATTGCATTTGGATGTGTGCAAGGAAAAGCTTCTGTCCATTTAGAAAACATATCACAAATGACCAAACAATATTTCTTGCCTTCACATTTATTCAGTTCAATGAAATCCATGCAAATGTTCTAAAATGGATAAGTAGAGGCTGGAAAAGTGCCTCTTTTAGGTTTGAAATTTCTCTCTGCATTGTTTTTTGCACAGATCAGACATTTTTTACAAAACTATGTGGCAAACTGGCTAAACCCATAAGCAGTAAAGGTTTTATTCAGTGTAGATACCACCCCCCGAGCTACATGCAATATGCCATGCAGCAAGGTAGAGACTTGGTGAAACAGTTTGCGTGGTAGAATAGGCTTGTTTGCCTTACATTTGTAGAGCTTTGAGGTGTCATCAAGAACAGCTCCCTTCTTTATCTATTTGTAAATTTCAGCCTGTGGTGCTGCTTTTTGAGCCTCAACAAGAACATCATGAGACAGCTCTTCAGTCAGTGTCAGAACAGAATCAGATGTGCTTTGTCCAGGTTGCAAGCCTTGTGCAACCGCCTTTGCAGTTTGAGTCGCAAAATGATTACCTTTAGAAACCAGATCATTGCCATTTGTATGAGCAGCACATTTGCATATGGCCAGTTGTGATGGAAGTTTGACACTTTCAAGCAGCTCCAAAATGAGGTGTTTGCACTTTTTGTGCAAAGTGGTGAATAGTGTAAAATGCATACTGGCTATCAGTGTAAACTGTACGTTTTTTATTTTGTAAATGAGGTTAGACAATAGTGTCTTTTCTGCATGTGATTTCATCAGGGGATGCCAGCAAAATATTGTCAACATACAGGAGTAATTGACTTCCATAAGGTGGAACAAACTGGGCCAAATTTGCTGACATTGCCTGGGAAAAAATGGTTGGTGATTCACATTAGCCCTGTGGCAGCCTCGTAAATGTGTACCTCTTGCCTTCAAATGTGAATGGAAACCAAAACTGATGATCTAGGTGAATGTGAATACTAAAAAAAAACATTACTGATGTCAATCACTGTGAAAAATTTCATTTGTGACTGTAGATCATTTAACAAAGTGTATTGCATGGTGTTTTTGAACATAATACTATAACCCCTGTATCTATCAATCCCTGTATAACAGGTTTAATGCCTTCTTGAATTCAATTCAGTTCAACTGTATTTATATAGCACCATATCTCAACAA
This sequence comes from Pholidichthys leucotaenia, assembly GCA_020510985.1. NCBI lineage: Eukaryota > Metazoa > Chordata > Actinopteri > Cichliformes > Pholidichthyidae > Pholidichthys > Pholidichthys leucotaenia. The sequence goes on from CM035847.1 coordinate 227,844,708, forward strand.
CAGTCATCTCATGGCTTCTGGGCGTAGAAGATATTGTCTCAGATAGGGCCTAAAATGAGATTTTACATTTATTGTTACCAATTCTGCATTTTTCATTAAGCCTACATCCTTCCACTGCATGTGTTTAGGCTTGATCAGTGCAATATGTGGTGTCTCCCAGTGTTTAAAGTGGCTTTTATCTTCATCTGATAACCTTACAGATGGTCCTGCATAGCCCTTTGGTGACCAGTACAAATTTGCAATGACTATTCTGGAGGATGAGTTTGCAAACAATGTTTTCTCAAATTTGTCATCTGGGCCACTCAGATATCTGTCATACATGTTGCAATGATATTGATTTGTGTCCTGCACAGTTGTTGGAACCTGTGTTTTGAAATGTTGCATTATTTTGGCTTCCAAACTCTCAGTCACTCCAGTTGGTCCGGCCGGTACCAAACGAAGCAAATATGAGTTGGTACTGCAAAATCTTGCAAAATGTGAATTTCTCTGCATGCAGCTTCTAAACCTCCACTGAACTTTTAGAACATAGAGAGGAGTGAATTTCTAAGAATTACCCTGGGTCTTGAAATATCGATCACCGTTTGCAAAGGAAAAACTCGTTCCTCCCAAGAGATTATTGCGATAATTCTCACCGTGGGTAAAATAACTAATCAATTAGGCCAGTAGTTTCATTCTTTCAGTCTTTCACCAGTGTACAATCGGTTTAGGTTATCACTCACTGGTCATAACAACAATAACAAAAACTGAAATAAATTACTCACACTTGGTATCCACCTCTATGAGTTCCGGTAGACCTGTCAGAGTTCCACATCGCTTCCCGACGTCTCCAGGGCTTTTGAAGAGGGTCAGCATCTCTTTTCAGCGCTTCCCAGAAATGCGGGCTTCTCCTCTCCTTTGACTGTGCACTGTCCAAGTCCGGGTCCATCGGAAAATGCCGTGGATCTCTTTATGTGGGTCCCACATCGGGCGCCAATAATGTTAGCTCAAAAATGAATTGAATGAGACTGAATCAGTAATCAATAAGCAGTTTCCAAGTTCTGAGCCATTTATTCTCTTTCTGATCAGAAAGAAGGTAATCAGTTGTTTTTTTTTTTATTTAGCGAATGCAAAGTCCTTAAGCCAAGCAGTTGCCTCCTGGTTTGCTGTATGGAGGGTGTGTAATCCTCCTTCCAGTCTTTGGAGCGGGCAAGCCTCTATGATGTGTTCCATAGTTTGCTCCTCTCCACATGCGCACAGTGGGCTAGGGCTACTGCCCCATCTGTGAAGGCTGGCCAAGCAGGGGCCATGTCCAGTCCTGAAGCGATTGAGTGTAGACCACTGTCTCCTTGGGAGGTTGGTGCCCGGGACCTGTTGGTTGGGGTTTATCACCAGCTGTTTGTTTGGGACCTCCTTGGTCTCCCATTCCTCTTGCCAAGCTGTCTGGATGGTAAAGTCAGCTGGGGGAGGGTTTTTCCAAATCGGCCGTCTGGATGAAAGTCGGGCAGTGGGTGGGGTGTAGATATCTGCATGGATTGGTAAGTGAGGAAAATCTTTAACTTTTTGGAGCATCCTTTGAGTTAATTCTGCTCGCCGGATGTGTGGAGGGGCTATGTTTGACAGTACAGAGAGCCAGGGGAGTGGTGTTGAGCGGATTGTTCCAGTTATAGTTCTCATGGTTGAGTTGAGCTGGGTGTCTACATGGTGTGTGTAAGATGACCTGGACCAGACAGGGGCACAATATTCTGCTACAGAGTATGAAAGGGCCAGTGCTGAGGTGCGCAGGGTGGAGACAGCCGCCCCCCATTTTGCACCAGCGAGCTTGCAGAGCAGGTTGTTTCGTACTTTCACCTTAGCAGCCGTCCACTTTAGATGTTCCTTGAAGGATAAGGTCCTATCAAGGGTCACTCCAAGATAAGTTGGATTTGGGGCATGCTTAAGCTTGAGTCCGCTCAGGTGGATGTTTAGTTCTCTGGCAGCTTTTGCATTGTGGAGATGAAATACACTGGAGACGGTTTTTGCTGGGCTTGGTTTTAGGCGCCAGATTTTGCAGAACTGGTCCAGTTTAGCAAGATCTTCCGTGAGCACCCGTTCCAGTGGTTCAAAGTCTGGTGCTTGGAATGCCAGACAGATGTCGTCTGCATAGATGAATTTGCGGGATTTTGTAGTAGGCAGGTCGTTTATGTAGAGGTTGAACAGAGTTGGAGCTAGAACTGAGCCTTGTGGGAGTCCGTTTTTCTGCATTCTCCATGCACTTGTGTTCTGACTGAGGTGGACTCTGAACCTTCGGTTGGTCAGCAGCGTTTTTATAATTGCTGTTGCCCAAGCAGGGATCGCCTTTATAAGTTTCAGGAGGAGGCCTTTGTGCCAGACCGTATCATAGGCGGCTGTAAGATCGAGAAACACAGCCCCTGTCTTCAGTCTGCTCTCGAAGCCATTTTCAATGAAGGTGGTTAGGGCCAGTACTTGTTCTCCTGTACTGCGGTCCTTGCGGAAACCTGCTTGATCCACACTTAGAATATCCTCTATTTCTGGGGAAATGCGTTGCAGTATTAGGCGCTCCATGATTTTGTAAGGAACGCTGAGTAGGGAGATTGGGCGGTAGCTTGCTGGTAGTTTGTGGTCTTTGCCAGGTTTTGGGATGGCAATGACCTTTGCTGCCCGCCATTTCTTTGGGATCGAGTTCGTTTGTGTGATCCTTGTGTAGAATTGTGTCAACCAGGTTAGGGCTCGGGGGCCAAGATTTTTCATGAATTCTGGGAAGATGTTATCGTATCCTGCTGCCTTTCCACATTTCAGGCCCTGTAGGACTTTCTCCAGTTCAGCAGCCTCGAAGGGTTCAGGGTTCGTTTCCTCTACAGGCATTTTTTGGTGTTTTTTTAGCTCAGTTGTAACTGCTGTTCTGGTGTCTTTGTCTTGGGGTGCTTTGGCGATAGTCAGTAGGTGGGATGCAACTTGGTTGGGTGTGACGGATGCTCGGCTTTGGCTAGGGGGCTTCTGTGCAGCTCCTAGGCGACGGATGAGGCTCCAACATTTCCTGCTAGAGTGGGTAAAGCTCCGGTCAGCAACTGTCTCCTCCCATTTTTTTCGCCGGGCTGTATTTAGTGATTCAATGAGATGGTCTGCTATCTCTGGGTCCCCTGATGTTTGATAGGATTGTAGGAGGGCAGCACTTTCTCCGTCCAAACATGGGACATAGAGGGGTCGGTAGCCTCGTGGGATTGCAGTATGGGCAGCCTTGAAGATTGCGCTGCAGAAGCGGTTGTATGCTTCATCTACAGTGATGGTGTGGAGTGGGATGGTAACAACGCTCCGGTCCAGAGTTTCACTGAATTTCTTCCAGTTGGCTTTGCGGAAGTTCCAGCGCATCTTCCTTGGGCTGTATATGACTGGAAGTTGTAGGCCAATGTGTACAAGCAGGGGCCGGTGTTGGCTGTGTGGAAAATCATCAAGAATGAGGATCTGTGTAGGATATGGCTCCCCATTCAAAGAGCTGACCCAACACAGGTCAGGAGAATAGTCCTTCTTCCACCTAGCAGAGTGGAAGGTTCCTCTTTGTTTGGGGTCGTATATCAAAGCGAGGTCATTTCTGGATGCCCAGTCTGAAAGTGCCTCCCCATCACTGTCCACTGCTGGGTACCCCCAGTCAGGGTGATGGCTGTTAAAGTCCCCCACATAGATGGCAGGGTGGGGTAGGGTGGGTAAGACCTGCAGATCCCAGTTGGCATTAGGGGGCTTGTACACATTGACAATATGGAAGCCACCAATGATTATGGTGTCTGAGAAATGTGTTGTTATCAGGTGATTTGCTTCAACTATATCAGAACGCACATAGGTGGCACATCCATGTTTAGCATGTAGAACATAGCACAGGAGGTCAAAGCCTTTGATGGTGAAGCGGCCAGCTTCCTCTGTGCCAATATGAGTCTCTTGGAGGCAGATTACATCAATTGAATGTTGGAAGGCGAGGACTTCAATAAGGCTTCGCTTGGCTGCAGATAGGCCTTCAACGTTTAGTTGTAATATGCGAAGGGCAGATCCTACCACAAAGTGCTCTTGGGGCTGTTTGCTTTCGGCTTTAGGACTGTGACTAGGATTCTTCTTTGACTTGGCACAGAGGCGTCATCTCTTCGAATTTAGTCTGCTGGTAGGATCATTAGCTTCCCCAGGCGAGCCCGGGTACTGGCGGAGGGCGCGACGAGAACGCTGATCCATTGCCCCCCAAGGTAATCAGTCACAGCATAACATATCTCAGAGCTTGCTCACACCAACTCCCGAACATGTGTTCAAGGATGTTGCTTCATATACCTCAGGCAGTGTCCCTGACCTTATCTAAGCTAAAGACTGACTGGATCCATCTCTCCAAGAGACTGCTTCTAATCTATGGTCAGCACTGAACATTCTGCTATGATCTTTACATGACCTGATCATCCTAAGTCATCCTAACTTTGGGCATTCTAATCAGAACAGCTTGGTATGATAAAACAAAAACCTTCGTCATTATTTACAATCTTGCTTAGCCTAATGTTACACTGAAAAACAGACATTCTTTTCAAGCTCTGAGACAATGGAAAAACACAGAGTATCAGACATTGGCTCATTATATGCACCAGATACAATTATAATATAAAATAGAATAATACAGCATTAAAATCATATAGAATAATCAATTAAACCTGAAAATATCCTATCAAACACCTTTTCGGCATCAGGTGAAAGTATTACTTCACAATCTGTACTAGCAGGTGAGGGCAGACCATATAAAATATTAAACAAATGTCTAATATTGAAAAAAGAATGATGCCCTTTTATAAAGCCTGTCTTATCAGGAAAGATGATTTCTGGAACAACCCCCTCAAGATGACGAGCCAAAACTTTGGCCAAAATTTTAACTTCGTAGCTCAATGAAGAGAGCAGGTGGCATGAACTGCAATAGAGGGGGTCTCTGTCCTTTTTGAGCAGTAAAGATATAATTGCTTGATGCATGGAAGGAGGCAGGGATTTTAAGGTGAGAGATTCCTCAAATACAGATAACAGCAAAGGGGAAAGTGTCATGCTCTGGCCCTCACGAGCCAGCATAAGATGCACACAACGTCACCAGTGAGTTTTTCAGTGAGTTTTATTACAGTGATAAGATGATACACAAGCTGCTGAGATAGTGACAGAGTCTTTGCAGAACAGGAAGCATAGGGCTATACAGCACACTACAGGTCCGAGGCAGGAGACAGTCACACACAAACAGGCTTGGTAATAATAGCACTCGGGCTGCTAAAGCAGGGACTTACAGCACAAATAACACCGGAGGGAATAAGGCTAATACAGCTCACTTACTGGTGTCGGTGAAAGACGGTCAAGCCCTTAGGCAGCCGAGGTGTGAACATAGTCCAGGCATCCGTGACGATGGGTGAACAGAATAGCGGTCAGGTTAGTGACCAGATGCGATCAGACACTGCTGCGTCTTAACGACGCCAGCACTCAGCTTAAATAAACCAGGTACTAATGACAGATGACACACAGCTGACCGACCGTTGACAAGCGGAAGCCCCACCGAGCACTTTCACAATAAGAGCCCGGAGAGGCCAGAATACCGCCCGCAGCTGTCAAGGCCGGCAGCGAGACATAACTTTAACCCGAGCGCGATCGGAACCGACGCTCGGGTCATAACAGTACCCTCCCTCCACGGGCGGACTCCGAACGCCCCAAGGAACCACCCTGCCCCCCCCAGGGTGGGAGGTAGGGGGACAGGTATGGAGGGAGAGAACCAACCAAAAAACAAGACAAAGACCAAAACAAGAAATGCATACAAACACATGACTCAGGGAAAAAAAACAAAGAAAACAACCCAAGAACAAGACAAAGACCAGACAAGAAAACCATACAAGAAATACATGACTCTGGGGGAAAAAAAAACAAAGAAAAGAAAATACATGGCTGAACGAGGCTATGACAAGACTGAGACTCACAAGGAGAAAAAAAAACAAACAAGAGACAATCAAAAAAAAATGCTCTAACTTGACTATGACAAAGATTCACAAGGTAACAAGAGGCAATCACAAATTGCTCAGACTTGACAAAGACTATGGTTTACAAGGTAACAAGAGGCAATTAAAAAAAATTGCTCGAACTTGACCTGACTAAGACTAAGACTTGATAAACAACAAAAAATTGCTAGACATACAAGAACATAATTTGGCACCATATGGGCCCACAGAAAATCCCACAGTACATGAACAGTCAGGTGGCCTGCCCCAGTCCCATGCCCCCAGGAATACGTCCTCTGGTGGCCGAACCAGGTTACCCCGAAACACACACAGTTTATTGGGTGGCCAACCCAAGATGCCGAACGCTCCAAGCAGTTCCTCGGGTGGCCGACCCGCATCCCACAACCAACAGGACCATGGAGGGATTGCATGCAGCCGCTCACCTGAAAATAACAAAACAGGAGAGCGCCGATCTGCCAAACAAAACCCACTAATGGCCCCCAGATTGTGGCTCCTGAGAGGGGGACAACCAAAAACCTGGACCCCCTCGAATCCTGATTGGGTCGCAGCCGCACCTGCACTGGACCCTCACTGGATCTCGTCGGACCCCGATTGGGTCAGGACGGGCCCAGATTGGGTCACCGCTGCACCCACATTGGACCCCGACTGGGTCACCTCGGCCCATGCGTCGGACCCCGACTGGGTCAGGACGGGCCCCGATTGGGTCACCGCTGCACCCACGTTGGGACCCGACTGGGTCACCTCGGCCCATGCGTCGGACCCCGACTGGGTCAGGACGGGCCCAGATTGGGTCACCGCTGCACCCACGTTGGACCCCAACTGGGTCTCCTCGGACCACGCATCGGACCCCGACCGGGTCACCTCGGCCCAAACGACGGACCCCGACCGGGTCTCCTCGGCCCACACGTCGGACCCCGACCGGGTCACCACGGCCCACACGTCGGACCCCGACTGGGTCAGGACTGCTCCGGCGACGACCTCCATCTCCGAACCTGGAACCCCCAGTCCAGTGACCTTGACTGGCTCCGGACCGGTAACGCTGTGGAGGTGATCAGAACACAAGGGAGAACCGGGATCAGTTCCACCGGCAGCACCAGAGCCCAGCGAGACGAGCTCGGGTGCAGCGGCCGGCTGCCCCTCACTCGCCTCCCCATGAGGCAGGCAAAAATGCTCTAATACACCATACAGGAAAACAAGAAAGAGCACTTGCCTGCACTCGGGCTCTGGAGCCGTCCAGGACTTCGCCGATCCAGGTTCAGGAAGAAACTCGTCGTCGGGCTCCCACTCGGCTGTGTCGGGTTCCACAGCTGGCCTGATGGTCTCCGCAGCTGGATCCTCACGTGCTGGCGTCCACGCCAATAACCTGCATGGCGTGGAGGGAGAGGACCCTGGACCTGCTGACTCGGGCTGTATCCCTGAGGAACCCTGGGGACGCTCTCTTGTCGGCTCTGGCTCCTCACTGCAGTCCGTTCTCCTCCTCTGTCCAAAACAAGGCTGCAAGACCGGGATATCTCCCAGAGCTGCAGGCCTCCCCCTCGTTTGACGGCGTGGGACTGACGCCGAGGACCGCTCCGCAGGAGGAGACACAGAGGCAGCAGGTTTAATATACATGGCTACAGCTGGGGGAAGAAACTCAGGGAGCTGCGAACCCTGAGCTTCACCCCCAGGAGTCAGACAAGACAGATCACTATTATTACTAGGAAAGTGAACTTGGACTTGCCTGTCTCCCGGGGGAAGGATGTTATCAGCTGTAGCGGACGTTGCTCCTTCCCTCGCTCGTTGGATGCTGAAGGATCCAAGAACGGAGCCCACCGGCGCAGGACTCAGCTCACTCTCAGCAGCTGGCTGGTTGAGGGGGTCATCCCGGCGGCCCGGAACTGGATCCGGAGCTGGAGCTTGCCGAAAATGCGCCCGGCCGTGACGCCGACGCCTTCGCCGGCCCCCAGATGGTGCGAACTCCCGAAATGGATCCCTAGGCGAAGAGCAGGAGTACCTCTTCACCTGCTCCATGCCGCGTTCCTCCTCCATCATCAGGAATAATTCGCGTTTTGCGGCGATGTCCTCCCTCCTCGCGTCGACTTCCGGGTGGTTGGCGTAGCGGGAAGAGAGAGTACAGAGTACATCTTCGGCGGCGTCCATGTACCAATGTATGCCGTGGTCATAATCCAACATGGAAGCGGAGATGAGAAGCTCATCCACGGCTTCCAAAACACACGTCAGCACGAGGCTCTTCGGTGACGGCATTCCTCACATACACAGGTCCCAGACAAGGAAAAACAACGTCCAAAACTCAAACTCACTGGTGAAAAGCGTCTCAAAATGGCGTCACCGTAAACGCTGTTTGCGCAGCAGTGTACTGTCATGCTCTGGCCCTCACGAGCCAGCATAAGACGCACACAACGTCACCAGTGAGTTTTTCAGTGAGTTTTATTACGGTGATAAGGTGATACACAAGCTGCTGAGATAATGACAGAGTCTTTGCAGAACAGGAAGCATAGGGCTATACAGCACACTACAGGTCCGAGGCAGGAGACAGTCACACACAGACAAGCTTGGTAATAATAGCACTCGGGCTGCTAAAGCAGGGACTTACAGCACAAATAACACCGGAGGGAATAAGGCTAATACAGCTCACTTACTGGTGCCGGTGAAAGACGGTCAAGCCCTTAGGCAGTCGAGGTGTGAACATAGTCCAGGCATCCGTGACGATGGGTGAACAGAATAGCGGTCAGGTTAGTGACCAGATGCGATCAGACACTGCTGCGTCTTAATGACGCCAGCACTCAGCTTAAATAAACCAGGTACTAATGACAGATGACACACAGCTGACCGACCGTTGACAAGCGGAAACCCCACCGAGCACTTTCACAATAAGAGCCCGGAGAGGCCAGAATACCGCCCGCAGCTGTCAAGGCCGGCAGCGAGACATAACTTTAACCCGAGCACGATCAGAACCGACGCTCGGGTCATAACAGAAAGTTGATCTGAAAATGTGCCACTTTGCATCTCTTTAATAGCTGATGTTTTTTTCTATTAATGAAATGTATCTCTCAAGCTCCAGAGACTGATCCAAATCAACAGATGAAATTTTCAAAGATCGAAAGAAGTAATTTATCTCAGATGCATTAGTAGATGAATCTGGGGTGTAAACTGACTGATGAAAATCTGTCATGAACCTGGGTTTGGTGGTTCCAAACCCAGTTCTGACACTGTGGCTATTTTGTCCTCTTTCATTGGCTATTTTCCATCAGGCACTTCAGGGAGCCCTTTGGGGTCCTCCACTCCCTGACAGCTCAACCATGCCCCCTCCTCCTGTCAGTGTCATCAGCTGTTTTTCATTATTGGTGTCTCCCTTACACATGCACACATACAAAACACATGCCTCATTCATTTCCATTCACATGCTCAGACACTCACTCATGCACACCTGGTTTCTATTTTGTCAGTCCATGCCGTTCCACACCAGCGGTCTCTTCCCTCATTAGTATTGTCATTACTTAAACTCTGTTTAAGTGGGAAGAGATCACCGGAGCATTGCGCTTTATACACAGCAGCGTGTTCCTCTGTGTATGCAGGCCTTCATCCCCCACATGTACTTTCAGCCTGACTACTAGTCTTTTCTAACGCTTCTAAACTGTTGTGGTTATTTGGTGTTAGCGGCTGTTCCTGCCTCGCCCTCATCCACTGGACAGCACGGACTGCCTAGTATCGCTCCAGCCCGTAATTCCATGTTTGCCTTCTCTTTGTGCTGACAGCTGTTCAGCGGCACTAGTCATTCTCCTTCCTCGGGCTGTTGAGCATCCAGGTGGCTTCCCTGTCTCCCTGGTGGCCTCCTTTGCTATTATATCAACCCTCTGTTTACTATGTTACTGTTTGCTGGACAATATTTGGGTTTATGTTTAATAAAAGTGCACAAAACTACTTCTGCTCGTGGGTTTTCCATTCCTCCCTCTGTGTGCTGCGTAATGGCGCATGAGGGGTCATAACAAAAATCTCTAAAACAGGAATTAATTTCTTCGTTATCTGTATGAAGGATGTCATGACCATCCTTTATTACCGAGATTGTTTGTTTTACAGATCTTTGACACAGATTTGCAAGTATTTGCCCTGATTTTCCCCATACTCATCTCATTTTTGAAAAAAAAAAGATATTCTTTTTATTTTGTGTAGATAAAATAATTTTTTGAGCAAATGTTTTAAATGAGCCCCTCACCCTAGTGTTGAAATATTTCTTTGTATCTCTGCTGAGTTCTCTTTTGCTTTGATTCTTCCACTCCTCTTGACATAACCAGAGAGAATCACTCTGACATGAATAACAAAAACTCAGGGTTCAGGGCAGAACACACACTTTTAGAATCTCCATCCTCCTTATGAGGAAAATGAGAGACAAGAGACAGACAGTGATCAAGCAAGCAAGAGTCTAAGGGTGTGTCCATTTTGCTTATTCACTGTGAATGCACAAAACAGAGGGGTAGGACTAAAGAGTAGGGCGAAGGAGTGAACTGGGATGCACTCTAAATCCAGAGAAGAACTGATGCTTAACTATGAATAATTCTAAAATTATGGACAAATACCACTACCAATGATGAAAATAATAAATTGCTTGGTGGCTTATGGCCAATACCCAATACTACTAATTTCTTTTGTTCTTGTTTTCGCATCTATCAGTAGTCCATCTTCATTGCTAGGGAGATAACAAAATGTGAATTATAAAAAATAGCTGAAGTGAATTTGCACCTATAGTCTACAGCTGTCTGTTTCAGGTCAAAGTCTATTCCACAAACAGCTGATATCAGTCACTAAGAAGAATATTAGCAGATACCAATATACACCGGCCAACACATCTGTACCTCCCTACTGTTCTAATTCATAACATTTTTGACAAGAGCTTGTTTTGTTGAGACAAATTAATTGATACATTATACTTGTTATTGCAGATCAAAACTCTATTCTGACATTTGTGGAATATAAACACAGATACTGTTACGTCTTGTCACATGGTCAATATTATGAATTGACAGGACATGCCTTCTATTAAAAAAGAAAAAAAAGATGAACCATTGAATGGTTCTTTGAAACAAACTGAGCCATAAGGACCATATCCTTCCACAGAGCCAATATTCCTATCATTGCTACTATAATCCTAGCTATAACTATACAGTAATGAGAGTGCCTCATCATAAACATAAGGAGGAAAGCCATCCACCAGCCCCCACCCACCTCTGTATTAAAACAGTATGTTATGGTTTGTACCCAGGCTGGGCAGGAACAGCACTCATATGCATGGTGTTTCGTCGGCATGATTTATTATAACCAAAATAACACAAAAAAAAAACACAGCATGAGGGCTGGAAACAAACACAAAGGCATGGCAGAACACAAAACAAGAGAGGGACACTCGTTAAAGGGGCACCAGTAAAAAGGGAAAATTTATTAATAACTAATCCTTGAAACTGTCATTAACCAGGCTCAATATTTGTGAGTTCTTCTGCGGTGACCCAGAAAAGCATACAGAAATGAAAGAAATCAAGCTGAAACTTCTCTCTAATGTTAACAAGTTTTAATAATCAGATTCAGGTTAAATGACATTACATCCCAATGATTTGTAAACAGGTTCACATGAAAAACAGGTGTCAAATATCATATTAACTGTTAATGGATTCCTGAGCATAGAGTCTATAGTTAAACCTTTGTAGCGCCATTTCAGAACAGTCATCTCATAGCACTTTCAACTGTAGGGGAAACCCCCACAATTACAGAAAGACCCCAGCAATCAGGCAATACCCTGTGAGCAAGCGCTTGGTGACGGTGGAGAGGAAAAACTCCCTTTTAACAGGAAGAAACCTCCAGCAGAACCAAGCTCAGGGAGGGGCAGTCATCTGATGGGACTGGCTGGGGGGGTGAGAGGATAGAGAAGATGAAAAGAACAGACATGTAGAGAGCAAACAGCATGATGGGGACTCAATCTATGGGAGAGAACAAACAGATGTTAATGACCAGCAAAAATATTTCATTGAGAGTGAAGAAAGGAATTAAGCCCAGTTCATTATTGGAGGTCCCCTGGCTGTCTAAACCTATTAGCAGCATAGCTAAGCGAGGGTTCAGAGACACATGATCCCTCCCTAATTTTAGGCTATATCAAAAAGGAAGGTTTTAACCCTATTCTTAAAAACAGAGATCGAGTCTGACTCCCAAATCCGGATTGGCAGCTGGTTCCACAGGAGAGGAGCTTGATAACTGAAAGTTCTGCCTCCCATTGCACTTTTGAAGATTCTAGTGTAATACAAGTAATCCTGTATTTTGAGAGCATAGTGCTCTGTTAGGATAATAGGGTAGTGTCAGATCTTTTAAGTAAAAAGGGGCCTGATTGTTTAGAGCTTTGTAAGTGAGAAGAAGGATTTTAAACTTAATTCTAAACTCTATGGGAAGCCAATGAAGAGAGGCCACAACTGGAGAGATATGATCTAGTACCTGTTAAAACTCTTGCTGCAGCATTTTAGATCAACTGAAGACTTTTTAAAGATGTTTTAGGACAACCTGATAATAAAGAGTTAAAATAATCTAATCTAGAGCGAACAAAAGCGTGGATCAGTTTCTCAGCATCACTCTGAGACAAGATGCTCCCAATCTTGGCAATGTTACACAAATGATAGAGGGCAGTCTTAGAAACAAATTTAATATGTGAATTGAAAAAACAGATCTTGATCAAAAATAACTCCAAGGTTCCTCACAGAACTATTCAGAGAAAGAGTAACCGCATCCAAACTAAGAGTTTGATTTGGAAAGGTATTTCGAAGGTTTTGTGGACCAACTAAAATGACTTCAGTCTTATCTGAATTTAATAGCAGGAAATTACAAGTCATCCATGCTTTGATTTCCTTAAGAAAGGCTTCTAACTTGGCTAATTGATTACTATCATCTGGCTTCACTGACAGATATAATTGTGTGTCATCTGCATAACAATGAAAATGTATACAGTGCTTTCTAATAATGTTGCCTAACAGAAGCATATACAAACTAAAAAGGGTAGAGCCTAGCACAGATCCCTGTGGAACTCCATGACTGAGCTTTTAGTTGAAAGAAAACTCATTATTCACATGAATAAACTGGAATCTGTCAGATAAATAAGATCTAAACCACTGCAACGAAGTTCCATTAAGTCCAACATAGTGTTCTAATCTATCAAGTAGAATATGATCGATAGTTTCAAAGGCTGCACTAAGGTCTAAAAGGACAAGTACAGAAACAAGTCCATTATCAGATGCAAAAAGAAGGTCATTAGTGACCTTCACTAAGGCTGTTTCAGTGCTATGATGGATTCTAAATCCAGATTGAAACTCTTCAAATAAACCATTTCCCTGCAAGTGGTCAAATAATTGCATAGCAACAACTCTTTCTCAGATTTTTGAAATTAAATTAAAGGGATCATTGGCTTTTTGAGCAAGGGTTTAATTACAGCAGTTTTAAAAGCCTGCGGTACATGGCCTAATGTTCATGAAAAATTGATTGTTTGAAGAATAGAGCATCCAATAAATGGGAAGACTTCTTTAAATAACCTTGTAGGAATAGGGTCGAAAAGACAAGTTGAAGGCTCGCATGAGGAAATTATTTTATCTATCTCTAAAAGGTCAATTGGAGTAAACAAACCAAAACTGTCATGTGGTGATCCTCGCGGATCACCAAGAGATGCCAGAGAGTTCACCAGAGAGTTTGGCTAAGATGTTATTTTATTCACAGACGTGACACAACAAAGCTATGAGCCCCTTAGGGCAAACACACACACACAAATGAGACTTGGGCTCGTAGGGCTAACCCCAGCCCCTCTGAGCTAAACTGTGACAAAGTTACATAAACAAACCTGACATGAAGGTCTACGGTACTCTCAGGCACGACGAGGCGTAGACCCAGACTTGGCAAAGAAAGATTGACAGGACGTTGACTGAATGTTGACCAATTGTTGACCAATACTCCTGCGTCTTACCGTTGTTAGTGCCGGGCTTATAAAAGGCGAAGCACTAACGACGGTAATGACAAACAGCTGACCGGCCCTTGACAGACGGAAGCCCCACCGAGCACCTTCACAATAAGAGCCCGGTGAGGCCAAAATACAGCCCGCAGCTGTCAAGGCCGGCAGCGAGAAGAACTTAGCCCGAGCGCGATCATAACCGGCGCTCGGGTCATAACAAAAACAAACCAAACAGATATCACCTGAAGGAGTTGCAGTAGTTACTGTATTTAAGTTAACGGTGGGAAGAATCTGACTGATTTTTATCTCTGGTAGATGAAATTTTATTATTGAAAAAGTTCATAAAGTCCTGACTCGTAAACTCTAAGGGAATGCTAGGATTGACAGAATTCTGACTCTTTGTTAGCCTGGCCACAGTGCTGAAAAGAAACCTGGGATTATTTTTGTTATCTTCTATTAATGCAGAATAATAACTTGTTCTAGCTTTTCTAAGAGATTTTTTTTATTAATTAAAAGATAATTTCTCCAAGCTAAAAAGATTTCATCTAAATTAGTGGAGCACCATTTTCTTCCTAATTGATGAGTCTTCCGTTTTAAGCTACGAGTTTCTGTGTTGAACCAAGGAGTTAGAAATCTCTGATTAGACCTTTTCTTTTTCAAAGAGGCCACCATGTCTAGAGTCTGATACAGAGAAGCTGTAACACTATCTACCATGCTATCAATTACAGAAGGATCAAGCATAGCTTAACTCCGTTGTGTTGACACATGGCATAGAGGAAACAATCTGCTTAAATTTGGTAACAGCATCATCTGAGAGGCATCTACTGTAGTAATATACTGTATATATACGTATATATATATATATATATATATATATATATATATATATATATACACTACCGTTCAAAAGTTTGGGGTCACTTAGAAATGTCCTTATTTTTGAAAGAAAAGCACTGTTTTTTTCAATGAAGATAACTTTAAACTAATCAGAAATACACTCTAATATCTAATATACATTGCTAATGTGGTAAATGACTATTCTAGCTGCAAATGTCTGGTTTTTGGTGCAATATCTACATAGGTGTTTAGAGGCCCATTTCCAGTAACTATCACTCCAGTGTTCTAATGGTACAATGTGTTTGCTCATTGCGTCAGAAGGCTAATGGATGATTAGAAAACCCTTGTGCAATCATGTTAGCACAGCTGAAAACAGTTTAGCTGGTTAGAGAAGCTATAAAACTGACCTTCCTTTGAGCAGGTTGAGTATCTAGAAAAAAATATTATTTCAAATACAAATCATTATTTCTAACCTTGTCAATGTCTTGACTATATTTTCTATTCATTTTACAACTCATGGTGGTAAATAAGTGTGACTTTTCATGGAAAACACAAAATAATTGTCTGGGTGACCCCAAACTTTTGAACGGTAGTGTATATACATATACAGTATATATATATATATATATATATATATATATATATATATATATATATATATATATATATATATATATATATATATATTTATATATATATATATATATATATATATATAAATATATATATATAATATATATATATATATATATATATATATATATATATATATATATATATATATATATATATATATATATATATTTATATATATATATATATATATATATATATGTGTGTGTGACAGACATCACAATTAGCCCTGCAGATAGTAAGTGGAAATCTGGCCTACGAAACAGCTGTGCCTTCAACTTCCAGCGATGATCTTAACGCCAGCAGGTGGCACACAGGAAAAGCGAATGTCAGCAGTCCTTTTCAGTACAGCTGTAATGGCCTAGACTCAGAAGCGGGCATCCGGGGCATGCGGGCATGGAGCCAGCGGCAGAATGAAACGACTGGCTCGGAATCAGGTGTAACGTCTTTCCGGCAACAGGTCCGAAAATTTAAGATATCCACCAGCTGATAAGAACCCAACACTGAAGTAAAATTGTATTTAGATTGTTTCACCCACGAGATCCTAGTTCTTCTGATGTCGTGGGACGTGGGCGAGGCAGTCTCTGGAAGAAGTTCAAAATCAGTTCACTTTAACGGTGAGTTACAGTAAAAACAATAGAAAAAGTTCCATAGAATACACAGGGCTTCTGAGGGGAGGGAAAGAAAGGCGTTTTGGAGTTTCACTCCCAGTAAGAGGTTGAGCTTACAGAAAAGGATGATCTCTCCTCAGATACCAGGAAAAACAGAAAAACTTAAGAAAAGGCTGAATGCACAGAACTTCACTGAACAAAGACGAAACAAAGCTTAACAGAAACAAAAAACTGAAAACTAGGGCAGTTCTCCCTCTATTTAACTGAGTGTGCTCCTCGGATCATAAAACATGACTGGCAGCAGGGAGAACCAATTTTCAGCTGTCATGGAAGATTCGAATGGGCTATGGTCCAATGTAAAAACAGTTCTTTGTCTGTAACCGACCAATAGAAGGAAAGAGGCCATTGCCCAACACAGACTGGCTGGTGATTGGCTGAGCCAGTCAGATGATTTGCACAAGTTTCAAAAGACATTCACACATTTTCTCTGAAATTCATGATATACTTAATATGAAATCTAAGCTAACTTCAGTGATTCAAGACTGGCCTACATATATATAGGCCTACATATCTCCCGAGAGAACACTCACACGTGATCTGCATTGTTGTTTATGCAAATCCGACGGCGAACGCTGGCACAGCGCGTGACATCATCCATTCAGTAACCAGCAGGCTGCAGACTGAACACCCAGATGCTCTTCTCCTCATCTCAGGCGATTTCAACCATGTTTCACTATCTCCCATTCTACCCTCGTTCACCCAGTATGTCACATGCCACACTAGAGACAATAAAACACTGGACTTATTCTACGCAAATACTAAGGAGGCGTACACCTCATCACAACTCCCCCCACTCGGGAGATCGGACCACAACTTGGTTCATCTCCGGCCGGTGTACAAACCCCTAGTGCACAGACAACCTCCGGCCATGTACATTGTGGAGTTATGGTCTGAGGAGACAATGGACACTCTAAAGGGCTGTTTTGAAGCCACCGCCTGGAAGCAGCTCTGCGATCCACATGGTGAGGACATCGATGGCCTCATTCACACCTTCATGGACTACCTCAGCTTCTGTGTGGACAAATCCGTTCCCACCAAGACCATACGGGGTCACTCAAACAACAAACCCTGGATCAACCCTGAGATAAAAACACTTCTGAGAGAGAAGAAGAGGATCTTCAGGTCGGGGAATAGGGAGATGCTGAAGTCCGTACAGAGGGAGCTGAGGAGAAAGATCAGAGTAGGCAAGGACAGCTTCAGGAAGAAGATGGAGGACAAGCTGCAACAGAGCGACATCAGCGGGGTCTGGAGAAACCTCAAAACCATCTCTGGGCTCCAGAATACCTCCCCCCAGGCCACGGGGGGCAGGGAGTGGGCGAACAACCTGAATCTGTTTTTCAATAGGTTTGACCAACCGCCGCCCCCCCTGTCTGCACAACAACCACTGCTGCCTCTAAAGAAATCAAGTCCTGCTGCCCACCCCCCACTCCACCAACACCCCCCCACTCCCAACACACAGCCCCCCATCCTGACCCTGACCAGGACCCAGGTGAGGACGGAACTGAGGAAGATCAAGGCGAGGAAGGCGTTGGGACCGGACGGCATCAGCGCAAAGCTCCTCAAGTCCTGTGCAGACCAGCTGTGTGGGATTGTGACGTATATCTTCAACCTGAGCCTGAAACTGGGGAGGGTACCACAGCTGTGGAAAACATCTTGTGTGGTACCTGTACCAAAAACTTCCCACCCCAAAGACCTGAACAGCTACAGACCGGTGGCCTTGACGTCCCACTTGATGAAGACCCTGGAGAGACTGCTCCTTGCTCACCTCCGCCCCCTGGTGGAACCAGCGATGGATCCACTTCAGTTCGCCTACCAGCATGGCATTGGGGTGGAGGATGCGGTGATCTTCCTCCTTCACCGTTCTCTGTCCCACCTAGAGAAGCCCGGGAATATGGTGAGGATCATGTTCTTTGACTTCTCCAGTGCTTTCAACACCATCCAACCGATGATCCTGAAGGACAAGCTGCTGCGCGCAGGGGTGGACCAGCACCTGTCATCATGGATCCTGGACTACCTCACGAACCGGCCTCAGTTTGTGAGAACCCGGGACTGTGTGTCCGACACGATCATCAGTAGCACGGGGGCCCCCCAGGGAACGGTGCTGGCTCCCTTCCTGTTCACTCTTTATACTGCGGACTTCTCACACAACACAACACACTGCCATCTACAGAAATTCTCTGATGACTCTGCGATCGTTGGCCTCATCTCCAATGGAGATGAAGCTGAGTACAGAGGGCTTATCCAGGACTTCGTGGACTGGTGCCATCGGAACTGCCTCCAGATCAACACGAGGAAAACTAAGGAGCTGGTGGTGGACTGTCACAGGCAAGGACAACCCCTCACAGCACCAGTAAATATACAGGGAACAGACATCGAGATGGTGACAGCCTATAAGTACCTGGGTGTTCATCTGAACAATAAACTAGACTGGTCACACAATACTGACGCACTCTACAAGAAGGGACAGCGCAGGCTGTTCCTGCTGAGGAGACTCAGGTCTTTTGGTGTACAAGGTGCGCTGCTGAAGACATTCTATGACACGGTGGTGGCATCAGCCATCACTTTTGGAATGGTCTGCTGGGGCAGTGGCATTACTGCAGCCGATAGGAAGAGACTGAACAAACTGATCAAGAAAGCTAGCTCTGTCCTGGGGCAGCGCCTTGATCCAGTGGAGGAGATAGGAGAGAGAAGGACGGTGGCTAAACTGTCATCTCTGCTGGAGTCCGAGTTCCACCCTATGCAGGACATACTGAATGCACTGAGGAGCTCATTTAGCAGCAGACTACATCATCCCAGGTGCACAACCGAGAGGTTTTGCAGGTCCTTCCTACCAACGGCTGTCAGACTGTACAACCTAAGCAGGGCTGCTCGCAGAGATAGCAAAAAGACGTAACAAACTAATAGTTTTTTTTGAATGCAAAGATGCAATAGACTTACACAATGGTCCCCTCCGGCATACAACTAGGAAAATACCGGTCGCTATGGAGAATGAGAATATGTATGGGCACATAATCATACCATGTATGATAACTAAGTAGACGGTTGTGCTGTTTCATCCCATCTAGCAACAATGCTCTGCACTGTGTGTGTTTATATATTTACATATTTATTCCATCTAGCTACAATGCTCCGCACTGGGTGTGTTTATATTTATATATCTATATATTTATTCCATCTAGCTACAATGCTCCGCACTGTGTGTTTATATATCTACATATTATTCCATCTAGCTACATTGCTCCGTACTGTGGGTGTTTCATACGTACTGTTGTGCTGTTTCATCCCATCTAGCAACAATGCTCTGCACTGTGTGTGTTTATATATTCACATATTTATTCCATCTAGCTACAATGCTCCGCACTGTGTGTTTACATATTCATATATTTATTCCATCCAGCTACAATGCTCTGCACTGTGTGTCTGTGTGTGTGTATATATATATATTTTATAGTAATATGTACATATGTATATTAGCTGCTCTTGCTTGCTTGTTTTTTTTTTCTTGCCTTCTGATTGTTGTTCTGAGTGTTGCTATCCCTGTGCTGTTGCAATCCTGGAATTTCCCCATTGTGGGACTAATAAAGGCTTATCTTATCTTATCTTATCTTAATTAACATGCATTGGCATAAGTGTCATGTGCAGCAAGTGCTCGCCCCCTCCTTCCTGCTCACCGTCTCTCACATCAGATGCACCTGCTGATTCTTGCCTGGCAGCGTTTATAAGGAAGCAATCTTCAGTGATTCAACGCTGGCTCGTTTAGGTATACTGCGAACCCTTGCCATTTCCGCCCCTGCCCCATATGCGGGGGAGGTGAGGAAATGCAAGGACTTTTTATGTCACGTTCAGTTTTATTTTGGGCAGGTGCAGGGAGAGTTTCCGGATGACATCTCTAAGATTCATCAGTTTGTCCTTCTGCTTCGGGGCCGCGCTCTTAGTTGGGCACGGGCTGTTATCGATAGTCAGAGAACTTCGCCACCAACGTTTGACCAATTTGTGGTCGAGTTTACCCGCACCTTTGACCGTTGCTGCACGGTGGCGCAGTGGTTAGCACTGCGGCAGCACAGTTTACCCTTGGCCGGGGGATTGTGGGGATCGTGGGATCGTGGGTTCGATCCTAGCCCCCGACCAACAGTGATCTGTGTGGAGTTTGCATGTTCTCCCCGTGTTGTGTGGGTTTACTCCGGGATTTCTCCGGTTTCCTCCCACATGCCAAAAACATGCATGTTAGGTTAATTGGCTGTTCTAAATTGTCCCTAGATATTTGTTTCCTATAGGCCCTTAGAATAGAGGGTTAGTATTAATGAAAGCGCTTTGAGTGGTCTTTGTGACTAGAAAAGCGCTATATAAGTGCAGGTTAGTTAGTTAGTTAGTTAGTTCTGAGAATGAAGGGAACATCATAAGTCATCTACTGTCATTCCGTCAGGGCAGTCGGCCGGTGGCCGACTATTCGATCGAGTTCCGGGTTGAGGCAGTGGATTTGGGGTGGAACGAGGTTGCGTTATGCAATGCATTCCTCCAGGGTCTGAACCCTCGTCTCCGGGATGACTTGGCGGTTCACGCCACCTTAGACGGCCTGATAGATCGGGTGGTCGGGTTAGATAATTGATACTGGGACCGCGCTCGGGAGCGCGGTGCCTCCTCTCGCCTGCCTGTCACTCGTTCCTTCCCAGCGTCTACTGACCAAGGCAAGCCTGACCCCGAGCCTATGGAGCTCAGCTCCGCTCGTCTTCCGCCAGCAGAATTTGAGCAGCAAAGGCGGATCAGGGCATGTGCCTACTGCAGTTCTTTGAACCATAAGTTGGACGCATGCCACTTTTGGCCAAAAAGAACCGGCCCATCAGTAGCAGTGGGGGGTCCGGCGGGTGGGACTCAATCCGATCCCCCCGATAATTTATCCATTTCGTCCCTCATCCAGCTACAGGGAGTTAAGAGGAGGGTCTCCGCCCTGATTGATTCTGGGGCAGAGGGTAATTTCGTCTCTTCTACTCTGGCGCATGAGCTGGGGATTCCAACAGTTAAACTGCTGGCTCCCTGCTCTGTCCGTACTCTTTCTGGCCAGACGGTGGCGTCCGTTTCTCATTGCATGGTGCAGTTATCCATCCTTTTGTCTGGGAACCGCAGTGAGAAGCAGACCTTTTATGTATTTCCACAAGCTTCTCACGATATGGTACTTGGTTATCTGTGGCTCTGGAGGGAGGGCTGACCCAGCCAAGGTGAAGGCTGTGCTTGATTGGCCAACCCCCCACTCCCGCAACGAGCTGCAATGCTTCTTGGGGTTTGCAAACTTTTATTGCAGGTTTATTTGAAACTTCAGGTAGATGGTGGCTCGTCAACCTGGGAAGGTAGCCCATCTAGGGGAAGGTAAACCCTGATTTCAAACCTCCGCTGCCTTGCGGCATACCCGGTCACAGAAAAGGCTTCGGGAGTCAACCCTGAGGAAAAATCCGGATTCGGAGCCCCTAAGGCAGTTCTATGTTGTGCTCAACATCGTTCTGGCAGCTCCTGCAACGGCGCTGGTGCCAAACTGTAGCAGCCCTGCTGTTCCTTTGGATTCATCAGTGACGTGGAGAGGGGGGACATGCTGCATGGGCAACATCTTATCCTCCATATCTTCCTGCCCAGGCTTGAATCCTACCAACGCCCAACGCTGGAAGGTAGAACACCGGATCACTGGAGAGGACACTCCAGCTTCGCCTTTGGCGTAGACAAAACACGGGGAATGACAGTTACCGGTTATAAGCCACCGCTCAATTGACGTAGAGCTCGGCGCCAGGGGTTATTCCCGACGGTGGGAGGGATCATAGGATTTCACTGGACAGCTACCGCCCGCCTCAAGCTGGGCAGCCCCCAGCCAATAAGGTGATGTCCCGCCACAGCTTGCTTTCCTCATTGGGTGCATGGGGATGAGGAGAAATCCGAACAGCAGGCTGAGAACTTTCGCACCAGGCAAGACAATAAAACAAAAGAGACCAACTCTAAAACTGGGAACTTGGAACGTCCCCACTATGATGACAGGACTCGCTACTAACATCAAGGACATCAACGACACCAGGAAGACTGCCATCATCAATAATGAGCTGAAGAGACTGGGAGTGGATATCGCCACTCTCCAGGAAACACGGTTGGCTGACGCAGGCACACTGAGAGAGAAGGACTACACGTTCTACTGGCAGGGAAAGGGCAGTGACAAACACAGGGAACACGGAGTGGGCTTTGCAGTGAAGAACACCTTGCTGAAGATGGTGGAACCGAGCAGCACTGGCTCTGCTCGACTCCTCACCCTCCGCCTGAACACCACTCAAGGCCCAGTCACCCTCGTCAGTGTGTATGCCCCAACACAGACAGCCACACCAGAGGCAAAAGACGAGTTCTACGAGAATCTCGCAACAACTGTCAAGAACGTCCCCAACTCTGAACAACTCATTCTCCTTGGAGACTTTAATGCCAGAGTGGGTGCTGACCACGACTCCTGGCCCTCCTGTCTTGGACCTTTTGGCGTGGGCAGAATGAATGACAACGGACAGCGGCTGCTCGAGTTCTGCACATATCACGATCTGTGCATCACAAACTCATTCTTCAAGACCAAGCCCCAACACAAGGTTTCCTGGCAACATCCACGCTCAAAGCACTGGCACCAGCTGGACTTGATCCTGACCAGGCGCACCTCACTGAAGAACGTGCTAATCACCCGTTCGTTCCAGAGTGCAGATTGCGACACAGACCATTCATTGGTGTGTTGCAAGGTCAAGCTGCAGCTGAAGAAATTCCATCATGCTAGACAACCTGGAAAGGCACGGATTGACACCAGCAAGATGGCTCAACCAGAACTTGTTGAGCAGTTTGCCTCCACCTTTGAGAAGGAACTTGGTGTACCACAAGAAGGAGAATCTGCAAATCAGAAGTGGGAAGAGCTGCGAAACACCATCCACCGCACAGCCTTGGCTACCTTTGGGAGGAAGACCTCGAAGTCACAGGACTGGTTTGATGCCAAGTTGACCGAGATGACCCCCGTCATTGAAGCCAAGCGCTCAGCACTTGCTGAGTACAAGAAGTACCCAAATAAGAAGAATCTCCAGATTCTCAGGGCTGCGAGAAGCAAAGTTCAGCAGACTGCTTGGCGCTGTGCCAACGAGTACTGGACTCAGCTCAGCCAAGACATTCAAACTGCTGCCATAACAGGGAACATCCGTGGTATGTACGATGGCATCAAGAAAGCACTTGGTCCAGCTCAGAGCAAGACGGCCCCCCTCAAATCCTCCACTGGGGAGATGATCACAGAAAAGAACAAGCAGATGGAGAGATGGGTGGAACACTACTCCGACCTCTACTCCAGACAGAACACCGTGACACCGTCAGCCCTTGATGCCATCGACTGCCTGCCATCCATGGACGAACTTGACGCCGAGCCAACCATCGACGAACTCAGCAAGGCCATTGATAGCTTGGCCACTGGCAAGGCACCCGGCAACGACGGCATACCCCCCGACCTGATCAAGCACTGCAAGACCGCCCTACTGCTGCCATTGCATGACGTCCTCTGCCAGTGTTGGAAGGAAGGTGCCGTACCACAGGACATGAGAGACGCCAAGATCATCACCCTCTACAAAAACAAAGGGGAGAGAAGCGACTGCAAAAACTACAGGGGCATCCCCCTCCTCAGCGTTGTTGGCAAAGTCTACGCACGAGTTGTTCTCGTTCGTCTACAGAAGCTTGCCGAACATGTCTACCCCGAGTCTCAGTGTGGCTTCCGCGCTGAGCGATCGACGGTAGACATGATATTCTCCATCCGCCAACTCCAGGAGAAATGCAGAGAACAGAACATGCCCCTGTACGTCGCCTTCATCGACCTCACCAAAGCGTTCGATCTGGTCAGCAGAGAGGGCCTTTTCAAGATCCTGCCAAAGATAGGATGCCCACCAAAGTTGCAAAGCCTCATTGAATCGTTTCACACCAACATGCAGGGGATAGTGCAGCACGATGGCAACGTCTCAGAGCCTTTCAACATACGCAGCGGAGTGAAACAGGGCTGTGTACTTGCGCCAACCCTCTTTGGGATTTTCTTTGCTATGCTCCTGAGGCATGCCTTCAGCACAGCAACAGAGGGAATCTACCTGCACACAAGATCTGACGGCAGGCTTTTCAACCTCGCCCGCCTGAAAGCCAGAACCAAAGTACGCGAGGCTCTAATCAGAGACATGCTGTTCGCAGACGATGTTGCAGTCGCAACCCACACACAGCAGGAGCTTCAGACCCTGATGGACCGCTTCTCCCAGGCATGCAAGGACTTCGGGCTTACCATCAGCCTGAAGAAGACTAACGTCTTGGTGCAAGGCACGGAAGCACCACCAACCATCACCATTGACGACTACGAGCTGGAGGTTGTGAATCAGTTCACGTACCTGGGGTCCACGATCAGCAACAACCTCTCCCTTGATACAGAGATCAACAAGAGGATTGGAAAATCAGCCTTCACACTCGCTCGCCTCACCACACGAGTGTGGGAGAATCCCAAACTCTGTGTCAAGATGAAAATGGCAGTGTACAATGCCTGCGTCATCAGCACACTGCTCTATGGGAGTGAGACGTGGACAACATACGCCCGGCAGGAAAAGAGACTGAACTCCTTCCACTTGCGCTGCATTCGCCACATCCTGGACATATCCTGGCAGGACAAAGTGCCCAACACAGAAGTTCTGTCCCGCGCCGGCCTTCCCTCCATGTTCACTCTACTCAGACAGCGCAGGTTCCGCTGGCTAGGCCACGTTCACCGTATGGAGGATGGCAGAATCCCCAAAGACGTCCTCTATGGAGAACTGGCAACTGGCAAGAGAGACGTTGGCCGCCCACAGCTGCATTTTAGAGACGTCTGCAAGAGAGACATGAAGGCCCTGGAGATCAACACAGAGCGCTGGGAGGACCTTGCAACGGACCGCTCCAAATGGAGAGGCACCCTGACCAGACAGCTCAAGGCGGGTGAAGAGAGACTGACTGCTGCTGCAGATGAAAAAAGGACCCGCAGGAAGAACCGCCACAGACCCAGCAGCACGGAGACCACCCACAAGTGTGATCTGTGTGACAGGGACTGCTATTCGCGCATCGGCCTGTTCAGCCACAGGCGGTGCTGTTCCAGCAGAGTAGACGTTTAGGATTCTCTTCCATGGTCATCATAGACCGACGGAGGCCGACGATTTGAAACTATAGTGGGATAGCACAGCCTTTAACTAAGGTGACCTCTGTTAAGGTGCCATTTGTATGGACCGAGGCAGCTGAGCAGGCCTTCAACAAATTAAAGGTCCTGTTCACTGGTGATAAAGTCTTGGCTCAGGTTGACCCTCAGCTCCAATTCACCCTGGAGGTGGATGCCTCAGAAACGGGGGTGGGCGCTGTCCTGTCCCAGCGCTCTTCTCTGGACTTGAAGCTCTGCCCGTGTGCATATTTCTCTCGGCGGTTCACCCCGCCCAAGAGGAATTATGACGTGGGGGATTGCGAGCTGCTGGCCATTAAATTGGCGTTTGAGGAATGGAGACACTGGCTGGAGGGAGCTGCTCACCCAGTAGTCGTGTGGACTGACCACAAGAACTTAGAGTATCAAGCCCGCCAGCTTAATCCTAGGCAGGCTCGCTGGGCCTTATTTTTCCAGCACTTTAACTTTACTGTCACCTATAGGCCCGGCTCCCGTAACAGGAAGCCTGATGCTTTCTCCAGGCAGTTCATTCAGGACGTGGCTGACCCCCCTTCCCGCCACCAGTCCATTCTCCCACCTTTGTGCGTCCTGGGAGCCCTCACCTGGGAGATTGAGAAGTGAGTCTGCCAGGCCAAGTCCTCAGAGCCCGCACCAGTGGGATGCCCTGCCAACCGCCTGTACGTTGTAACCAAATTTTATCTAAATACCTTAAAGGTCTTGAGAAAATAATCAGATGAATGTACCATGTTGAATTCCCTTTTATTACTGCCGGCAGGAGAGGAGCGGAGAAACAGCATGCCTGAAGTTTCTGCCCTGCTCTGCCCAAACAAAGGAGGTATCTCTTTTGAAAGGCTCCCCAAGAGAAAAAGCAACAGTGTTTTTATGACCCTCTGGAACATATTAGGACAGGAGGAAAACAGAGAGACATTTATGCAGTTTATGTCCTAATACAGTTACAATAGGCAGTTTACATATACAGTTCATATATGGATATAAGAACAATTCATATATTGAGACACATTTATAAAACATATGACCCCTAGTTACTCAACAAATTAAATGCACAGACAGTAATTAATGCATAGACAGTAAATTTCCACCACATTTCCCTTCTCTTGATCAAATTTGACCATTTGTACAAGACTTGGCAAAAGTGCACCCTCTCAGGTTTAAACCGGTGCGTCATGAACCGTGACATAGAATAACAGCATATGTGAAGAGTCACAAATGTTTGCTTTGTAAGTTTGGGACGAGTGGTGTAGTATATTAACAGCAAGCACTTATCATTTATTCATTAGCGTTATCTTAGCCATCAGGGAAGGGGAGATGTGACATGTCTAGGGCAGTGTGATTCAACATTTTCCGCTGGACTGTCTGAATCCTGTTCAGCTGTGGGGAGAGCTGTGTAATACAGTACATCATGTTGATAGCAAACATTTTAGACATCATATTACGAACTATCGGAATCAGACAACAGCCACAGAACAACAAAATCAGTAGAATTATTGACTAGTTATCCAGATTGATGAAAGAACGCTTGCTGCAGATCAAGTCAACCCTGTAAACAGAGCAATGAGATAGGAAATAGGAAATCAGTCCCAGCAGAAAACCAATTAGACCACCCATGCATGTCTGTTGTGATCCACGCTTGGTAATGTTTTCGGCTTTTGTGACAGTGATCCTCTTCTGCAGCCTCACGCTACAATAAATGTTCAGTTTCTCCTTCATCTATTATATCAGTATCAGTGTAAATGAGATGTATGCTGTATGTTTCTACTGAGCAGCGTTCAGTGTACACTCAGGTTGTTTATGTCTGCCGTCTGATGCGACAGTGTGATGTCTGCTTCTTCTTGTCCTAGTCTACAACGTGGGGTGGTGATTGTGGCTAATCACTATCTGCTTCTATTTCCCGGTCTGGTCTGGGTTCTTCTGGCTTGACCCCTGGGTCCTTCCTGCAATGTGTTGCGTGGATCCACATTGCCCTCTCAGCAATCTTCACAGCCGTGAATGTCGTCAAAAGGACTTGGTATGGACCCAACCACCATTTGCTGTGCCAATTCTTCCGCTTGAAGCTTTTAACCACCACCCAGTCACCTGGTCTTATGTCATGGAGGACTCCCTCTGCTGGCCTGGGCAGGGCAGCCTTTACCTGCTGTGAAATGTTTTGAAGTTGGCAGGACAATGCAGAGCAATGGATAACATGACATTTTCAAAATGTGAAGTGGTTAGTGGAGGCGGTGTCTTCCTCTCCACAGAGAAACCTAAAAATGGGGGCCGAGCAAACAAAATCTCAAAGGGTGACATGTTATATTTCTTTTTTAACTCACATGTGCATGTACATGAGTGCCAACAGCAGACATTTCACCCAGGGTAGGCCAGTCTCATGGTCGAGTTTGGCGAGCTTGTTCTTTAGGGTGCCATTTTCGCGCTTAACAGCACCACCTTATTGCGGGTGGTAGGCACAATGTTTTCTCAAATCAAAACCCAATGTAATACTCAAATTGGTCAGTGCTTCATTTACAAAATGTTTACCATTGTCACTGGAGATTTTGTCTGGTATTCCCCATCTGGGAATCATTTCTGATAGTAGTGCTCTGGCCACAACAGTACTTGTTGCATGTTTGGCTGGAAAGGTCTCTACCCATTTGGACCACATGTCAACCATTACCAAAGAATACTTTTTGCCCTCCTGCAGGAGCCTGGTGAGCTGCTGGGACCTGTTTGGGGACCCTGTGAGCATTGTTAGTGGCACAGATTAGGCACTTTTGCAAAAATTTGCATGGTTGTATCAGTTTGCATGGTTGTATCATCCCTTCTTTTGACACATGGTCTTTCCCATGTGTCAGTTTAGCAAAATGATGGAAGAAATCCTGGTCTTTGTGACATCCTTTCTTGGCCCATTTCTGACGTTCCTGTGGGGAGGAAAAAGACTGCATGGTAAGAAGTGAGTCAACGGGAGAGGGGGTTTGGTTAGTAGGAGGGCAGACACATGAAGGGGAAGAAGGGGTCATGACATGGGCTGCAGCAAGAGACAGGGCTGCAGCTTTAGCTGCAGCATCAGCACGTGCGTTACCCTTAGATGCAGGGTCAGAAGATGAAGTGCAGACTGTGCATTTGCACACCGCCACAGATAAAGGAAGTACAGAATCCACTGGTGAGCTTGCAGAGGTAAGGAAGTTGCGTTCACGCCAAAGGGCACCAAAGTCATGCATCACTTCAAAAGTGTAACGAGAGTCAGTGTAAATCGTGACCGATTGCCCTGTAGCATAAGTGCATGCCTCTGCCAAGGAAGCTGGTTCTGCAGTCTGTGCAGAAAGATGAGATGGCAAGGAACCAGAGAGCAACGCATAGTGGTCATCACATACTGCCCAACCCACTTTGTTGCGGCCTACAGAGAGGTTAACAGAGGCAGAGCCGTCAATATAGAGGACAAAGTCTGGGTTCAGTAGTGGAGTGTCGGAGAGATCAGGTCTGGGAGAGGTGATAAAGTCTAAGAAGGACAAGCAGTCATGGTCACAGTCTGTGTCATTGTTACAAGAAGATGGGGGGAGATTGGTGGTTGGGTTAATTGACTGTGCACAGCGTTTGACAGTAAGGTTTGGTGATGAGGAGGGTAGAATAAGCCACCTTGCGTTGGAGAGGTGTGACGACTTCAGCTCATTCAGAAGCAGTGCAACAGCATAAGGAACATACAGAGTGAGTGGAGAATACAGAACAATGTCACGGGATGCCTCTACAGCATGTTCTGCCACAGCCACGGCCCGGAGACAGAGAGGAAGTCTTGCCGTTACAGTGTCCAATTTGTAGGAGTAATATGCAACTGGCTGAAGTCTGTCACCGTGGGCTGCAGGAGAATGGAGGTCATTGTAGGAAAACGTTAATTTTGGACAACCTCTAGTAAACCCTCAGAAACAGTGTGGATTAGATGCTAATGGCAAATATAAATATTCTTAATAAATGTACCTAAGAGACTATAATTTAATGATTAATAGTAAATGGGAGCATTTATAGGGAATGTATTAAAGGACTGAATATGTACTGTCTAGATATGAACTGTCAGTGAAAGCAGTAGCGTTGCTGCGCCACAGGTGGCGCTCAGTAATGACAAGACACTGTGTAGTGTTAGAGCACAATAGAAGAAGAGTAGTGTGTGTTCCAGAGAATGTTAGAGAGAGTGTTATGAACAAGATGGTGTCTAGCGATGTGCTGTGTAATTGTGGGCCGTGCCGTGTGTGCTGAGAAGTTAATAAACGGTCGCTGCAAAGTCTAACAGCTTGGCTCAATCATCCTTCCTCCCCTTCGCCCCTCCTGGGTGTAACAAAACTTGGTAGCAGAGGATGGTTCAGTCGTGTCTGAGACGGTGAGTCAGTGCAAATAAAGGGGGGAAAAAAAGCAGGCCGTAACAATGGAACTGGAGCAGCTACAAGCTAGGCTAACCGAGGCCTTGGTGTCGTTACGGGCCGAACAGCTAAATGAGGTCTGTTTATTTGCAAAGATAAGCCCAGCCGAACCGTCTAAGAAGTACACGCTGATACGACTGTTAATCGAGGAGGTTGAAAAAGCCATTGAACGCGAAGAGGAGGATGTAGTCCGCGAGTTTCTGCTAAAGCTAATAGCATGTGCTAACGAAGCTAAGCTAAGTGAACCGTTGACGCAGGCAGCGACAGCGGCCGGCACGAGCCGCGAGGCGGAGGCACTTGCCAGTTTACAGAGCCAGTATGCCGCTCTGCATGAAAGTATCATTGATTCAGCTAAAAGGGTTGAAGAGGAGATAATAAGGCTGACGGATGATGAGGCCGCGCCACCACCGGGCCGCCATTTTGTGACACAGCCCGAGGCCGCGCCGCCACAGAGCCGCCATTTTGTGATACAGCCCGAGGTCCCCACAGCGCCCCTACCGCCAGAAGTGATCATTAAACGGGAGTTTAAGATAAATGGGCAGATAGGGGAGAGGGGCCAAAAAGACAAGTTGTCTTATTCCAATCTCACTCACCAAATTGATATGGGCTTAAAGAAAAAGCACAGTGAGGCTGAGATAATTGAGGCTGTTGTCAAAGCAGTGAGTCCTGGATTGAGTTTGCGCGCTATACTGGAGATTAAGTCAGATCTCACACTGCCACAGCTGCGCATCATCCTGCGAGGACATTATAAAGAAGATAGTTCCACTGACTTATATCATCGTCTGATAAATCTCACACAAGACAGTAATGAGTCACCTCAGAACTTCCTGTTTCGTGCCATTGAGCTAAAGGAAAGACTTTTAGCAGCATCCAGAGAGCCTGGCGCTGAAGAGCAGTTAAGTTCTGATCTTATTCAGAGGAAGTTTCTGAGGGCGGTGGAAACAGGACTGATCAGTGTTGATGTGAAATATCAACTGAAACATTATTTGGAGGATCCTGCTGTCACCGACGAGCTTCTGATTTCAAAGATGAATGCAGCAGCCAGTCTTGAGTGGGAACGGCACCAAAAATTTAAAAGGCACACAAAAGAACTAAAAGTTCGAGAATGCCGAGTGGAAAACCAAATGGGTCAGTATGCAACCGAGAGAGAAGTAGATGGCCAAGAGCGCCCCCTACCATCGACAAAAGGAAAAATCCTGAAATCCCAAAGCACAGTGACCCCTACGGAATCTGAGATCCTGAACATAGTCACGCAGCTGAAGAGTGACATGGAGGAGATCAAAAAGGCCATATGTGAGTCTTCCAGAGCACCTCGCGCTCAAAGAGCCAGGAGGACACGTGGCTGGAAGAGATGTCAGTCCACCAGCAATGGCGATCAATGCAACCACTGCTTCAGGTGTGGAGTTAGCGGCCACATGTCAAGGGAATGTCGAATAGGGAGGAGACTCGGAAGAGGAACAGGGCAAGTAGACATGGCAGCCAATACTGTCGCAACCACATCAGAACAAGCTAACACACAAGAACTGTATGAGCTAGTTACTGACAGTATTCGGAGGTTAGAAGCAAGGCTGGTAGCTCAGGCCGAGGTACCTCCTGTAGAAACGGTCCGTGTTAATCTACTGTCCCCTAATCGCCAATTACAGTTACTCAGTTTGGTTGGAAAAAAATATGTCATCACCTGCTTCCTCGATGACAAGGAGACACAGGCATTGTGGGACACAGGGTCACAGGTTTGTTTAATGAATGACGCCTGGAGACAGGAGCACCTGCCACACACCACCGTCAGAGACTTAGCCGAGTTGGTGGGTCCAAGTATCCTGAATGGGAGGGCAGTGAACCAGCCACCGATTCCATTCTCAGGGTGGGTCGAAGTCACATTTAAGCTGCCGACAGTTAGTCGCCCACCGGTGGAACTCTTAGTTCCTGTGCTAGTGGTGAATGAGGACGGAGTGACAGAGCCGCCTATCATTGGGTTCAACGTGATTGACCATGTTGATGATTGGGCATTAAACCCCCTTGTGCCATCAGTGAAGCTGTTAGCGCAGCCTTCTCATTTGACTGTAAGAAAACAGAGGTGTTTTTGAAAGTGATGCAAAGTGAGGAGGATAGGCTGGGGGAAGGAATGGTAAAAGTTGGCAGTGAGTTGGTTACCATCCCTGCTGGCCAAACCAAAACAGTCAAAGGTTGTGTCAGAGCAGGCTCACTTCCAGACACACAAGACGTCTTATTTGAGCCGAGTCAGTACACCCAGTTATCAGAGGGTTTGCAGATGCAAAGTGGGTTGGTGCAGTTATGGAAAGGGAGGCGATCTATGTTCAAAATACCTATAACAAACAGTATGTCCCGTGATATCCAGCTGCCCGCTAAGACCATTTTGGGGGAAACGCAGAGAGTTAAAACTGCTTATCCGGCAGATATTAGACCCCCTGCTGTAAACCAAGCGACCGTCGACCCGACGACAAGTGAAACAGGAAGAAATAAAGAGACTAAGATGAACTGTGCTGTCAAAGAGACTATGGACATGTGGGACCCTCCAGTTCCCCTTGATCATCTCTCGCCCATACAGCAAGAGCAAGTAAAACAGCTACTACGGGAGGAACGGCAAGCGTTTTCCCATGATGAGTATGATGTAGGGACAATTCCCTCTTTACAGTTGAAGATCCGACTTAAAGATCACGATCCTGTTAAAAAGACTTATGTTTCTGTTCCCAAACCACTTCATAAAGAAGTAAAGGAGTATATAGAAGACCTGCTTAACAGGGGCTGGATCACCAAATCCAAGTCATCGTATTCCAGTCCAATCGTCTGTGTGCGAAAGAAAGATGGAGGTCTGCGTTTGTGCTGCGACTTTAGAGAGTTGAACAAGAAGTCTATCCCAGACAGACACCCAATTCCCCGCATACAAGATATGCTGAACAGTCTAAAGGGGAGTGTGTGGTTTTCAGTCCTCGACCAAGGGAAGGCGTATCATCAGGGTTTCCTGGAAGAGTCAAGTAGGCCCCTCACTGCATTTATCACTCCCTGGAGTTTGTTCGAGTGGGTAAGGATTCCATTTGGTTTGTCCTCAGCACTAGCAGCATTCCAAAGATCTATGGAGGAGTGCTTGTGGGGGTTGAGAGATGATGTTTGTCTGCCTTACCTCGATGATAACCTTGTTCATTCACAGACTTTTGAAGATCACTTGCGAGACCTGAGAAGCGTCCTGCACCGCTATCAAAGCCATGGGGTGAAGTTGACTCCCCGGAAATGTGAGTTATTCAAGCAGCAGGTACGTTTTCTTGGTAAAATGGTAACAGGACAGGGTTACACCATGGACCCTGCGGACGTTGCCCCAGTGCAAACACTCAAACAGCAGCAATCTTCCACTGTTGGAGAGCTAAGGAAATTGCTAGGTTTTATTTCATATTACCGTAGCTATATTCCAAACTTCTCTCGTATAGCAAAGCCTCTTTACGACCTTCTGGCTAACGACCACACAGATAAAGCAAAGAAAAACTCAAAGAAACATGTCAAAAAGAACAATGGTGGCCACTTACCCTCATCCCATGTGATCAGGTGGCGCCCAGAGCATCAAGCAGTAGTTTGTCAGCTTGTTGACTTTCTTACCCAACCCCCAGTGTTAGGTTACCCGAACTTTGAAGAACCCTTCATTTTACACTGTGACGCTTCACAGGAGGGGCTTGGGGCAGTGTTATACCAGTGACAACAAGACTAACTGGTGGTGATAGCATATGGCTCCAGGACACTGTCAAATCCAGAGAAGAACTATCACCTTCATTCAGGGAAGCTGGAGTTTCTCGCCATGAAGTGGGCCATCTGTGAGAGGTTTCGGGATTATCTGTACTATTCTCCGCCATTCACTGTCTACACGGACAATAATCCCCTAACGTATGTGCTCACCACCGCAAAGTTAAATGCAACCACACAGAGGTGGGTAGCAGAACTAGCTGATTTCCAGTTTGTGATTAAGTATTGCCCTGGAAAAGCAAACAGAGATGCAGACGGACTTTCACGTATGCCTCTAGATATGGAGCAGTACATGAACAAATGCACCCAGAATGTTGATCCTGATGTGATGAATTGTGTGACACAGGCAGTCAAGGTAAAGTCACAAGAAAGTGAACCATGGCTCTGCCCAGTCACCATTTCCACTCTCATTAGTGAAGCAGACCAAGAAGCCAGCTCTATAGCTGAAATATCAAAGACTGATCTAAAACGAGCTCAAGAAGAAGACTCCGTGATTGGAGAGGTGTTGCGCTATGTGTTGTCAAAACAATGGCCAAGAAGTGTAAAGCAGCAGAACAGTAAAATTGCAGCTTTAGTCAGACAGAAACACAAGCTGTACTTGAAAGATGATGGACTGCTTTACAGGAGAACGGCAACACATGACCAGCTACTCCTACCTCAGAAGTTTCACAAGCTCGTGTTCAAAGAGCTCCATGAAAACATGGGCCATTTAGGGGTAGAGAGAGTGATGAACTTGATAAGAGAGCGTTTTTATTGGGCTCATACGCAAAGAGATGTGGAGCACTACATCACGAAAGTTTGCAGTTGTTTAAAGAACAAACGTCCCAATAAGACAACAAGGGCACCACTGACTAACATTGTCACGACGTATCCATTCGAATTAGTGTCAGTGGATTTCCTGCATTTGGAGAAGTGCAAAGGAGGATATGAGTATATCCTGGTTGTAATGGACCACTTCACTCGTTTTGCCCAGGCTTACCCTTGTCGTAACAAAGCTGCCCACACCGCTGCTGAGAAGATCTTTGGAGATTTTGCCCTCAAGTTTGGTTTCCCCACACGACTCCATCATGATCAGGGAAGAGAGTTCCAAAATAAACTTTTTGCAAAACTCCAAGAGTACAGTGGTGTGCAGGGGTCCCGAACAACGCCCTACCATCCCCAAGGGAATGGGCAGGTGGAACGATTTAATCGTACACTGTTGGCAATGCTCAGAAATGTGCCTGAAGCAGCTAAGGAAGACTGGAAGTCCTCTCTGGCAAAAGTGGTTCATGCCTATAATTGTACGCGTAGTGAAGCTACAGGGTACGCACCATATTTTCTGTTGTTTGGCTGTAGTCCAAAATTGCCTATTGATTTAATGTTTGGCCTCACAACAAGAGAGCAGAGTGTTTCTCAGCAGGACTATGCTGAAAAGTGGAGAGCTACAATGACTGAAGCTTACAAACTCGCTTCTAAAACAGCAAACAAAGAAGGGATGAGAAGTAAAGCACTTTATGATAAAAAGGTTCACGGTGCTGAGTTACTCCCTGGATCCAGAGTATTGGTCCGAAACTTGACCGAAAAAGGTGGGCCATGAAAATTAAGATCATTCTGGGAAGACAAGGTGTATGTCGTGACCCAAAAGAAGTACCCAGACAGTCCAGTATATGAAATCAGACCTGAAAATGGCAAGGGATGCACTCGGGTCATGCACAGAAACCTTTTGCTACCTTGTGACTTTCTTCCCATGGAAACAGTGGAGCATGCCTCTAAGAAAATGAGAGAAAGAGACTCTAAAAGACAAAGGCATATGGACAGACAAAGCGACACGGATGATGAAGATGAAGAGGGTTGGAATGCCATTATCGGATTACGAGCTGGGAAGGATCAAGAGCAGCGTCCACTGAGAGCCGATGCACTGGAGTTCTACCCGCAGAGTGACACTACTCCGGAGGATGAGGACCAGGACCCAGATGACGTCACGCAGGTGCAGCTGGCACCAGAGGTTGACAATCCGGTGGTTCCAGATCCAGCTGAGGCAGACCAGGACCAGAGTGATGAGGTGTCGGAGTCCAGTTCCAGTGACCAGGAGGGACCTGACGAGACTCCTGCTAAAACGTATCCTTCAAGAATAAGAAAACAGCCATTGAGATTGACTTATGATAAGTTAGGCCAACCTTGCACTTCATTGCATTTCATCTGTCTAGAACAAAGGTGTAGAAGCTAAAGATAACTATTGGTCAAACATAAATGTTTTGAAAAGTAACTTGGTAGTTACTGTGATGGTTGATTAAAAAAACTGAAAAAAAGAACAAAAAAATTTAAAAACACAAAAAGAGACTTGCAGAGTGTTACTAAGGCACAGGCACCACACTAAGGTTTATTTGGTAGGTTATGACTAGATTGAGTACCCTTACTCTCAGGAAAGATGCAGATACCCACCATGATGGATGGAGCGGTTGAAGGTTATAGTGCACAAAGACCTCTTCTGCAAATGTATTGCATGGAATAGGAGATACATGCTGTACTATGGACAATTACCAGTTTGCATCTTTATGGACTTTAATGAACTCTGACTCCTGTTTAGTGATACCCTACTTACATGTAATACATGATTACCAAATATGAAATGACAGAAGAAAAGAGAAAAAAAAACAGTTTTTTTAAGAAAGGTGTAATGTCGGGACGACATTAACTTCTTGAGGGGTGAGTGTAGGAAAATGTTAATTTTGGACGACCTCTAGTAAACCCTCAGAAACAGTGTGGATTAGATGCTAATGGCAAATATAAATATTCTTAATAAATGTACCTAAGAGACTATAATTTAATGATTAATAGTAAATGGGAGCATTTATAGGGAATGTATTAAAGGACTGAATATGCACTGTCTAGATATGAACTGTCAGTGAAAGCAGTAGCGTTGCTGCGCCACAGGTGGCGCTCAGTAATGACAAGACACTGTGTAGTGTTAGAGCACAATAGAAGAAGAGTAGTGTGTGTTCCAGAGAATGTTAGAGAGAGTGTTATGAACAAGATGGTGTCTAGCGATGTGCTGTGTAATTGTGGGCCGTGCCGTGTGTGCTGAGAAGTTAATAAACGGTCGCTGCAAAGTCTAACAGCTTGGCTCAATCATCCTTCCTCCCCTTCGCCCCTCCTGGGTGTAACATGTGGCGTGTGTGCTTTATATTGTCTGTCTTTCTTTGCCTGTTCATTCCTTTTTTCCCTCTTTTTTCCCCCTTCTCTTTTCTCCACCCATTTCCTGCTTATCTCTCCACGTCTTTGCTTCAGTTAACCACATTTCTACAGCAGTTTTCTAACTGCAACTGCATCAACATTTTTTTTATAAATATTCAGTGAATCACTAAATCTATTTGTTAAAAAATGCACAGGTTTGATCCTACTTTAAGATCACTCTTGAATAAACTTCAGCATTTGATAGAATCATTAAGATGAAATGGGTATTCTGTAATCACACCATGTCACATTAAAAAACAATAAAATAAACACACATATAGCTTCAAAGTTTGCAATTTTTGCTTAAAAATGTGTAAATATTTTTGCTTTTAACTTAAAATATTACAATATATGGTTACATAAGTGCTTAAATACAATGTGGATGCTTTTACATGTTCCTACTGTACGTATATCTATGTAGTGAATGAACTTTCAGCAACCAACAAGTTTCTTTTTCACTTCTTTTTGTATAGAAACTTTAAATTGGTGTTAAATTTAGGTTATTCCAAATAATATGGATTGCTTTGAAGTTACTTTGAAGACTTAATTTGGTTATAAATCGGCTTTAAAGATTAAAAATTCACCTAAAAGATGCAGTCCCTATGTTTGACCACAAGATGGAGGCAGTTTTCATCTGCACTCCCAGAAGAGGAAACTCAGGGATGTCACGAAGGCCCAGGGTCTCAACTCTAAGATGGCGGCTAAAGGGCACTTGTTTTAAGTGGACTTAAGATGGTGTCGCTCGGCTGATCTTACACATGTGCAGTGTAAAGCTGTTTAGTGACACACGGATGTGGGCATGTTCGTTCTCGCAACAGCGAAGCACGCCTTGGTTTTCAAAAGCGGGAGATCTTAACTCTCCTTAAAACTTTATTCACTGAAGACTAGTTTACACAATGGTCAGTTCAATTTATTTCCACAGGGATCCAGGCCTATTTTAATTATTCAGCGTGTAATCACGCTTCTTAACGTTCTATGACACGGTGGTGGCATCAGCCATCACTTTTGGAGTGGTCTGCTGGGGCAGTGGCATTACTGCAGCCGATAGGAAGAGACTGAACAAACTGATCAAGAAAGCTAGCTCTGTCCTGGGGCAGCGCCTTGATCCGGTGGAGGAGATAGGAGAGAGAAGG
This sequence comes from Pholidichthys leucotaenia, assembly GCA_020510985.1. Taxonomy (NCBI): domain Eukaryota; kingdom Metazoa; phylum Chordata; class Actinopteri; order Cichliformes; family Pholidichthyidae; genus Pholidichthys; species Pholidichthys leucotaenia. The sequence goes on from CM035847.1 coordinate 227,882,470, forward strand.
ACGGTGGCTAAACTGTCATCTCTGCTGGAGTCCGAGTTCCACCCTATGCAGGACATACTGAATGCACTGAGGAGCTCATTTAGCAGCAGACTACATCATCCCAGGTGCACAACCGAGAGGTTTCGCAGGTCCTTCCTACCAACGGCTGTCAGACTGTACAACCTAAGCAGGGCTGCTCGCAGAGATAGCAAAAAGACGTAACAACCTAATAGTTTTTTGAATGCAAAAGATGCAATAGTCTTACACAATGGTCCCCTCCGGCATACAACTAGGAAAATACCGGTCACTATGGAGGGCGAGAATATGTATGGGCACATAATCATACCATGTAGGATAACTAAGTAGACGGTTATGCTGTTTCATCCCATCCAGCAACAATGCTCTGCACTGTGTGTGTTTATATATTTACATATTTATTCCATCTAGCTACAATGCTCCGCACTGGGTGTGTTTATATTTATATATCTATATATTTATTCCATCTAGCTACAATGCTCCGCACTGTGTGTTTATATATCTACATATTATTCCATCTAGCTACATTGCTCCGCACTGTGTGTGTTTATATATTTACATATTTATTCCACCTAGCTGCAATGCTCCGTACTGTGGGTGTTTATATATTTACATATTTATTCCATCTAGCTACAATGCTCCGCACTGTGTGTTTATATACTCATATACTGTATTTGTGACTGGCGAGTCAGGGTGCAGAAACTTGGTGGAGAACGGCGCAGACGGCGCCGGTAAAATCCAGGTTGAGCTGTGGCTGTAGATTGGCCATGGTGCGTTGGAGCGGTGAGAGGAAATAGACGATCTTTAGTCCCTCAGGCCCGTGCAGAGGCGTTGGAGCGGCGGGAGGGAATAGACGATCTTTTGTTCCTCAGGCTCATGCAGCTGCGTTGGGGCGGTGTGAGGAAGTAGACGATCGCCGTCCCTCGGGCTCGTGGAGGCGCGTTGGAGCGGTGCGAGGCAATAGACGATCTTTGTGCCCCGGGCTCGTGCAGCTGCTTTGGAGCGGTGAGAGGGAGGAGACGATCGTTGTCGCTCGTGCGGCCATGGTGCGTTCAGTTCCACGCGCTGCGCTCCCCGTCGGCCCTGGAGGTTGCCGTCTGGGGAGAGGACGAGGTGCGTGCGCTCTCTGTGAGAGCGGCCGGTCCAGCGTGGTTGTGCAGATCTCAGGCGAGGGTCGCGCCATGACGTTTTCTGCAGTTTACCCGGTCGTGGGTGATGTCCGGAGAACGGCTCGCCTGTGTTGGCTCCGCGTCGAAGTCTCCCTGAAGCCGCAGGGAGGGGGAACCAGTAGGCCGCTGCGACGGAGCATTCATGCCCGGGTGTTGCGTTCGCTGGCCGCTCGTTTTTTTCAGCGTCGGTTCGCCAGCGTGGCCATCCAAAACAGAAGGCTGCATTGCACAAACGTGTGCGTCTTCAAGGGGCCACCAACGCAGCTGTGTGGTTGTCCAGCTCGGAAGGTTGCTTTCGCACAAAACGTGTGCGTGTTCGAGGGGTCACCAGTGAAGCGGCATGGAAAAATAAGCAGCAGTGCTGTGGTTTTAAGCAGGTTTTATTATATCATGTCGCCTTCACGGGATCCCCTCTCCGGTGCATAGTGGAGCAGCCCGGAACGGGATCCCTAAGCTCTCAGAGAAGGAGAGGAGGACACGTGTGTGTCTACCAGTTGCAGGATCAGAGTGAGAGAAGAAGAGAGAGATTGCGTTACAGAGTTGCACCTTAAATACTTGATCATAACAATACATCAAAAAGACATACCCCACAGTCTAGAATGATCAAAGGGACAACAGAACAGGCAGGAGGTATTTGCATTTGTAAGCCATACATCACAATGGGCAGATTAGCTAGACCTCGCTCTAAGTGCAAGACAAAGAGGCTAACAAGCACATCTACATATTGATCTGAGTCTCTAGGTCACAGTAAGGACAGGATGCATGAGTACAAAGGATGAAAGGCATCGATTAACATCACATAGGTGAGACAGAAGAAACTCGTCTACCTGTAGACATTAATACACCAAAGCACATCTAAGATGCTCAGAAAAAGCATAGTAAGGACAAGCCATATGCACACTATACAGAATGGCGCATTACATCACAACACATGCATGTTTGCATCACAAATACATGAATGGCACACTGCTTCTCAGTAATGCAGCAGAAAAACAGAAAAGAGGGCTGAGTGTCCTTAGTCTGTTGTGGGGTTAAAACGAACCGCCACACATATGTATATTAGCTGCTCTTGCTTGCTTGTTTTTTTTCTTGCCTTCTGATTGTTGCTCTGAGTGTTGCTATCCCTGTGCTGTTGCAATCCTGGAATTTCCCCGTTGTGGGACTAATAAAGGCTTATCTTATCTTATCTTATCTTAAGCATGCATTAAACAACAAACAGAAATGACTGAGCAGAGTGAAGTGGGGGCATTCCCTCCTCCCTCTCGCTATCAGTGCACACACACACACACACACACACACACACACACACACACACACACACACACACACACAATGTACTGCCCAGAGAGTGGGGGAAGAGTGGTTGAATCCCCTCCCCCCCCCCCGGAGGAAATTCAGCCTAGCAGATCTATTTTCCAACAAATTACACACTCTCAGGACCAGGAAATTCATCCCCACAGATCCATTTTTGCAAAAATTCAGTCATATATTTCACCTTTGGGTCACTCATGCCGGAGCAGTCCTGTTTGGGATTTGACTTATAAGTCCCCATATTTATTTATGACCGATACAACCGGCAGCTATCACAAAACGTCTTAAGTACCTAGTATGACGCGTTCTATTATTGACCACTGGTTACCGCCAGTGCGTCTCACTGTGCAGACCTTGTCCCCAAACCCGTTAAACAGGTACTGTACACAGTCTTCAATTTAGTCCTGCCATGAGATTGACTCGCCAGACTCTAGAATTCCACAGGACAGAACCTGCTGGATATGCACAGATATCGGTCTATCAAAGTGAAATATATGACTAATCTTACCACAAAGATCTGCAAGACATGATAAATTTTTACTTACTCAGATTTTGGAGGCTTCTAAGACGGTTCATTGGGATGATGTGTCACGACTCCGACGATTCACGTCTCACATCGCCTGAGAGGCGGAAAGAGCCAAATTCCATTTGGAGTGATCAATCCACGTCACCGATCAGAGATCAGTGATCAATCATTCCACTTCTGACACTAAGGAATGTAACCAAATTTTATCTAAATACCTTTAAGGTCCTGAGAAAATAATCAGACAAATCTGCCATGTTGAATTCCTTTTTATTACTGGTGGCAGGAGAGGAGCGGAGAAACAGCGTGCCTGAAGTTTCTGCCCTGCTCTGCCCAAACAAAGTAGGCATCTCCTTTTAAAGGCTCCCCCAGAGAAAAAGCAACAGTGTTTTTATGACCCTCTGGAATGTGTTAGGAGGCAGAGGGTGACATAATGTCCGGCTCAGGAGACACACACGCAGGCTCAGAGTAGATTTAACAGCGTTTATTAATACACAGGTATGAGTGGATGCGTGTGTGAGATATGAGGATGTCTTGTGGGAGAACTTCGGTAAGCAGGCAGCAGAGCAGATCACCGTATAGCCGGGCAACCCTATAATGAGAAAGCAGAGGGACAAGGTAACGGGCACCACAATAATACTGGCCTGAAGGAATGACTGCTGCTTACTTGTTATGGCAGGTGGCTGGCGCTGGCAAGGAGAGTACCCAGGAGACAGAGACCTGCTGCGCTTGTGCGAGGATGAGGACGGCGTGGCGAAGGGGAAAAAGTCCGCCGCCGGGGAATCCACCTGTGCACAGGGGAAAGGACTGAAGAGAAAGGTAAGTTGCTTACTTGGAGCATTGTCTTGCTGATCTTGGGGGTTCCAATGGCGAAGACGAGCTGAAGGGAACAGACGGCTTCAGGCCGAGGCACAGGGCTGAGTGGGTTAAATAGTCTGCCGCTGACGAGCCGCAGGTGTGCGTGCAGCAGGAGCCAATGATGACTGGCGAGTCATGACAGTACTCCCCCCCCAAGCAGCGCCTCCTGGCGCTGGCTTGTCCGGGTGCGTCCGATGGAACATCGTGATGAGACTCTTGTCCAGCACAAAGGACGGGCGTACCCACTGCCTCCATTCAGGGCCGAAACCCTCCCAGTCCACCAGATACTGCAACCCGCGACCTCGGTGCCGAGAGTCCAAGATGGCAGTGACTCTCCAGGCCGGATGGCCATCGATCATCAAGGGCGCGGAGGCGCTGCGGGCGGGGGGCAGAGGGGATCGGACACCACAGGTTTGACTTTGGAGACGTGGAAGGTGGGGTGAATACGGAGGGGAGGAGGAATAGCCACACGCACAGCCACCGGATTAATGATCTTGGTGATGGTGAAGGGACCGATAAAACGTTGGGCCAGCTTCTTTTTCTCACCCTTCAGATTGACGTTGTGGGCGGACACCCAAACTTGCTGCCCCACTCGGTAGGCAGGCGCAGGTCTCCTGTGACGGTTCGCCGTGGTGCTGTTGCGCGCTGCTGTCCGCTGGAGTGCGTCACGGGTCTTGGACCAAAGGCTCCGGCACCGCCGGAGGTGCGCCTGGACGGAGGGAATGGCCAGCTCACCCTCCTGTGCCGGGAACAATGGCGGGTCGTACCCCAGGGACGCCTTGAAGGGGGACATACCTGTAGAAGATGACTGAGTGGAGTTGTGGGCGTATTCCACCCAGGCCAGATGCGAGCTCCAAGAGGCCGGGTTGGAAGTGGTGACGCAGCGGAGGGCAGCCTCCAGCTCCTGGTTGGCCCGTTCGCACTACCCATTGGACTGTGGGTGATGGCCGGAGGAGAGGCTTACTGTGGCTCCCAGGGTGTTACAAAAGGACTTCCATACCTCAGAGACAAATTGGGGCCCACGATCTGAGACGACGTCAGCTGGTATCCCATGTAATCTGACAACGTGCTGGACCAAGAGGTCCGCTGTCTCCCGGGCTGTAGGGAGACCCCGCAGTGGCACGAAATGGGCGGCCTTGGAAAAGTGGTCGACGATGGTCAGAACTGTGTCGTTGGTGTTGTAGGTGGGGAGACCAGTGACGAAGTCGAGGGCTATGTGGGACCAGGACCTGCCTGGGATCGGCAGAGGATGGAGCAGACCAGCGGGGGGGGGGGGGGGGCGTTACCTGACTTTCCGGTGGCACAGGCAGGGCAGGCCCGGACGTAGTTGGCGGCGTCCTTCTGTAGACCCGGCCACCAAAAAGAACGCTGGAGAAGGTCGACCAACCGGGAAACCCCAGGGTGACAGGCGAACTTAGAGGTGTGGGCCCAGTGGATAACCTCCCCCCGGACCGAAGATGGAATGAACAGCCTCCCCTCCGGTCCGCCGCCAGGGTCAGGTTCAGTCTCCTGCGCCTTCCGGATCCAGTCTTCGATGGCCCAAGACATGGCCCCCACAACACACGAGCTGGGCAGAATGGTGTGCTCTGACTTCTCGTTCGCCTCAGGGGAAAATTGCCTGGAAAGGGCGTCCGGCAGACCATTCTTAGAACCAGGGCGGTACGTGATGGTAAATCTAAAACGGGCAAAGAACAAGGACCAACGCGCCTGGCGGGCATTCAGATGCTTGGCAGTTCTTAGGTACACCAAGTTCTTATGATCCGTTAGAACGTTGAACGGCAGAGAAGACCCCTCCAGCCAATGGCGCCACTCCTGCAGGGCGAGCTTGATGGCCAGAAGCTCCCTGTCACCGATGTCATAGTTACGTTCGGCCGGTGACAGGCGCCGAGAGAAGTAAGCGCAGGGTCGTTTGGATCCGTCGACCAGTGACCGCTGAGACAGCACTGCCCCCACTCCTGTGTCCGACGCGTCGACCTCCACCAAACACTGCAGCACGGGATCGACCTGGGTGAGGACCCGGGAGGAAGAGAACTCAGTCTTGAGTGCCTGGAAAGCCGCCGCAGCGCCCTCGGTCCACCGGAAGGGGGTCTTTGGCAAGGTGAGGTGGGTCAAGGGGCCGACGATGGCGCCGAAATTGGGGACGAAGCGACGGTAAAAGTTGGCGAATCCTATGAATTGCTGGACCTGCTTTCTGGACATCGGAGTTGGCCAGTCGACCACCGCTTTGACTTTTGCAGGGTCCGGGAGGACTTGGTCGTGGGAGATGACAAAACCCAGGAAGGAGGTGGTCTTGGCATAGAATTCACATTTTTCGGCCTTCACATACAACCTGTTCTCCAATAGGCGCTGCAGGACCCGCCTCATGTGGACCCGGTGTTCATCCCGTGACCTGGAGAAGATTAGTATGTCGTCCAGGTACACAAACACGAACAGACCAAGGAAGTCGCGGAGGACGTCATTTATGAGGCGTTGGAAAACTGCAGGGGCATTGGTTAACCTGAATGGCATCACCAGATACTCAAAATGGCCAGTCGGAGTTCGGAAGGCCGTTTTCCACTCATCTCCCTCCCGGATACGGACGAGGTCGTAGGCACTACGGAGGTCCAGTTTGGGAAACCAGGTCGCCCCCTGGAGGGAGTTTAAGGCGGTGTCCACCAGTGGCAGGGTGTAGCGGTCCTTCTCCGTGATGTCGTTAAGGGCCCGGTAATCGATTCAGGGACGGAGAGACCCATCCTTCTTCGAGACAAAGAAGAACCCTGCGCCAAGTGGAGACGAAGAAGGGCGGATGATTCCTGCGCTGAGCGAATCCTTGAGATAAGCGTCCATCACCTCCCTCTCCGGCGCTGACAGGCTGTATAAACGCCCCGAGGGTAAGGGAGCCCCCGTGCGGATGTTAATGGTGCAATCATAGGGCCGATGAGGGGAAGGGACATCGCCCTGGACTTACTGAAGACTTGGCCCAGGTCGTGAAACTCTGAGGGCACCAGAGAGAGATCCGGAGGTGTGGCGTCCTTGGCCAGAGGGGGAGCGGACGGGGCGCATGCTGCGGACTGAAGGCAGGTGCCCATACAGAACGAGCTCCAGACGGCGATCCTTCCAGCCTGCCAGTCCAGAACCGGGTTGTGTAGGCGCAGCCAGGGGTAGCCTAAGATGACCGGAGAGACAGAGGAGGACAGGACATATAGGACAATATCCTCCCGATGGTTACCTGAGACAATGATGGGAGTTGGCTGGGTCCGATGCATTACTCGTCCGAGTGGGGTGTGTGAGGGGGTGACCAGGTTGAGCGGAGTTTGCAGAGGGTGACAGGGAATGCCCAATTGGGTTGCCAGGCTCTTAGAAATAAAACTCTGCTCTGCTCCTGAGTCCACCAGTGCATGAGTAATGTGCCCCATGGAGTTGTGACAAAAACGGACGGGCAAAGAGAGTCTTGTGAGGGGTTTTGTCTGGTTAGAGTCCGCGAGGCCCCCTACAGTGACTCGCGGACCTCCCCGTTTGGCTTCTCCGGACAACTCTCCACGGTGTATTGGCTGCCTCCGCAGTACATGCACAGGCCCAACTTCCAGTGGCATTGTTTCTCTGCTGGAGGGAGCTTTGACCGGCCTACCACCATTGCCTCCGACTCCTCGGAGGACTCCGGTGGCGGCAACGCCAGGGGGCGAGCTTGAGGTGTGCGCGTGGAGCCTCCTCGCGAGCGGTTGGTCGACTTCCGCTCGGAGGAACGCTCGCGCAACCTGTTATCTAAGCTAATTGCTACGGAGATTAGCTCCACAAGAGTCTCCAGGAGATCTTGACCAGCCAATTCATCCCTCAGACCGGAGCTGAGGCTGCGGAGAAAGATGGTGTAGTCCGCCGCCGACCGGCTTCCCTGCTGGAGAGCAAGGAGACGGTCGGTTAGGACGCCATCGTGCTGAGCGTGATCAAACACCTCGAGGAAGTTTTGCACGAACTGGTTATAGGAGAGGTTCGCGTAACTGGACTTCGCCATTACGGCATAAGCCCAGGTTAGCACTCGCCCCTCCAGGAGATTACCTATGTAACCAATCCGGCTGTGGTCTGAGGGGAAGTCCCCGGGAACGCGCATGAACACCGACTCACACTGCATAATAAAACCCCGAGCTCCGCCAAGTTTCCCGTTAAAACGGGCCGGAGTCGGGATTGGTGTGAGCCGGGTCGGCGTTCCCGCGGAAGACTGACCGGCCACCGGAGCAGCAGGAGCTAACCCTCCCTGGGGAGCCGGGGGGAACGCCTGCTGGGGGTCCAGGCGGTCTAACCGGTGAGTAATTGAAGTTAACTGATTTAAAATTACCTGCTGTTGGTGAGCTATTAAGTCTACTCGAGCCTCGAGAGTGGAAAGACGGCGTGCGAGCCCGCTGTCTGCCAAGCTGCTCTGCTGAAGCCATACTGACATAATGTCCGGCTCAGGAGACACACACGCAGGCTCAGAGTAGATTTAACAGCGTTTATTAATACACAGGTATGAGTGGATGCGTGTGTGAGATATGAGGATGTCTTGTGGGAGAACTTCGGTAAGCAGGCAGCAGAGCAGATCACCGTATAGCCGGGCAACCCTATAATGAGAAAGCAGAGGGACAAGGTAACGGGCACCACAATAATACTGGCCTGAAGGAATGACTGCTGCTTACTTGTTATGGCAGGTGGCTGGCGCTGGCAAGGAGAGTACCCAGGAGACAGAGACCTGCTGCGCTTGTGCGAGGATGAGGACGGCGTGGCGAAGGGGAAAAAGTCCGCCGCCGGGGAATCCACCTGTGCACAGGGGAAAGGACTGAAGAGAAAGGTAAGTTGCTTACTTGGAGCGTTGTCTTGCTGATCTTGGGGGTTCCAATGGCGAAGACGAGCTGAAGGGAACAGACGGCTTCAGGCCGAGGCACAGGGCTGAGTGGGTTAAATAGTCTGCCGCTGACAAGCCGCAGGTGTGCGCGCAGCAGGAGCCAATGATGACTGGCGAGTCATGACAGAGGGGGGAGGACAGGAGGAAAACAGAGAGACACTTATGCAGTTTATGTCCTAATACAGTTACAATAGGCAGTTTACAGAAACAGTTCATATCCGGATATAAGAACAATTCATATATTGAGACACACTTATCAGAATCAGAATCAGCTTTATTGGCCAAGTATGCACAACACATACAAGGAATTTGACTTTGGCTAAAAACTTGCTCTCATTGTTCAGGTGGAGGATTTAAATAAGGATTCAATGACAACAGAGTATGTACAGTAAATTACAGTCTGTCCACGTTTCTATAAAAGTATGCCAATATATACAGGAATATATGCAGTTATTTACTCAGACTAACCACACTTTGCAGAAATATATGAAAAAATATACAGTCACACAGTATTTCAATGTGAACTCAGATTCAGTGATATAATGTGAATGAAGTAAAAAGCAGTGTGAGAGTTATGTGCAATGTAATAATGGATGAAAAGTCATGAGTACAGCAACAGGTAGGACTAGGTGAATGTTAGGAGTTCATCAGAGTGATGGCTTGAGGAAAGAAACTGTTCCTGTGACGGGTGGTTTTGACCTTCAGTGATCTGTAATGACGACCAGAAGATAGAAGTTCAAACAGTTTATGGCCGGGGTGTGATGGGTCAGCACAGATGTTTACCGCCCGTTTCCTGGTTATGGACCGATATAAGTTCTCAATGGAGGGTAGGTCGGTACCAATGATCCTCTCCGCAGACTTAATGATCCGCTGCAGTCTGGTCTTGTCCTGTTTAGTGGCAGATCCAAACCAGACAGTGATGGAAAAGCAGAGGACAGATTGGATGATGGCGGTGTAGAAGACAACCAGCAGCTCCTGAGGCAAATCAAACTTCTTGAGCTGACGCAGAAAAAACAACCTCTGCTGGGCCTTTTTCCGGACAGTGTCTATATGGGAGGACCACTTCAGGTTCAGGGAGATTGTGGTACCCAGAAACTTGAAGGAGTCCACAGTGGACACTGTGCTGTTGAGGATGGTGAGTGGGGGGAATGAAGGGGGGTATCGCCTGAAATCCACAGTTATCTCCACCGTTTTGGCTGGGTTAAGTTCAAGATGGTTCTGGCTGCACCAGAGGATCAGCTGCTCCACCTCCCGCCTGTATGCAGACTCATCATCATCCCGGAGCAAACCGATGACTGTGGTGTCGTCCGCAAACTTCAGGAGCTTCACCGAAGGGTCCTCTGAGGTGCAGTCGTTGGAGTAGAGGGAGAAGAACAGTGGGGAAAGGACACATCCTTGGGGGGCGCCAGTACTAATTTTTCGGGAGCTGGATGTAAATCTCCCTAGCTTCACCTGTAGCCACCTGTCAGTCAGAAAGCTGGAGATCCACTGGCAGGTGGAGGGGGGGCACCTTGAGCTGGAAGAGATTCTGATGAAGAATGCCTGGGATGATGGTGTTGAACGCTGAGCTGAAGTCGACAAACAGGATCCTGGCGTACGTCCCTGGGGAGTCGAGATGTTGCAGGATGTAGTGTAGTCCCATATTCACTGCATCATCCACTGACCTGTTTGACCGGTAGGCAAACTGCAGTGGGTCCATCAGGGGGCCTGTGATGACCTTCAGGTGGTTCAGCACCAATCTCTCCAAGGATTTCATGACCACAGAGGTCAGGGCAACAGGTCTGTAGTCGTTTAATCCTGTAACAGAGGGTTTCTTGGGAACTGGAATGATGATGGAGCGTTTGAAGCAGGAAGGCACTTCACGCAGCTCCAGTGATCTGTTAAAGATCCGGGTGAAGATGGGGGCCAACTCGTTGGAGCAGACTCTCAGGCAGGACGGAGACACACCATCAGGTCCTGCAGCCTTCTTGATCTTTTGTCTCTGAAAGACCCGGCGCACCTCCTCTTCACAGATCGTTAGTGCTGGTGGGAGGTCAGAGTGGAGAAGGGATGTAGTTCCTGGGGCTGCAGATAATCCTTTTGTGTGGGTGGGAGGTGAGAACTGTAGGTTCTTTTCAAACCTGCAGTAAAAGCTGTTTTAGGTTGTTAGCCAGCTGGAGGTTTTCCACAGGGTGGGGGGATGGTCTCCTGTAGTTGGTGATATTCTGCAGGCCTCTCCAGATAGAAGCAGAGTTATTGGCTGAGAAGTTTTTTTGTAACTTCACACTGTAGCTCCTCTTAGCAAACATTATAAAACATATGATCCCTAGTTACTCAACAAACTTGTCACGCCTCGCCGCTCATCAGCGGCGCCAGCTGCACACACACCTGCACGCACACCTGCACCTCGTCAGCGGCGAGGGATTTAAGCCGCCTCGCCCTGGGCTTCGGCCTGAAGCCGTCTGCTCTCATCGGCTGAGTGGAAGACAGCCTTCCGTACCCCGAACGGCCATTTCGAGTACCTGGTTATGCAGTTCGGGTTGACCAACGCTCCAGCCGTCTTTCAGCGCCTTATAAATGATGTCCTCCGGGACTTCATCGGCCTGTTTGTGTTCGTCTACCTGGATGACATCCTCATCTTCTCCAGATCCAGGGACGAGCACCGGGTCCATGTGAAGCGGGTCCTCCAGAGGCTGCTGGAGAACCGGTTGTATGTCAAGGCTGAGAAGTGTGAGTTTTACGCTAAAACAACGTCCTTCCTCGGGTTTGTCATCTCCCACGACCAGGTGCTTCCGGACCCAGCGAAGGTGAAGGCGGTGGTGGAATGGCCCACTCCTACATCAAGAAAACAAGTACAACAGTTTATTGGGTTCGCCAATTTCTACCGCCGCTTTGTCCCGAACTTTGGTACCATCGTCGGCCCTCTGACCCGCCTCACGTCTCCTAAGGTTCTGTTCTGGTGGACTGAAGAGGCCGCGGCTGCTTTCCAGGCACTGAAGGCGGAGTTCTCCTCCTCCCGGGTCCTCAGCCAAGTCGATCCCTCGCTGCAATGCATCGTGGAGGTGGATGCTTCGGACACAGGGGTGGGGGCTGTGTTATCTCAGTGGTCACCTGATGACGGAATCAAACGGCCCTGCGCCTTCTTCTCTCGGCGCTTGTCTCCGGCGGAACGAAATTATGACATGGGGGACAGAGAGCTCCTCGCCATCAAGCTAGTGCTGCAGGAGTGGCGTCACTGGCTAGAGGGGGCGGCCCTGCCGTTCGTGGTTCTAACCGACCACAAGAACCTGGAATATTTAAGATCTGCCAAGCATCTGAATGCCCGCCAGGCGCGTTGGTCCTTGTTCTTCGCCAGGTTCTGCTTCAACATCACCTTCAGGCCTGGCTCCAAGAACGGCCTGCCTGATGCCCTCTCTAGGCAATTTGCCCCTGAGGCGTCTGAGGACGCAGCCCACACCATCTTGCCCAGGTCGTGCATCGTGGGAGCCATCACTTGGGACATTGAAAGTAAGATCCGGAAGGTGCAGGAATCGGAACCAGACCCTGGCGGCGGACCGGAGGGGAGGCTTTTTGTGCCGTCCACGGTCTGGGGGGAGGTCATCCACTGGCTGCACACATCGAAGCTCACCTGCCACCCTGGTTCCTCCCGGATGATTGACTTACTTCAACGATCCTTCTGGTGGCCGGGTCTGCGGAAGGACGCTGCCCGCTACGTCCGGGCCTGCCCCGTCTGCGCCACCAGTAAATCAGGAAATGCCCCTCCAGGGGGTTTGCTCCAGCCTCTGCCCGTCCCTGGCAGGCCCTGGTCGCATATGGCCCTGGATTTCGTCACCGGTCTCCCGGTCTCTAACACCTTCGACACAGTCCTGACCATTGTTGATCGTTTCTCCAAGGCTGCTCACTTCATCCCATTACGAGGGCTTCCATCTGCCTTGGAGACGGCGGACCTCCTTATCCAGTACGTGGTCAGGTTGCACGGGATTCCGGTGGACGTGGTCTCGGACCGGGGTCCCCAGTTTTCCTCAGAGGTTTGGAGGTCCTTCTGCAACGCCCTGGGAGCCAAGGTAAGCCTCTCCTCCGGCCATCACCCCCAAACCAACGGGCAGTGTGAGCGGACCAATCAGGAGCTGGAGGCTGCGCTCCGCTGTGTCACAACATCCAAGCCTGCATCCTGGAGCACCCATCTCGCCTGGGTTGAGTACGCCCATAACACCGCCCGCTCTTCTGCCACTGGGATGTCCCCATTTAAGGCGTCCCTAGGCTACGACCCCCCTCTGTTCCCTACGCAGGAGAGTGGGGTAACTGTCCCCTCAGTTCGGGCGCACCTCAGGCGGTGCCGCTCCATCTGGGCGTCGGCGCGCAATGCGCTTTTACGCACGGCGGAGTGCAACAAGTCTACGGCGGACCGGCACAGAAGACCTGCTCCAGCCTACCAGGTAGGCCAACGTGTCTACGTGTCTACCCAGGACGTCATTTTAAAGGGTGAGAGGAGAAAGTTGGCACAGCGTTTCATGGGCCCATACCCCATTACCAGGATCATCAACCCGGTGGATGTGCGTGTGGCTATTCCCCCCTCCCTCCGCATCCATCCCACCTTCCACGTATCCAAGGTGAAGCTGGCAGTCTCCAACCCCCTTTGCCCTCCTCCTGCTGCGCAGCCCGTGCCCCAGATGATTGGTGGTCATCCGGCCTGGCCAGTCTTTTCCATCCTGGACTCCCAGCGCCGGGGTCGCGGGTTGCAGTACTTGGTGGACTGGGAGGGCTATGGACCTGAACATAGGCAATGGGCACCCTCGTCGTTTGTGTTGGATCCATCTCTCATCACTGAGTTCCACCGAGCGCACCCGGAGAAACCATCGCCAGGAGGCGCTGCTAGAGGGGGGAGTACTGTCACGCCTCGCCGCTCATCAGCGGCACCAGCTGCACGCACACCTGCACCTCGTCAGCGGCGAGGGATTTAAGCCGCCTCGCCCTGGGCTTCGGCCTGAAGCCGTCTGCTCTCATCGGCTACTCTTGCTGCAAGGAATCCCCTTCAACAAGCAAGATCGCAAGTAAGCATCCTTACCTTCTTCTTCCAGTTCTCCTCCCCTGTGCACAGGTGGATTTCCCGGCGGCAGACCACATTCCCCAGCCATCTCCTCCTCGCTGCTGCTTCAGGCGCTCCGGGTTGCTGTCTACCGGGCTACGCCCTTGCTACGCCAGTCACCTGCCCGAACCAAGTAAGCCAGTAGCCATTATCTCATCTCCTGTGTTGGTGTGGTGCCCGTTACCCTTCTCCCTCTGCTTCTCCCATAGGGTTGTCTGGCTGTACGGTTTCCTGTCCCTGTGCCTGACGCAGACGCCACCACCAATACATTACCATCTCACATACACGCACTCATACACACTTGTTGTTAATAAAGCTATTGAATCTACCCTGAGCCTGCGTGCGTGTCTCCTGAGCCGTGCACTATGTCAAAACTAAATGCACAGGCAGTAATTAGTGCATAGACAGTAAATTTCCACCACAGAGTCCCTGTTGCACTCTGTAGCGAAGTCATCCACTGGGGGCACACTGAACATTTTGCCTGTCACCCGTGGGATGGGGGGAGGGTGCTGACCATTGACATCATCAGGCGAGCGTTTTGGTGGCCTACGTTATGGCGGGACGTGCAGGAGTATGTTAAATCCTGTCAGATGTGTGCCCCAAACAAATCCTCCTCCACCCCCCACCCCCCGGTCTTCTTCACCTCCTCCCCATTCCCAGTCAGCCTTGGTCCCACATTGCCATGGATTTTGTCACTGGTCTTCCCCCTTCCCATGGCAACACTGTAATTTTTACCATCATGGACAGGTTCTCCATGGTTCCCCTTCCAAAGCTGCCGTCTGCCGTCAAGACAGCGGAGCTCCTTTCCTACCATGTCATCAGGCTTCATGGCATCCCTACAGCCATTGTGTCTGACCAGGGTCCGCAGTTCACTTCACGGGTCTGGAAGTCCTTCTGCCATTCTCTTGGTACCACCGTCAGCCTCACCTCCGGCTATCATGCCCAGAGCAATGGGCAGGCTGAGTGTACCAACCAGTCCCTGGAGGCTGCCCTTCATTGTGTGGCAGCTGAAGACCCCGCTTAATGGAGCTCCCATCTCACTTGGGTGGAATACTCCCTAAATTCCACGGTCTCCTCGGCTACAGGCCGGTCACCATTCGAAGCGTCCGTGGGCTACAGCCCCCCCCCCCACACACACACACGTTCTATGGTTGAGAGAGAGGTTGCGGTGCCGTCTGTGGGGGCTCACTTCGCTGCCGCCAGGCCTGGAGATCCACCAGAGCGGCACTTCAGCGTGCCACCGAGCGCAATCAGCGCTACGCTGACCGCAAGAGGGTTCCGGTGCCGAGTTACAGAAAGGGACAGCAGGTTTGGGTAGCCGCGGACCAGGTTCCACTGAAGACGGATTGTTGCAAACTCACCCCCCAGTTCATGGGTCCCTTTCCTGTCACCGGGAACGTTGGCAACTCTGCTGTTCAGCTCCAGCTTCCATGGACGCTCCGTGCGCAGCCTACCTTCCATGTCTCCAAAGTTAAGCCTCTCTCTTCCAGCCCTCTCTGACCTCCCCCAAAGCCCCCCCCCCCTCCAAGGTCCTGGATGGATACGTCACTCACACTGTTAGGGAGATTTTGGACATACGACGGCAGGGTCAGGGTTTCCAATACTTGATCGACTGAGAGGGCTATGGACCAGAGCATCGTTCATGGGTCCCTTGGTCCAAGATTCACGACAAGGGGATGGTCTGAGACTACCACCGGGCTCACCCGGAGAAGACTGGGCGACCGCCAGGAGGCGTTCCTTGAAAGGTTGGTAGAGCAAATGCAGGGGCAAAGTCTTTGCTGGCCTGTCATCATTTTGAAAGGCAAGACCCCAGTAGCTTCATGGGGTGGGGCTCGGATTGCCATCGAGTCCAGGGGCAGTTTTACATCCCAGTCTTTTTGGTGTGGTGAAACGTGCTTTTTCAGTATGTTGATCACAGTTCTGTGCACTCTTTCAACCTGTTCAGACGATTGTGGGTGGTGACTAATGTGGAAGTTAGCTTTAACTCCCAAGGTTTCGCACAGCTGTTGCATGACTTCAGCTGTGAAAAGGGTACCACGGTCAGAGTTGATTCGGCTTGGCAGATCGAATCTCGAGAACACATGGTTCATCAACAAGTAGGCCACGGTTTCTGCCGTGTCATTAGGAGCAGGCAAACACTCGACCCACTTGGTGAAGGCATATGTGATCGTAAGGAAGCATTTGTTGCCTCTGGCTGACCGTGGAAGAGGACCTACCCAGTCGATTTGGAGGTCAGACCATGGGAATGAGATGCCTCTTTTCTGTAGGGGTGCTTGGTGAATTGGGTTGGTTGGTTGAAACTGGCAGCAGACAAGACATCCCTTGATGTAGTTTGATACATCCCTTTGCATGTATGGCCAATGTGCCACTTGTTTGACAACCTTGTACATTGCTTTGACACCTTTGCATCCTGCAGCTGGGAGATCGTGGGCATGAACAATTATCACTCCCCTCTGGTTGCGAGGGACCACAAGAGCAGCCGCAGGGAGTTCATCGGAAACATGAACAAGAATGCCATTGCGCAGCTGCAGAGAAGATCATGTGGCATAAAGCAGCTTCAATCCCGCAATGTCAGCGAGATCTGAGTCAGATGGTGCATGGAGTGCAGGATCTAAAAGATACTGTATCATTTTATCGATCGCAGGGTCAAGGGCCTGAAGCAAGTTAAGGTCAGCATCAGAGAAAGCCAGGTCAACCGCTAGAGGGCCTGTGGGTTGTGTCGGGTCCTGGGCCTTGTTTGTCTTGGCCCTGTTGGCCGCAAAAAATGTAGGGGTGGGTGGGCGGGACTCTGCAGTCGGCACCAGAGTAGGATCAAAGGACCAGGGGGTCCCTTGCATGGCTCCTTGTTTTGCAAGTGAGTCCACAAGGTCGTTCCATTCTTTGTCCTGACCTGGTGTACGTGAGTGACCTCTGACCTTTTTCCAGTACACCTGGAGGTTGTTGGAGGTGACCAGGTGATCACATGCTCTGAAAAGGTCTTGATGTTTAACCGGTTTGTGGTTGAAGGTTACAAAACCTTTGGCCTTCCAGAGTGCCAGATGACACATGAAACTGAGGTGTGCGTAGTTGGAGTGGGTGCAGATGACCAATGTGCAAATGCCATGGTCAGCAAGTGGCAGTGTCATGAGCACATCTGCGATTTCTGCATATTGTGATGATTGGGACCTCAGTTGAAAATTGGGGGTTCACAAGGCTGATTGTTTAACCATGTCACCCCCACTCCAGCACGGATGTGGGTTTCATGGTGGAAAGAACAACCATCGACATAAGCAGTGACCATATCTTGACAGATGTTCTGGTCAAAGTAGTGATGGTTAGGGTCTTCAGTGACTGCAGATGGCTCTGCACAAATGGATGGTCCTGGAGTATCCTCAGAGCACCGTTAGCAGGCTGCCAAGTCCATGCCGAGAGGGCTCCTTCATTTCTGTGCATAGTGGACCTCAACATCAAAGCTTTGTAGAGCCATCAACTGGGAAGCTATTATGGCATTCATCACAACACCTTCTCTGATGCGTTGATTTAAGAAAAAAAACACTGGTTGGTGGTGGGTCTCCACCATGATTCTCTGGCCACCCACATAGTTGGAGAAATGTTTGATTGCCCATACGGTAGCCAGAAGGGCTTTTTCACAGTCCGAGTATTTCAATTCCGAACCAGAGAGGGTTTTGCTGGCATAAGCCATGACTCGTTTGTCATGGTCGTAGATTTGGCATAATCCAGCACTTAAGCAGTTGGCAGAGAACTCCACTTGTAGGAAGAATGGCTGGTCACAGTTGTGCAGTGTGGAGTGTGTAAATGAAGAAGCAGATTCAGGACAGACGATTTATTACACACTCACATCTCACAAGCACAGAATGGACTGACTGGTTACAGCAAGCTCTCCTCTCTATATCCCAAGTCACAGTTCACAAGTTTCATGGCACTTCACCTCACACAGCATGATATTTACACTACACTGCATTCAACCCCCTCTGTCCTTCCTGGGCATCGTTCTCCCATGCTTATTCCCTGTCTTTGTCTGAGGTGCTAAATAACCTGATTTCCCCAAGGTCCCAAACGCCCCCCCCCCCCCCAGCATCTAAGACAGACATTAGTCCACACTCGCTTTTGGCTTCAGTCTCCTCCCATATCTGCTGTAACTGGGGTGTACCGCCTCTGTGGCGCTGCCGTGCCGGTGGAGGGCTGCTGGGAGCGTGTCTGACTGCGGGTGAGCCGTGGTGGTGGTGGTGGGGGGATTTCGTTCTGCCCGTGTGGCTGCTCTGGTGAATCGTTTCCCTGGGGAGTTCTCCATGGGGGTCTTCCACGCTGAGGGGCCCCAGCACAGCATTGATTGATTGATTGATTGATTGATTGATTGATTGACTGATTGCTGGCATAAGCCATGACTCATTTGTCATGGTCGTAGATTTGGCATAATCCAGCACTTAAGCAGTTGGCAGAGAACTCCACTTGTAGGAAGAATGGCTGGTCACAGTTGGGATAGGCCAGACAGGGTGCTGTGCATAACTTTTGCTTTAAAGCTAGCATAGCCTGTTCTTGAGCCTCAGCCCAGATGAAAACGGTATCCTTTCATAGGAGGTCTGTCAGGGGTTTTGCCAAGTCTGCATAATACTCAATAAACTGGCGTGAGTAGTTGCATATCCCCAGAAAGCTCTGGAGTTCGGAGATGTTAGTAGGGGTTTTGATGTTTAGAACACCTTGATTTCATGATGTTTGTGGTAGGACCCCATTGGATCACACCAAAAGACCAACAAAGTTGACCTTGATTTTGCACCATTGGCACTTGGAAAGAGAAATTTTTGCTCCTGCTCATGTGAGCTGGCCAAGGACATGGATGATTTCAGTCAGGTGGGTGTCCAGAGTTGGACTCCAAATGAGAATGTCATTGACATAGATGAGATTGCCTCTGTCTCTGGCATCCGGACATGCTTTATTCAAGAAGATGTTGAACTCTGCAGGAGAGTTGGCATACCCGAAAGGACATCGAGTGAATGTGTATTGATGATGATTCCCAAATGTGAAGGCCAGTTTGTGCTGGTCTTCAGCTTGGACAGGAATAGTCCAGAACCCAGAAGCAATGCCCAGTATCGTGAAGTATTTGGCATCTTTGACTCTAGGAAGCTCCTGCTCCAGTTGAGTTATAGGCCACCTAGAAAGAGGAATTTGAGTGTTTAATTTTCTGTAGTCAATGGTGGGTTGCCACTTACCATTGGGCTTCAGGACCGGCCACAGGGGGGCGGAGTAGGTACTTTTGTATGGCCTGATTATGCCATGGCCCAGTAGGTCGTCGATTATTTCCTGTACTGGGCCATAAGAGGCCAAGGGAATCTTGTACGCCTGACGTAGGTGGGAAGAGCATCAGGTGGTGTAGGAATGCTTTCAGAGTGGATTGTGGCTAGCCCACAGTCCAAGGAGTCCTTGGAGCATGATGGTTTGTACTTAAGAAGAGCCTGGCAAAGTTTTTGGAGTTCTTCGTCAGAGGTTAGGGCATAAGCGTCAGCTACCACCTGTGCAATCTCTTTGGCGATGGTGGAGACTGGTTTTGGTGAAGCATTGCTGGGATTGTCAGGGGTTTGCTGATTGGACACTGATGGGAGGAGTTCAATGGCTTGAACAAGCATCTGGTCATCATTGGTCAAGTCAATCCGTCCCACTGACTCTTTGTCAGGGGTTGGCATTGACACAAGGGCGATAGCTTTAGAATGCTTAGTGTGTATGACTGCAGGTTCGAGAGAGTCCACCCAAAGGGAATCAGGGAGGATGCCTAACACTAGAACGGTCAGTTCAAAATTGAGAAAAATCTGTGGTGATGAGCCAGCCGAGGGGTGTGGCTTTGGGCAGGACAATAGTGTCAGCAGTGGGATTGTTTACCGGCAACGTGGTGGTTCGAGATCCTAGGCTTAGAAGGGGCATGGCCTCCAGAGTTAAGCCCAGATTGTCAAAGGAGCTGGTTTGAAAAATGCTTGAGGATGCATGAGTTTTTGTCGGGCCTGAATGTGTAGGTGGACTGGGAAGCGCGTGACATTAGCAGGTATGACACAGTGTTGAGTGTTCAGTGCCTGGCAGGCTTCAGGGAGGGTCTGGCCTGACTTTAGAGTGTCTAGATCTTGCTTAGAGTGAGCATCTTGGACTGGGGTGAGAGACCATAAAGCATTATTTATGGTATCAACCTGAGCTCCAAGTCTCACAAGAAGGTCACTACCAATGGAGATTGCATGTGGCAGGTAGGGAACTACCAAGAAAGGGTGAATTAGCAGTCTGTGGCTCCACTGAAGGTGGAGGGTGCAGATGCCTGGGGCGACCAATGTTTTGTTTGATTTGGCCCCAGCAGGGACACGGAAAGACTTGTTTGTTGCCATGAGGTCAGGGTATTTCTAGTGCAGAGAATCAAAAAGTTTCTTGCTGATGGCAGATTTATCAGCCCAGAGAGCAAGTACCACATCTTCTACGTGGGAGATTTGGACAACCAGGCCGTTTACCACTTGGGGGCAGTACTCATCGTCAGCTGCCCTAGGCTTTAGGGTGGAAAGGGTTGAAATATGTTCATTTAAGGTTGGGTTGTCAGGTGTGGTGACATGGAGGGGGGGTGCCTGTTTCGACCTGTTCTTCAAGGTCACCTTCGGTCAAACTTGGTTGTTTCAGCAGTGCAAGTGGAATGACTCTTGAAATGTCCAAGGTGTCAAGAGTGTAGCACTGTGATTCAATTGCCTCTGGTAGAGTGGTTAGGTGAGGTTGCTGAACTTGAGCCCATAGTTTAAGATTCTTGAAATCTATCAAGGGCTCAAAGCGATTAACCAGTTCTTTGCCTATCAGCAATGGAATTGAGTTGAGATTGGACACATAGACCAGATGGATCAAGGTCATGGGTCCATTGGAAATCTTTACCATTGACATATGTGACAGAGTCGTGTTGGAGGGTGCATAAGGTTGAACAGCTAAGGAACAAGGTCGTAGTTTTAAGTCTTTGTGTGTGTGGTTAGCAGCGACATGTAGGTGGTCAAAAAGATCCTGCGACATTAGAGTGATGTCCACCGCGGTATCCAATAGTCCTTCATGCCTCATCATGTCTTCCAAAGTCAATGAAAGGAAAAAATTTTGTGCTACTCCCCTTTTGGTCAAGTCCCACAGAAATTGCTGGACCGACGGTTCAACACGGATTAAGGAGCCGTCTGTTTCGGGTGAGTGAAATTTCTCAGGTAGCTGAACTACCAGAATGGCACTGGACAGCGTTGGATTCTCAGGTCCCTCTGGAGCCTCAGGTGGAGGATGCTCTGTTGTGTCCACTGTATCGCTCACTGATGCAGTAGGAGGTTCCTCATGGTCGGGTTTTTGCAGCCCTGAAGGATCATTTTGGGTTTTCACAATATTTATGGCTAGAACGTCTGGCTTCTTGTCCTCCTTCTTGTTCTTCATTTTGTCTTGTAGACATTTTAGAGCTTCCATGTCTTCTTAACTGAAAGTGGGTATTTCTTCCTTCTTTCCAGTTTCTTGAGCCAAACTTACCAGAGGGAGGTCTTGTCTCCCTTCCTGGGTTTCTACGGTGGTACGAGGGAGGTGACCATTTACGATGGCTACACGATCAATATCTGTCATCCCGAGTATCCGTAACCATATTCTTGTTACCTACCTGGTGGGCTTGGCCTTGGATGGCAGTCAGGCTTTGGTGATGTTGATTTTAAGCTGGGTGTAGAAGATTTGGTCGGGTTCTGACCCGAATTAGTTTGGCTAGAGACCTGTTGCAGTTTTATATGTGCCCATGGTGCAGGAACAGGGGCTGGCTTCGGGCGCCCTCTCGGTCCAGAGTGTCAGACGTGGTGTTGACAGCCAGCACCATAGTAGGTTTGGAATGCTTTTGGTTACTTTGGGGTATTTTATTTTTTGGAATGCTTAATGTGCAAATTCTCTGAGCTGGTTTATTGAGTTTGACCTTGGGTTAGCTATGACCCCAAGGTGGTGGCTGACCGTGTGATGGAGATTCTGAATGAAGAGAGCTTTAAAATTTTGGTCTTCTTCCATCCCTGGTGTATTTTGAGATCCAAAATATGGGCAAAGAAGTCACTGGTAGTAGGCCTGTGGGGCCACTGAGCAGCCTTGTTTCACAGCTAGGGCTGTTGCTAGCCTTTACTGTAGGCATTCGTCAGAGAATTCCTTTTCAATGGCTTCGTAGAGTCTCGGGTGGTTCATCTTGATATCCAATGGCTGTCGGTCTATAAACTTTGACAACGACCTGTTAGATGCTAGCTTGAGCAAATAAATGTGATCATCGACCGTAGCGTCATGGTGTTTAAGCAAGAAGTAGTCAATGTCATGTAAATAAGCCCTGGTATCAGGTGACCCACTGGTCGAGGTGTCAAATGTGGTGATGTGGCAAGCGATCTAACTGAGGTCTGGATGGGATTTGCAGACGTCTTTCGCGTTGTCGTTCGGGTTCACCGAACGGATCTCTTTGTTTACCGTAATCTTCGAGCTCTTCTTTGACGTCTTGAAGGCCTTCTTGTGCTTCTCGTAGGAGCAGTTGACATTTCTTGTAGTCAGATTCTGTGTCGTCTAGTTGACCTTCAACTCTTCTGAGTTTGTTCTCAGTGTCCTGAAGGGGGGTTCCTATTTCCTCGTTTTCTCGCCGAAACAAAGTTTTGTTGTCCTCCAGTCGTTGTCTCTCTTCCTGGTCCAAACCTAGCAACACGTTTTCAAGTTCAGCTTGGGTATATTCATGTTCTCTGTGAGCTTGTTCCTGCTTTTTCATAAGTGATTTGTTATCTTCCTGGAGAGAGAAGATGGTTGATTGTTGTTTCACCAGTTCTTTTTTGGCATATAATACTTTATATTTGGCTACTCTTAACCTCACAACTAGCGCTAGTGCAAACTTTCCTAACACACCATGGTGTTCCTTTGCTTTTGATGGGTTATTGGTGCATTCATCCAAAAGTTTTTCAGTGATTTGCTTCAAATCCTTGCGGGGTGTTCCTTGAACATGTGTGGAGAAGCCAGGTATAAGGTCGGATGTCAATTCTTCCAGTGTTCCTTGAAGGTCATCCAGTTCGGTACGTGGATCCAACATGTTTTACCATTTGTTTAACCGTTAGCTTGAAATCAATTTGTTGATTATAGCTAAAGTAGTTAGTCAAGGGTTAACCTTGAGTGGGGCGCTGTTGAGCGGTCAATGGAGTAGGACGCAGATTTGGTGGCTCCTGCCAACTTCGTATAATATTGTTATTCAGTTGTGCAGTTTTCCAAAAACCCAGTGTTTTTTCTTGGTTCTTTTTCACTGTGTACCTCGAGAGTTACTTTTGAATTGTTTTGCAATGTCGGGGAGAGGAAAAACCCGCACTATTCAGACGCACCTGAGGCCTTGCCCACAGGCCCCGACTTCCGAGCCGCTAGCTCAAGATGTCAAACCAGCCCCTGTTTTGAACACTGAAGCCTTGAAATTTGAGCTGCTTTCCTCCCTAAAAGAAGACATTGCTGGTATTATTAAGAAGGAGCTACAAGAGATTATCGGAGACGCTTTGGCACCTCTTAAGCTTGAGCTGCAGTCCGTGAAATCACAGTAAGTGAGCGACAATGCTGCTATCGATGCTAAGTTGGCTAAGCTAACGGGTACTATGGGGGACATGGAAGAAGCGCTCTCAGGTTATACGGTTGACATGGCTGACATGAAAACAAGCGTTGAGCGCCTCACTGCCAAGGTTGCTATGCTGGAAGACAAATGTGAAGACCTAGAATCAAGATCGCGACTCAATAACATAAGGATCATTGGCATTGAAGAGGGCCCTGGCTCTTTCTCTCCTACAGCTGTGGCTGCGTTGCTGAAAGATGCTTTTTCTTTGGATAAGGAACCGCTAGTGGATCAGTCTCATCGTACTCTTCAGCCTAAAACTAAACCAGGTGACCGACCACGAGCCATTGTGTGCAGGCTTCACTACCACAGTGACTGTGTTGATATATTACAGCATGCGCGAGAGCTCCAGTGGATTAAAGTAGGAGGTATGACTTTGTCAATCTTTCCGGACTACACTGCCAAGATAGCACGGGCTCAGGCTGCATTCAACGAGGTCAAGCGTCTACTCCGTGGCATCGATGGAGTCAAATACGGACTTTTCCATCCGGCGCAGCTACGTATTACTTACCAGGGGACTGAAAAGAACTTTACTTCGCCGGAAGATGTGAAGGAATACGTCAAGACTCTGATTTCTGGGTGAGCTGTGAACCTTTCATTACAATCCTTATATCTGTCTAGACTTGTTACTATTACCTAGACATTTGTGCTTATTTGCTTTATTTTGAGAGTTGTCATTAGAATCTCTTAGTGAATTGTTGAGTTTAACATTATCATTACTTTTTCTTATTTTCTTACTTTATTGTTTAGATTATAATACTGGTATAAAATAGTATGTAACTTAATCATTGCACATATTATAATTCGATTTCTGGAAGTTGGCAGGAGTCATGTTTTCCACTGGTACTTCTTCCTCTGTTTGCTCGGCTTTGCCTCTGAGTTGTTCCTATTTTACTGAGAACAACTTTTTTGTTTTGTGTGTGACACTGCTGTTTCCATTGGTTTTTGGGTGTTTTTTTTTTTGTTACATGGAGACTTTGGGTGTATTTGTTTGGGGGTTTTCTTGGGTGGGTGGTGTTTTACCTCAGCTCACGGCAATAGTTCTTGTGTTGTTGTTTTTTACTATGTGTAAATGGCTAGTACCACTATAGGCCATGGTACAGCTTTGCTAGGCGCATCTTTGCGATTCATTAGCTGGAATATTAAGGGCATGGGTCATCCTGTCAAAAGATCAAAAGTTTTTAATCACTTAAAACAATAAAAATCCTCAATAGTGTTCCTGCAGGAGACCCATCTTCGGATAAAAGATCATCATCGGTTGCACTGCTCATGGGTGAGCCAAGTTTTTCATTCAGAGTTTAACTCTAAATCAAGGGAGGGTTGCTATTCTTATAAATAAAAATGTACAATTCTCAGCTACTAACATTATAGCTGATAAAAACGGCAGATACGTGATAGTTGCCGGTACTTTGATGCAGAAAAAGGTTCTGTTAGTCAATGCATATGCCCCAAACATTGACGATGTTGAATTTGCAAATACATTATTAAGTAGTCTACCATTTTTGAATTCTCATTTGTTAATCTTAGGGGGCGACTTAAATTGTGTCTTTGATCCATCACTACATCGATCTAATCCCCGTAATCTAAATAAGTCTTTAATGTCTCAAACATTTTCTGATTTCATGACACAGAATGGCTTTGTCAATCCTTGGAGATTCTGCAATCCAACCAGTAAAAAATTCTCCTTCTTTTCTAAGGTGCATCATTCTTACTCCAGGATTGATTACTTTTTTATTGACTGTACTCTAAATTCCTTTGTAGTTTCCTCTGATTATTTAAGTATAATAATATCTGATCATGCACCATTACTATTAGATATTCAGTTGGGTGCCTATAAACGTAGTCTTCCTTCATGGAGGTTTAATTCTCTTCTTTTAGCAGATAAAGAGTTTTTTGATTTTATTTCCAATTCAATTGATGAGTTTTTGTTGTTTAATAAAAATGATTCTACTTCATATTCGCTACTATGGGAGACACTTAAATCCTACCTTAGAGGACAAATCATTTACTACTCTGCACTTTCTAATAAGAGATGTCACGCTAAGTTTACTGAACTCACTTTAGCTATCAGTAATATTGATCAAAGTTATGCCTTAAATCCTACACCAGAATTATTTAAACAGCGCATGGAGGTACAATCAGAACTTGATCTAATTTCAACCCAAGAAGCTGAACGGCTATTATTACAAAGTCGTGGAACTCATTATGAATATGGCGACAATGCAAGCCGTCTATTGGCACATCAGCTACGGCGTCAAGCAAACTCTCGGATTATAAGTAGTATTCAGAATATCCAACATATAATCACGACAGATCCTAATGAAATCAATGCCACATTTAAAACATTTTATTCTTCTCTATATAGGTCGGAGTTCCCAACAGATTCATATAACATGAACATATTTCTTCATGACCTCTCGAATCCTGTAATTGACTCGGATACAGCAAAAAGCCTGGATTCCCCACTCTGCCTTGTCGAAATAATTAATTCAATTAAAGCAATGCAATCAAACAAAGCACCTGGCCCTGATGGGTTTCCCATCGAATTTTATAAAAAGTTTATAGAAAAATTAGCACCATTACTATTAGCTACTTTTAATGAATCATTAGAACGAGGTATCCTTCCTCCAACTCTAACACAAGCTTCGATTGTTTTACTTCATAAAAAGGACAAAGACCCAACTCTATGTAGCTCTTATAGACCACCATCATTGCTTAATGCTGACGTGTAAGTGTTAGCCAAAGTAATTTCTTCCCGTTTGGAGAAGGTTATCCCTTTGATTATATCTGAAGAGCAGAACGGTTTTGTTAAGGGACGACAATTATTTTTTAATATATGTACTCTCTTCAATATAATTTATGCAAAGCAGTCATCTGATTCACCAGAAATAGTCATCTCGCTAGGCGCTGAAAAAGCGTTCGACAGGGTAGAGTGGGAATATTTGTTTGCGGTTTTGAGGAAATTTTGATTCAATGAGAAATTTGTTTCTTGGATTCGTCTCCTCTATACATCCCCGAAGGCAAGGGTTCAAACTAATGATATGTTTTCCGATTATTTTCCTCTTGGATGTGGCACACGGCAAGGCTGTCCATTATCGCCCTTGCTTTTCACTGTTGCCATTGAGCCTCTGTCCATTGCGTTGCGGTCTTCCAATTTATTTAGAGGGATTTTCCGAAATGGAACTGAACATAAGTTGTCGTTATATGCGGATGATTTGTTGTTATATGTGTCAAGTCCAGTTAGTTCTATCCCCAGTGTCTTGAGTATCTTAAATAATTTCAGTTCCTTTTCCGGTATTAAATTGAATTTGGAAAAAAGCGAATGCTTTCCCATCAATATGACTGCCTGTGATCTTCAGCAGTCTGACATACCCTTCAAACTTAGTCACACAGGATTCAAGTATCTTGGTGTGGAGCCCATAGTTATAACCTATGTAACTCACATGTGGCTGGCTGAATTCAGCCAAGAGAGACTTTGAGCTAGCCATGTGTATTGACTTCACATCTCAAGAGGAAGACATGTCTGCACCCCCTGGGGACTCAGGAGAGAGGAGAAGATTACCCGGCCTGACCTTTGGGGGTCGGAAAGGAGAACAGAAGGACTCTGGGTGTTCTATTAGAGATGAAAGGATGTAGCTGAGTATTGTGACTTTTGTGTGTCAGAATCAGAATCAGAATCAGAATCAGATTTATTGCCATTGTTCATGTGATACACAAACTAGGAATTTGTCTCGGTGCCATGCTGCAACATTAAAAACATAATGAGAAAAAGGGATAAACTAAAAAACTAAAGGACTAGAAACGTGCAATAAGTGTAGAAAAATAAGTAATAATAAGTAATAATAATAATAATACTAGTAATAATGAGTAGTACTAGTCAAGGCAGTTTTAAAAAAATAGCATGTAGCAGATAATGTGAAGTACCACATAGTGCAGTCAATAATGCAACAGAAAAGCAGTGATGATTGACATGAGTCTGGTTGAGCTGCTGTACATAGTGCATGAGAGTCAAAAGTCACTTAGTGTTCAGCAGTCTGATGGCAGAGGGGAAGAAGCTGTTCATGTGCCGGGAGGTTTTAGTCCGAATGGACCGAAGCCTTCTACCTGAGGGGAGGGGGGCAAACAGCACGTGACCAGGATGTGAAGGATCGGCTATGATCCGGCCAGCACGCCTCCGGGTCCTGGAGATGTACAGGTCCTGGAGAGATGGGAGCTTGCAGCCTATCACCTTCTCAGCAGTGCGCACGACGCGCTGCAGCCTTAGTCTGTCCCTGGCAGTGGCTCCTGCGTACCACACAGTTATGGAGGAGGTGAGGATGGACTCGATGATGGCCGTGTAGAACTGCACTAACATCTTGGTGGGTAGCTTGAGCTTCCTCAGCTGCCGCAGAAAGAACATCCTCTGCTGGGCCTTTTTGATGAGGGAGCTGATGGTTGGCTCCCATTTGAGGTCACGGGTGATGGTGGTGCCCAAGAAGCTGAAGGAATCTGCAAAGGTGATGGGAGAGCCTGTGATGGTGAGGGGGGGCAGGGGGGATGTGACTTTCCTGAAGTCCACAATCATCTCCGCTGTCTTCAGAGCATTCAGCTGCAGGTTGTTGTGGCTGCACCAGGACACCAGCTGGGCCACCTCTTCCCTGTAGGCGGACTCGTCGCCGTTGGAGATGAGCCCGATGAGGGTGGTGTCGTCCGCAAACTTAATCAGCTTAACAGACTGGTGGGAGGAGGTGCAGGAGTTGGTATAAAGGGAGAAGAGTAGGGGGGAAAGTACACAGCCCTGGGGTGATCCAATGCTGATGCTAACAGAGTCTGAGACAGACTTCCCCAGCCGCACATGCTGTCTCCGGTCCGTCAGGAAGTCGGTGATCCACCTGCAGAGGGAGTCAGGCACGTTGAGCAGGGACAGCTTGTCCTGGAGCAGATCGGGGCGGATGGTGTTGAATGCGGAGCTGAAGTCCACAAACAGAATCCTGGCGTAGGTTCCCGGGGAGTCCAGGTGCTGCAGGATGGAGTGGAGGGCCAGGTTGACTGCGTCATCCACAGACCTGTTAGCACGGTAGGCAAACTGCAGCGGGTCTAGGAGGGGTGTGGTGATGGACTTGAGGTGAGACAGGACCAGGCGCTCAAAGGACTTCATGACTACAGAGGTGAGCGCTACAGGTCTGTAGTCGTTAAGTCCAGTAATCCGTGGCTTCTTGGGGACAGGGATGATGGTGGAGGATTTGAGGCAGGTCGGCACGTGACATTGCTTAAGGGAGGTGTTAAAAATGTCTGTGAAGACAGGAGCCAGCTCTTTCGCACAGTGTCTCAGGGTGGAGGGAGACACACCGTCCGGCCCGGGGGGCTTGCGCGGGTTCAGTCTGGAGAACTGTCTGTGCACGTCCTGCTCACTGATGACAAGGGGAGGGGGGAGGAGGAGGAGGAGGAGGGGGGGACCGCTTTTGATGAATTAGGGGCTGAGGAGGCAGTGGAGCTGGGTGGAGTGGGTGAGTTGGACACAGCTGACGAGGTGTCAAAACGGGCATAGTGTTGGGACAGTCTTTGACAAAGGGCTTTGTCATCCTGACCTTTAGAAGCCTGAGGCTGTGTGATGTATTGTTAGAAGATGAATGTATAAATGATGAATGTATAAATGTATGTGTGTGACTGCGTCCTGTCTTTTCACTCTGATTGAGAGAGGACGTAGGATGAATGGGGAATTAAAGCAGTTACTGGAAAAATCATCCAGTCTCCTCAATTCTTGACTCCTACAATTGGTGACCAACGCATGAATCTGAGCACGCCGAGGCTGGAGGACAGCCTCGTGATCGATATGGAAGAGCTGGGAGACAGCCGCTCAGACCCGGATTCACCGGGGAATGCCAGCAGGGGCACAAGACTGATTAAGCTCCCCGAGTTCTGGCAAAGCGACCCGCACTCGTGGTTCCAGCATGTGGAGTCACGGTTCCTGCTCAGGGGAGTTTCAGCGGATGACATTAAATTCCATAATGTCATCGCGACGCTCGACAGCCGCACAGCTCGGTGTGTGCGGAGCCTGGTGCAGCAACCACCCGCTGTCGGCAAATACGACGCGCTGAAAGCCACCCTCATCAGGAGCTTTGTGCCGTCGTCTGAGGCAAGAGCCAGGCAGCTGCTGGACCTGCGCGACAGAGGTGGACGCAGGCCAACTGTCCTCATGGAGGACATGCTGCAAATGATCGGGACGGACAACGACGCGTTCCTTTTCAAACATATTTTCCTGAGAACCCTCCCAGCGCACACGAGAGGTTCCCTGCCCACTGCCCAGCAGGAGATGTTTGACCCAGCAGGACTTCCGCGACCTGTCCCAAGAGGCGGAGCGGCTCCTCAACGCCTGCGAGGAACCAGAGGCTTCTGTGGCAGCGGCAGACCTCGGCGCGGTGGCCGGGGGCAGTGTGGAGCCAGAGACGGCAGTGACCACCCCAGCGGCGACAGCAGCGGCGAGATTCCGTGGCAGGGGAGATGACGGCCTCTGTTTTTACCATCGACGTTTCGCTGGGGAGGCGCACAAATGCATCCCGCCCTGCAAGTTCAAAAAGCAGGGAAACGACCGGGCCTGGAGTCGTTAGCAGCTTCCACTCTACGGCGAACGGAACAAGCTGCTTTATCTGACAGACGCGGGCTCCGGGCGGTAATTCCTAGTGGACACCGGAGCCCAGAGGAGCTTCATCACTGCCACCTATGCTGATCGGGTCGCGGGACCCCGCGGAGACGGAGCGACAGTGGCCAACGGCTCCAGCATCAAGACGTACGGAGAGAGAACCTTGTCTCTGTCCTTCCACGGCCGCGCCTATGAGTGGAATTTCATCGTGGCGGCAGTGAGCTTCAATATGTTAGGTGCTGATTTTCTGTGTTCACATGGTTTGTTAGTTGATCTGGCCAACAAACGACTAGTAAATGCACTCTCTTTCTGTTCTATCCCTTGTGCAGCTCGGGTGTGCTCGCCGCCAGTTCAAACCAACATCGCCACAGCAGGTGGTAAGTTTCACAGCCTTCTACACCAGTTCCCAGCACTCACAGTTCCTACTTTTTCAGCTAAGGTGGCGAAGCACGGGGTGGAGCACTTCATAACCATGAGTGGCCCACCCGTTTGTGCGAAGGCTCGGCGCTTGGATGCAGCTAAACTCTCCACTGTGCGCGAGGAGTTCGCCAACCTGGAAAGGTTGGGCATAATTCGCCGCTCGAAGTCCGCTTGGGCTTCCCCCCTTCACATGGTACCTAAAGCTGACGGCTCATGGAGACCTTGCGATTACCGCAGGTTGAACAATGCCACAGCGCAGGACCAGTACCCGATTCCGCATATCCAGGACTTTTCAGTGTATTTGGCAAAGGCGCGAATTTTTTCTAAAATAGACCTGGTCCGCGGTTATCACCAAGTCCCGGTCCGACCAGAGGACATCCCCAAAACAGCCGTAATAACCCCGTTCGGGCTTTTTGAGTTTTTACGCATGCCTTTTGGCCTTAAAGGCGCCGCACAAACCTTCCAACGGATGATGGATACAGTGTTGCACGACCTTTCTTTCGTTTTTGTCTATTTAGACGACATTTTGGTAGCCAGCACCTCCGAGGAGGAGCACGCAAAACACCTTACGACAGTTTTTCAGAGGTTAGGAGAGCATGGGTTGATAATCAACCCGGCCAAGTGCCATTTTGGCGTGGCACAAATCGACTTTTTAGGGCACCGCGTTTCCTCGGAGGGAGCAGTTCCTCTGCCGGCCAAAGTACGCGCGGTGGCAGATTTTCCCCAGCCTCGAACGGTAAAAGCGTTGCAAGAATTTTTGGGGATGGTGAATTTTTATAACAGTTTCATACCCCACGCAGCGCAGCTTATGCAGCCCTTGTACACCGCGCTCAAAAAGCAGAAGCCCTCCCATGTGATTGAATGGTCCCCGGAGCGGGAGCGCGCATTCACAGAGGTTAAACGGGCACTGGCAAACGCGGCACTGTTGGCCCACCCAGACCCGGCAGCCCGCATAGCGCTAACCACGGACGCGTCAGATGTGGCCATAGGGGCCGTAGTGGAACAGCAGGTTGCCGGGGTTTGGCAACCACTCGCATTCTTCAGCAGATCCCTACGCGAGGCTGAGTGAAAATACAGCGCGTTTGACAGGGAGCTGCTGGCGCTCCACTTGGCTATTCGCCATTTCCAGTTCTGGTTGGAAGGGCGGCGTTTCACCGTGTTTGTCGACCACAAACCGCTCACTTTTGCGATGTCCAAAACTTCAGAACCGTGGTCAGGGCGGTAACAGAGACAGCTGGCCGCAATTTCTGAATTTACCACCGATATTCAGCACGTAGCCGGTAAAATCAATGGGTGGCAGACTGTTTGTCACGCGCGGTAACAGCACCCGTCCGCGCGGAAACGGATTGCGCGGCCGCTTACCCAGAGCGCGGTAACAGCGCGGACACGCACGCGGCTCCGGTCCACGTGGGAATAGATTATGCAGCCATGGCGGCGGAGCAGAGCGAGGACGCGGACGTGTGCCCGCTCCTGTCTGGACCAACAGGGTTAAGGCTGGAACGCAGAAATCTACAAACCGGTTTCCCCCCGCTTATTTGCGATGTATCCACGGGGCGACTCGCCCGGTGGTGCCAGCCGCGTGGCGCCGTCGCGTTTTTGATGCCGTGCACTCCCTAGCGCACCCAGGGGTGCGTGCTTCAGTGAAAATGGTGGCGGAGAAGTTTGTTTGGCCGAGCCTGCGCAAGCACGTGAAGGAGTGGGCTAAAACCTGGATGGCTTGCCAGCGCGCTAAGATTCACAGGCACACTAAGGCGCCCTTAGAACCGTTCCACATTCCGGCTAAAAGGTTCGATCATGTGCACGTGGACCTCGTGGGCCCCCTGCCCACTTCACAAGGGTTCACGCATCTCTTGACAATGGTAGACCGAACCACTCATTGGCCGGAAGTGGTCCTGTTAACATCGACCACAGCGGCAGAGGTGGCACGCGCTTTTTTAACAGCCTGGGTAGCGCGGTTCGGGGTCCCGTCAGATATTACGTCTGATAGGGGATCTCAATTTGCGTCGGAACTGTAGTCAGCAGTGGCCAGCGGCTTAGGAGCGGCGGTACATCACACGACCGCTTATCATCCCCAGGCCAACGGTTTATGCGTGCGTTTTCACAGGTCTTTGAAGGCAGCCCTGAGCGTCACTGACGGACACAGATTGGGTAAACAAACTACCATGGGTTTTATTGGGGTTGCGTTCGGCACCCAAAGAGGATCTAGATGCCTCACCAGCAGAATTGGTCTTCGCACAACCGCTCAGGCTGCCAGGCGAGTTTTTACCCGACCACACGGCACCAGGGCCCTCCCCGATCCGGGGGTCTCTGAGTAACACGGGAGCAGAAATGCTCCCGGGCCCCGCTCATCACTCTTTCCCGCGTGTGTTCATGCCCCAGGCTTTATGAGACGCAGAGTGTGTTTTTGTCAGGCACGATGCTCAGCGGCATAGTCTCCGCTCACCTTACGACGGTCCATTTCGAGTGCTGGAAACCGGGGAGAAATATTTTGTGCTAGATTTGGGGGGCAGGAGGGAGACGATCAGTATCGATAGATTAAAGCCTGCTTTTGTGTTGCATAACGAGTCTGTACGGCCGGCGGGCGTGCCTCGACGCGGCAGGCCTCCAAAGGGGCGGCCCCAGGACCCCCCACGGGGGGCAAATAACCCTTCTCCCCCTCACTCCACAGATGCACAGCAGGACGGCCCAACACAGAGCAGGAGACCTGCATACAGCAGATTCGGGAGAAGATTGAAACCTAAGCTGCATGCAGAATGATGTTTTGGTTTTTTTTGTTTTTTTGGTCAGGTTGTTTGGGTTGCTGTGAGATTCTGTTGGGGGGGTGACGTGCTGTATGACTGTTGTATGACTGTATGTGGGTGCCCAGTCTTTCGCGTGGAAGGGGGGAGTGATGTGGAGCCCATAGTTATAACCTATGTAACTCACATGTGGCTGGCTGAATTCAGCCAAGAGAGACTTTGAGCTAGCCATGTGTATTGACTTCACACCTCAAGAGGAAGACATGTCTGCACCCCCTGGGGACTCAGGAGAGAGGAGAAGATTACCCGGCCTGACCTTTGGGGGTCGGAAAGGAGAACAGAAGGACTCTGGGTGTCCTATTAGAGATGAAAGGATGTAGCTGAGTATTGTGACTTTTGTGTGTGATGTATTGTTAGAAGATGAATGTATAAATGTATGTGTGTGACTGCGTCCTGTCTTTTCACTCCGATTGAGAGAGGACGTAGGATGAATGGGGAATTAAAGCAGTTAATGGAAAAATCATCCAGTCTCCTCAATTCTTGACTCCTACATTGGTATAAATGTGACACGATCTTTCTCTAGCCTAACTTCAGCCAATTTTTCCTCCCCTTATTGCCAAAATAGCCTCTGACATCCAGCATTGGCAAAATCTCCCTCTTTCACTCTTGGGTAGGATTAATGTTGTCAAGATGAATATCTTAACAAAATTTCTTTTTTTATTTCAATCAATTCCTCTTTTTCTGCCTAAAAACTTTTTTGATTCTCTGGATAAGATAATTTGTGGCTTTATCTGGAATGGTAAACCGCCTAAAGTCTTTTCGCTCCCCATGGTGTAGAATGGAATTATCATCCTGTCGTGGGTCGTCAATACCTGCCTTAATTTTTTCCTCTTTGCCTACAAAACCCTCTTTGTATACGGACAGTCAAGTGATTCTCAACACATTAAAAATCTGGTTTCAGTTTAGGCAACGCTTTGGTTTTGTAGCTGCCTCCTCTTTGTGTCCTTTAGCTAAAAATCATTTGTTTCCCCCATCTCTCTCAGATTCATCATTCTTCGATTGGCATGATAGGGGTATTGAACATATAAGGAATTTATATACATCCGGGCTTTTTGATAGTTTTACCAATTTATCTTCCAATTATAACTTACCCGGCACCCATTTGTTTCGTTATTTTCAAATTCGTAATTTTGTTTCTAAGTGTTTCTCTAACTTTCCTTCTATCCCTCCTGAGCAGCCCTGGGAAAGTATAGTTTCACATGGTCCACAACATAAAGGGCTGATATCTAAGCTTTATAATTCCATTTTAATATTAAACGATGAATCAAGTGTCAAAATAAAAAATTTGTGGGAGAAAGAATTGGGTATACAGATGACTGAAGAGCTTTGGGAGGATGCCATTAACAGAATTAGAACGTCTTCCTCATGTGCTCGTCTTAGCTTGATTCAGTTTAAGGTACTATATAGAGTCCATTTCTCAAAATTGAGACTCTCTGAGATTTACCCACAAGTTGATGGTAGTTGTGATAAATGTAAGGGATCTCCCTGTCACCTTGGCCACATGTTTTTTCTTTGTCCAGAATTATACAGTTTTTGGTCTAGTTACTTTACAATTATCTCCACGGTTATTCAAGTGACTCTGCTGCCTTCTCCATTTATTGCCATATTTGGGATTCCCGACTCCTCTGTAGTTTTGAATTCGGCACAAAGGGATATTGTGGCCTTTACATCCTTAATAGCAAGGCGTACTTTATTGCTGCATTGGAAATCTGTCAGCTATCCCTCAATTTCCTTATGGCTCAAGGATATGATGTTTTTTCTAAAACTTGAGAAAATAAAATATACGATAAGAGGATGCACAGAAAGGTTTTACCAGAAATGACAATGTTTTATATCTCACTTTTCTAATCTAAAAGTCTTACCCATCTAATTATGTCAGCATGTACCTTGTTATATATTTTTTCCCTACTTTATTATGTGTATTTGTTTCATATTATATACCTGTTGAGGTACTTCCTCTACTGATTTTGTGAGCTGGGGTGGGGGGGGGTTGTTCTAGGGGATATAAAAAAAAATAATAATAATATCTGGTGCTTAAGTGTGAAGTACTTGTTGATGCACTATTAAGATCTATATGCATATGTGCTTAATAAGTGTATCTTTATTTTTTGTTTCAAGAAGTATTATGCAAACTTCTCTGTAATTTTTGAAACTGATTTTAATAAAAATATATTGAAAATAAAAAGAGTTAACCTTGAGTGTTTTTTGTAACAGTGTTAGCTGTAAGCTGTTTTTTTTTTTTTTTGGAACTTGTTACAACTTACAGGCTTGTAAGAAGGGATGTAGAATTTTGGAATTATTGTAGAAATTTGAATTGTTTCAATTTGTATGTTTGTTGAAACCGTATTTTGATTTGTATTTCACCAATAAATAAAAAAAAGTGTGGATTGACTTCTCATCACTAACTAGCTTTGGCATTTTTGTTGAACGTCACTTTAAGGTAATGATTTTATTTACATAAAGGGAACAATAACAAAAGAAAAGGTTAAATGCTTTAGAGATTTAATTCAATTCAATTCAAACATTTATTTCAAACTCAGGGTTCATATTAAATGCAGAACTAAAACGAATAGAAAATAAATAAATAAAAGTATATACAGATCAGCAGACACTCGGCACTCTTGTGACAACAATAACATACAATATTGGACTCAGTATAAAATGGAACGCCACCACTTCCAAATGCTGGAGTGAAGCATTTAAGCATTTAAGGTTTTAAGTTCTTTCTTTTGTAATTTCCCAGTTTGGGATCAATAAAGTACATCTATCTATCTATCTATCTATCTATCTATCTATCTATCTATCTATCTATCTATCTATCTATCTATCTATCTATCTATCTTTTAAAGTCAAGATTGAATTTTGCCTTAATTGTTAAAGCCTGTTCTCATTTCAAGCTTTTAAATGTTTAATATTTACAGACTAGCAAACACAAGTGAATTGTTTTGGGTATTGTCACCAAGCCTTTCTTAGGATTAAAGTTAATGGTGATTTGTTTGATTGTTGTCTATAAAGTTTTTATTTACACACTAATCAATGTTTTCACCTTGTCCTGTGGGGGGGGGGGCATGAACCAAGAATAACACAATGACTTTAAATAACACCTAAAGCTTGGAAGTGTTAATTGATTAATGTGGGTTCTTGATTTTGGAAAATTTTGGGTAAATATTCAGTGAATTATCAAATCTTCTACTGTGTTTATGCATTAAAAGCTATTCCACCCCTAAGATTAAACCCTCAACAGCCACAAGTTTCTTTTTCGCTGCTTTTGGCATAGAAACTTTAAATTGGTTTTAAATTTAGGTTATTCTAAATAATGAGTTGCTTTGAAGTTAATTTGAACGCTCGATTTGGTTATAAATCGGCTTAACATATTAAAAGTTTTTGCTATTTTATTAAAGAATGCAGTTCTTATTGTTGACCACAAGATAGAGAAAGTACCTTCTGTACTCTAGAAGGAGGAGATGCAGTGACATCGCTCGGAGGTGATCTTATCGGGCTCAACCCTAAAATGGCGGCTAGGGTGATTCACCCTTGCGGCTTTCCAAAATGGCGTCTGCACTGCTTACTCAGTGCATGTGCAGTTCTCGTGCACATAGCCATTTTGGTCACGCGCAAATGTGAGTCCGCACTTGTCCCGTGAATGCGGACGCGACTATTAACCACGCCTTGTTTTTCTCGGAACTGGAGAGTTTAATTTCCTACTTTTGTTGATTATTCATGCAAGAATAATCTTACAACTTTAATTCCGGGTACAATGAAGTGCTGTCACCTCAAAACATTTTCCTCACAGTAACTTTTATCAAGCTGCCTGTCCAGTGTGATTTAAACTGTGATTTACCGTGACACATATGAGGGGAAAAAAAAACAAAACAACTGGATAATCTAGTTTATCCCATTGGAAATTTCGCCGAACGAGCTAGATTAACCAAAGACAAACTGGTTTTCTTCGCAGATTTCGTCTCTCCAGGCCTTATTTTAATTAATTCAGCATATGGTAATGCTTTTTGAGATCTTAGCATGCGTTAAACACAAATTTGTCAGCTCAGTTTAGGCGAATGGGGTGAATCACTCCCCCCTCCCCCTCGAGTAAAAACTAAGCCTCTGCAGGAGGCACAGAAAAAAAAAACAACAACACACACACAGCTTCCTCCAGGGCTCACCCTGGAGAACAGCTGACAGAGCTTTACCGTTTAAAGTGGATCAAATTTTGAGCAAAAGACACACACAGTTTAATATATATATATATATTTTTTTTTTGCATCTGCTTTTCAGGTGCAGGAAGACTCACACTGGGGATGTCATGCGGTGACCCTCGCGGATAACCATAAGACACCAAGAGTCCACCGGTGAGTTTTGCAATGATGGTGATTTATTAATAACACAAGACAAGACAAGACTATGAGCCGCTCAGGGCAAAAACACACGTTAATCAATACAAGGGCTCATAGGGCTAACCCCAGCCACTACGAGCTAAACTATGACATGAGATGAAAAACACGAACCTGACATGAAGGTCTAATGAGGTTTAAACGATCTGACGATGTCTGACGTTTTGACGAGGATAGTTTGATGATACTCCTGCGAGTTAACTGCCGCTAGTGCCCGCTTTATAAAGGCGAACACTAACGAACAGTAATGACAAACAGCTGACCAACCTTGACAGGCGGAAGCCCCACCGAGCGCCTTCACAATAAGAGCCCGGTGAGGCCAGAATACAACCCACAGCTGTCAAGGCCGGCAGCGAGCTGTGCTTAGCCCGAGCGCGGACAGAACCCAGCGCTCGGGTCGTAACGGTACCCTCCCTCCAAGGACGGGCTCAAAACACCCAAGGACCACCCTGCCCCACCGACCCACCCCCACCCCCCAGGGTGGGTGGCTGGCGGTAGGTGCGGAGGGAGAGAGACCAAACCCAGAAACAATCAAAACCCGGCAAGAACAACTAAATACCGGACAATGACAAGAATACCAACTACTCAGATTAAATCAAAACAAAAATACACATGAAGGAAAATAAGGCACAGTGGGACATAACACAAATTGCCAAGGATCCCCAAACAACAGCCACAGAAAACACAGGACAGGACGAGAAAATTAAATCTTGGCCCACATGTTACACAAGAAAATGACTTCCCACCTGTGTGAATTCTCATGAGAGTTTTCAAAAATCCAAATACAGAAAACAGAGCACTTACTGGCTCATACCTGACTACGCACAATACAAACTAAGGCAACTGCAAGACATGACAAATAACACAAAGCATACAGGATAGCAAGGGAAAAAAACCCAGAACAATCACTGGGGGAGATCATCACCAGGAAAAAATGACCACTACCCCACCAACAGTTTATGCCAACTGGCAGAGACCAGGCGCCATAGGAACAGTTCAGGTGGTCTCCCCGTGTCCAACAGCCGGCTGGTGGTCATAGGGGGCGGAACATGACCAGGCGGCTCACCACAGCCCAATGCCCAGCACGTCCGCTCCTCTGGTGGTCGAACCAGGTCGCCCAATGAAACACACAGCACGTCAGGTGGCCGACCTGGGGCGCTGAACTGGCGAGGCAGTTCCTCAGGCGGCCGACCTGTGTCTCATAGCCACCAGTCCCGGGGAAAAACAGCCCGCGGCGGCCTCTCTGACGTGGACAAAACTCGGAATAGCCGGGGCGAGCGAACAGGAACCCCCACGGCCCCCGGCGATGATGCGCAGGGGCGGTGACTCAGTGGAGAGGAAAGAAGGCAAGGATGAGCCTGTAATCCGTCCAACGGCGAAAAGTCTGCAGCTCCTCCCCCGTCCGCGGACCACACCGGCGCTGCACCTCCACTGGACCCCGATTGGGTCCCAGCTGCACCCACGTCGGGCCCCGATTGGGCCAGAACTGCCCCTGCGGTGGACCCCGATTGGGCTTCTGGCGCACCCACGTCGGACCCCAATTGGGCCAGAACCCCACCTGTGGTGGACCCCATTTGGGCCTCTGGCGCACCCATGTCGGACCCCGTTGGGCCAGAACCGCACCCACGTCGGACCCCGATTGGGCCAGAACCACACCTGCGGTGGACCCCGATTGGGCCTCTGGTGCACCCACGTCGGACCCCAATTGGGTCAGTGCAGCTCCACTGACGATCTCCACCCCCGAACCTGGGACCTCCAACCCAGTGACTACAACTGGTTCCATGCCGGTGACACTGCAATGAGGCTCACAAACAAGGAGAAAACCGGGATCAGAATCACCGGTAGCAACAGAACCCAGCGAGACGAGCTCGGGCACAGCAGGCGGCTGCTCCTCACTCACCTCCCCGAGAGGCAGGCAAAAATGCTCCAAAACAGGGGACAGAGATACAAGAGGGAGCACTTGCCTGCACTCGGGTTCTGTTGCCACCCAGGACTTCGACGATCCAGGTTCAGGGCGGCGACTCTCGTCAGCAGGCTCCAACTCAGCTGAGTCGGGCTCCACAGCTGGCAAGATGTTGTCTGCAGCCTGAGGTTCCTCCCGCACTGCTGTCCACGCTGATGACCCGTATGGCATGGGGGCAGGGGATACTCGACCCACTGGCTCGGACCACTCCAGCGAGGAGACCCGGGGACGCTTCATCGTCGGCTCAGGCTCCGGGCCACAGTCCGCTCTTCTCCTCCGTCCATGACGTGGCTGCAGGGCTGGATCCAGGCTTTCCAGCACTGCAGGCTCCCTCTTCATCCAACGATGTTGGCCTGGCGTTGCGGACCGCTCAACGGGGGGACCACAGAGGCAGCAGGTTTAATCGTTATCTCTACAGCAGGTGGAGGGAGCTCGGGGGGCTGCAAACCCCGAACTCCACCCCCAGGAGTCAGACAAGGCGGGTTACAATTATGATGTAATAAATTAACACGCACTTGCCTTTCTCCCAGAGAAGAGATGGTTCCTGCTGTAGGGGACGTCGTTCCTCCTTCTCCCCGCTGGATGGCGACAGAGGGCCCCCTGGAAGGACGAGGTGGAGCCGCTCTCAGAGGTTCACTGACGGGCTTCGCCGGCAGCGGGTCCAGCCGGGGATTCTGCTGAGGATTGCCTGGGCTGCGGCGCCGACGCCGTCGTCGGCCCACAGATGGCACAAACTCCTGGACCGGGTCAAGGGCAGGAGCGGGACCTCAGCACGGGGAGTGAGGATGCCTCCTCCGCTGCTTCCTGCTGTAGTCCTCCTCCAACATACGGAGTATCTCGCGCTGTGCGGCGATGTCAGCCCTCCTTGCACCGACTTCAGGGTGGTTGGCGTAGCGGGGAGAAAGATGATTTAGCACATCCTCAGTGGAGTCCGGGTACCAGCGTACCTCGCTGTCGTAGTCGAGGAGGGAAGCAGAGATGAGTGTTTCATCCACGTATTCTAGGACGTCCGCCAGCTCCCGGCTCGGACTCCGAGCGCGGCCCCTCCACGACAGCATTCCTCCAGCACACCGTACCCAGACAGAAAAAGAACAAACGTCCAAAAGCAAAAACTCACGGTGAAAAAGGCGTCTCGGTGTGGCGTCTCCGTTTAGACGTCTGGCAGGAGTATAATGTCACGCGGTGACCCTCGCGGATCACCATAAGACGCCAAGAGTCCACCGGTGAGTTTTGCAATGATAGTGATTTATTAATAACGCAAGACAAGACAAGACTATGAGCCGCTCAGGGCAAAAACACACGTTAAGCAATACAAGGGCTCGTAGGGCTAACCCCAGCCACTACGAGCTAAACTATGACATGACATGAAAAACACGAACCTGACATGAAGGTCTAACGAGGTTTAGACGAACTGACGATGTCTGACGTTTTGACGAGGATAGTTTAACGATACTCCTGCGAGTTAACTGCTGCTAGTGCCCGCTTTATAAAGGCCAACACTAACAAGCAGTAATGACAAACAGTTGGCCAACCTTGACAGGCGGAAGCCCCACCGAGCGCCTTCACAATAAGAGCCCGGTGAGGCCAGAATACAACCCACAGCTGTCAAGGCCCGCAGAGAGCCGTGCTTAGCCCGAGCGCGGACAGAACTCAGCACTCGGGTCATAACAGGGGAACCAATATGTAGCACTTAACAATTGATTATAAGTGTGATAAGGTACAGGGATTACTTATTTTATAATTAGAATTCACTAATTATAAATTAGTGAATTCTAATTATTCATTAAGTAAATTAGTGAAGTAATATTCACTTCCTCCCTCCAAAGAGAGCAGCCGCTTTTTCTTCTGCTCCCACTCCCTGTCTCTCCCTCCCTAACTGACTGGATCCCAGCTTGCTATTGTCTGTGTCTGCGTGGCTCTCTACTGGTGATTCATCCTAACGAAATTATGGATTTAATAAGCTGGGCTTTGAACACAATCGACACTGTTTTTTCAACGAGGAAATCAGGTCCGGGGGAGCCTATTTGTTCCGCAGGGACTGCTGCTGTGGGTTATATTAAGAATACAAGCAATTGGAAACTCTTGTGTCTGTGCGATCTTTCAATTGAAGATATAGAAGATCTATATCTATTTGGAGCAACGGTCTCAGCACTTTTACTGATCGGCTTTGGAATTGTCCTGGTGTATCGCAAATT
Source organism: Pholidichthys leucotaenia (assembly GCA_020510985.1). Taxonomy (NCBI): domain Eukaryota; kingdom Metazoa; phylum Chordata; class Actinopteri; order Cichliformes; family Pholidichthyidae; genus Pholidichthys; species Pholidichthys leucotaenia. The sequence continues at coordinate 227,924,265 of CM035847.1, forward strand.
AAAGAAGATGGACAGCACTTATCAAAAAGCGGACCCGGCGAAGCTCTCTCATCAATTTGACCAGCTGGGCAGGACTCTGACAGCGGCCAATGGAGAAATGTACAGGAAAATGGAATACATCACGATCACGCTAAGAGCTGTTCAGGAATCGATTTCAAAGCCTGGCAATGATGGATTTGGAGCACTGAATCCGTAAGAGAATGGAAAGTTTTTTCTCTGAAGTCAGTGCTATTCGACCTGTTTTTCGGCGCCCTCAGCATTCAGTCCTCCTGATGAACAACAGTATAATCGTTTTCATAACATTGGTGTACAGTATCTGACTCTCAAGGACAGCTTGTCTGACTCAGACTATTCTATCTGCCGTGCTCAAGGACATGTGCCTCTGCCTCAGACACTAGTCATAACATCTGCTGAAAGAGAGACTATTGCTGTTCACCTAACTGATTTTCCATCCTTGCATCCAACACATACACAACTGACCCATTTATACTGACGAAGACACATTCATTCACTGCTCTCTCTGTGCTTTGTCATTGTGTGGATTCTATTGTCTGCTAATTGTGCATTTGAGAGTTTTTTTTTCTTGTAATCACAATATTGGTCATATAAATGAACTTTATTTTGATCAACAATGCTTTTTTCTCTCTCCTATTGTGTCTCCTCCCCCCCCCCGCCTTCTATTTCACTCCTGTTGACAGGCACCTCCATGGCTCGCCGCGTCATTGGGAATGTCATTTAGACGTTTCCAATGTCAAGTCAAATTCCTCGTATATTTACCTGTTTATTTACTTGTAAATGTGCTTGGCAATAAACTTTATTCTGATTCTGATTCTGATTCTGAACTGTGTGTGTGTGGATGGAGGGTTACTCCGTCCCCACAAACACTCACAAAACAAGAGAGGAACACTCGTAAAAGGGGCACCAGTCCAAAGGGACAATTTATTAATAACTAATCCTTGAACCTGTCATTAACCAGTTTCAATATTCATGAGTTCTTCTGCAGTGACCAAGAAAAGCATACAGAAATGAAAGAAATCAAGCTGAAACTTCTCTCTACCTTTAACAAGTTTTAATAATCAGATTCAGGTTAAATGACATTACGTTCCAATGATTTGTAAGCAGGTTCAAAATGATAAACAGGTGTGAAATATCATATTAACTGTGAATGGATGCCTGAGCATAGAGTCTATAGTTAAACCTTTGTGGAACCAAGAGAAACCAGATTTGGAATTTTTCTAATGCACTGGGAGACTATGAAATAACTGTAATGAAAATATGCATAAAATTGGACGCAATTTTATGGAGAAAATGACATTAGCTGATTATATGAAAAAGAAAATACTAAGTTACTCTACCAAAAGAATGGAGGTAATTTAAAAGGAAGATTAATTTTCCATCAGCTAAAAGCTTCTATCGTAACTTATGGACTGACTATAACATGAATAATTGGTCATATTCAATTATAATTAGACATCACATTTAGCCCAGCAGCTAGTAAGTGGAAGTCTGGTTTACGAAACAGCTGTGTCTTCAGCTTCCAGTGATGATCTTAACACCAGCAGGTGGCACACAGGAAAAGCGACTGCCAGAAGTCCTTTTCACTTCAGCTGTAATGGCCCAGACTTAGCAGTGGACATCCAGGGCATGCGGGCTTGAAGCCAACGGCAGAATGAAACGAATGGCCCGGAGTGAGGTGTGACATCTTTCCAGCAAAAGGTCCAAAAATTTAGGATATCCAGAGGCTGATAAGAACCCAAGGCTGAAGGAAAATTGTTTTTAGACAGTCCCACCCATGAGATCCTAGTTCTTCTGACGTCGTGGGACGTGGGTGAGGCAGTCTCTGGAAAAAGTTCAAAATCAATTCACTTTGAAGGTGAGTTACAGTAAAATCAATAGAAAAGTTCCATAGAATACACAGGGCTTCTGAGTGGAGGAAAAGAAAGGCGTTTTGGAGTTTCACTCCTAGTAAGAGGCTGAGCTCACAGAAAAGGATGATCTCTCCTCAGATTCCAGCAAAAACAGAATGACTGTCTGCGGCATACTTCTGCGACAGCAACCTGTCCCCCTGGTGGTCAAGATTGTTTTCAAGAAAATTTTCAGTTCAGATGTCAGAGATTTTCAAAGCGATAACTTGAAAGTAGTAAAGGATAAAGGATAGGAGTAAATTTATGCATCTAATTTGCATAATGTCACGGCAGCCATATCGAATTACATAACTTCCAATCAAAAATGGACTTTGGACATATTTGTCACAGCCCGCTCACGCCTGTCATCCGCCCCAGCTGTGCGCACACCTGCATCTCATCTGGCCGCGCCTATTTAGCCTGCTCTGACCAGGGCTTCGGCCTGGAGCCGTCAGCTCTCCTCCTTGTGATGTTCTGCGTTCGCCTACTACTACGGCCAGCGCTCCTCTCGTCCTTTGCACGTAAGGTCCTCCACTCACCTGCTCTCTCAGTTCATCCCCTGTGCACAGGTGGACCCTCCTGGCAGCGGCACTCCTTCCTCATCACCTTACCTCTCCTACCCTCGACCTGTGGAGCTGATCAGAGCGCTGTCTCCCAGGCGTGAGCCAGTCTTGCCAACGTCAGTCACCAAATCCCTGCAAGTAAGCCACACTCATTACTCATCATATCCCTGTGTGTGTTCATCTCACCCTTGTCCTCTGCTTGTCCTTAGGGTTGCCTGGCTGTACGGTGTTCTGGTCTGTCCTCGGTGCTCCTGTCCCCAACAAGACATCCACATTCCACATTCACTCATTCATACACCTGCTTGTCAACAAAGACTCTAAAATCTCACCCGAGCCTGCGTGTGTGTTCCCTGGGCTAGCCTAACATGTCAATATTTACACAAAGGATGGTTTTGGTTTTTGTCACCGTTTTTTTGTTTTGGGTTCTTTGTTATCTTATCTTCAAAGTATGTGAACCAGAAAATCAGTACAATGTAAACAAACAAAGAAATTCATTCAATTCATTTCAATTCAACTTTATTTATATAGCGCCATTTCACAACAACAGTCATCTTTTTTTATTTATATCTTTTTTTTTTATTTATATCTTTTTTTTATCATATTTTTCTTTTTCTTTTTTTTTTTTTTCTCTCGGCGCCACACGAGTAGGCTGCCTTTTGCAACAGCGGCTCGATTCTGAGTCTTTTTCCCTTCCTCTCTCTTTTGATCCGTCTTTTTTTTTCACCCCACTTATATCACGGACACACAGATCGTCCTAAATGTCTCCTGAGCCGGTGGACGGAGCCACTGTTTATAGCAGGATACGATACAGCAGAGAAGAGCTGCTAGCATTCAACCGCCACCCGGTCCCATTGGAAAAACTCGACATACCGAGAGAACTGAGGCGAAAACGCCGCGGCTGCCGGGCTGGAGTAAGGCGGAGGACAAAAAATATAAGGTACAGACCCTCCCTTCCATCTGTTGTCATGGGAAATGTACGGTCGATACTGGGAAAGTTAGATGAGCTAGCGGCTATCTCCCGTTATGATAGCACATACCGGGAGTGCTCTCTCCTTTTGTTTACTGAGACGTAGCTAACTGAACTAGCAGCAGATGCTAACATTGAGCTGGAGGGTTTTCACATGATACGAGCTGACCGAACACCAGACAGTGGCAAGGCTAGGGGCGGTGGAGTGATAATGTATGTTAACAACAACTGGTGCAGACCGGGACATATCACTGTTAAACAACAACACTGCAGCAAAGACATTGAGTTGCTAGCTGTTAGCATGAGGCCTACATATCTCCCGAGAGAACACTCACACGTGATCTGCATTGTTGTTTATGCAAATCCGACGGCGAACGCTGGGACAGCACGTGACGTCATCCATTCAGTAACCAGCAGGCTGCAAACAGAACACCCAGATGCTCTTCTCCTCATCTCAGGCGATTTCAACCATGTTTCACTATTTCCCATTCTACCCACGTTCACCCAGTATGTCACATGCCACACTAGAGACAATAAAACACTGGATTTATTCTACGCAAACACTAAGGAGGCGTACACCTCATCACAACTCCCCCCACTCGGGAGATCGGATCACAACTTGGTTCATCTCCGGCCGGTGTACAAACCCCTAGTGCACAGACAACCTCCGGCCATGCACACTGTGGAGTTATGGTCTGAGGAGACAATGGACACTCTAAAGGGCTGTTTTGAAGCCACCGCCTGGAAGCAGCTCTGCGATCCACATGGTGAGGACATCGATGGCCTCATTCACACCTTCACGGGCTACCTCAGCTTCTGTGTGGACAAATCCGTTCCCACCAAGACCATACGGCGTCACTCAAACAACAAACCCTGGATCAACCCTGAGATAAAAACACTTCTGAGAGAGAAGAAGAGGATCTTCAGGTCAGGGAACAGGGAGATGCTGAAGTCCGTACAGAGGGAGCTGAGGAGAAAGATCAGAGAAGGCAAGGACAGCTTCAGGAAGAAGATGGAGGACAAGCTGCAACAGAGCGACATCAGCGGGGTCTGGAGAAACCTCAAAACCATCTCGGGGCTCCAGAATACCTCCCCCCAGGCCACAGGGGGCAGGGAGTGGGCGAACAACCTGAATCTGTTTTTCAATAGATTTGACCAACCGCCCTCCCCCCTGACTGCACAACAACCACTGCTGCCTCTAAAGAAATCAAGTCCTGCTGCCCACTCCCCACTCCACCAACACCCCCCCCACTCCCAACACACAGCCCCCCATCCTGATCCTGACCAGGACCCAGGTGAGGACGGAGCTGAGGAAGATCAAGGCGAGGAAGGCGCCGGGACCGGACGGCATCAGCGCAAAGCTCCTCAAGTCCTGTGCAGACCAGCTGTGTGGGATTGTGACGTATATCTTCAACATGAGCCTGAAACTGGGGAGGGTACCACAACTGTGGAAAACATCTTGTGTGGTACCTGTACCAAAAACTTCCCACCCCAAAGACCTGAACAGCTACAGACCGGTGGCCTTGACGTCCCACTTGATGAAGACCCTGGAGAGACTGCTCCTTGCTCACCTCCGCCCCCTGGTGGAACCAGCGATGGATCCACTCCAGTTCGCCTACCAGCATGGCATTGGGGTGGAGGATGCGGTGATCTTCCTCCTTCACCGTTCTCTGTCCCACCTGGAGAAGCCCGGGAATATGGTGAGGATCATGTTCTTTGACTTCTCCAGTGCTTTCAACACCATCCAACCGATGATCCTGAAGGACAAGCTGCTGCGCGCAGGGGTGGACCAGCACCTGTCATCATGGATCCTGGACTACCTCACGAACCGGCCTCAGTTTGTGAGAACCCGGGACTGTGTGTCCGACACGATCATCAGTAGCACGGGGGCCCCCCAGGGAACGGTGCTGGCTCCCTTCCTGTTCACTCTTTATACTGCGGACTTCTCACACAACACAACACACTGCCATCTACAGAAGTTCTCTGATGACTCTGCGATCGTTGGCCTCATCTCCAATGGAGATGAAGCTGAGTACAGAGGGCTTATCCAGGACTTCGTGGACTGGTGCCATCGGAACTGCCTCCAGATCAACGCGAGGAAAACTAAGGAGCTGGTGGTGGACTGCCGCAGGCATGGGCAGCCCCTCACAGTACCAGTAAATATACAGGGAACAGACATCGAGATGGTGACATCCTATAAGTACCTGGGTGTTCATCTGAACAATAAACTAGACTGGTCACACAATACTGATGCACTCTACAAGAAGGGACAGCGCAGGCTGTTCCTGCTGAGGAGACTCAGGTCTTTTGGTGTACAAGGGGCGCTGCTGAAGTCATTCTATGACACGGTGGTGGCATCAGCCATCACTTTTGGAGTGGTCTGCTGGGGCAGTGACATTACTGCAGCCGATAGGAAGAGACTGAACAAACTGATTAAGAAAGCTAGCTCTGTCCTGGGGCAGCGCCTTGATCCAATGGAGGAGATAGGAGAGAGAAGGACGGTGGCTAAACTGTCATCTCTGCTGGAGTCCGAGTTCCACCCTATGCAGGACATACTGAATGCACTGAGGAGCTCATTTAGCAGCAGACTACATCATCCCAGGTGCACAACCGAGAGGTTCCGTAGGTCCTTCCTACCAACGGCTGTCAGACTGTACAACCTAAGCAGGGCTGCTCGCAGAGATAGCAAAAAGACGTAACAAACTAATAGTTTTTTGAATGCAAAAGATGCAATAGACTTACACAATGGTCCCCTCCGGCATACAACTAGGAACATACCGGTCGCTATGGAGGGTGAGAATATGTATGGGCACATAATCATACCATGTAGGATAACTAAGTAGACGGTTATGCTGTTTCATTCCATCTAGCAACAATGCTCTGCACTGTGTGTGTTTATATATTTACATATTTATTCCATCTAGCTACAATGCTCAGCACTGGGTGTGTTTATATTTATATATCTACATATTATTCCATCTAGCTACATTGCTCCGCACTGTGTGTGTTTATATACTTGCATATTTATTCCACCTAGCTGCAATGCTCCGTACTGTGGGTGTTTATATATTTACATATTTATTCCATCTAGCTACAATGCTCTGCACTGTGTTCATATATTCATATATTTATTCCATCCAGCTACAATGCTCTGCACTGTTTGTCTGTGTGTGTGTGTATATATATATATTTTATAGTAATATGTACATATGTATATTAGCTGCTCTTGCTTGCTTGTTTTTTTCTTGCCTTCTGATTGTTGCTCTGAGTGTTGCTATCCCTGTGCTGTTGCAATCCTGGAATTTCCCCGTTGTGGGACTAATAAAGGCTTATCTTATCTTATCTTATCTCATAGCACAATCAACTGTAGGGGGAACCCCCAAAGCTGCAGAAAGACCCCAGCAATCAGGTGATCCCCTGTGAGCAAGCACTTGGTGACGGTGGAGAGGAAAAACTCCCTTTTAACAGGAAGAAACCTCCAGCAGAACCAGGCTCAGGGAGGGGCAGTCATCTGCTGCGACTGGCTGGGGGGTGAGGGGATAGAGAAGAAGAAAAGAACAGACATGTAGAGAGCAAACAGCATGATGGGGACTCAATCTATGGGAGAGAACAAACAAATGTTAATGACCAGCAAAAAAAAAATATTTCATTGAGAGTGAGGAAAGGAGTGAGGCCCAGTGCATTACTGGAGGTCCCCCGGCTGACTAAACCTATTAGCAGCATAACTAAGGGAGGGTTCAGAAACACATGATCCCTCCCTAATTGTAGGCTATATCAAAAAGGTAGGTTTTAGCCCTATTCTTAAAAACAGAGATCGAGTCTGACTCCTGAATCCAGATTGGCAGCTGGTTCCACAGGAAAGGAGCTTGATAACTGAAGGCTCTGCCTCCCATTGTACTTTTGGAGATTCTAGGTATTACAAGTAATCCTGCATTTTGGGAGCGTAGTGCTCTGCTAGGATAATACGGTAGTATCAGATCTTTTAAATAAAAAGGAGCCTGATTGTTTAGAGCTTTGTAAGTAAGAAGAAGGATTTTAAACTTAATTCTAAACTCTATGGGAAGCCAATGAAGGGAGGCCTGAACCGGAGAGATATGATCTCTCTTTCTAGTACCTGTTAAAACTCTTGCTGCAGCATTTTGGATCAGCTGAAGACTTTTTAAAGATGTTTTAGGACAGCCTGATAATAAAGAATTACAACAATCTAATCTCGAGCTAACAAAAGCGTGCATCAGTTTCTCAGCATCACTCTGAGACAAGATGCTCCTAATCTTGGCAATATTACGCAAATGATAGAAGGCCGTCTTAGAAACAAATTTAATATGTGAATTGAAGGACAGATCCTGATCAAAAATAATTCCAAGGTTCCTCACAGAGCTATTAAGAGAAAGAGTAACCGCATCCAAACTGAAAGTTTGATTTGGAAAGGAATTTCCAAGGTTTTTTGGACCAACAAGAATGACTTCAGTCTTATCTGAATTTAATAGCAGGAAATTACAAGTCATCCAAGCTTTGATTTCTTTAAGACAGGCTTCTAACTTGGCTAATTGATTACTATCATCTGGCTTCATTGACAGGTATAATTGTGCGTCATCTGCATAACAATGAAAATGTATACAGTGCTTTCTAATAATGTTGCCTAACGGAAGCATATATAAACTAAAAAGAGTAGGGCCTAGCACAGATCCCTGTGGAACTCCATGACTAAGCTTTGAGTTGAAAGAAAACTCATTATTTACATGAACAAACTGGAACCTATCAGATAAATAAGATCTAAACCACTGCAACGAAGTTCCATGAAGTCCAACATAGTGTTCTAATCTATCAAGTAGAATATTATGATCGATAGTATCAAAAGCTGCACTAAGGTCTAAAAGGACAAGTACAGAAACTAGTCCATTATCAGATGCGATGACGAGGTCGTTAGTGACCTTCGCTAAGGCTGTTTCAGTACTATGATGAATTCTAAACCCAGATTGAAACTCTTCAAGTAAACCATTTCCCTGCAGGTGGTCAAATAATTGCGTAGCAACAACTTTCTAAGATTTTTGAAATGAAAGGGAGATTAGAGATTGGTCTATAGTTAGCTAAAGCTCCTGGATCAAGCATTGGCTTTTTGAGTAAGGGTTTAATTACAGCCGTTTTAAAAGCTTGTGGTACATGGCCTAAAGTTAATGAAGAATTGATTATATGAAGAATAAAGCTACCAATAAGTGGGAAGACTTCTTTAAATAACCTGGTAGGAATAGGGTCTAAAAGACAAGTTGAAGGTTTGGATGAGGAAACTATTTTGTCTAACTCACAAAGGTCGATTGGAGTAAACTCATCAAGACAGACATCAATAGAAGGAGTTGTAGTAGTTACAGTATTTAAGTTAACTGTGGGAAGAATCTGATTGATTTTATCTCTGATGGATGAAATTTTATTATTGAAAAAGTTCATAAAGTCCTGACTAGTAAGCTCTAAGGGAATGCTAGGATTGACAGAGTCCTGACTCTTTGTCAACCTGGCTACAGTACTGAAAAGAAACCTGGGATTATTCTTGTTCTCTTCTATTAATGCAGAGTAATAACTCGTTCTAGCTTTTCTAAGAGATTTTTTATAAATTAAAAGATGATTTCTCCAAGCTAAATAGATTTCATCTAAATTAGTGGAGCGCCATTTTCTTTCTAATTGACAAGTCTTCTGTTTTAAGCTACGAGTTTCTGTGTTGAACCAAGGAGTTAGAAATCTCTGATTAGACTTTTTCTTTTTAAAGGGGGCCACCAAGTCTAGAGTCTGATGCAGTGAAGCTGTAACACTATCCACCATGTTATCAATTACAGAAGGAGCAAGCAGTCTATAGCTTATTTCCGTTGTGTTGACACATGGCATAGAGGAAACAATCTGCATAAATTTGGTAACAGCATCATCTGAGAGGCATCTACTGTAATAATATTTTTCTTTAGGAGCCAAATAGTCAGAAATAGTAAAATCAAAGGTTAACAGACAATGGTCTGACAGTACAGGGTTATGAGGAGATACTACAAGATTTTCTATTTCTATGCCATATGTCAGAACAAGGTCCAATGTATGGTGGAGGTAATGAGTAGAATTTCCTACTTTCTGAGAAAACCCAATCGAGTCTAATATTGAATTAAATGCCACACTAAGGCAGTCGCGATCTACATCCACATGTATATTAAAGTCCCCTACTATAATTATTCTATCAGATTTCAGCACTAAATCAGCTAAGAAATCAGCAAATTCAGATAAAAATTCTGAGTAGGTTGATGGGGGACGATAAACTATGGCAAATAAAATTGGGTTTAACCTAAAATTGCTAAAGTGCCCAATACTGAGGACCAGGCCCTCAAAGGAATTATAACATGTTTTTTGTTTTTACATTAACTAGTAATTTGGAATGGTAAATTGTTGCTACTCCTCCTCCACGACCAGAACTTCTGGGATTTTGACAGTTTAAATAACCAGAGGGAGTTGATTCATTTAAACCAACATAATCCTCTTGCCCTAACCAAGTCTCTGTAAGGGAAATTAAATCAATCTGATGATCAATTAACAGATCATGGACTAACAGAGACTTGGGAGTTAGAGACCTAATATTTAATAAACCACATTTAATTTTTAAATTATGAGGAGGGACAGAGGCCAAATCATTCACTTTTGAGGCTTTATGTTTAATTTGAGTTTTACCAATATTTTGCTTTATCACTTTGGGATGCTTATATATTATATTTTTATTTACTTTGGAGGGAGCAGACAATGATTCTCTGATGGGGAAGACAGGGGCTAAGCTGAGGGGTGGCGGATGAAGCGGAGCTGCAGAGAGGCGTGTAAGACTGCGACTCTGCTTCCTGGTCCCAACTCTGAGGAGTCAAGGTTTTGGAAATTTGTATAAAAAAGATGCCAGATTGTTAGATAAATGAGAAGCACCATCCAAAGTGGGATGAATGCTGTCTCGTCTCATAAGACCAGGTTTTCCCCAAAAAGAGCTCCAATTGTCAAAGTAGCCCACGTTATTTGCAGGACACCACACAGACAGCCAGCGGTTCATGGATGACGAGCGGCTAAACATGTCATCACTGGTCAGATTGGGGAGGGGCCCAGAGAATACTACAGTGGCAGACATCGTTTTTGCAAAGTCGCACACCGATTCTACATTAAGTTTCGTCAAATTCATCAGACTTACTGCTGGCCAGGCAACTTGTTTTGTCCATTTTCATTGTTAATTTGTCTTCTGTAGGTCATTTTCGCTCTCTCTTCCACATCCAGAAACTCTTAAGATTATTCCAAGTCAATTTTCACTTAAATTACACCACAATTTATCTTACATGACGACATGAAACAGGCGCAATTGTTCTGTCTAGTCACATGGCGCTCGGGTTGATGGCAGGTGAAAATTAACCAGCTTCAGCTACCCTCTGTTTTAACAAAATGTAGATATTTACCTTCATAAGCTAAATAATCTCTTTTTAGAATAATAGTTGGCAAATTTAGGAGCAAGTGCCTCCTCTGTGTCGCGGTGGTGCACATCAACATTTGTTTACAAACTCTTCTTCTTTGGTGTCCAGAAGTGAGATTTTTGGATTGTCACCTTGTGAGGTGGAATACTTAGTACAGCTGGGGATTTTTTATGGTTTATGGCCACATCACATGACACGTCACATTACAGGTGAAGAACTGCGACATAGACAGTGAGGGCACTTGAAACCAAGACTGACAAAGGCTGAACAAACTGAACTTCACTAAATAAGATAAGATAAGCCTTTTTAGTCCCACAATGGGGAAATTCCAAGATTGCAACAGCACAGGGATAACAACACTCAGAGCAATAATTAAGAAGATACGGAAGATATAAATAAGAGCTGTGGATATACATACATACACATAAATATATAAATATATATACAAAGTGCGGAGCATTGTAGCAAGATGGAATAAACAGCATAACCATCTACTTAGTTATCCTACATAGTATGAATATGTACCCATACATATTGTCACCCTCTGTAGCGACCGATATTGTCCTAGTAGTATATACTGGAGGGGGCCATTGTGTAAGTCTATTACATCTTTTGCATTCAATACTATTAGGTCATCACATTTTTTTGCTATCTCTGAGAGCAGCCCTGCTTAGGTTATACAGTCTGACAGCCGTAGGTAGGAAGGACCTGCGAAACCTCTCGGTTGTGCACCTAGGATGATGTAGTCTGCTGCTAAATGAGCTCCTCAGTGCGTTCAGTATGTCCTGCATAGGGTGGGACTCCGACTCCAGCAGAGATGACAGTTTAGCCACCATCCTTCTCTCTCCTATCTCCTCCACTGGGTCAGGGCTCTTCCCCAGGATAGAGCTAGCTTTCTTGATCAGTTTGTTCAGTCTCTTCCTATCGGCTGCTGTAATGCCACTCCACTCCAAAAGTCACTCCAAAAGTGATGGCTGATGCCACCACCGTGTCGTAGAATGTCTTCAGCAGCGCCCCTTGGACACCAAAAGACCTGAGTCTCCTCAGTAGGAACAGCCTGTGCTGTCCCTTCTTGTAGAGTGCGTCAGTATTGTGTGACCAGTCTAGTTTATTGTTCAAATGAACACCCAGGTGCTTGTAGGCTGTCACCATCTCAATGTCTGTTCCCTGTATGTTTACTGGTGCTGTGAGGGGTTGTCCTTGCCTGCGGCAGTCTACCACCAGCTCCTTAGTTTTCCTCGCGTTGATCTGGAGGCAGTTCCGATGGCACCATTTCACAAAGTCCTGGATAAGTCCTCTGTACTCAGCTTCATCTCCGTTAGAAATGAGGCCGACAATCGCAGAGTCATCAGAGAACTTCTGTAGATGGCAGTGTGTTGTGTTGTGTGAGAAGTCCGCAGTATAAAGGGTGAACAGGAAGGGAGCCAAAACCGTTCCCTGGGGGCCCCCCGTGCTACCAATGATTGTGTAGGACACACAGTCCCGGGTTCTCACAAACTGTGGCTGGTTATTGAGGTAGTCCAGGATCCATGATGACAGGTGCTGGTCCACCCCTGCGCACAGCAGCTTGTCCTTCAGGATCATCAGTTGGATGGTGTTGAAAGCACTGGAGAAGTCAAAGAACATGATCCTCAACGCATTCCCAGGCTTCTCCAGGTGGGACAGAGAACGGTGAAGGAGGAAGATCACTGCATCCTCCACCCCAATGCCATGCTGGTAAGCGAACTGGAGTGGATTCATCGCTGGTCCCACCAGGAGGCGGAGGTGAGCAAGAAGCAGTCTCTCCAGGGTCTTCATCATGTGGGACGTCAGGGCCACTGGTCTGTAGCTGTTCAGGTCTTTGGGGTGGGAAATCTTTGGTACTGGTACCACACAAGATGTTTTCCACAACTGCGGTACCCTCCCCAGCTTCAGGCTCAGGTTGAAGATGAGCTCCACAATCCCACACAGCTGGTCTGCACAGGACTTGAGGAGCTTTGCGCTGATGCCGTCTGGTCCCGACGCCTTCCTCGCCTTGATCTTCCTCAGCTCCGTCCTCACCTGGGTCTTAGTGAGGGTCATGTTGGGGGCTGTGTGTTGGGAGTGGGGGGGGGGGGGGTTGGTGGAGTGGGGTGTGGGCAGCAGGACTCAATGTCTTCAGAGGCAGCAGTGGTTGTTGTGCAGTCGGAGGGGAGGGCGGTTGGTCAAACCTATTAAAAAAAACAGGTTCAGATTGTTCACCCACTCCCTGCCCCCCGTGGCCTGGGAGGAGGTATTCTGGAGCTCAGAGATGGTTTTATGGTTTCTCCAGACCCCACCGATGTCACTCTGTTGCAGCTTGTCCTCCATCTTCTTCCTGAAGCTGTCCTTGCCTTCTCTGAACTTCCTCATCAGCTCCCTCTGTACGGACTTCAGCATCTCCCTGTTCCCCGACCTGAAGATTCTCTTCTTCTCTCTCAGAAGTTTTTTTTTATCTCAGGGTTGATCCAGGGTTTGTTGTTCGAGCAACACCGTATGGTCTTGGTGGGTATGGTGTTGTCCACACAGAAGCTGATGCATTCCGTGATGGTGTGAGTGAGGCCATCGATCTCCTCACCATGTGGATCGCAGAGCTGCTCCCAGGCAGTGGTTTCAAAGCAGTCCTTTAGAGCGTCCATTGCCTCCTCAGACCATAACTTCACTGTGCGCATGACCGGAGGTTGTCTGTGCACTAGGGGTTTGTACACCGGCAGGAGATGAACCAAGTTGTGATCCGATCTCCTGAGTGGGGGGAGTTGTCATGAGGTGTACGCCTCCTTAGTGTTTGCGTAGAATAAGTCCAATGTTTTATTGTCTCTAGTGTGGCATGTGACATACTGGGTGAATGTGGGTAGAATGGGAGACAGTGAAATATGGTTGAAATCGCCTGAGATGAGGAGAACAGCATCTGGGTGTTCTGTCTGCAGCCTGCCAGTTACTGAGAGGATGACGTCACGCACTGTCCCAGCATTCGCCGTCGGATTTGCATAAATAACAATGCAGATCACGTGTGAGTATTCCCTCGGGAGGTAGGTAGGCCACATGCTAACAGCTAGCAACTCAGTGTCTTTGTTGCAGTGTTGTTGTTTAACCGTGATATGTCCCGGTCTGCACCAGTTGTTATTGACGTGCATCAACACTCCACCGCCCCTTGCCTTCCTACTGTCTGGTGTTTGGTCTTCCCGTATCACGTGGAAACCCTCCAGTTCAATGTTAGCATCTGCTGCTAGTCCTGTTAGCCACGTCTGTGTGAATAGCATCAGACTACACTCCCGGTATATGCTATTGTAGCGGGAGATAGCCGCTGGCTCATCTGTTTTTCCGAGTATCGATCGTACATTCCCCATAATGACAGATGGGAGGGCGGGTCTGGACCTTATATTCCTTGCCCACCGTCTTACTCCAGTACGACACCCACGTTGTTTTCCTCTTAATTCTCCCAGTATGTCAAGTTTTTTCGTTAGCATCATGGTCCAGTTGAGTGCTAACAGCTGGTCCCTGTTATACTGCCTCCTGCCAGAAACAGTGGCTCCGTCCGCTGACTCAGGAGACATTTGGACGATCTACGTGTTCGGCTAGAATAAAGGTGATGCTGGATCATAAAGATTAGCAAGAGAGCCAGATAGTAATAGAAATAGGAGGAAATTGATCCGCTGTTCCAAAAGGCAGTCTACTCGTGTGGCGCCGGAAGTGAAAAAATAAAGTCAAAACAACGCTGAACAGAAAAGAAAAACTGAAAACTAGGGCGGTTCTCCCTCCATTTAACTGAGCGCACCACTTGGATCATAAAACATGACTGACAGCAGGGAGAACCAATTATTGACTATCGTAGAAGATTCGAAAGAGCTATGGTCCAGTGAAAAAACAGTTCTTTCTCTGTAATAGACCAATAGAAGGAAAGAGGCTATGCCCAACAGAGACTGGCTGGTGATTGGCTGAGGCAGTCAGATGACTTGCATGAGTTTCAAAAGACATTCACACATTTTCTGTGAAATTCATGTGTAGCATCATGTCCTTGGCTCTAATCAATAAAACTACTCTTCAGCTTAAAGGCATTGTTTCACCCAGGAAAAGGCTAGTCAAGAATTGCTTTTTCATCCCACGCCAGCTGGGAGACGTAGTCTCTCCAGCAAGTCCTGGGTCTGCCCCGGGTTCTCCTCCCTGTGGGATGTGCCCAAAACACCTCAAATGGGAGGTGTCCAGGAGGCATCCTGATCAGATGCCCATACCACCTCAACTGGCTCCTTTCAATGTGGAGGAGCAGCGGTTCTACTCTGAGCCTCTCCCGGATGACTGAGCTCCTCACCCCATCTCTGAGGGTGACTCCAGCGATCCTACGAAGAAAGCTCATTTAAGCCACTTGTATCTGCAATCTCATTCTTTCGGTCATTACCCAAAGCTCGTGACCATAGGTGAGGGTAGGAACGTAGATTGACTGGTAAATCGACAGCTTTGCCTTAGAGCTCAGCTCCCTCTTCACCACAACAGACCGGTACAACGTCCGCATCACTGCAGATGTTGCTCTGAGCCACTTGGAACAGGAGCCTGTCCCCAACCTGGAGAGGACAATCCATCTTTTTCCGGCTGAGGACCATGGACTCGGACTTGGAGGTACTGATTCTCATCCCAGCCATTTCACACTGAGCGCAAACTGTCCCAGTAAGAACTGTAGGTCATTGCTGGATGAAGCCAGCAGGACAACATCATCTGCAAACAACAGAGATGAGATCCTGTGGTCACTAAGCATGACACCCCCCCTCCCCCGTTCCCTGGCTGTGCCTAGAAATCCTGTTCATAAAAATTATGAACATGATAAGTGACAAAGGGCAGCCCTGGCAGAGTCCAACTCTCACTGGGAATGAGTCCGATCGAGTGTTGGCAATACAAACCAAACTCTCACAATGGTTGAACAGAGACCAAATAGCTCATAACAACAAGTGTGATACGCCATATTCCCGAAGCACCCCCAACAAAAAACCACGAGGGACACAGTTGAATGCCTTCTCCAAGTCCACAAAACACATGTAAACTGGTTGGGAAAACTCCCACGAACCCTCGAGGATTCTCGAGAGGGTAAAGAGCTGGTCCGATGTGCCACGGCCAGGACGAAAACCGCATTGCTCCTCCTGAATCTGAGGTTCGACCAGCGACCGGACACTCCTCTCCAGTGCCTTGGCATAGACCTTCCCAGGGAGGCTAAGGAGTGTGATCCCTCTGAAGTTGGAGCACACCCTCCAGTCCCCTTTTGTGAAGAGAGGAACCACCACCCCAGTTTGCCATGCCAAAGGCACTGCCCCCGACCTCCACACAATGTTGCAGAGGCGTGTCAACCATGACAGCCCTACAACATTCAGGGCCTTGAGGTACTCAGGGCAAATCTCTTCCACCCCCAGGGCCCGGCCACCAAAGAGATTTTTAACCACCTTGGCGACCTCAGCCCTTGTGATAGACAAGTCATCCCCCTCGTCCACAAGACCTGCTTCTTCTGTGGAAGGCGTATCAGTGGGACTGAGGAGATCCTCGAAGTATTCCTTCCACCACCCGACGATATCCCCAGTCAAAGTAAGCAGCACCCAATCTGCACCATACACAGTGTGGACAGGGAGACTCTTCTCTCTCCTGAGCTGCCGGACAGTTTGCCAGAATCTCTTCGAGGCCAACCGAAAGTCTTGTTCCATGGCCTCACCGAACCCCTCCCATACCCGAGTTATTGCTTCAGGAACCACCTTAGCTGCACTCCGCTTGGCCTGCTGGTACACCTCAGCTGCTTCGGGAGTCCCACAAGCCAACCAAGCTTGATAGGACTCCATCTTCAGCTTAATGGGCCCCCTCACCACTGGTGTCCACCACTTTGTTCGGGGGTTGCCAACACGAGATGCCCCGACAACCTTGTGGCCGCAGCTCTGTGCCACCACTTCAACAATGGAGGTAGAGAACATGGCCCATTAAGACTCCATGTCTCCAGACTCACTCAGAATGTGGTTAAGTTCTTCCCGAGGTGGGAGTTGAAGACCTACCAGACAGGGGCCTCAGCCAGACGCTCCCAGCACACCCTCGCTATACGTTTGGGTCTACCAGGTTGGAATGGCATCCTCCCCTGCCATCGGATCCAACTCACCACCAGGTGGTGATCGGTTGACAGTTCTGCACCTCTCATTACCCAAGTGTCCAAGACATACGGTCGCAGGTCTGATGACATGATAACAAAATTGATCATCAACCTGTGACCTAGGGTGTCTTGGTGCCAGGTGCACATATGGACACCCTTATGCTTGAACATGGTGTTCGTTATGGACAAACTGTGGTTAGCACAGGAGTCCAATAACTGAACGCCACTCGTGTTTAGATTGGGCAGGCCGTTCCTCCCAATCACCCCCTTCCAGGTTTCACTGTTGTTGCCCACATGCACATTGAAGTCCCCCAGTAGGACAATGGAGTCTCCAAGAGGAGCACTCTTCAGCACCCCAGTCAGAGACTCCAAAAAGGGTGGGTACTCTGAACTATCATTTGGTGCATAGGCACAAATGATGGTCAGGACCTGTTTCCCAACCCAAAGGCACAGGGAAACAACCCTTTCATCCACTGGGGAAAACTCCAATATAGAGGCAGCAAGGTGGGGGGGATACAAGAATTCCCACTCCTGCTCGTCGCCTCTTGCCCGGGGAAACTCCAGAGTAGGACAAGCTCCAGCCCCTCTCCAGGAGACTGGTTCCAGAACCAGAGTTGTGCGTTGACGTGAGGCCGACTATATCTAGCCGGTATCTCTCATCCTCATGCACCAGGTCAGGCTCCTTCCCCACCAGAGAGGTGACATTCCACGTCCCAAAAGCCAGTTTAGGAAGCTTGGGATCAGACTGCCAAGGTCTCCGCCTTTGACCGCCACCTGATCCACATACCACCGGACTCCCATGATCCCTCCTGCAGGTGGTGAACCCACTGGAGGGCGGATCCATGTAACTCCTTCAGGCTGAGCCCGGCCAGGTCCCATGGGCAGAAACCCGCCACCAGACGCTCGCCATCGAGCCCCTCTCCCACGCGTGGCTCCAGGATGGGGCCCCGGTAACCCCATACCGGGCGGGGTACACTGAATCCTTGTTCTAGTATTTATCATGAGAGTCTGTTGGATTGTTCCTAGTCTGGCCCTTCACCCAGGACCAGTTTGTCTTTGGTGACCCTACCAGAGGCAAATTGCCCCGGACAGCATACCATCTGGGATCACTAGGGCACGCAAACTCCCAACCACGATAAGGTGATCATCCCTGAGGGGGCATTTCAGAGGACTGCATTGCATGCAGTGGAGTTTATTCCACTACATGCAATTTTAGAAGGACCAGTATAAAAGTGCACGAATCACTGACTTAGCATAGGTTATATAGATAAGCCTAAAACAAAGTTTCATATTATTAAGATGTTTCTATTCTCATGTTGGAAAGTTTACTCAAGTCATCTGATTGGTATCCGCCAATCACTAGCCAACAGATGCTGGACAACAGCTCTCTCCATCTTATTCGTAAGTTACAAACAAAGGACTAGTTTCTGATTGGACTAAAGTTCATAAAACCCGCCCATGATGGGAAATTATTGGCTTATGCTCATGTCAGTCAACCAAGGCCCATGAAAGTTGTTTGAGTTATAAGAGGGGAGATGCCCTCATTCAGTGATATTGCAGTTTTTACAGAGGACATGGAGTATTTTGTTTGTGTAAATGTCTGTGTGCTTTATTGTTTTTCTTTAAACTTCTGGGAATTAATTCTTTCTTTCCTGAGCTCAAAATTCTTCCAAATGAAGTCAAACTTTATGCTTCACAGGCATAACTTTTTATCCTGTTAAACTTTCTTTAAACTCACCATATGTTTTTTTCAAAGGACTGACCATTCATCACCATCCTGGAAGCTATTCTCAACTCCACGACATCAGAAGATCTCCAGTCATTTCGTCTCTTGAATTTAGTTATTTTTAACTTACCTCTCTAATTCTGTGACTTTAATCAGACTGTGAATTCAATCTCATTGATATCTGGGCTTGAGACCACCGCTGAAAAATTCCTCTAACTTTCCGTATGGCATATGACGCGGCCAGCAGCTGCAGCAGCAGCCATCAATCACCTTTGCCGAATTTCAGCTCCCTACTGTTTGTTCCTGGTTAAGAAATATCTGCTGGTGGCTATTTCCTGTTAATCTGCAAATAAAGCTTCAGCTAAGAACCCGTCTCAAAGCCCACAAGGACCCCAATGCCACGGCGACACACCAGTATTCAAGTGAGCTAGATTTTTTGTTTCATCTGCTGGTTAATGCTGTTTAATGTCCGTCACTTGAAGGATGCCATGATTTGTGTCAGAGTTAAAGCTAATTTATAACTCTGATCAGAGCTACAGAATTAAAGAGCAATTAAAATAACTCTTTTTTTAATTAACAGTCCATTTTTACTTTCTTAGAATACTTCAGAATTTTTCCAATAATTATTTTAATTTTCTCAATAAATTTGCATTCAGTTTTCATAATCCTTCAACTTCAAATTGATCTAAATTCAGCTTACATTTTCACCCCTGGTTCTGCAAAGGTTATTATACTCTGTGATTAATGATCAGTTATATAAGTTGAATGTGATACCTAATATGTTTGTCATTTCACCTGCTTACAAATCATTTGCATTCAATATCATTTCATCAGAGTTTCATCTAAATAAATCTGCAAGATGAGAGAAGGCATTGAGTAATTTGTACCTGTCTGTGGATGATCTAAGCCCCAGTAGAACTCACTAATATTTTGAGACTGATTAATTAATTAATTGATCGATTAAACAGGTATAAAAAGTAACTACATAATTAATTGTTCACAATCGTGAGCTGGTGCCCCAAACAAGTTCGTTACTGTCTAGGTATGAGTGTTTGCGGTGACAAATCAAACATCTGTCCCCAAACACATACACTTTTAAGTCTGAATTAAATAACATAATAACACGGAGGAGCTAACCGAGGCCCCAGCTGGATCGGAGCTCAACTACTGTGGTGGTAAGCGGCGGGGCTAGCAGTGGAGGGGCTAGCTGAGGCCCCAGCCGGATTCGAGGTCAGCTGGACCAGATACCAGCAACACCAGCAGAAATTATCCTGCTACCATCAAGTAAGTAAAAAAAGTCACCAAGAAAGAGGAAATGGAAGAGATTAAAAAATCTCTGAACTTCATGTCAGAAGAACTTACCAAAGTTGCCAATCAACAGTCCAAATTATTAGGGATAATGGAGGAAGTCTGAGCGTTGAAATTAACAATTAAGGAAAGACACAAAAAAAAAATTGCAGACTTTGAGCGACACATCGATGATCTTGAACACTATACTCATATGGATGATTTAATTGTTAGTGGACTAAACATTAAATATCAATCATATGCTCATGCTACAGCAGGAATGAGATTTGAGGAGGCTCCCCCAAGTGAATCAGTCTCCTTGGAAACCAGCTGCTTCAGTTCCTTGAAAGCAGAAACATAAAGGTTGAAGTAAATGCATTTTCAGCCTGCCATACACTACCCAAAAAGGATAATAAAACAAAGAATTCAATTGTGATGTGCTTTGTGAACAGCAGAGTAAACAATGACATACTGAGGCAGGCCAGAAAGCTACAGGGAACAGAAGTTTACCTAAATGAACATTTAACAAAGACTATTGCTGAAATAGCATGGCAAGCACAGATGCTGAAAAGACAAAACAAGATATAGGCAACATGGACAAGAAACTGTAGCGTCTGGATTAAATTAAATGGAACACCTGAGGAAGCAAAGGACATAATAATAAGAGCTCTCACTGACTTAAATAAATATAGATGGACACTGATTAAGAAAATTAAGACACTACAATAATCCATATCCACACACATGGCAAGAACAGTCCTTTTGTGACAAAACGTGATAATGTACTTAAAAAAAACAAACAAAAAAACAAAAAAAAACCCTCATGACTGACTTTAGTAGAAATCAATCATCCCCAATTGGAGGAGGTCATTTGACACAGAGAGAGGAAATTCAGACTCTGAAAATATGTCATTATGCTGAGCATAAACAACAAGAGATGGAGAATGATAATGATCCTGATAACAACTTCTTCAATAATATTCATAATCACTGTGAATGTTTAACTGAAAAGAAATTCAAAAGTCAAGTGCAAGTAGATGGTAAACTATCAATAATACACTTTAACAGCAGAAGTCTTAAAAACTTTCCACAGATCCAGGACTATTTAAAACAGCTGGATAGAAAATTTACAGCTATAGCAGTCTCTGAAACTTGGCTCAATGAAGAGAAGGCTTCTTTGATGGCAATAGAGGGATATCAGATGTTTCATATTGACAGATCTCAAAAAAGGGATGGTGGTGTTGCACTGTATATTGATGAACTGTATAGGTGTAAACTTGTAAAAGGAATGTCCTTTGCACTACCAGGGATTCTGGAATGTTACTGTTGAGATTGGCCAAGATAAAGCAAAAAATCTAATTATAAGTTGTATATATAGAATGCCGGGAACTTGCGTTGAGATATTCAGAGATAAGTTAGTCAAGCTGTACAATAATATAACTAATAAGAACATGATTGTAATCTGTGGATACTTCAATATTGAATTGATTACTAAATCCATTTCGACAAAATGTAATTACAGAGTTCATGAATTCTATGTACAGTATGAGTCTATATCCCACAATAACACATCCCAGTAGAATCACAGTCCACACTGCTACACTTATTGACAACCTGTTTGTTAATATTATTGATAAGAAAACAGAAAGTGGATTATTGATAAATGACATAAGTGACCATCTGCCAGTCTTTGCACTTGTCCATGGCCACACGGGGGCCAATACAGAAAAAACTTTAAAATCTTTCAGATACAAATCACAAAATGCAATCAGTTCTTTTAAAGAAGACCTGCTGAAGCAAGACTGGACAAAAGTCTATGTTTCAGATGTAAATAAAGCCTACGGTACATTCATGAACATTGTAACCGCTCTTTATAAAAAAATTAAAAAAAATGTCCATTAGTAAAGAAGAAGCTTAAACAGAAATTTATCAACAAGACATGATTAACCAAAGGATTTCAAAAAGTGTGTAAAAAGAAAAAATCACTATATAAAGCCTTTCTAAAGAAAAGAACAAAAGAAGCAGAGCAGTGGTATAAAACATACAAAAATAAGTTAACGTATATAATGAGATGTAGTAAAAGAGACTATTACAGTAAAAAAAAAAAAAAAAAAAAACTGGAGAAAAACAGAGATAACACTAAAAATACATGGACAATACTTAACAATATTCTTGGAAATAAAAACAGAAATACAAGCTACCCAACCAATCTTTCAAAAAAAAAAAAAGACTCAGAGTGTGAATGCAATCTCACCTGCAGATGAATTTTATAAATTTTTTGTTAACATTGGTCCTAATTTGGCACTAGAAATACCCATTACGGCACCTACAGGTGATATAATAAGCAAAAACATTGCTTTAAAGGACTCCATCTTTATAAAGAACACAGAAGAGAGAGAGGTCATTGAAATTGTTAAATCATTTAAAAGTAAAACATCTACAGATTGTGACGGTACTGACATGCTTTTAGTCAAAACTATTATTGAATGCTTAGTGAAGCCACTGACGTATATCTGTAACCTGTCTCTCCAAACAGGTATATTTCCCAATGCAATGAAAATAGCCAAAGTATTTCCGATATACAAGACGGGTGACAGAGGGGAATTTTCAAACTATAGGCCTATTTCACTATTGCCGCAATTTTGAAAGATACTTGAAAAAATATTCTGTGAGAGAATTGACAACTTTATAATGAAGGATAATTTATTGTGTGAGCAGCGATATGGGTTCAGACACAAGAGGACAACTGCATTTGCTCTAATGGAATTTATAGAAAAAATATCAACTGCTGTAGAAAATAAAGAGTATTCAGTTGGGGTATTCCTGGATCTTAAAAAAAAACAAACAAACAAACAAAAAAACATTTGATACAGCGGATCATAAATTATTGTTAAAGAAACTACAAAAATTATGGTGTTGGGGGGTAGCACTGTCCTGGTTATGTAGTTACTTAAAGAACAGATATCAGTATGTATGTATTGGTAGCAAAAACTCGCAGTTACTGAAGGTTACTTGTGGAGTCCCACAGGGTTCAGTTTTGGGGCCATTGTTATTCAATATGTATATAAATGATATATGTAAAGTTTTAAAAAATGGATTAAATATTGTTTACAGATGACACTAATTTATTATGCAGTGGAAGCAATTTGGAGCAACTTTTGGATACACTCAGAAAGGAATTAGGCGAGCTTAAACTGTGATTTGATTCAAACAAATTAACGCTCAATTTAAGTGAGACAAAATTTATAATTTTTAACAACCGTCATAACAACTCAGTATCTAAACTCAGTGTAAATGGTGTAGAGATCGAAAGGGTATCCGGAATTAAATTCCTTGGAATAAAAATTGATAATAAATTGTGTTGGAAGTCACATATCAATTATATTAAGGGTAAAATATCCAAATCAATCACAATACTACACAGAGTGAAATATTTTCAGAATCAACACACACTATATACTTTGTATCATTCATTAATACTCCCATACATGACATATTGTACTGAATTATGGGGAAATACATATAAAACAAACATATATCCAGTCTTCTTCTTCCACTTAATCCTTTTCGGGTCACAGAAGAAGATGGATGGATGGATGGCTATCCAGTCTTCATGCTTCAGAAGAGAGCTATTAGAATAATAAACAAAGCTGCTTACAGGGAACCAACAAACCCACTTTTTCTTAAATTAAAAGTGCTCAAGTTGAAAGATCTGGTTGATTTTAAAACTGCAATAATAATGTTTAAAGTGAAGAATCTATCACTGCCCGCAAATATCCAAAAGTTGTTCCAAATAAGGGAGAAACAATATCATTTCAGAGGAACATGTATATTTCAAAAACATTCAGTGAGAACTACCACCAAGCAACACTGTGTCTCAGTGCAAGGAGTCAGACTGTGAAACGCTTTTGGACCTGAATTAAAATCATGTACAATGCTTGGACAATTTAAACAACAACTAAAGGAAGAAATACTCCAAACATACAAAACAACATGTAAAATCACATAAGGATTATCATATCCAGTCTGTGTTGTGCTGTTGCTTAGTTTTGTTTTTTCACATTTTGTCTTAGCTTTGTTTTGATTTGTAATCACTTTTATTTATTTTGTTTTTTAATTCTTAGGTGGAACATGGGTGGGCAATATAATTTGCGGCTTCAGCCATCACCCATTTTGGATAACTTTTGTTGAACTGTATAATCCGAGGAGTTATTGATTAATTTGACCTTGTTGGATTTTTTCCCCTTGTTTTATTATTCTGTTCCTTTCTTTTAATCGTTTAATCTAATCTATCCCAGATAAAGATTTATTCATTCAATAGTATTTATACCTGATCATAATTATAAATGATAAAACACTACATATTATTTAGTGCCCCGTGTGAGGCTGGGTCAACTTTGGACAGACACAGAAAGGAATAATTAAGGCATAAGCTGTGTGGGGTTTGGTTTATAATATTTAAAACAAACAAACAAACAAAAAAAAACCATTGGAGGTTGTGTGTGTGTATGACTGCCCCAGAGCTGCAGTCATTGTTTCTGTGCTTCGGTGATCACGAGGGGGAGGGGGGGAATTCAGCCCAGTTGCTCCCCTGCTCACTGCGTGTGTGCTTCTGTGTGCTCATCGCAAGGGGGAAGAGAGAATTTGAGCCCACCTTCCCCCAACCAGCCATTTCTTCTTGTTGTTAATGCATGCAAAGTGCTATTAAATGCTGAATTAATCAAAAATGAGCCCTAAAGAAGCAAAATAGCGAAGGAACCCTATTTGTCTCTTGTTGATTTGATCCAACGACGAAAGAATCCCGGCTGGAATAACTTGAATTAACCATTGTTAAAACTAGTCTTGCATGAATAAAGTTTTAAGGAGATTTAAGCTCTCCCGCTTTTGGAAAAACAAGGTGTGCTTCTTTGTTGCGAGAACGTAGGCGCTCACATTCACGTCACTAAATGGCTGTGCACAAGAACTGCGCATGTGTAGAGTCACCAAGGCGATGCCATCTTAAGTCCACTTAAAGTGAAGTGCCCTATGCTGCCATCTTAGAGTTGAAACCCTAGACGTCTCCAAGTGACGTCAGGACAACGTTTTAGACACCGTCGCTGACATCACTCTCATGTTGCACAACCTTTGTGACAGCCTTTTTGACAAACTACATGTAGCCGCTAACCACGCTGTCAAAGATTTAAAACTGGAACCCTGTTCATTAGCCATGTGACCATATGTGTTCACTAAACAACCCTGCTGGGCATATCACTGGTAAAAATCTCCATTGAACCCATGACCTTGACTCATCCGGTCTATGTCTCCAAACTTGACGCCTTCCCATTGCTCATTGGCAAAGACCTACTGAATGAACCGTTTTGAGCCACTGATTGATTTCAAGAATCTCAAACTATGGGCTCAAACGCAACACCCTCACCCATTTGACCTACCAAGGACAACTGAATCACAGTGCTTGATTCTGAACACTTTGGACACCCCAAGTCTCACACAACTAGCACTGTTGGAACAATTGCAACCGATTGAAAACGACCATAAAGACCAAGGTGAGCACTGCTCTCAAGAAGTCAAAGGCCACCTTCAAACACAAGGTCAAGCCAAACAAGTGAATGACCTTGTGACCTCATTGGCCAAGCAGCAAGGTCCAAATGGCCCCCTTGCTTCCTTTGACCCAATGTTTGGGTCACCTCTTGAAACCCACCCTCCAGCCCCTGAGGCCTCTGTGGTCATGAGAGCCACATCGACCGGCTGTCTAGACCCTCTGCAACCTCAAAGTTATGCATCTGTGGACCCAACTTTTGCAAACACTAGGCACACATTTACTCAAGCTTGTGACACTGTGGTTGATAAAACTGTCAAACACCGATCGGATCCAGACATTCACGCGCTCCCCATGTCTAAAACCTTTAACATGCTGAAATTTAACACACTTTGTGCGACACAACTTTCTCTGCAGCTACACAATGGCACTCGTATTCCTGCTTCCGACAAACAATCATCGCAACCACTCAAAGTTCCTCGAAACCAGAGGGGGATGATGACTGCCAACATCCATAATATTCCATCTGCAGAACACAAAAGCGTCAAAATGATGTACAACACTCCCAAGGCCGCATTTCAAAAACATTTGGACCGATCTGCCAAACGACACAAAGTGTACAATGACCAAGGAGTCTCTCATGACAAACTTCAAAGGGGGGGACAAGGTCTTCCACTTCACATTTTTACCGCAAACATCTCAAATCAATCTACAGGAAGGGAAAATCCCTCCTAAATTGCTGCCCGAGTGGATGAAGCCACACATTGTCAACAACAAATTCTGGCCACTCAAGTGCCAAATCCAGGACCCCATTCTCAAATGGGGTCATCAAAATCAGAGTAAACTTTACCAAAACCCCATGGGACTTGTCGGGTACAACACTGTCAAAGTAAGTCCATAAATAAGATTAAAATCAGGGCTATGTCCAAAAAATAACTGTTAGCTAAGTACTAGTCTCAGGTGTACTTGGTAAAATTTCTTCAAACAATCAGTTAACTGCATCAAAACTTCCAAAAGGAAAAGGTGTGGCACATATGTTTGGTTCATATTTCCCACAAGACTGTGGCACATATGTCTGGTTCATATCTCCCACAAATGTATGGCTTATGTGGATTGGGGCTTCACGTCTGGAGGAACAAAGAGTCTGGATCGACTGGGGCCAACAGGAGATGTCGAGGAGGTGTGAAGTCGGACCCTTGTCTCAGAGAGGAGGCCCTGGGGGGATCCCCGGAACACCAGAGAATAAGAGACAATGGTGAATCTTCAGAGACTTGCATTGTGATTAAATGTTTGCAGAAGCACCATGTGACTTGAGTTCTTAATCCCCCGGAGGTATAAGAATGTGATGTAACATGATTCTGCTCTTCTTGCTATTTGAGAATGTTGGATGATTGTGTTCTGCAATAAAGCTGAACCTGAGGAATGCACTCAAGTCTTGTCATTGAACACAACTTCCACAAAGGGTAAATTAAAACCAAATTGTCCCTCAAACTAATCTTAAAGCCCTCTGTAAAATCTAATAAATTTCAATCAACTTACTATTCTCAAATAGTATACACAAAACATCCAACACCATTAGCTTGAGCTAATAACATCAAAATTCCCACTAAGGTGATAAACAATCTAAGGTTTACAGTTCAGTCTCTGAAAGAAATTGTTCCACCTCTGAGAAAAAATTTAATTTGCCAATCAGGTGTCTCAAGAAAATCCAACAAGAAGGTTGGAATCCAAAAATTACTCACTTTTATCTGTTTGCCAGGATGATGGCCCTCCTGTTTTTCAGTTTAGCCCTCTACCCAGCAATCACAACTACTGTTAACCAGTCAGAATTGGGCTGAGACAAGACCAAAAGTCAACAATCCTCAGGTGGATTCTCAGTAAAAGCCTCATCATTAGGGCCTCTTGTTAGCCTTTGCACATACACTGTTAACTCGGTCAACACTGCTAAACCGAAATGCCAGGTAATCGAACCACAGTCTGTCACCAAAATCTTGCAAGACACTGTTTTATTTTTGAATGTTTGCTCTGAAGTTTCAGTCAAACTCTACAAGGTCTTGAACTCTTTGCTCTTTGAAAGGTTGACTATGCTCACACACAGCTGATGTCTATGTTACTCCCAGAGGTAGCTAGAATCATTAGCCTTTCAGTTAACACTTTAGCAATGAACTTGCTTTCACACCATCTTATCCTTTTGCAGTAATTCCAAATTTACTTCTCGTTGCCATTCAAAATACAATGATGACATCCCATGTTCACTCAGTCTTCCCAAATAAAAGCCTCAAATACCCTATGATTCCACATCTGTGGAACCATGGTTTAGTCCAGTTAAACCAATTCAATTTGAAACTCCTTGAGTTACTTAAATATTGCTTAGACTAAATCTCTACCTCAAATATGAGCAATAATTTTTGTAATTTTGTTTTGATCTTGACTCCTAGAATTTCTGAGTACATGCATGTGAATATACAAATATAGATATATTATTTGCACTCTATTTTGATTTGTGTGCACATTTAAACTATGTTTGAAAATTGTAATAACTATTTTATTGTAAACCCAAAACATTTATCTCAGGTATGTCAAAACCACATACTTTTAGTTACACTTTTGGTTACACTTTTGTAACCATAATTTTTAAGTCTTTACAGGCATATAAAGGATTTTAGTATATTTTACACAATTTTACAATATTTATATTTGGTCATATCCAAATTATTTTTTAAAATTTCTAGAATTTTGTCAGAAAACCAAATTTAAAGATTGACACAGGAATAGATACTGTTTACAAGCTTAAGGCTTATGGACATCAGATAAATTAGTTCAGCAGTTGGCTCAAGAGTCGTCAAATTGGAAGCTGATACCTAGGATTGATATCAACACTGACCAAAGCTCACCGTTGATACCAAAGGGGGGAGCTGTAGCATCATATCCTTGGCTCTAATCAATAAAACTACTCTTCAGCTTAAAGACATTGTTTCACCCAGGAAAAGGCTAGTCAAGAATTGCTTTTGTCATTCCAGGACAACTGTGGAGAACACATTCCTTTGTAAAGAGGTATGAGAGATAAGGATTCCATCTTGTGCAAGGTACGGAGTAGTTTACCTCATAAATAAATGGACTCTGTTCCTCCTTTGATCAGTTTATGGGGTAATAAACCCCTGTGACAAAGAACAGACATTTTTCAGTACATCATATGGTTACTTCAGAATATCCACAGCTCAACATTGCTTCTTCTGACAACTCAGGGACATGTTGGATTTAACCAGTGAACTTTCTTCCCTGAAATTAATGACTGCCTTTTTACAAAAACCCTCAATTTTTGGATTATTCTATTTTTCAGGACACCATGGGAAAGCAAATGAACTCTGGTCTACCATTCTGTGGGACAATCATATGGGTTTGAAGAATTTCAATAATCTTTGATTTTAAAATGTGTGTATGTTTGAAATATAAATGGTTAAATGAGTTTATTCCACTGCATGCAATTTTAGAAGGACCAGTATAAAAGTGCACGAATCACTGACTTAGCTTTGGTTATATAGATAAGCCTAAAGCAAAGTTTCATATTATTAAGATGTGTCTATTCTCATGTTGGAAAGTTTACTCAAGTCATCTGACTGGTATCCGTCAATCACTAGCCAACAGATGCTGGACAACAGCTCTATCCGTCTTATTTGTCAGTTACAAACAAAGGACTGGTTTCTGATTGGACTAAAGTTCATAATGCCCATGACAGGAAATTATTGGCTTATGCTCATGTCAGTCAATGAAGGCCCACTAAAGTTGTTTGCGTTATAAGAGGGGAGATACCCTTGTTCAGTGGTATTGCAGTTTTTACAGAGGACATGGAGTATTGTGTTTGTGCAAACGTCTGTGTGTTTTAATGTTTTTCTTTAAACGTCTGGGAATTAATTCTTTCTTTCCTGAGCTCAAAATTCTTCCAAATGAAGTCAAACTTCATGCTTCACAGGCATTTCTGTTTTTACTAACTTTTTATCCTGTTAAACTCTCTTTAAGCTCACCGTGTGTTTTTTCAAAGGACTGACCATTCGTCTCCATACTGGAAGCTATTCTCAACTCCACGACGTCAGAATATCTCCAGTCATTTTGTGGCTTGAATTTAGTTATTTTTTACTTGCCTCTCTAATTCTGTGACTTTAATCAGACTGTGAATTCAATCCCATTTATATCTGGGCTCAAGAATGCCCCTGAAAAATTCTTCGAGTTTTCCGCATGACATATCCCTCTGAGTGTGTATGTCGCACAAGTGCGACTGTCAGCTGATCAGTCCAAACAAAACCTGTCCAGCTGAATAGAGTGTGAAATGTACAAACCTTTTAACACCACTTGGTGGCCGAGAGGTGTGGCTTTTCACTTACCGTGAGAACTGGAAACGGTCAAGTTCAATAAGTAGGTCAAATCAGCATTTGAAGCTCACCCCCTTTCATTCTGCTGTTTGACACGGAGGAGACAGGATGGAGAGGAAGACGCTCTCAACTGAAACGGTTTTAGCGCTGGTATTCGCCACTCCTGGTTCAGAGGAAGAGCTTAGCCCTAGTTTGTCATCTGAGTTCGAGTCCAGCTTTGGTTATGTGCTTCGGACAATGGTGCAAGCAGTTCTGGAGAAAGTGGAGATGGACATCTTGCGCTCAATGCTGCAGCTGCGTTTTCTGTGTCCAGCTGTGCCCAGAATGGCACAGGAGCCTCGTCTGCAGATTGTTCCGCTTTGCCATTTTATCAGTTGTGGCTGAAAGCATTTGAACAGTCAGCTGGATATCGTGGAGAGAAGGACATGTCATCTGCGCCCGCCATTGATTTTGTGTCGCTGTTTTGGACTGAGGAATTCTGGAAGCTTCTGACCGACAAAACAAACAGGTACATATTTGTTGCATAAATTGTGTTTCATTTGCTTTATTTTAGTTTAGATAGTGTGCCACAAATGTGTCATGAAACTGTTTTTTGGGGATTATTTTTAGTAATTTTGGCACTGAATGATGGCCATCTTGCGCGCGATGCTGCAGCTGCATATTCTGTGTCCAGCCGTGTCCTCTCCCCGTCTTGGGAGGTGATGGTAATCCCTCTCCTCGCCTTGGGGGGTGAGGGTGGCTCGTCCGGTCTCTCCTGCCGCGTCCGGGAACGTCTTTGTTCTTCACTTGGCGGGTGAGATTCCATTGTCCTTTCAGAGGTGTGAAGTTCCTTACATATGTAATCACCAAACATTTCCACATGCTTCAACATATGTAAGTTATGAAATATATGGTTAATATAGACCACAGGCCCCCCAAACAACTAAGAAAGGACAACAGGAAGGTTCACAGTCTAAGATAGTTATTATGACATACTAAGTGTTACATCTGTTGCCACGGAAGAAACTTTCTAGCAGCCATGCTCCTAAGAGAGTTCAGTGGTAATTATAACAGCATAGTAAAATCATAAGGCAGTCCTAAACTGTTGCAGCACAATTAGTGAAAAATTGTGGAGTGGTTTGTATCAGTCCCTGTGCTGTCTGGGTTTTAATCTTCTCCCAAAACTACTGTAGGTTGGTTTAGGCGCCCTGCTGGGACCTTCTTGTGAGGAATCTGCAGTGTGGGAAGGAGAGAGGTTAACTGTTCCCTGCTGGGGGTTTGAGTCTTTTCTCTTGGGGGGTCTACCCCGCCGAGGTGCTCTCGTCAACTGTGCAGGCTTGTCTTTCAACAAGAAGGCAGGTTTAAGTCTGTCAATGCTGACTGTTTCTTTTCTATCCCCAAAATCAAGCACAAAGTGTTTATCACCATGTTCCAGCACTCTGTATGGCCCATCGTATACTGGGCGAAAGGTAGGTTTTAAAGCTTCATGCTTAACAAAAATAAACTCAGCGTTTTTTAAAGCCTGAGGGACAAAAACCCGCGGGAAGGAGTGATGAGCTGGACCGGGGAGAGAGTTCGGTCCGTTGCTGCCTAAAAACCTTGGGACTGGAAGGCGCCCTGGCTCTGGGTTCTCTGGTAAAAATTCACCTGGGAGCCTGAGAGGTTGAGCAAACACTAATTCTGCGGGAGAGGTGTTTAGATCCTCTTTAGGTGCAGCACGCAACCCCAATAAAACCCAGGGAAGTTTATTTACCCAATTTGTGTCCGTTAGTGAGGCTCTGAGGGCGGCCTTTAAAGACCTGTGAAAACGCTCGCATAACCCATTAGCCTGAGGGTGATAAGCGGTGGTGCGGTGAATTGTTGCCCCTAAGCTGCTGGACATGGGTGACCAGAGCTCTGAGACAAATTGAGGCCCCCTATCGGACGTGATGTCCGATGGGACGCCGAAACGTGCCACCCAGTTTGTCAAAAAAACGCGAGCGACTTCCTCCGCTGTGGTTGCCGCTAGAGGGACTGCCTCTGGCCAGCGTGTGGTGCGGTCTATCATTGTTAACAGGTGTGTGAAACCTTGGGAGGAAGGTAGTGGCCCCACGAGGTCGACATGAATGTGGTCGAACCTTCTAGCAGGGATTGGAAAAGGTTCCAGAGGGGCTTTTGTGTGTCTGTGTATTTTGGCGCGTTGACAAGAAATGCAAGTTTTTGCCCATTCTTTTACGTTTTTGCGCAGGCCCGGCCACACAAACTTTTCGGCGACCATTTTAACCGAGGCGCGCACACCTGGGTGCGCGAGGGAGTGAATTGCGTCAAAAATGCGGCGGCGCCATGTAGCTGGTACTAACGGGCGAGGTCGGCCGGTTGAAACATCGCATATTAGGGGGGGCACGCCGTCGCGTAAACCCTTTTTCTCCAGCCTTAACCCTGTTGGTCCAGACAGGAGCACGCGCACGTCCGCGTCACTGTTTTGTTCCTCTGCCATGGCTGCATAATCTATCCCTTCATGGATAGGTGCTGCGTATGTGTGTGCGTTAGTGAAGAGTTCTGCTGCTGAGGCAGTGTAATCTGTCTCCTCGCGCTCTGGTGGTGCCACAGCGCGAGAGAGACAGTCCGCTACTACGTTAAGTTTGCCTGCCACGTGTCGAATGTCTGTGGTGAACTCTGAAATTGCAGCTAGCTGTCTTTGTTGCCTGCCTGACCATGGTTCTGAAATTTTAGCCATAGCAAAGGTGAGCGGTTTATGGTCTACAAAAGCCGTGAAACTCCGCCCTTCTAACCAGAACTGGAAGTGGCGGATGGATAAATGAAGCGCCAGCAGCTCTCTGTCAAAAGTGCTGTATTTGCATTCAGTTTGGTTTAGCGATTTGCTAAAGAATGCTAAAGGTTGCCAGACCCCGCTGACAAGTTGTTCTACAACTGCCCCTATGGCTAGGTCTGAAGCATCTGTGGTTAGTGCAATGCGGGCCAAGGGATCTGGGTGAACTAACAATGTGGCATTAGCTAGGGCGCTTTTTACTTCCGCGAAAGCGCGTTCGCGCTCCGGGGTCCATTCGACCGCGTTGGAAGCTTTCTTTTTTTTGAGCGCGTCATATAGGGGCTGCATGAGCTGAGCTGCGTGGGGGAGGAAGCGGTTGTAAAAATTAACCATCCCTAAAAATTCCTGTAGCGATTTGACCGTTTGTGGCCGTGGAAAACTTTCTATCGCATGAACTTTGTCTGGGAGTGGAACTGCCCCCTTCGGAGAGACTTTGTGTCCTAAAAAATCAATTTGTGACACGCCGAATTTGCATTTGGCTGGATTGATTATTAGCCCGTGTTCTTCCAGCCTCTGAAAAACCGTAGTGAGGTGCTGCTCGTGTTCTACCTCAGACGAGCTGGCTACCAGCATGTCGTCGAGGTAGACAAAGACAAAAGGAAGGTCGCGTAAGACCGCATCCATCATTCGTTGAAAAGTTTGAGCAGCGCCTTTGAGGCCGAAAGGCATTCGCAGAAATTCAAAAAGGCCGAAAGGGGTTATTACTGCTGTTTTAGGAACGTCTTCTGCTCGGACTGGGACTTGGTGATAACCGCAGACTAAGTCTATTTTTGAAAAAATGCGCGCACCCGCTAGATGTAGCGAAAAATCTTGAATGTGAGGGATTGGGTAACTGTCATGCGCTGTAGCATTGTTTAATCTGCGGTAATCTCCGCACGGTCTCCAAGAACCGTCGGATTTCGGAACCATGTGAAGTGGTGAGGCCCAGGGGCTCTTCGAGCGTCTAACAATGCCCAATTTTTCAAGAGTTGTAAACTCGTCCCGTGCTATGTTGAGCTTGGCCGCGTCTAAGCGACGCGCTTTGGCAAAAATGGGAGGTCCCGTTGTTGGAATGAAGTGTTCAACCCCGTGTTTAGCCACAGTGGCTGAGAATTTGGGAATTGTGAGTGCTGGAAATTGGGTGAGGAGTTGCTCAAACTTACCTCCTGCCGTGGTGACGCTAGCCTGCACAGGTGGTGGAGAAACTCGGGCTGAGCATGGAATAGAAGCAAAGGACAGTCCATTAACCAGGCGCCTATTTGCTAGATCCACTAATAACCCATGTGCACACAAAAAATCTGCGCCTAATAAGTTAAAACTCACCACCGCTACAACAAATGTCCATCTGTAGCTGCGGCTGTGGATGAGGAGGTGCAGGCTCTTCTCGCCGAACGTGTCGATGCTAGAGCCGTTGGCTGCCACGGCTCCGTTGCCCCGGGTGCCCATGTCTCGATCTGCTTGGGAGGGCATGACGGAATTCAGCTGGGCTCCTGTGTCGATGAGGAACTGCTTGCCTGAGTGTCCATCCGTCACGTACAACAGCTTGTTCTTGTCGCCGAGAGCCTCTGCCGTTAACGGCTCTCTGCTTTGGCGTTTAAATTTGCAGGGGGGAACACATTTGTGAGCCTTCTCGGCGAAGCGGTGGTGATAATAACAGACGTCGCTCTGTCTGTTACATTTTGGCCGCGTCGCTGTCACCGTGGGCTGGGTCTGCTCAGTGGGTTGTGGCTCCTCGTGGCTCAGGGCGTCAGCTTTGAGGTCTGCGGATGCTGCTGTGGGTGTCAGCTCCTTGCAGGCGTTGACGAGCAGATGAGCTTCATTGGCCAGCACGCGGAAGTCTTGGTGGTTGCTGCACTTCATGCTGGCGAGTGTCCCTCTCATGTGTGGCGGCAGCATGCTGAGGAAAATAAACTGGAAGAGGAAGTTGTCATTGTCCTCTTCTTTAAGCTGTAGCAAATCCTCCATGAGGGTCTTTGGTTTGCACCCTCTGTGGCCGTAGACTGCCAGGATCTTCTCGGCTCTCTCTTCCGCTGATGGGACGTAGTTCGCCACGATGGTTGCTTTGAACGTCTCGTACTTGTCCCGGGCTGGTGGTCGCCGGATCATGCTCCGCACACACTTCGAAGTGGCGGCGTCGAGTTTGGAGACGATATGATAAAATTTGGTGTCATCAGCCGTGATGCCCGCCAGTGCAAATTGGGCTTCAGCCTGCTGAAACCAAGAGGCGGGGTCTTCTTGCCAGAAATCTGGCAGCTGGACAGCGACGGCATTCATGCACACCATCACTGTTGTGCCCGCCGGGTGAGAGTGCCTTGCCTCGGCTCTCACGGCGGTGCTGATGCTCGGTTGAGCCCTCTCAACCTCTTCTGCCGGGGGAAACAGCTGTCCGTCTGCTCCCTCGTCTGCGTGGCTGCTGGTGTCTGCCTGAGTCGCCACGGATGAGTCGCTTGTGGAAGAACGCCTCCGGTCCATACTCGCGTCAAGGTCACCAGTGTAGTGGAGCTGGGTAATAAAGAGGCGATTTGGTTTATAAGCGAAGTTTTAATGTTCAGCTCTACTAACAAGTCTCATCTGGTGCAGAGAGCGGCAGAAGGGAAAAAGAGACAGAATCTCGCCAACTCTCTGATTATATATAAGCACACAACAAAAGACATGCATACAAAGGCTGACATCCCT
Organism: Pholidichthys leucotaenia; assembly: GCA_020510985.1. Classification (NCBI taxonomy): domain Eukaryota; kingdom Metazoa; phylum Chordata; class Actinopteri; order Cichliformes; family Pholidichthyidae; genus Pholidichthys; species Pholidichthys leucotaenia. Next base: position 227,959,627 of record CM035847.1, read on the forward strand.
CATTATCTTAATCTCCCCATTGTCTTGGTATTTCCTCTCCCCGTCTTGGGAGGTGATGGTAATCCCTCTCCTCGCCTTGGGGGGTGAGGGTGGCTCGTCCGGTCTCTCCCGCCGCGTCCGGGAACGTCTTTGTTCTTCACTCGGCGGGTGAGATTCCATTGTCCTTTCAGAGGTGTGAAGTTCCTTACATATGTAATCACCAAACATTTCCACATGCTTCAACATATGTAAGTTATGGAATATATGGTTAATATAGACCACACAGAGCAGAATGTGGGCAATGTTTGGGTGGGCAAGAGAGCACAGCCGGTGGGTATCGATGTGCGCCACGTGTGCGCGGTGGCAGGTCAACAACGGGCAGTGGCAATTGTTTTTTTTTTTTGAATGATTTTTAGTGGTGACATAGTGACATAGTATGAAACAATTTTTTTTTTCTTTAATGATTTTTAGTAATTTTTGCAATGAATGGACAAAGGACCATGTGGTGACAGTGTGAAGCTATTTTTTTTGATAATTTTAAGTAATTTTAGCAACCTTAACAGATGAGGGCAGAGATTGACTGACAAAATGACCACAATGACCAAAAATAATAAAATTTGGATTGTCTGAATATGCAAATTAGGTCCAATTATGCACGGTGCATGGATGCAAGTTCACTTGGCACACACTTGGGTTCTTCTGCAACATTTTTGTAATTGGGACTGTGCATCTAACTATAATCATTCTGAAGCTAGATTGCTATAATTACATTTGGATTGTTTGAATATGCAAATTAGGTCCAATTATGCACGATGCATGGATGCAAGTTCACTTGGCAGACACTTGAGTTCCTCTGCAACATTTTTGTAATTGGGACTTTGTGTCATGGTCTGTGCGCCGATGTCATCTGCGCCCAGGCCATACACCTCCTCAGCCCGGCTTTTGTTATGACAGCGTCTCAGTGGGCTTCCGGCTGTCAAACTCCACGAGACGGCTGGAGGCCAATTATCTCTCATCAGCTGAGGCGCTGTCAACCACTATAAAAGGGAGCGGCCCTGTTTGTTCAGGGCTGCGACCTCACACACCTTATCCACACGTACCTCTCACTGTGGATTAGGCTGGAGTCCCTACGTCCGGCTCCAGCCCTCCTCTCTTCTCTCATCGTTATCCGTAAGTGTACCCTCTTATATTATTTGTGTTTTGCCCCGCGAGGCTCTTTTCCTTTGTTGTGTTCCTTTTCCCTTATTATTAATAAACTATGCAAACTTACCGGTTGGCCCTTGGCTCTTATTATGTCTTATTATTATGTCTTATTATGTCTTATTATTATTTTCTCACTTCCGGCTTTCTGAGAGAGCAGACACTTTTCTCCCCTCTACTCTCCTTTCCTCCTCCCGAATACTGATTCCCTGCTTGCGATGTCCTGTCTGTGTCTCGCTCTACTTCTGCTGAATCGACCCAAATGGAAACTATGGAAATTGGATTGTGGCTTAATGCTATTGACACCACTTTTCAACAGGAATCGGGCCAGTGGGGAGCCCAAGAATTGGAACCTGCATGATTCGACTGAAGATTGGCATGATCACAGGATTTTCTGTTTGGCCCTGGAGTTCCTGGTGTATCGAAATTATAGTTGGATGAGCTAATAAAAATGCCCCGGTGTAGCTCCCTCAACAAATTCGTCCAGCTGGGGGGAGCACTGTTAGCGGCAAATGGGATTAACATGGAATTTACCATCTGGCATGCATTGAAGAGAGATGGACTCTCTTGGACATGTTACCTATATTTCGGTAGGTGGATAACATCTTGAAGTCGCTGAGTGCTCTCCAGGGAATGATTCTTAAGCCTGTAAATTGTGATGCACAGAATCGCATGAGAGGTGAAATTTTTTTACTCTAAGTGAACTGTGCCTTTCGACCTTGATTCGGCACCCTTGACGACTTCATTCATTCCTCCTGGGAAGATAAGGCTGAAGGGAGTCTGGCTTTACCCAAACATCGACAAACAATGGCTGTTGTTCTGCAGACTGAGCTCTTCAAGGACAGCGTTATCATGTGTCCACAGAACTCCATCTACATGCGAGGAGAGATACTCTGGACATGCTTTGTGTAGAACATATGATTATCCGTTGCCAGGGGGTGCCCTCTGCTGTTCATTAGCAATTGACGCATTCACACTGCATCATACTGATCATATGTTGATTACAAACACTGTCTCTCTTGTTGCTTTGTCATTGTGTGATCTCTATTGTCTGCTAATTGTGCATTAGAGAGTTTTTTTCTTGTAATCACAATTTTGGTCATAAAATGAGCTTTATTTTGATTAACAATGCTTTTTTTCTCTCTGCCTATTGTGTTTCCCTCCCCTCCCCCTCCCCCTCTTTACCCCCCACTGTTTTGACTGGCGCCTTCGGGCTGCCACGGCCTGGGATGTGCTTATAGAGCGCGCCCAATGTCAAGTCAAATTTCAATTCTCCTGTATGTATTGCATGTATGGTAGTATTGACAATAAACCTTATTCATATTAATGGCTCGCAAGAGCCATTCGTAACAGTAGGTCGCAGCCAGTGAGTTGCCAGCCACCGTGAGTGTTGCATAAATTGGACTGTTGTTCCTACCTGTCTGGGTACCGTGCTGGAGACATGCCGTCGCGGAGGGCCCGCACTCAGAGTCAGAGCGACGATCTAGCTGACTCTCTCGAGTGCATCGATGAGATCCTCATCACTGCCTCTCTCCTCGACTTCCACCCCGACGTGCGCCAGTACCAGGACCAAGCTGAGGATATCCTTAATCATCTCCCCCTCTTTGCTAACCACCCTGAAGTAAGCGTGAGGAGAGATGACATCGCCGCACAGCGCGAGATACTCCGTGGGCTGGAGGGAAATCCCGGCAGGAAGCCGAAGAGGAGGAATTGTCGCCCCTCGCTTCAGGATCCTGCTCCTGCCTCCGTTCCAGCCCGGGAGTTCGCGCCATCCAGAGGTCTTTCCCCATCGAGCATGACGTCAGTCGGGATTCCCCCAGAGGAGCTGCAGCTGACAGCAATCAACATCTGGGACCGAGTGGCTGCTGCTCGCTCCGCTGTGCATCCTTCTGTAATAATTAAGCATGTGACGGCGGCAGTCAGACTGGTGGAGAGGAATCCCGGGTTAAGTGACTTCCCTGAGTTCGCCGATCTCCTTGCCTTTGTTTCCGCACAGGATCAGCAATTCCCAGACCTCACCTTTGCCTCACCCTCTGCTAGAAACCGTTGTCACTCACACAATCCACCTCAGCTTGAATCCCATCCGGATCCAGTTCCGGGTCGCCACAAGGGCTCAATCTCCCACACAGCTGTCACTCCTGCGCCTCGTCAGAGAGGAATCCCCGCAGCCTTTCGCTCCGGGCCATCTTCTCCTGCTGTTCCATCAGCGCTCCTTGCCCGGCTCGTCTCTGCTGTCGCACCCTCTTCCTCATCGCCTATCTCGGCTGCTGTGTGTCTCTGGAGTCCTGTTTCGGCGAGCCCCGTCCCAGAACCTTCTTGAGCGGCTCCCCCTCGTCCTTCCAGGGGGCCCTCTGTCACCGTCCGGCGGGAAGAGGGAGGAGCAACGTCCGCCCCAGCAGGCACCCTCCTGCCTCCAGGAGACAGGCAAGTCCCAGTTCATTCATATTCTCTCTATTGTGATTTGCCTTGTCACACTCCTGGGGGTGGAGCTCGGGTTTGCAGCCCCCCAAGCTCCCACCACCTGCTGTGGCTTTGATTGTTAATCCCGCATCCTCTGTGTCTCCCTCCGCTGAGTGGTCCTCGACGCCAGGCCAACGTCGCCAGATAAGGAGGGGGCCTGCGGTTCTGGAGAGCCTGGTTCCAGTCCCGTAGCCACGTCGTGAGCGGAGGAGGAGAGCGGACTGCAGTGTGGAACCTGCGCCGACAAGGAAGTGTCCCCGGGTCTCCACGGATGAGCGGTCCGGTCCAGCGGGTCAAGGGTCCCCTGCCACCACGCCGTGTGGGCCACCGGTGTGGGCATCGGTGCCGGAGGATCCAGAGGCTGCGGACACCATCATGCCAGCTGCGGAGCCCGAAGCAGCTGAATGGGTGCCTGATGATGACCTCCTGCAGTCTGAGCCCGGATCTTCGGAGTCCTGGACGGCGTCAGAACCTGAGATCAGGCAAGTGCTCTGTATTGTCTTTATCCTTTCCTTTCTCGAGCATTTTTGCCTGTCTCTTGGGGAGACGAGCCAGGTGCAGCCACCCGCTGTGTCCGAGCTTGTCTCACCAGGCTCTGGCGCTGCCGCTGATCCTGATCCCGGTTCTGTTCTCTCTCCCGAGCCTTCTCCCAGGGTTGTCAGCGAGGAGCTGCTTTTGCCCGCTGTGCCAGAGGTTCCGGGTTCGGGGTTGGAGGTCGGTTCTGGTGCAGCGCCGATCCAGTCGGGGTCCGACACGGGTGCAACCGTGACCCAATCGGGGTCTGACAAGGGTGCAGCACCAGCAGGATCCAAGTTTGGTGAGGGAGCTGCAGATCCCCTGCCACTGGACACTGGACTGGCTCATCTTCTCCCCCATAGTCCTCATCTTCACCCTCATCTTCCCTCCAAGCCTTCTCCACCAGGTGCCGTACGGACCTCTCACTTTTGGCCCGACTCGCCCTCGCTATTCTCCTCTACAGGGAAGTCATTGCCTTTCTCTCCCCTGCGGTCCTGGTGGCTGAGCGATGCGGGTCGGCCGCCAGAAGGACTGTCGCGCCCATTTGGCTCTCTGGGCCGGCCACCCGACCCACTGGACTCTCTATTCGGCGGCCTGGTCTGGCCACCTGAAGCACTGTTTTTCCTGGCCTAGGATTCGGGTAGGCCGCCTGAACTCTTCCCGTTACCCCTGTTGGCGGTTTGGACGCTGGGTGCGGGGAGACCCCCCGAACTGTGCTATTTCGCCTGTCATTCCTGTGCCTTTGGTTCCTTTGTGATTTTGTGAGTGTACAGGTATGATATTATGATTTCTTGTAGTCCTATCACGGTTAGCGTGTCTTTTTTTTTCTTCCCCTCTCCTGTTTGAGGGATGTTCTGTATCTGCTAGATTATGCTTTAGGAGCCTCTGTGTTTTCTTTTTAGGTCTCCTGTGGTTGCATTTTTTTTGGGGGGGGGGGTCCTGTCTGCATATTGTCTGCATTTTATGGATTATTGTGTTTTTGTTTTTGTTTTTTTCTCTCCCGTACTCTGTAATTGCTTTGTTTGTTCCCTGTCAGGGTTGTGGGTTTTTTTCTTTCCTCTTTTTTCTGATTCCCTCCCTCCTGGCCTGTGCCCCATCCGCCCACCCTAGGGGGGGTGGGGGGCTTGGGTGTTACTGGCCGTTCTGAGCCCGGCCTTGAGGGGGAGGTCCTGTCATGGTCTGTGCGCCGATGTCATCCGCGCTCAGGCCATACACCTCCTCAGCCCGGCTTTTGTTATGACAGCGTCTCAGCGGGCTTCCGGCTGTCAAGCTCCATGGGACGGCTGGAGGCCAATTACCTCTCATCAGCTGAGGCGCTGTCAACCACTATAAAAGGGAGTGGCCCTGTTTGTTCAGGGCTGCGACCTCACACACCTTATCCACACGTACCTCTCGCTGTGGATTAGGCTGGAGTCCTTACATCCAGCTCCAGCCCTCCTCTCTTCTCTCATTGTTATCCGTAAGTGTACCTCTTATATTATTTGTGTTTTGCCCCACGAGGCTCTTTTCCTTTGTTGTATTCCTTTTCCTTTATTATTAATAAACTACGCAAACTCACCAGTTGGCACTTGGCTCTTATTAATGGCTCGCAAGAGCCATTCATAACACTTTGCCTCTAACTATTACCATTCTGAAGCTATATTCATTTGAAAATTTGAGGTCAAACTCTGCGTTTTCCTGCCAAAAATTCTATACACTCAAAGAGTTAAGACGCGGCCAGCAGCAGCAGCAACTGCCATCACCTTTACCAAATTTCAGCTCCCTACTGTTTGCTCCTGGTAAAGAAATATCTGCTGGTGGATATTTCCTGTTAATCTGCAAATAGAGCTTCAGCTAAGGACCCGTCTCGAAGCCCACAAGGACCCCAACGCCACGGCGATGCACCAGTATTCAAGTGAGCTAGATTTTTTGTTTCATCTGCTGGTTAATGCTGTTTAATGTCCATCACTTGACGTATGCCATGATTTGTGTTAGAGTTAAAGCTAATTTATAACTCTGATCAGAGCTACAGAGTTAAAGAGCAATTAATATAACTTCTTTTTATTAAAATTCCATTTTTACTTTCTTAGACTACTTCAGAATTTTTTCTGTAATTAGTTTAATTTTCTCAATAAATTTGCATTCAGTTTTCATAATCCTCCAACTTCAAACTGATCTAAATTCAGCTTACATTTTCACCCCTGGTTCTCCAAAGGTTATCATCGTCATCGGCCTCCGCCGGTCTATGATGACCATGGAAGAGAATCCTAAACGTCTACTCTGCTGGATCAGCACCGCCTGTGGCTGAACAGGCCAATGCGCACCGGTGTTCTACCTTCCAGCGTTGGGCGTTGGTAGGATTCAAGCCTGGGCAGGAAGATATGGAGGACAAGATGTTACCCATGCAGCATGTCCCCCCTCTCCACGTCACTGATGAATCCAAAGGAACAGCAGGGCTGCTATAGTTTGGCACCAGCGCCGTCGCAGGAGCTGCCAGAACGATGTTAAGCACAACAGAGAACTGCCTTAGGGGCTCCGACTCCGGATTTTTCCTCAGGGTTGACTCCCGAAGCCTTTCCCGTGACCGGGTGTGCCACAAGGCAGCGAAGGTTTGAAATCAGGGTTTACCTTCCCCTAGATGGGCTACCTTCCCAGGTTGACGAGCCACCATTTACCCGAAGCATCTGGTTTTAAGGCGCCAGAGATCTGCCCTCGCCCCTTCTCCTATTAGTACAAGCAGTTCTGCTGGGCTTAGAGACTAAACCACACGGGTAGGCTAGGAGTTGGACTTAGTTGTCAGAGGCTTTTCGAGACGCACGCCGTAAGGAGCATTTTATGAGCACTGGGAGCTTAACCCCAGTGCCGCTCCTGGCTATGACAACCTTGGAACCAAAGGTTATTATACTCTGTGATTAATAATCAGTTATACAAGTTGAATGTGATACTCGATATGTTGATCATTTCACCTGCTTACAAATCATTTGAATGCAATGTCATTTAATCAGTTTCATCTAAATAAACCTGTAAAATGAGAGAAGTCGTTGAGTAATTTATTCCCATCTGTGGATGTTCTAAGCCCCAGTAGAGCTCACTAATATGTTGAGACTAATTAATTAATTAATTGATTGGTTAAACAAGTCTAAAAAGTAATTAAATAATTATTTTTTCACAATCGTGAGCTGGTGCCCCAAACAAGTTTGTTACTTTATAGGTATGAGTGTTTGCGGTGATGGATCAAACATCTGTCCTCACACACATAAATTTTGAAGTCTTAATTAAATAATCTTTATACCCGATCATAATTATAAATGATAAAACACTACACATGATATACTTAGTATGAAATCTAAGCTAACTTCAGTGATTCAAGACTAATATTCATGCACATTTATTAACTGGTCCTTCTATAATTAACATGCATTGGCATAAGGCGGCTGCCACCGGGCAGCATGGTGGCGGCGTGGTTAGCACTGTGGCAGCACAGGAACTCACCCTTGGCCAGGGGATCCTGGGTTCGATCCCAGCCCTGACCAACAGTGATCTGTGTGGAGTTTACATGTTCTCCCCGTGTCTGCATGGGTTTACTCCGGGATTTCTCCGGTTTCCTTCCACATGCCAAAAACATGCAAGTTAGGTTAATTGGCATCAAATGAGGATTCTAAATTGTCCGTAGATATGACTGTGAGAGTGAATGGTTGTCTGCTTCTTTGTGTTGGCCTTGAGATGGACTGGTAATCTGTCCAGTGTGTACCCTGCCTCTCGCTCAAAGAAGCTGGGATAGGCTCCAGCACCCCCCCCCCCCCGCGCACACACACACACACACACACACACACACACACACACACCCACACACACACACACCCACAACCCGAAAAGGATTAAGCGGAAGAAGGTGGACGGATGGATGGATGGATGGATGGATGGATGGATGGATTGCATAAGGCTCATTTCAGCAATTTTCAAACAAAATGCACCACATTCAAAATCAATGATTAATGAAACATTTCAAACATATTATTGTCCAACACAAAGGCAGTCATCTTCTCAAACAGTGTACTTAGAATTATCCTGAGGAAGGAGACTTGAAAAGACAGTAAATGTTCAGTCAAAAACACAGTCCAGCCGTTGAGAGAAGAGGGCAATGTTGAGCTGTGGATAATTCCTCGTGACTTGTGGAATGCCCTCACAAAGTCTTCTGGAAGGTCTCAAAAAGTATTCTCAGCATGAACCTGTCTTGTTAGGGGAGGAAGCTTTATGATTTATGACTCGTAAGAGAATCAGTTCCTGGCACAAAATGGGATCCTTATTGTCCTTTCACTGTGGAATGTTTTTCCAACTGGGGGTCCTGAGATTAAGAAACAGTTCTTGACCAGACTTTTTGGGGTGAAGCAGTTTCTTTAAGGGGAAGAGTGATTTTATTGATTATAGCCAAAGGGAGCTGATGCTACACTAAAATACTACAAGTGTCCCACTGTAGGTGCTTAAGCACATGAAATATGTGAACTTCACAACAAAGAATGGGGCCAAGGTTTTATTTGATGAATATTGTGAATCAGTAGTCCAAAATGATTTAGTTAACTGGCAGATGAAAGAAGATGGCTCTGTTGATTTTAACCCTTTGATTCTGAGATTTTGCATGCCCCTAGTGGCAGAGTGTGGCGCTGCCAATGTCATTTCACTCTGACATCCCCGGCTCCACTGAGGATTTGTACTGATTTGCACTGATCTGCCAGTTTCAAAAGGTTGCAGACACCTGTTGGAGGACTCAATGGATGACACGTAATACACCAAAGAAGAATAACTCCTCATTCCCTTTTCCTGTTTTTATTCTTTTAGTCCAAGAAAGCTAATATGGCTGCCATCCATCATCGTGCACCGTCACTTAGACGGCTTCGTACACGGAAAATTGCCTTGGGATACAAGCGAAATTTATGTGGAATAATCATAAGACTTTGTAGATGCGGTAGAGAGCATAAATGACCAACAGAACGCAAAATAATGACCACGATGAATGAAAACGCAGTGACCACGGCAGCGGGCGAATCCCCTTAGCCACCGGTAAGTGACAAATTTCTTTGTTTTGTTTTTATATTGTACTGATTTCTTGTTCATATACTTTGAAGATATGATGATAACGTACCCCTGTACAAAAAACGGTGTCAAAAGATGGAACCATTCTTTGCGTAAATATGTCCAAAGTCCGCTTTTGACTGAGTTATGTAATTCAATATAGCTGCAGCGGCATTATGCAAATAAGATGCATAAAATCACTCCTACCTGAAACTTTGGATCATACTTTATATCTTTCTAATTGACAGTAAGCCATTATCTCTTACCACTTTAAAGTTATAGCCTTGGAAATCTGAACTATTTTACTGACAAAAAAATATTTACCACTCTTGTCCACTAGGGGTTATGTCGCAATTCGGCGACAGTCACACTCAAACGGATAAAATTATCGCTCAGTTTGATACCTCTTTCCCAGAGAGCGAACTACTCAGAATAAAAAAAGATACTAAAATTATTTGGGGAGGAAACAATGAGTTCATTCATCAATCCATTCCTTTTATTCATCCAGACTGTCACGTTCACTGCGCAAACGGTGCAGCGAACATATAAAATAGCAACAAGCCCAAAACGCAGAGTACGCAACGTGTTTATTTACAATGGATGAATGGGTTGAATGTCCAAAAACAGTCACAGTGGAAAGGAAGACGCACGGCTACAAGCTTGGTTAGTACAAAGGATGCTGAACTCACTCCAAACAGGCAGGAGTGGAGAAAAAGGCACAGGACTTACTATGGCGTTGGAGTGGAAAGGCTCTAAGGGAACAATACAATTCAGTCCGAGGGGAAACCAACATAAGCAAGCCTGGATGTCCAAGGTTGACATTGCTAAGTTGCCACAACAGGTGGTCACATTCTACCCTATAAATACACAAATCCAGAATGAGGGCAAATGGACACAGCCGTGTGGCCACCCGGTGCGTGACTGATTGAACAAGTGTGTGTGTGTGCATGCGTGAGTGTGAATGTGAGTGTGTGTGTATGTGTGTGTGCGTGTACGAGTGCGTGTGCGTGCATGAGTGTGTGAGTGTGTATTTGGTGAACCATACCGCTGGTGGATGCCTGGTGAGGGTGAGGCATGGCTGTGGGGCAGGTGGAGAGCAAAGCTCAATCCTTCTGCTGGAATAAATAATCAATAATTAAACCCAACAGCCATAAGTCATGCTTGGGGTGACGACCCCGAACATGACACAGACAGTAATGTAATTGATAGGCAATAAATGCATTTTGTTGCTTTGTGAATGTTTGGCCTTAACAGGTGCAAAGGTCTGTCTACACAGAGCCGTGCCCAACAGGGACTCGGAAGTCGAGTCGAGTCGATTTTTCATTAAAAATCCTTCAATGTGATTTTCTGGATATTTTTTTTCTCATTTTGTCTCTCATAGTTGAGGTATACCTATGATGAAAATTGGAGACCTCTCTCATCTTTTAAGTGGGAGAACTTGAACAATTGGTGGCTGACTAAATACTTTTTTTCCCCACTGTATGGTATTAAACCTGACTGTCCTCATCACTTGAATCCCTGTCACTCTCCTCCTGCTGAGCTAATGTGAAATGCTGCCATGCAACAGCAGCGTGTAGTGTTTTTCAATAAGGACTCTACAGCAGGGAATGCAGCAATATCCTACACACATACTGTAAGGATGGCAATTCTAATCATAAGGGATAATATTGTGTTTTTTATCACTCCTGCCCACCGTCCAAAGAAGGATTGTAGCCAGGCAGTGAAGACATCGGGTTCATACCCAGTATCTTGGTCAGACTCAGTCCTAAGAATATTCTTTCCAACCCCTGTCCAAGGAATTAGTGTGAGTATGACCTTTTGGCCAGCACTCCAACGCTTAAATTCAATGGGTATATCAATTGCTCAGACTGCATCATGTGGTTTGTACTACAGGTCCCTCTTTCAATGCCCTGACTGCCTGACTTGATCCAGATACATCATGATAGTGTGGTCAGTTAGTTGTACAGGGGTGCAGACACCTCCCAGTTAGAGGGCAGGTGTGAGTAGACCCTATGCTCACAGAGCCACCATCCTCCATTTAGTTCAAAGGTGCTGTTCTGCCCTGGCATCATTGACGCTGGGACTACGACTGCAAAGCATGGCTTGGAGGAACTGTTTGAAATGTTCCTAAGTCCTGAGCAGGAGAAATTTGTTTTATTTGTCCTACTAGCAAGGAACTCTGCATATCCCCACCAATAGTTAGTTGTGAATACATGGCTGTGGTGATGTGGATCAGGTAACCAGTTGTGTTCCAAATGTTTTACATATTTTGGTGTGTGTTTGAATATACACTCACCGGCCACTTTATTAGGTACACCTGTCCAACTGCTCGTTAACACTTAATTTCTAATCAGCCAATCACATGGCGGCAACTCAGTGCATTTAGGCATGTAGACATGGTCAAGACAATCTCCTGCAGTTCAAACCGAGCATCAGTATGGGGAAGAAAGGTGATTTGAGTGACTTTGAACGTGGCATGGTTGTTGGTGCCAGAAGGGCTGGTCTGAGTATTTCAGAAACTGCTGATCTACTGGGATTTTCACGCACAACCATCTCTAGGGTTTACAGAGAATGGTCCGAAAAAGAAAAAATATCCAGTGAGCGGCAGTTCTGTGGGCGGAAATGCCTTGTTGATGCCAGAGGTCAGAGGAGAATGGCCAGACTGGTTCGAGCTGATAGAAAGGCAACAGTGACTCAAATAACCACCCGTTACAACCAAGGTAGGCAGAAGAGCATCTCTGAACACACAGTACGTCGAACTTTGAGGCAGATGGGCTACAGCAGCAGAAGACCACGCCGGGTGTCACTCCTTTCAGCTAAGAACAGGAAACTGAGGCTACAATTTGCACAAGCTCATCGAAATTGGACAATAGAAGATTGGAAAAACGTTGCCTGGTCTGATGAGTCTCGATTTCTGCTGCGACATTCGGATGGTAGGGTCAGAATTTGGCGTCAACAACATGAAAGCATGGATCCATCCTGCCTTGTATCAATGGTTCAGGCTGGTGGTGGTGGTGTAATGGTGTGGGGAATATTTTCTTGGCACTCTTTGGGCCCCTTGGTACCAATTGAGCATCGTTGCAACGCTACAGCCTACCTGAGTATTGTTGCTGACCATGTCCATCCCTTTATGACCACAATGTACCCAACTTCTGATGGCTACTTTCAGCAGGATAATGCGCCATGTCATAAAGCTGGAATCATCTCAGACTGGTTTCTTGAACATGACAATGAGTTCACTGTACTCAAATGGCCTCCACAGTCACCAGATCTCAATCCAATAGAGCATCTTTGGGATGTGGTGGAACGGGAGATTCGCATCATGGATGTGCAGCCGACAAATCTGCGCCAACTGTGTGATGCCATCATGTCAATATGGACCAAACTCTCTGAGGAATGCTTCCAGCACCTTGTTGAATCTATGCCACGAAGAATTGAGGCAGTTCTGAAGGCAAAAGGGGGTCCAACCCGTTACTAGCATGGTGTACCTAATAAAGTGGCCGGTGAGTGTAGTGTTATTGCTTGAAAATAACTATAGTAAGAGTGTCACAATTAGGATTAGGATGAAGAGTAGACCATGCCTACGCTCTCTAAGGGGTCCTTTCCTGGTACATTTACTCCAACACAATATTGTCCAGCGTCAGACAACTTCGGAAATGTTATAGTTATTCTTACAGGGTTACAAATTGTGCATTCCTTACGGCCGTATGTGAAGCTCGTGTTTGCAGCACATGCCCCATGGTAGGTGATATGTGTTTTCTCAATTTATGATGGGTGTTAGAGTATTAAGAGTCATCGGGACTTGTGTGACTGAACACATCAGCCCAGATACATGGAAGAATGCACATGTACTTATGACTCTTTTCATACATCACAGACTCAGATTCATAGTGCATGGAGTGGTCACAATTATATGTATCATAATAGTCAAACTGTACTCCACAAGCTTTATCTTCAGTGCACGTTATTGTGGGTGGTGTTCTTTATCCTTAATGTTGATGTTTATTGATCTGCCAGTTACCATTAAAATAGCTACTGAGCTGCACAATAACCATATTAGGAGGACTACAACAAGGACAAACATGAGGAACACACATGTGAGCCATTCATAAAACTGGAATCTATGTCAGTATTCTCTGAGGGGTCTTTCATCATCAGCCATTTTGAGTGTACTCTACCTGCTGTGGACTTCTAATTCTTCACCAAGGTTTGAGACCACCAGGTCAACTAAAATACTTGACTCCCTTTGTAGCCCCAGACTTCCTCCACAACAGCAACAATCTCTATGGCTTTCCCCCTATAGCTTCTGTGATTTGTTTTGATCATTTACAGTGTGCAAGGTGTACCCAAGTGTCTCTGCCTTGTGCTTTTATAGTTGTTGGAATTGACAATGTTACGTTATGTGGCCCCTGCCAGGGGGCTTCTGACCAGGTCTTCTTTTAAACAGTCTTTGTGAGTTCTTGGTCTCCTGGTTTCACTATGATGCTTCCTTATGTGTGTTCCTTCCTAGGGAGGAATAGCATGAATAGAATCTTTTTGAGTAAACATTTTTAACATGTAATCTGCTAAACAAATCTCTTCATCTTCTGGGTCGAATGGTCTCAAGGGGGTACTAATTAAAGCTTTTCATGTAAACTTCAAATGGAGATAAACGTAATGTAGGCATTATTCTCATATAAAATAGTATCAGTGGTAAACAATAAATCTAATTCTGTCCTGTTTCTGCCATTGTTTTCCTTAATCTTTCTTTAATGGTCCGGTTATGTTATTCCACAAATCCTGCAGATTGTGGGTGATATGCTGCATGGTGTTTCAAATCAATATTCAACACTTTCCCTAAATGTGAAATAATCTGGCTACAAAATGAGTACCATTGTCTGAATAAATTTTCTCTTGGCTCCCATACCTTGGAATAATGTCTGTAAGTAGTTTTTTAGCTACTGTAATTGCATCTGGGTTTTTACAAGGATAAGCTTCCACCCACTTAGTAAATGTGTCCACTATAACTGAACAACATCTCTTCCCTTCACATTTGGTTAGCTCAATGAAGTCCATGTAAATGTTCTGAAATGGGTATGTTGATGATGGAAAGGTGCCCTTTTCTGGTCTGACATTGCCCTGGGCATTATTTTGTGCACTAATAAGACATTACTGGCAACATTTTGTAGCAAAATTTTCATACCCATAGGCTGTGATAACACCACCCCTTCCTTGGGCACATGACAAAGTCCATGCGTGCAAATAGCAGCGTACTGAAATAATTTCTGTGGGAGGATGGGTTTATTCTTTGGCCAGGTATAAATTTTGGAACCTTGATTAAAAACAGCCCCTTTATTTAACCACCTATAGACTCCAGCCTATGGAGATATGTTTTGCTTGCATATTTCTTCATTAGGAGATTCCAGCAATATGACACAGAGGAGCAATTGGCTCCTATTAGGAGGTATAAAAGGTGCAAGATTTGCTGACATTGCCTGAGGAAAAATTGTAGGAGACTCGCAGTAATCCTGTGGTAGTCGGGTGAGTATGTACTTTTTGTTCTCAGATATGAATGCAAACCAGAATTGATGATCTGGGTGTTCTGGTATGCTAAAAATGCATTGCTGATGACTACCACTGTGGAAAAACTGCATTTGGGGTTATAGTTCGTTCAACAATGTGTGATTCTGGTAAACAATGAGCACAAACAATTATAGCTTTGTTAATTTCTGCAGGTCCTGCATGGCGGAGCTTTTTCCACAGGAATGGGGAGGCTGAGCATGACACTATGACATCTGCTGCATTCAGTTTGTTTATGACCTGTTTAACACCTTTTTGAGCTTCTAGACAGAGGATATAGTCTTTTATATGGTCCATAGTGTGACTTTGATGTTACAGTGACATACTTTGCCCCCTTTTATTAGACCAACATCTGTTGATTTCTGGGTGTCAATGTGCATAGCCTTTTGTGCTGTGGTTAACCAGTTAAGTGACAATGCATATGTTTCTAATTTAGGATAATATTCTATTTTATGGCCAGATGTTGGCTTTCCATGGATGGCTACATTTCTCAGCAGAGGTGATAAAATGTCTAACATTTTCCAATCCATGTGTTTGGGTTTGACTGGTGAGATATGTGGAACCCCCCCATTGTTTAAAATGCCTCTTATCATCATCAGATAGGACAATGGTTGCTCCCACATATCCTCTTGGTGACCAGTACAAGTTTTTTAGGACCAATCTGGAGGATGGATTTGCAAAACATGTTTGTTCAGAATTTGAATCAGATCCATTCAAATGCCTGTCATACATTGTACAATGATATTGATCTGGAGATTTCCAATCAATAGGAACTGTGAATGGAAAATGCTGTGTTGTGGGCGACACACATTGTGGGCTCACATTGCCACAGAGACAGGACTGCATGTGTATTGAGGGTGTCACGTCTGCAAGGACAGAGGACTCGAATCTGCAGAAGATAACAAGGAGGTGTGAGATTTGTCTCTTTGTCCCACAGAAGATGCCCCGGAGAGATTTCCGGTTCATCAGGAAATGAGAGACAATGGTGAAGCTTCAAAGGGATGCTTTGTGACTGTATGTTTACTGAAGACACCATGTGACTTGAATTCTGATGCTGGAAACATATAAAAGGGTGTTGAGATATGATTCTTTCTCTTTCCTGCTTTGAGAATGCTAGAAGCTGTGTTCTGTCAATAAAGCTGGTTTACAATTAAACTCAGCCTCGTCATTTGAGCACATCTTCTACACTGGTGACCTACGACGAAAAATGAGCAGACAGAATTCTCCCAAGCGGGGCTCGGTGGAAGCCAGCCTGATGGCCGCCTCCACGATCCGGCTGCCCGATTTCTGGCAGCACAGCCCGCGCTCATGGTTTAGCGCAGTCGAGGCGCAGTTCAACCTCCGGAGAATCTCCAACGATGACATACGATTCTACCACGTGGTAGCGAAGCTGGACAGCAACACAGTCCAGAGAGTGGAGGATCTGGTTAATCATCCACCAGACAGCGTCAAGTACAGCGCATTGAAGGACACGCTGATCAGCCATTTCACCCCCTCAGTCCAACAACGAGCAGAGGGGCTCCTGACGTTGACGGAGGCAGAAAACGATAGACCTGCGGACCTGATGGTGAAGATGCTGAAGCTCAAAGACTCTGGGGATGGCGAATTCATTTTCGTCCACCTTTTCCTTCGAACCCTGCCACCAGCAGTGAGAGTGGCCCTGGCAGAGTCGCCCCGATTGGCCAAGCGAGACTACCATGGGTTGAGCAAAGAGGCGCAGCGGTTGGTCGACGCCCACAAGCGGAACGCAGTTTCGGCCACGGCGGCCAGCCCGGGAACGGCATCCAGAGACAGCGCAGGTCCAGCGGCCGCGGCGCCAGACGCACCAACGGCGGCGGCGATGGGAGCCAGACGACGCGGAGCGGAGGACGGCCCGTGCTTCTACCACCGCCGTTTTGCAGAGAGAGCGCACAGGTGCGTCCCACCGTGCAACTTTAAGCGCCAGGGAAACGCCAAGACCGAGGGCCGGTAGCAGCTGTGACCCTCGGCAACGAGAACAGGCTGCTTTACCTGACGGATGCACGCTCGGGGAAACAGTTCCTCGTGGACACGGGCTCTCAGCTGAGTTTCGTCACACCCACCTACGCGGAACGGCTGATGCCTTCTAAAGCTCCCTGGGTGTCAGTGTAAGCAGCGAACGGCTCAACGATTAAAACGTTCGGTGAGAGGACCATGATTCTGTCCTTACAGGGCCGTTCATTTGAGTGGACATTTATTGTAGCAGCAGTCAGTTTCAACATGTTAGGGGCTGATTTTTTGTGCTCACATGGTTTATTGGTTGACCTTGCTAATAGACGTCTGATTAATGCACTGTCCTTTCATTCTATTCCCTGCACAGCTCGGGTGGCCCCGCCGACTGCACATGCCAGCGTCTCAGCTGCGGGTGGTAAGTTTCACACATTGCTTGCTCAGTTCCCAGCACTCACAGTCCCCACGTTTTCGGCAACGGTGGCTAAACATGGGGTAGAGCATTTCATAACAACCACCAGCCCTCCCGTTTTTGCAAAAGCTCGGCGCTTGGACCCAGCTAAACTGGCCATCGCGCGCGAGGAGTTCACTAATCTGGAAAAACTGGGCATTGTTAGACGCTCCAAGAGCTCTTGGGCTTCGCCGTTACACATGGTCCCAAAGGCTGACGGCTCGTGACGACCTTGCGGCGATTTCCGCAGGTTGAACAACGTTTCAGCTCATGACCGCTACCCGATTCCGCACATTCAGGATTTTTCAGTTCATTTGGCGGGGGCGTGCATTTTTTCTAAAATAGACTTGGTGCGCGGTTACCACCAGGTTCCAGTGCGCGCGCAAGATGTACCCAAAACAGCGGTCATAACTCCTTTCGGCCTTTTTGAGTTTTTGCGCATGCCTTTTGGCCTGAAGGGGGCCGCGCAGACTTTCCAACGCATGATGGATGCAGTTTTACGCGACCTTCCTTTCGTGTTCGTTTATTTGGACGATATTTTGGTAGCCAGCGCGTCCGAGGGCGAGCACAAAAAACACCTCACAGCAGTTTTTCGGAGGCTGGCAGAGCACAGGTTAATAATTAACCCAGCGAAGTGCCAGTTTGGGGTGGCGCAGATTGATTTTTTGGGACATCGCGTTTCGGCAGAAGGAGCGGTTCCTCTTCCAAATAAAGTGCGTGCCATAACGGATTTTCCGAAACCGCAAACGGTCAAGGCGCTTCAGGAGTTTCTAGGGATGGTTAATTTTTACAACCGGTTCCTCCCAAGCGCAGCACGACTCATGCAGCCATTGTACACCGCGTTAAAAAAACAAAAGCCCGCAAATAAAGTTGAATGGTCTCCGGAGCGGGAGCGCGCTTTTGCCCAGGTCAAATCAGCCCTGGCAAACGCAGTTTTGTTAGCGCACCCAGTTCCAATGGCCCGCATGGCGCTCACCACTGACGCTTCCGATGTAGCGGTGGGGGCGGTAGTTGAACAGTTTGTGGCAGGTACCTTGCAACCCCTCGCGTTTTTCAGCAGGACTTTGCGCGATAGTGAGCGGAAATACAATGCGTTTGACAGGGAGCTTTTGGCCCTACACTTGGCCATCCGTCATTTTCAGTTCTGGTTAGAGGGGCGACATTTCACCGCTTTTGTGGATCATAAACCGCTAACGTTTGCGATGGCCAAAATTTCAGAACCCTGGTCAGGCCGGCAACAAAGGCCACTAGCCGCAATATCGGAGTTCACTACTGATATTCAGCATGTCGCGGGTAAACACAATGTTGTGGCAGACTGCCTCTCGCGCGGTAGCACCACCAAGCCCCATAGGGGCAGACTCTGTAGCCGTGGCCGCGGGCCCGGGCAGCGACGCGGGAGCGCGCGCAGCCCCGGTCTGTGTTGGGTTAGATTATGCAGCCATGGCTGTGGAGCAGGTTAACGACGCGGACGTGCGTGCGCTCCAGTCTGGACCAACAGGGTTAAGGCTGGAGCACAGGGTGCAACAAAATGGTCTGCCCCCACTAATCTGCGATGTCTCCACGGGACGGCCCCGCCCCGTGGTGCCAGCCGCGTGGCGTCGCCGCGTTTTTGACTCGGTCCATTCTCTTGCGCACCCAGGGGTGCGCGCATCGATTAAATTGGTGGGGGAGAAATTTGTTTGGCCCGGGTTGCGCAAACAGGTCAAGGAATGGGCGGCAGCCTGCGTAGCGTGTCAGCGAGCCAAAATACACAGACACACTAAGGCCCCGTTAGAACCTTTTCACATCCCTGCTAAGCGTTTTGATCATGTGCATGTTGACTTAGTAGGTCCGCTTCCATTATCACACGGGCACACACATCTTTTGATGATGGTGGATCGCACCACGCGCTGGCCAGAGGCGATTCCTCTGACATCAACCATAGCGGAAGAAGTTGCACGAGCATTTTTAGCAGCGTGGGTTGCGCGTTTCGGTGTGCCGTCGGACATAACGTCCGACAGGGGTCCCCAATTTATTTCCGAGCTCTGGTCATCGATGGCCCGCAGCTTGGGGGTGAAGATTCATCGCACCACCGCGTATAACCCCCAGGCTAATGGTTTATGCGAACGCTTTCACAGGTCATTGAAAGCAGCCCTCAGAGCGTCGCTAACGGATACAAATTGGGTGGACAAACTTCCATGGGTTTTATTAGGGTTGCGTTCTGCACCTAAGGAAGATTTGCATGCTTCCCCGGCTGAATTAGTTTTTGCACAACCTCTCCGTTTGCCGGGGGAATTTCTCCCCGATAGTCCCGCACCAAATGGCCCCCCTGCTCAGCCGTGGCAGAGCGACTCAGGAGCAAACACGCTCCCTTGCCCGGTCCATCACAGTTTACCACACATTTTTGTGCCAAAGGCTTTAAAGAATGAAGAGTTTGTTTTTGTTAAACATGATGCTCAGCGTCCAAGTTTGCGGCCGTTTTATGATGCTGCTAGATTTAGGGGGCAGAAGGGAGTTGATTTGCATAAACAGGCTCAAACCCGCCTTTGTTTTGGCTGATGAGGAAGTGCAGCTCGCGAGGCCCCCCCCGCCGTGGCAGGCCGCCGAGAGGACATTCTCCAAAGTCTTCACAGAAAGGTGCTAACAGCTTTAATCCACAGGTGCAGAGAGATGTTGCAGGTGCAGCCAAGCCAGGTTACAGCAGATTCGGCAGAAAGTTAAAACCTAGGCAGTTGGTGGATTGATTAGCGATGTATGGAGTGCTTTGTGTTTTTCCTTTTTTTTTTTTTATGCCATGCAGGTTTTGCCTTACTAGACGTTTGGGGGGGGGGGGGTAGTGTGGGCGACACACATTGTGGGCTCACGTTGCCACAGAGACAGGACTGCATGTGTATTGAGGGTGTCACGTCTGCAAGGACAGAGGACTCGAATCTGCAGAAGATAACAAGGAGGTGTGAGATTTGTCTCTTTGTCCCACAGAAGATGCCCCGGAGAGATTTCCGGTTCACCAGGAAATGAGAGACAATGGTGAAGCTTCAAAGGGATGCTTTGTGACTGTATGTTTACTGAAGACACCATGTGACTTGAATTCTGATGCTGGAAACATATAAAAGGGTGTTGAGATATGATTCTTTCTCTTTCCTGCTTTGAGAATGCTAGAAGCTGTGTTCTGTCAATAAAGCTGGTTTACAATTAAACTCAGCCTCGTCATTTGAGCACATCTTCTACACTGGTGACCTACGACGAAAAATGAGCAGACAGAATTCTCCCAAGCGGGGCTCGGTGGAAGCCAGCCTGATGGCCGCCTCCACGATCCGGCTGCCCGATTTCTGGCAGCACAGCCCGCGCTCATGGTTTAGCGCAGTCGAGGCGCAGTTCAACCTCCGGAGAATCTCCAACGATGACATACGATTCTACCACGTGGTAGCGAAGCTGGACAGCAACACAGTCCAGAGAGTGGAGGATCTGGTTAATCATCCACCAGACAGCGTCAAGTACAGCGCATTGAAGGACACGCTGATCAGCCATTTCACCCCCTCAGTCCAACAACGAGCAGAGGGGCTCCTGACGTTGACGGAGGCAGAAAACGATAGACCTGCGGACCTGATGGTGAAGATGCTGAAGCTCAAAGACTCTGGGGATGGCGAATTCATTTTCGTCCACCTTTTCCTTCGAACCCTGCCACCAGCAGTGAGAGTGGCCCTGGCAGAGTCGCCCCGATTGGCCAAGCGAGACTACCATGGGTTGAGCAAAGAGGCGCAGCGGTTGGTCGACGCCCACAAGCGGAACGCAGTTTCGGCCACGGCGGCCAGCCCGGGAACGGCATCCAGAGACAGCGCAGGTCCAGCGGCCGCGGCGCCAGACGCACCAACGGCGGCGGCGATGGGAGCCAGACGACGCGGAGCGGGTCTGGCTCCCATCTCAAAGGGTGTTGAGATATGATTCTTTCTCTTTCCTGCTTTGAGAATGCTAGAAGCTGTGTTCTGTCAATAAAGCTGGTTTACGATTAAACTCAGCCTCGTCATTTGAGCACATCTTCTACAGTGTAGCTCTTTTACGCAGGAACGATATCACTGAACATGGTCCAGCCATGACCAGGTCGAGTCAGTATCAGTATTTTGGTTTGGAAGTCTCATAGACTATGTTTACTTCCTCAACATGTGGGTAGCCCCTAACAAAATGAACCACCCTTCAACAGTGTTACCAGTAGTGGGATCCTTTACTTTCACAGGTTTGATAGATATTCTACTTTTAGTTTGCCATTTGCAAATTTAACTGTTACTTTTTCTTCTGACTTTGCAAAGCCCTGAAAATCATTACCTGAAATTACTGTATTACCATCTACTTGGACCTGTGTCATACAAATTTAATCGGAGTGCCTTGAACTTCTAACATTACTTCTGGTAAACACTGTGTTATTAACATTAGCTCAAAGTCAGGTAAATGGAAAATGTGTACTGTGTCAATTCCCTGTATATGTGTAGAAGTGAGTCTACTTATTTGTTTTAGTCTTAATCATGCAGTCCAATTTTGTCTTAGTGGATGTGGCACATGGGCTCCTCCCCTTCCCAGTGGCCAGTCTTGCCTTTGGGGACACTGTCTTTGCCAGTGACCCCATTGTCCACACTGATGACACACATCACTCAGTTTCCACTGTGGGGGTGCATTCCCTCCTGGGCCACGGCCCCTCCTCCTTCACTGCTCACATCCTCTCCACTGATGTCCTCCTCCCCCTCCTCCTCCTCGGCCTCCCTGATAAAAGACAGATTAATGGGGAGCCCCAGCCTCCCATGGGTCAACAGTCACATAAAAAGGTGCAGGTTTTTCTTTAAGTTTTTTTTATTATTATTATTTTCCTTTCATACATAGATTCCCAATCTTTAGACACAGTACACCAATCTGTTAATATCTTGAAACTTAGTACGATGTCAAACAAAATTTACAAGTGATCCAGACCAGCTTAGAGTTTTGTGTAAAGAGTTTGCTGTTTTTCTATACTTAGTTTTCACTAAATAACTACATTTTATTTGTCTGAATCAATTCTAAGAGTTTAATCCCTATGGACTAAATTTCATACTTTGATTCAGGTTATAATTAAAAATAATTAAGGATGATTAAAACATTATCATTTCATCTATGTCCAAATCATATCAGATGCAAAAAAGATTCCAAACATTGTTTTCCCGGTAAAATGTAAGAGTGCACTGCTCCACTATTCTGCAGGACAGTGCAGTGAGAAACGTCTTGTCCAACATGATGGTAATGTTTGGATGACTGCTAATTGATCAACACACATACAGTGGGGCAAAAAAGTATTTAGTCAGCCACCAATTGTGCAAGTTCTCCCACTTAAAAGATGAGAGAGGTCTCCAATTTTCATCATAGGTATGCCTCAACTATGAGACAAAATGAGAAAAAAAATCCAGAAAATCACATTGTCTGATTTTTAAAGAATTTATTTGCAAATTATGGTGGAAAATAAGTATTTGATCCCCTACAAACAAGCAAGATTTCTGGCTCTCACAGACCTGTAACCTCTTCTTTAAGAGGCTCCTCTGTCCTCCACTCGTTACCTGTATTAATGGCACCTGTTTGAACTCATTATCAGTATAAAAGACACCTGTCCACAACCTCAAACAGTCAGACTCCAAACTCCACTATGGCCAAGACCAAAGAGCTGTCAAAGGACACCAGAAACAAAATTGTAGACCTGCACCAGGCTGGGAAGACTGAATCTGCAATAGGTAAGCAGCTTGGTGTGAAGAAATCAACTGTGGGAGCAATTATTAGAAAATGGAAGACATACAAGACCACTGATAATCTCCCTCGATCTGGGGCTCCACGCAAGATCTCACCCCATGGGGTCAAAATGATCACAAGAATGGTGAGCAAAAATCCCAGAACCACATGGGGGGACCTAGTGAATGACCTGCAGAGAGCTGGAACCAAAGTAACAAAGGCTGCCATCAGTAACACACTACACCTCCAGGGACTCAAATCTTGCAGTGCCAGACGTGTCCCCCTGCTTAAGCCAGTACATGTCCAGGGCCGTCTGAAGTTTGCTAGAGAGCATTTGGATGATCCAGAAGAGGACTGGGAGAATGTCATATGGTCAGATGAAACCAAAATAGAACTTTTTGGTAAAAACTCAACTTGTCGTGTTTGGAGGAGAAAGAACACCATACCTATGTACTGTGAAGCATGGGGGTGGAAACCTCATGCTTTGGGGCTGTTTTTCTGCAAAGGGACCAGGACAACTGATCCGTGTAAAGGAAAGAATGAATGGGGCCATGTATCATGAGATTTTGAGTGAAAACCTCCTTCCATCAGCAAGGGCATTGAAGATGAAACGTGGCTGGGTCTTTCAGCATGACAATGATCCCAAACACACCACCCAGGCAATGAAGGAGTGGCTTCGTAAGAAGCATTTCAAGGTCCTGGAGTGTCCTAGCCAGTCTCCAGATCTCAACCCCATAGAAAATCTTTGGAGGGAGTTGAAAGTCCGTGTTGCCCAGCGACAGCCCCAAAACATCACTGCTCTAGAGGAGATCTGCATGGAGGAATGGGCCAAAATAGCAGCAACAGTGTGTGAAAACCTTGTGAAGACTTACAGAAAATGTTTGATCTCTGTCATTGCCAACAAAGGGTATATAACAAAGTATCGAGATGAACTTTTGTTACTGACCAAATACTTATTTTCCACCATAATTTGCAAATAAATTCTTTAAAAATCAGACAATGTGATTTTCTGGATTATTTTTTTTTCTCATTTTGTCTCTCATAGTTGAGGTATACCTATAATGAAAATTGGAGACCTCTGTCATCTTTTAAGTGGGAGAACTTGCACAATTGGTGGCTGACTAAATACTTTTTTACCCCACTGTAGGATCAGATGGATATAATTCTGAATTTTGTTGCTTTGACATCAAGTACGCACTTTGCTTCTGGGTTAGGGTGCAGAGTTAGGAAAAGGAATAAGGGGAAAAGTAGCCTTTATTTCCACACTATACTGTGAAATCTAGATAGAGTATTTTTACTGCATTTTACACACACATTCTAAACCCAAATTGTGGAAATGTGTCATAATACTCTGCAAGGTGGGAGAGTCTCAGCACAGCACATCGTGGACATGTACAGTTTTGAAAGCAGATCACAGCTGCCCATCTGAAATCCAATTTTAGGTGTATTTTATGCCATAGTTGTTTAAAATAATGCCGTTCCAAAACAGTAGAAAGGATTTTTACAACATAGCATTACATTCAGGCTTATGCTGTGTCTTCATGTCGGTCCCTGCAGAAGAAAGCCCTCCTGCCAAAACTAATCTGATTTTTTCCCCTCTCACACACAGAATTCCAGTTTTGCTGTCTTTTTTTCCCTTCTTCTCTTTCTCTTAGACTTTTAGTGAATGAAACTGCTGGTCAGTTACTGTGAAACGTGACTTTAGCGGTAGTTTTATCGTCAGTTATGCAATCTGCAATACTCGTGTACACGCACTGACTACAGATGATTCACAAATGCTGTTTACACATGCTTGGAGTATGTACGAGCAGTTTGTTGAATCTTGAGTGGCTGGTTGGTACTAACAGGGCTTACTGGCAAAATATGTGTGATTTACACATACTAACACTAAAATGTTCTTGAACGAGACCCAATATTTGAGACGCTATCAGAAAAGTAAATTGAATACTTTAAGACCTTTTTAATGCTGTTTGATCAAATTTAAGACCTCACATTTGGGAAATGGAAAAAAAAAATAACAATATAATGTATTTTACTTAAGTGTAGTCATTTTGATCATCTGTTTGTCTCGTGACTCAATATTCCTTCCTTGTTTAATTCTTTCTTTACTGTAGTCATGGAGGGAGGAGGGGGTTGTCAGTGATCGGGAGGGGTGACCGCAGCCAATTTCAGTGGGTCCGGTGAGGAACACACCTGATCGTTGGGGTAGGAAGGCGGATCCAGCCCAGGACCACAGCCATCATTATCGTCTCAGATCAATGGAGAAACAGACAAACCATTATACAGCATCTTTTTTTTTTAAATTTTTCATGCTTATTGTTTTTTCATCTCACCATTGCAGCGTCAGTCTCAGTCTTACATTTTGTTTTTTTTTCTTCCCTTCTTCTAACCCCTTCTGCACCTTGGTCAATCCCTGCTTTTCATCCTTCCTGCTCTCCCTTGTACCCAACACAAAACTTCCACATTCATCAACCTTCAATTTTCCTCTAAAACCAAACTTCCTTCTCCATTTCTCAACATGTCTTGCACTTCCCTTTTCCCTCTGTTTCATAAACTTACTGTTTACTCTCAGGACACAAACTTCACATAAGCCTTGTCCTCCACACAACAACTTGCACAACAACAACAATCTCCACAACATTTATGTCTCTTCTTATTTTTCCCTTTTTCCTCAGTACTGTTTGAATTACGCCTATTTTTATATATTCTCAACCTATGATTTTCACAACAACATATTCCCTTTTAAAATTAGGAATAAATCTGTTTACTCTTTCTTCTGCCCAGAATAAAGTTGAACCTCTTCACTCTCCTGCTGATTGGGGGTAGCCTCTCTGTTACCTCACTGCTTCAGGCCTACTGTTGAGCAGGTGTGGGAGGTCTTTTCATTGCTGTGCACAGTTTTAGAGCAGTTCCTCCTTTAGCCAGAGAAATATTTAGGTCCCGGATTTCGGTACCAAAATTGTTGGAAAAATTTCCTCTAAGGATTCAAAAAATCAGGCAGAGTAAAAGTTTTAAACAGATTAATTGACAAAAAGCATTAGCAGCCAATGGAGCACTGTTCATTCTGGACCAGAGTCCAAAGTGGAGTGTGCTGACTCTCAAACACAGAACTTTTTAAACATTCCCTAACAAGAAATTTCTATAGGAGGAAATCTAGGCACAAATGCAAATATAAAGTTCCCTATCATTCTTTCCTTTTCATCCAAAATAAATCCACAAAGAAAAATTTGATAAACACATTTTCAAACAACTTGATGATATTTACAGAGTTATTGTATGTATTTCCCTGCCACTTTATTTGCATATACTCTTTTCTCTTAGCTTAACTTTATGTAGAGGACACTTTCATTGAGCCACATCCGATCATCAATACAAGTGGTATCGTATCATAAAGTTCAGTCCGGGACTGATTTTAACAAACTATCTTTATTGGCATGAACAGTCGTTCACCACTGATGTATTTAAGATCTTACACTGTACCATAAATTATTACAATCATTAATCCTTTTACTCACTTGCTGATGTTATTAAGTTCTTGTATCAGAATTAAAGCTCAGGATTTTTTTTTTTTTTTTTTTTTTTTGCTTTAACCCTTGAGAGGACTGTTTAAAAACCAATTCTTACTGAACCAGAAACTTTATTGGTCGATTCATGGATAAAACACCTGTTGTGAATTTTGCCATTAAGCACCTTGTTAGAGCACAGCAAGTTATGCAAAAAGTGCTGAAACACTGAACAGTTGGGCATGTGCATTCGAAAAGTTGGAGAACGTCAAATTAAGTTCACCTGTAAAGGTTGTAGTGCATTTTAGGTGCATCCTGAAATTTCACCTGAAAGCCAAATATTCCTAACTTTTTGAGTAGTGTATGTCTCATGTGTGACGTGAAAGTTGGTCTGTGCTAAGAATGAATGAACTGAAGTAGCACCGATGTGATGAGAAACAGACCTGTTTCTCATCGCACTGGTAAAACTGCAATTGGAGAGCTGCACTCATGAGTTCCGTCAGCATAAATTCACACCTCAACAATGCCCCGCCAATAACGGCGCATTTCTCCTGGATATCAAGTTTCACGTACTCGTATAGCTGATCATGCCAGGCTCAGCCCAGACACTGGTGATGCAGGCCGCTGTGGAGTCACCGGCATTTTTTTTTATAAGTTTTAATTTTGTTACCCCATGTCAAACTCAGTGCAGGCCAGTGCTCAATGGTTCCTGCTCTTTGTACTCCATTACAACGGAGCAGATTGCACTCCTTGACACCGACACTTGACACTCCATATGATTTTTGACTATAGAATGTGTAAAGCTCTCTAGGATCACCAAACTTGCAATACAGGTTCACCTTGCAATCCTGCCCTACAACTATGGGTTGTATACTTTGTTGTATATTTGTGGATGATGGGCTTATCACAATTTGGTTCTGCCACAGTAATAAAACTGAAAAGTTGAAAACTACTTTCTGTCAATAAGTATTGTGATCTCCAAAGAAAACAGAGGCAGGGGATATTGCCCTCACCTCAGAGTGCTCTTGTTAAAATTACACTTGTTAACCCTTTATATTACCAGATTTTTTCCGGGGCTTGAAAGATCCAAAGTTTTTTTTTTTTTTTTTTACTTATAATCATGTCTAGGCCTGTAACAATAACAAATTTTTGTGGCTGATATTTTTTTTTTCTCAGTCGGGACAAACTTTACACTGTGAGCAGACCCCAGCTCTCTGCTTCAACCTTTCTGGCTGTCCCCACTTTGTGATCATGAGCTCTGCCTCACATGGGGAGTGCGTGGACAGAAGCAGTGCTGGTGCTTTAGTGTTGGTGGATTATGTAAAAAACTTTAACACACACGTAAACTGTGACTTATCGTGGCCAGAAAACTTATCTTAGTCATTTTTTTTTTCTTATCGTATGATTAATCATTTTAGTTGTTATTGTTACAGGCCTGTAACAATTTTAGTTGTTATTGTTACAGGCCTAGGGCAGCGTGGTGGCAGAGTGGTTAGCACTGCGGCAGCACAGCAACTCACCCTTGGCCGGGGAATCCTGGGTTCGATCCCAACCCCCGACCAACAGTGATCTGTGTACAGTTTGCATGTTCTCCCCATGTCTGCGTGGGTTTACTCCGGGATTTCTCCGGTTTCCTCCCACATGCCAAAAACATGCAAGTTAGGTTAATTGGCATCAAAACTGGGGATTCTAAATTGTCCTTAAGTGTGACTGTGAGAGTGAAAGGTTGTCTGTCGCTCTGTGTTAGCCCTGCGATGGACTGGCAATCTGTCAGGGTGGACCCTGCCTCTCGCCCAAAGATGCTGGGTTAGGCTCCAGCCCCCCCGCGATCCAAAAAGGATTAAGCAGAAGAAGATGAATGAATGAATGTTACAGGCCTACTCATGTCTATTCAGCAAAACAGCTAGTGTAAATAACCACATTTTAGTTGATCGTCATTATGCTCTCACATGTCAGTGGATATATTGTATACAGGTGTGTCTTAATAAATTAGAATGTTATCAAAGTTGATTCATCTCAGTAAATCAATTTAAAAATAAAATTCACATAGATTTATTAGACACAGTGTTTCAGGTGTTAATTTCATTTAATTTAATGATTATGGCTTACAGCCCTTGAAAACCCCAAATTTATTTTCTCAAAAAAAAATAAAAATAATGAATATTACATAAAATTAATTAAAAAAAAAAAATATATATATATATATATATATATATATATATATATATATATATATATATATATTTTTTTTTTTTTTTTTTTTTTTTTTAATAGAAATGATGGCCTACGGAAAAAATATATCCATGTACACACTTTACTTGGTTGGGGCTCCTTTTGCCTGATTTACTGCATCAGTGCAGCTTGTCTTGAAGGTGATCAGCCTGTGGTACTGCTGAGGTGTTATGGAAGCCCAGGTTGCTTTGATAGCGGCCCTCAGCTCATCTGCATTGTTGGGTCTGGTGTCTCTCATCTTCCTCTTAACAATACTCCATAGATTCTCTGTGGAGTTTAGGTCAGGAGAGTTTGCTGGCCAGTCAAGCACAGTGATACCATGGTCATTAAACCAGGTTTTGGTACTTTTGGCAGTGTGGGCCGGTTCCAAGTCCTGCTGGGAAATGAAACAAGCATCTCCATAAAGCTTGTCAGAACAGAATTCAAGTTGTTTGAGGTCCAGTGTGAAGTTTCTACAACCAGTGGTGATCTGGGGAGCCATGCCATTTGCTGGTGTTGGTCCACTGATCTTGACTGGCCAGCAAACTCTCCTGACCTAAACCCCACAGAGAATCTATTGGGTATTGTCAAGAGGAAGATGAGAGACACCAGACCCAGCAATGCAGAGGAGCTGAAGGCCACTTTTAGGGCTGTCATGGTGGAGGAGTTTCTACTGTAGTGATGGTGGATAGCTCAACACCATGATATGCAGCATTTCTGTAGATGTTTTTAGGACCCTGTGGCCTCGTAATTTAAACAGGGTTCATAACTTATGTGGCAAGCGATAGAAGCTGTGAGAAACTCGCTGCAGCTCCGCTCTCAACTTTATGTGCGTGTGTGACAATTGTGCAAAGCTCCAGTCTTTCTACAGGCATGAACTGCTGATTCTGTTAAAAAAACAAAAACAAAAACAAAAAAATCATTTTCATAAAGCGGTTGCGGTAACTCCAGTATCACTCAAACTTTTTCTATAGCACTTTTCAAACATTAGATGCTGTGCAAAATGCTTTACATAGATAAAAACAGTAGAGACATTTAGCTACATATATTTACGCAATACATCCCCACCCCTTCCAACCCTCCCATAAATACACACACACAACCACCCCCTACTTCTCTTACACACGTATAAAATAAGAGACATTGCTAATTCAACTACAGGGTGTGTGGACTGGAGCCTGCAGCGATCATGTCTCCATGATTTTGGGATTTTTGCTGCTGCCCAAAATGTCCCGTTCAAACAAGCAATGCACTATGCACCAGTTGTTTCGCTCTCAGAGCTCAATTGTCAGGATCATAAACACTCTGCTCAGAAGGAAATAACCAGCTTTGTGTCATGGCGGCCGCTGGGCCGTCATTAGCTCCAGCTGCGCGTACACCTGCCGCCAATAATCAGCAGGCTTTAAAAGCCGGTGTCTCTGACTGCTCGGCACGGAGTCGTCTGTCGTCTTCGCCACGCATCGCGTCAAGGACACGACCTCAAGTCAGAGCTAATACCAAGCCATCTCGTCAAGCCACGTCACGTAAGCCTCAGCAAATCTTACCCTGTCAAAGTATTCTCCCCTGTGCACAGGTGGACCTCCCCGGCGGCGGACTCATCTCCCCAGATAACGGGACCTCACCTCCTCCTCCTCGGATCTCCTCCTCACCATCACAGCGCCAAGCGCCTCCCGCACCAAGCCACACCAAGTCATGGAGCCGACAGGAGTCTCGCAGCGGCACCTGTAAGTAAGCAGCACAAGTCTCAGTTCCCCGTTCTTACGGGCTGCATTAATCTCTTGTGCTTGTGTGTTCCAGGTTGTGTTCCAGGGTTGCCAGGTTGCCAGGTCACAGCAAGACCCGCTCAGCTCCAGCTGCCAGAAAACACCGCACTCACCCACACATTCACACACTCACCAAATAAAATAATAATAATAAATAATTGTCAAATTACTCTACTCGTGTCAGCGTCTTTCTCCTGGGTTAAGCAATCATGTCACTTTGTGCCCTTTCAGTGCTCACTGTCACAGCTGTATTTAGCAATTCATCCAAATGCTTCACACACACAGAAAAGTGAACACCGTTGTTGCGGTTGCTCGTTATTCTCTAGTAGGTTTCTCCATAGTGCGGTATTATATAATTGTGGTTATCACGACAGCCCTAGCAACTATCAAAGCAACCTGGGCCTCCATCACATCTCAGCAGTACCACAGGCTGATCACCTCCATACCACACCACACTGATGCAGTAATTCATGCAAAAGTTCACTTGACCAAGTATATGAATGAATATGTACATGGACATGCTTTTCAGTAGGCCAACATTTCGATCAAAAAGAAGCTTTTTTAAATTATTTTTTGTAATATTCTAATTTTTTAAGAAACTGAATTTGGGGTTTTCATGAGCTATAAGCCATAATCATCAAAACGAAAAAAAAATTAACACGTGAAATGTCACTGTAATGAATCTACACGACTCACAAAAAGTTAGGGATATTCGGCTTTCGGGTGAAATTTCAGGATGCACTAACCTTTCCAGGTGAACTTAAATTGACCTCTAACCTTTTGAATGCACATGTCCAACTGTTCAGTATTTCAGTATTTTTTGCATAACTTGCTGTTCTCTAACAAGGTACTTAACCTTTAAGCTGTGTGATTTCGTGTGCCCCTAGTGGCAGAGCATGGTGCTGCGTCTGTCAACTGATAATGACGTGCAGAAACACTGCCCAGCTGTACTGAGGATTTGTACTGATCATGCCAGTTCACAAGGTGGCAGGCACGCATTGGAGGACTCATGGATGACATGTAATACACCAAAGAGTAAGAAATCCTCCTTCTTCTTCTTTGTTTTTCACATTACTACACAAAATGGTGGGCACCGATCATTGTGGACAGATGCGATCCCAGACCAAGGAGCATATTTGGAGGATTTGGTCCTGAATTTGCCAACTATGGTTCTAAAAAGAGATTATTTAGCTTATGAAGGTAGATGTTTACATGTTCTTATAACACAGGGAGCGTGAAGCTTGTTGATTTGACCTGCCAGCGCCTGGATCACCATGTGACTGGAGAGCAATCGCCGGTTGCATGTCGTCATATAAGAGAAATTGCCAGGGAATAAAAGCAAAATTAAGGTGGAATAAACAATAACAGTTTGTAGATGTAAGAGAGAAAGCTAAAATAACCAGGAGAGGACAAAATAGCAACCAGAATGCTGCAAAAGGACGCCGGTAAGTGACGAATGTCTTTGTTTGTTTGTATGCAAATTAGATGCGTAAATTTACTCCTATCTGAAAATTTGGATTATATTCTACATCTTTCTAATTGACAATAAGCCATTATCTATTACCACTTTCAAGTTATAGCCTTGGAAAGTTGTGACATTTGATCTGAATATTTTCTTGAAAAAAATCTTTACCACTGTTGACCACTAGGGGTTATGTTGCAGTTTGGAGCCATACACAGAGGGTTTTAATGGCAAAATTCACAACAGGTGTTTGATCCATGAATAGACCAATAAATTTTCTGGTTCAGCTAGAATTCGTATTTAAACAGTCCTCTTCATCATGCTGTTCACATTTTGACATCATGAGAACAAGATGACACCTCACAATTGATCAACAGTACCTCGTCATTGCGAGGCTTCAAACAGGATGTTCTCAGATGGAAGTGGTCACTGAGCTTAGAGTATCACAGAGTGTCATCATCAGGTTGTAACAGAGATACAGAGAGACTGGAAGAGTCACAGAAAGGCATAGAAGTGGACGTCCTTTTGCCACATCCCATGCTGATGACAGCTTCATTGTGAACAGTGCCCTGCGGAACCAGATGATGAATGCCATTCAACTCCACACACATTTAACGGAGGTGAGAGGCACCCAAGTGTCATGTCAGACCATTCAAAACTGTTTACATCAGTGTGGTCTGTGTGCTAGACAACCTGCAAGGGTACCTGACCACACCACCAGGCACAGGCATCATCATCTTGCAAGGGCCAGGGAGCATTTACCCTGGACAAGGGACCACTGGGCCTAAGTGCTGTTCTCTGATGAAAGTTGATTCATGTTGAACAGAAATGATGGCCACCAACAATGTTGGAGACATCAAGGAGAGTGCTATGCATCAGCCACTGTTGTCACCAGATGAGCCTTTCACGGTAGCGTTACAGTCTGTGCAGGTGTGTCTAGTCAAAACACACCAGCCCTACACCTTATGAATGGTACAGTGACAAGCCGATACTACCTGAATAACATCATTCATCCAGTCATTGTGCCCCTGCATGAACAACACAAGCCGAATTTGATCTTCATGGCTGACAATGCACCAGCTCATCAAGGTCGGATCATTAAAGAATGGCTGCTGGAGGCTGGGATACCTCAAATGGAGTGGCCTGCACTTTCTCCAGACCTTAATCCCTTAGCAAATGTATGGGATCAGCCGAGTCACTATGTAGAGGCTTGAAACCCTGCACCCCACAACCTCAATGACCTGAGGGCTGCCGTTCAAGAAGAGTGGAATGCCATGCCTCAGCAGACAGTAAGTCGACTTGTGAACAGCATGAGACATTGTTGTCAAGCTATAATTGATGCTCAAGGGCACATGACAAATTATTGAGACAATAACATTTTTTTTGTTGTGGTATACCCACCACTGTTGTTGGCTTTTGTTTCAACAAATTGTTTAGAATGAAGAAATCACCATTATAGACGTGGACAAAATTGTTGGTATCCCTCTGCTAATGAAAGAAAAACCCACAATGGTCACAGAAATAACTTGAATCTGACAAAAGTGGTAATAAATAAAAATTCTATGAAAATTAACCAATGAAAATCAGACAATGCTTTTGAATTGTGGTTCAACAGAATTATTTATAAAACAAACTCATGAAACAGGCCTGGACAAAAATGATGGTACCCCTAGAAAAGATTGAAAATAATGTGACCATAGGGACATGTTCAACCAAGATATGTCCTCTAATTAACATCACAGGTGTCTACAAATGTGTAATCAGTCAGTCGGCCTATTTAAAGGGTGACAAGTAGTCACTATGCTGTTTGGTGACATGGTGTGTACCACACTAAACATGGACCAGAGGAAGCAAAGGAGAGAGTTGTCTCAGGAGATTAGAAAGAAAATTATAGACAAGCATGTTAAAGGTAAAGGCTATAAGACCATCTCCAAGCAGCTTGATGTTGCTGTGACTACAGTTGCACATATTATTCAGAAATTTAAGATCCACAGGTCTGTAGCCAACCTCCCTGGACGTTGCCGCAGGAGGAGATGGATAATACGAATGGTAACAAAAGAGCCCAGAATAACCTCTAAAGTCATTCATGGTGAACTCCAAGGTCAAGGTACATCAGTGTCAGATCGCAACATCCGTTGTTGTCTGAGCCAAAGTGGACTTCTTGGGAAACGACCAAGGAGGACACCACTGTTGAAAACAAATCATAAAAAAGCCAGACTGGAATTTGCAAAACTGCATGTTGACAAGCCACAAAGCTTCTGGGAGAATGTCCTATGGACAGACGAGACAAAACTGGAACTTTTTGGCAAGGCACATCAGCTCTATGTTCACAGATGCAAAAATGAAGCATACCAAGAAAAGAACACTGTCCCTACTGTGAAAGATGGAGGAGGTTCTGTTATGTTCTGGGGCTGCTTTGCTGCATCTGGCACAGGGTGTCTTGAATCTGTGCAGGGTACAATGAAATCTCAAGACTATCAAGGTATTCTAGAGAGAAATGTGCTGCCCAGTGTCAGACAGCTTGGTCTCAGTCGCAGGTCATGGGTCTTGCAACAGGATAATGACCCAAAACACACAGCTAAAAACACCCAACAATGGCTAAAAGCGAAACATTGGACTATTCTAAAGTGGCCTTCTATGAGCCCTGATCTACAGTAAATCCTACTGAACATCTGTGGAAGGAGCAAAAACATGCCGTCTGGAGAAGGCACCCTTCAAACCTGAGACAACTGGAGCAGTTTGCTCATGAGGAGTGGGCCAGAATACCTGCTGAGAGGTGCAGAAGTCTCATTGACAGTTACAGAAATCGTTTGATTGCAGTGATTGCCTCAAAAGGTTGTGCAACAAAATATTAAGTTAAGGGTACCATCATTTTTGTCCAGGCCTGTTTCATAAGTTTGTTTTTTAAAATAATTCTGTTGAACCACAATTGAAAAGCACTGTCTGATTTTCATTGGTTAATTTTCATAGAATTTTTATTTATTACCACCTTTGTCAGATTCAAGTTATTTCTGTGACCATTGTGGGTTTTTCTTTCATTAACAGAGGGGCACCAACAATTTTGTCCACGTCTGTATGTCCTTCTACTTAAATGCCGTACGTTCATGATGTATCACTGTTGTCATGTACTGAGTTTGGGATTTTCCCCCAAACTCTGTTTCATGACTTCCCTGTGTATTCATATTGGTCTATGTTACAACCCTCTTTCTGGGCAAAGGCCAGAATTGCCTATATATTATCCCGGGATTTCAAAGTCCGTTTCGACCCTTATGTCAAGGTAGACTGACCGCGTCACTTTCGCCCTTAGGCAAAGTAGACCACACCTCCCAAGTCACTTTCACATTAGCCAACGTAGACCCTTGCCTAATGGTGCCCACATCATTGCCCACACCTGACAATAATAAACTCATTAAATCACAATTTAGCCCTGGGACAAGGGTAAAAATATCCTGGACGATCCTGGGTAATTAACGGACTAATAAATCCTGAACGATCCTGGGTAATTAATTGTCTAATAAATCCCGGATGAGTCCCCACATATTACGACCCCTCTGTCTAAGGGTGGACAGGAGTGTAACAAGTAATCAGATGGAATCGGTTGTCAAAGCAAAAATACATTTTAATGAGTTTAAAGGAGTTTTTTGTCAAAATGATAAATACATAAAATGGTTGGAGAACAAAAGGCCTAAAAAGGTATTACTCAAATCAAAGAAAGAAATAACCAAACTGAGATACAAAGTGGAGAAGTACCTCTAAACCTAAGTGTGTCTAACAAAAGTTACTTGCAGTGATGTGTATCAAATTGCAAACTAAAACCTTGGCCCAGTCTCTCAACCTGAAAGAAGGGTAACATGGGCAGTAAGATAATGACAGGATGATGGTTAACAAAATATTACAACTTCCCAGTTGCCACAGTGGAAAAACACAGTACTCCTGCACAGGACAGACAATTAAAGGCACATGAGTGTCACCTGGTAAACACAAAGAAAACATTCAACCAAACAAAGTTCCTAGACCCAGGAAAACAAAAACACACTCAACCACAAAGTGAGCATTTTTCTAAATGCCCTCTGGCAAAAGGAACAGGGGTGGCAGACTGCTCACATTAAATCACAGCCGCCCCTGACTAATTGTTTGACTGGAATTTATAGCAGGTGGCCAATTGGAGGTGAGGCTTGATTGGTGGAGTGTTGCAGCACCAATCCAATTAGACACAGGATTCAGTCGGGGGCTGGATAAGGCAGGAGAAAGCCAAAACACAAACACCAAACCAGAAGAGCTGCACAACTGAGTGACATGATTGAGGGAAACAGACAGAGATGAGCAGCATTGTCAAAATAAATCAACAGAAGGCAGTGGGCCGTAACAGTCTACCACATTGTTATGTCTTGTGTGTTCCTTACCGCCCTCCGTTATCCTTGTATTGATCAGTATCTGTTCCCTGTATATAGGTTCTGTTTGCCATTTTCCTGTTGTGCATGATTTCTGTAGTTTCTGTTGTGTATTCTTTAGGATGTCATTTTATTTTGGTTTTTCTGTGTTCCTTTTCACCATTGACAGTTGTCAGGGTCCTGCAGCCTCGCGTGGGCATGCCCTACCACCTGTCAAACTGCCAGCTGCCCGTCCCTTACCTGTCATAACCGTCAGCCGCTCTCTCATTATTTCCATCAGCTGTGCCCAATTGTTTGTTGTTGCTGGCTTCCCTTACTCAGGTCAGCTCACATCTGTTTCCCCTTGTAATCAGTTTCGACCCCTATTTAAGGAAGATTGTTTTTCATTTTCACTGTCGCTGTCTTGCCTCTGTAAAGGATTGTTTCTCCCTTGTCCCTGCCAGAGCCCAATCTCGCTCTGGCATGCCGTCTTTGTAAATTGATTCCTCATTGTTATTTCGTAGTTTGCTCACTTTGCACTTGTTTCTGTCTTTGCCAAATAAACTCACAAACTCACAGTCCAGCAACTGGGTTGTTTTATCCCTCCGTGTGCCGCGTATGACAACTGTAGCGTGAACTTTTTACATTTTCCATAAATTTCACCCGAAAGCCAAATATCCTTAACTTTTTGTGTAATGTATATAATGTGACTTTCATTTTTAATTGAATTACTAAAATAAATCAACTTTTTGATGACCTTCTAATTTATTGAGATGCACCTGTATAGGGGCATTACAGATAAAAGTACTTGGGCTTGGATTAATGAACAATATTTTCTGCCACTTTTCTTTAGTTTGAGATCAAAAATACGTTCATCATCTAAACTGCCAGATTAGGATGAATTTTATCTATATTGTGGTTAATTGGGCAATTATCAGTGAGGTCTTCTCAAAGCAGCACATCTGTCCAAGTGAGTTTCCAATTGCAGTTAGTTTCTCTGAGGACACCTCTCTGCACTGCTGCTGCTTGCTCAGTTTGCTTTTAGGTCATTCATTACACTGGTCAACACCAAATTTATTGTCTAAGTTTTTTTAGCTGATATAGGACAATTTTGATGTGCTATACAAAAATCACATTGGTTTTGCTCAATCAGGTCAACTTTTTGAAGTATGGCCACATGTTGTTTTTTACGTTTTTTACGTTTTTGTTTACATGTACGGGTATTTTTGCATTACATGTTGCAAAATTCTTTTTTATTTCTTGAAATTTTTCGAACTCTGAAGAGTTTGCATGCACCAGTTTATGACATGATATCATAAACTGTCATGATGGCTGATTACGGTTGGACTCTGAAGAGAGACATCCCTGCTGCTGAGCATTCTAGAGGTTCGAATAAATAGAAGTTGAAGCTCGGAATTTTGAACAATGATGACATAACATTCAATTTACATGTACTTACCTTTATCAGTGTCTACTATTCAATTTACAGTCATCGAAGTTTGTAACATTTAATCAATAAATTGTGTTAGAAAATGATTTTTTCTCTTAAAAACCTGACCTGATCGAGAGACGCGGATGGCATTTTCGGATTCAGCAGTGCAAAATTGTCTTAAATCAGTTGAAAAAACACAGACAACTTACAAAAAAAATTTGTAACCCTCTGATAATTATCAGAGGTTGTCCTGAGTAAACAAAAACTCCTCACAGATCTCTTCTCAGACTCACAGCTGAATACAGGAAACAAAACAGTGACAATCAACACAACTCTACTAGTTCAAGCTACATGGAAACACTAACAGCATGTGTTATGTCTGGGCCAAGGTTAAAACCTTATGGTCTTAGTCCAATTATTAGAAACCATTAAACTGATATGACCTTGTGACTTTGTAAAAAAACAAATCTTTTCCTCATTATTTTGTTTGTTTGTTGTTTTTCCTCCATCTTGCAGATGAACCAGCAACGACACAGGCGGGCGGTCCATACCAGTTTCTTCTGCTAACTCCTCCTACAGTTTTCAAGCTAGAGCTTTTTCATTTCACACAGTGAATGTTCATGTGTTGAAGATGTGCATATTATTAAAGTCTTGATTTTGGCTCATTTTTGTAAAAATGCAGGTTTTAGAACTTTGTCTTTTTTTTTCAATTAAATTTCAATAGAGGGTATATAGTTTGTCCAGCTGGCTCCTCCTACAGTTTTCAAGCTTGGACAGTTTCATTTCACATGTTTGTACATGTATTAAGGATGTGCATACTGGAATTAAATCGTTATTAGCTCTCCCACAGATCTAGAGTATATTGATTATTGAATTTATAATCCCTTTTTGTTGTTGGTGTGCTAGTCTTAAGCTATCAATAATGGCTCTAGATGGCATTTACAGTCATGCGAAAAAAATTGGACACCCCTTTAAATATTCAATTCTTTATTAAGAAATGTTAACATGTCTATGTCTAACCTTTTTTATTTTTATTTGCATTTTTTTAAAATTATTTTAGCCAATTTAAGTGGGAATTAATGTGGGATTGTCCTAAAAAAGATGAGGGTGTCCTAATTTACTCCTCACTATTTGAATTTAGAATTACATTTTACAGAAAACTTGAAAAACAGTCTTTAATTCATTTTTAATTGTTTAGTTGTATTACATGAATCTCCCAGTAATTTTAACATTCATATTAAATAGCCATATGCCCAAATATGTTAAACAAAACACACAGGTTTACACAGGGTGTCCTAATTTTTTCACATGACTGTTTGACATGATGTACCTTGCGTGATATTTTATGGTCTATAAACTCAAACAAGTCAATTTTCTATAGACATATTCTACCCATTCCCTGTAGACACCCATTTTCCAGCCAAATCATTTACCAACCTTTGACCATTTACTTCATTCATGGGCATTATTTTAGCTTATTGTAGTTTATTTTACTCTCGACTGGACACCTTCTCCTTAGTTACTACCAGCAGACTTGGCCATTCAGTCATTCAAGACCATTTCTGTGCTTATTCCACGCCAGGGAATGGTCATGTGACCACACCACACACCCTGTCTCTGATACTTTATTTGGGTTTTAAAACTGTAGCAATTAGCTAGTGTTTGTTAGAATGTTAGCTTAGTTTGACAACTGAACCTAAAGCTAATGGTAATCTCAAACATGGTGCCACCTACAAAACAGATGTTGAGCGACAGTGGTGTGAACAGGGGATCATGGGCATTTAAAGGGGTCATTGACTGAAAAATTGTGTTTTTTTTTAAGTTTTAACCTTCTGAAAAGTGTCTATTTGTCACATAATTATAAAAAAAAAATCAAAATGTCCATTTCTCTAAAAAAAAAACCATGCAGACTTTATTATATAATTTTTCAATCCAAAAAGCAAAAGTAATAGTTTTGCATT
The DNA here is from genome assembly GCA_020510985.1 of Pholidichthys leucotaenia. Taxonomy (NCBI): domain Eukaryota; kingdom Metazoa; phylum Chordata; class Actinopteri; order Cichliformes; family Pholidichthyidae; genus Pholidichthys; species Pholidichthys leucotaenia. The sequence goes on from CM035847.1 coordinate 227,999,229, forward strand.
TGCCACAGAATGTCACTTGCATTTTTTTTTGGGGGGGGGGGGGCGCATGCGCACGCAGCGACCGGCAGCTGGTGAAAAAAGTCAGTCGTCTGTGTCTCTGTTTTTACGCACTTTAATGTATTTAAACAAAATTCTCTGTGTCGTTTTTGTCCTTGAATGTTTGTGGACTGTATAACGAAGAGCTCCCTGGTTCCATCAGCATGGATTTCCTCCTTACTTTTGCACTGTTGTTTCTTTCCTACCGGCTCTTTGTCTCTGAGGTAAGCGCAATCACGATCATGCCAGGAAGAATACAGTATCCCAGAGACATGTTACTGCATTTAAACACAGATAATGCAGCATCTGTGATTGAGTCTGTGCCGCAACTGCCAGACTTTATTTTAAGAGACTTTCATGGACACAGCGATGAAAAGAGAGACAAGAGAAGGAAACGCGGAAAGCATGGAGGCGTGAAATTAAGCCTGAGGAGACGTCAGCTTAACAGCATTCCTCTTCCTTCCATGATTTTGGGGAACGTACAATCCCTGAGAAATAAAGTGGATGAAATTCAAGGGAATGTACGCTATCAGAAGGACTTCAAGAACTGCTGTGTCATGGCTTACACGGAGACGTGGCTTACGGCGCAAGACCTGGATGCGGACCTGTGGATTGACGGCTTTGGAGCCCCATTACGCTCGGATCGGCAGGAAGAGGTAACGGGAAAATGTCAGGGGGGCGGCGTATATTTATATATTAATAAACAGTACTGCACATCTGTCACGGTCAGAGAGCACATCTGTACACCCGATGTGGAGCTTCTGTCCGTGTCACTACGCCCCTTTAATCTGCCCCGCGAGTTCCCCCAACTTTTCATAACGACTGTGTACATTCACTCGAGGGCGAATGCTGACTCCGCCTCCAGCACCGTCTTTGATGTGGTACAGGGGTTGCAGTCAATTTCACCAGAGGCTCCAAACTTTATTCTTGGGGATTTTAACCATGTTTCTTTAAAGAAGACACTTAAAAACTTTTATCAGTATGTCTCCTGCCCAACCAGGCGAAAAAAAACATTGGACCTGTGCTATGGATCCATTGAGAGGGCCTATAAATCACTTCCCCTTCCTCCTTTAGGATCCTCAGATCACAACTATGTACATTTGCTGCCAACATATAAAACTGCTCTCAGAAGAGGCAAGGTGAAGACCAGAGACATAGAAGTGTGGACAGAGGATTCAGTGCACTGCCTCCAGGAATGTTTTAACTGTACAGACTGGGAGGTTTTCACACTGTCCTGCAGGGATGATTTGGACTCTTTGGTGGATGTCACATGCTCATACATGGCTTTCTGTAAAAATATGATCGTTCCACATAAACGTGTCAAAATATATCCCAACAACAAGCCATGGGTTACAAAATCAGTTAAATCCTGCTTACAGAGGAAAGCACTTGCCTTTAAACAGGGGTCTGTTTCTGAGCTACAGGTTGCCACAAAAGAGCTGAAGTCCGAAATTTTAAGAGCAAAACAGAATTATAAATCAGAATTGGAAAGTAAGATGGCAACAAAGAAACTTGGTTCAGCCTGGGCCAGCATGAAAACTATTGCAGGCCTTCAGAGCACAGAGCGCAGTAATCGTGTGTTTTTAGATGGTTTTAATTCAGACACAGAGCTGGCTAATGCTCTTAATTGTTTTTATGGTCGTTTTGTCTGATTTTAGCACAGAAACCCAAGATTTGAAACAGAAACTCAAAGACAGTCAGCACTTTAATATTGAGGTGCAGGGTATTAAAAGGGAGTTCTGTGCCGTAAAAGTGAACAAAAGTCAGGGCCCTGATAATTTATGTGGGCGATTGGTAAAGTCCTGTGCACGGGATTTGAGTCCTGTATTTCATTACATTTTCAATAAGTCCTTACAGACACAACATGTGCCTAAGATCTGGAAAGATGCTGTGGTTGTCCCCGTTCCAAAATCCAGCTGTCCTAAAACGGTAAACGACTTTAGACCAGTTGCTTTGACTTCAATTTTAATGAAAATTTTTGAAAAACTGGTCAGATTTGAGGTCCTAAAGCAGACTGAACATGCATTGGATCCTTTGCAGTTTGCTTCCAAGTATCACTGATGTGGTACTTGGAAGATCAGTATGTGTAGTACCATCTTGTATAAAGTCAATAAAAAAAATTAATTACAAAAAGGCAATTAAAATAATGCAGTCATAAGTTTACATGGAAAATAATTGATTTCCTCGATACATGTACTGTAGAAATATATATTCTCTGCATCAACAATGTACTATACATGCATTCATGTAGTATTGCACTGGAAATTCAATTCAATTCAATTCAATTCAATTCAATTCAACTTTATTTATATAGCGCCATTTCACAACAACAGTCATCTCATAGCACTATCAACTGTAGGGAGGACCCCCACAGTTGCAGAAAGACCCCAGCAATCAGGCGATCCCCTGTGAGCAAGCACTTGGCGACGGTGGAGAGGAAAAACTCCCTTTTAACAGGAAGAAACCTCCAGCAGAACCAGGCTCAGGGAGGGGCAGTCATCTGCTGCGACTGGCTGGGGGGTGAGGGGATAGAGAAGAAGAAAAGAACAGACATGTAGAGAGCAAACAGCACGATGGGGACTCAATCTATGGGAGAGAACAAACAAATGTTAATGACCAGCAAAAAAAAAATATTTCATAGAGAGTGAGGAAAGGAGTGAGGCCCAGTGCATTACTGGAGGTCCCCCGGCTGACTAAACCTATTAGCAGCATAACTAAGGGAGGGTTCAGAAAACACATGATCCCTCCCTAATTGTAGGCTATATCAGGCTATATCAGGCTATTGCACTGACAATAAACCTGTGAAGTTTTAGCAGATGTCTCTTTTTTTATATATGTGAAGGTTACCACCATGTGGCACATATGAAATACTGAAAGATTGGAAAAGCTGTCTAAGAACAATCCAGCAGTTTGAGAAATCACTTTTGGTTTTGTGTAAGTCTGTCAACAAAATTATGAACCATAAAGCAGTTTGTGTTAAATGTTAAATCCCATTAAACCTAATCCGGGGACTTCCAATCAGTTGTCATGGGGGGCCAAGACCCTGCAGGTTCTCTCTTCTACCCTGTCTCTTCAGCAGGTGGTGTCACTGATCAGTCAGTGGAAGAAGTTCAGTGGAATCTGCTGTTGAAGACACAGGTTGGTGGTAAAGCCTGCAGGGTCTTGGCCCTCCATGGCACATGATTAGACACCCCCACCCAAACCCATTATGATGAAGAGCAGATGCTAATATGACCCAGAATTCCTCCATATACATCCAACAATACAGTCTTCAGTTAATAAAATAATTGTGTTGGTTACTTTTTTCTTAAAAATGAGCCTTTATTTTCAAGGTCGCAGATAAATCCTTTATACAGTTAACTCTTTTCCCACCGGTGTCTTAACAGACAAAATGGAAAATCATGATGCAAACACTTAAGTCACTAAATTCTTTATTACAATCAGCAGCAAATTCCAGATTATTCAGAATGTGCAAAATTCAAACTGTAAAAAAGAATAAAACTGGAATGGGTCACACATGGCTGCCACGCTCCCTCACTGAGAAGCAACCGGATCAGCCCCTGGTCCTGGTCCAGCAGATCGTCAGCCTGCATCTCTGTAAATAGTGAGGCAAGGTCCAGTTGGGGTGGACATTTTCCGTCTTGCCTAGACAAAAGACAAATGGGTGGTGGTTAGTTAAAACAAATTTAAAACATATTTGGGAAATACACTTGTTGCTAAAAGCCAGTGGTGGAATGTGAATTAATGAATGAATCTTTATTTCGGATTGATTAAAGGTAAAGATTAAAAGAAAATAGAATAATATAACAAAGGGAAAAAAATCTAAAAAGGTCAAATTAAACAATAACTCCTCTGATTATACAGTTCAACATAGGTTATCTGAAAAGGGTGATGGCTGAAGCTGCAGCTTATATTGCCCACCATATTACATCCAAGAATTCAAAAGAAAAACAAAACAGGAGGGATTACAATTTGAATGTGACAATAAAGTACTTGTTGTATTTAACCAAGGTTCCAAGGTTGTCATAGCCAGGAGCGGCACTGGGGTTAAGCTCCCAGTGCTCATAAAATGCTCCTTATGGCGTGCGTCTCGAAAAGCCTCTGACAACTAAGTCCAGCTCCTAGCCTGCCCGTGTGGTTTAGTCTCTAAGCCCGGCGGAACTGCTTTTACTAATAGGAGAAGGGGCGAGGGCGGATCTCTGGCGCCTTAAAACCAGATGCTTCGGGTAGATGGTGGCTCGTCAACCTGGGAAGGTAGCCCATCTAGGAGAAGGTAAACCCTGATTTCAAACCTCTGCTGCCTTGCGGCATACCCGGTCACGGGAAAGGCTTCGGGAGTCAACCCTGAGGAAAAATCCGGAGTCGGAGCCCCTAAGGCAGTTCTATGTTGTGCGCAACATCGTTCTGGCAGCTCCTGCAACGGCGCTGGTGCCAAACTGTAGCAGCCCTGCTGTTCCTTTGGATTCATCAGTGACATGGAGAGGGGGGACATGCTGCATGGGCAACATCTTGTCCTCCATATCTTCCTGCCCAGGCTTGAATCCTACCAACGCCCAACGCTGGAAGGTAGAACACCGGATCACTGGAGAGGACACTCCAGCTTTGCCTTTGGCATAGACAAAACACGGGGAATGACAGTTACCGGTTATAAGCCACTGCTCAATTGGCGTAGAGCGTGGCGCCAGGGGTTGTTCCCGACGGTGGGAGGGATCATCAGATCTCACTGGACAGCTACCGCCCGCCTCAAGCTGGGCAGCCCCCAGCCAATAAGGTGTTGTCCCGCCACAGCTTGCTTTCCTCATTGGGTGCATGGGGATAAGGAGAAATCCAAACAGCAGGCTGAGAACCTTCGCACCAGGCAAGACAATAAAACAAAAGAGACCAACTCTAAAACTGGGAACTTGGAACGTCCGCACTATAATGACAGGACTCGCTGCTAACCTCAAGGACATCAACGACACCAGGAAGACTGCCATCATCAATAATGAGCTGAAGAGACTGGGAGTGGATATCGCCACTCTCCAGGAAACACGGTTAGCTGATGCAGGCACACTGAGAGAGAAGGACTACACGTTCTACTGGCAGGGAAAGGGCAGTGACAAACACAGGGAACACGGAGTGGGCTTCGCAGTGAAGAACACTTTGCTGAAGATGGTGGAACCGAGCAGCACTGGCTCTGCACGACTCCTCACCCTCCGCCTGAACACCACTCAAGGCCCAGTCACCCTCGTCAGTGTGTATGCCCCAACACAGACAGCCACACCAGAGGCAAAAGACGAGTTCTACGAGAATCTCGCAACAACTGTCAGGATCATCCCCAACTCTGAACAACTCATTCTCCTTGGAGACTTCAACGCCAGAGTGGGTGCTGACCACGACTCCTGGCCCTCCTGTCTTGGACCTTTTGGCGTGGGCAGAATGAACGACAACGGACAGCGGCTGCTCGAGTTCTGCACATATCACGATCTGTGCATCACAAACTCGTTCTTCAAGACCAAGCCCCAACACAAGGTTTCCTGGCAACATCCGCGCTCAAAGCACTGGCACCAGCTAGACTTGATCCTGACCAGGTGCACCTCACTGAAGAACGTGCTAATCACCCGTTCATTCCAGAGTGCAGATTGCGACACAGACCATTCATTGGTGTGTTGCAAGGTCAAGCTGCAGCTGAAGAAATTCCATCGTGCTAGACAACCTGGAAAGGCACGGATTGACATCAGCAAGATGGCCCAACCAGAACTTGTTGAGCAGTTTGCCTCCACCTTTGAGAAGGAACTTGGTGTACCACAAGGAGGAGAATCTGGAAAGCAGAAGTGGGAAGAGCTGCGAAACACCATCTACCGCACAGCCTTGGCTACCTTTGGGAGGAAGACCTCGAAGTCACAGGACTGGTTTGATGCCAAGTTGACCGAGATGACCCCCGTCATTGAAGCCAAGTGCTCAGCACTTGCTGAGTACAAGAAGTACCCAAACGAGAAGAATCTCCAGATTCTCAGGGCTGCGAGAAGCAAAGTTCAGCAGACTGCTCGGCGCTGTGCCAACGAGTACTGGACTCAGCTCAGCCAAGACATTCAAACCGCTGCCATAACAGGGAACATCCGTGGTATGTACGATGGCATCAAGAAAGCACTTGGTCCGGCTCAGAGCAAGACGGCCCCCCTCAAATCTTCCACTGGGGAGATGATCACAGAGAAGAACAAGCAGATGGAGAGATGGGTGGAACACTACTCCGACCTCTACTCTAGACAGAACACCGTGACACCGTCAGCCCTTGATGCCATCGACTGCCTGCCATCCATGGACGAACTTGACGCCGAGCCAACCATCGACGAACTCAGTAAGGCCATTGATAGCTTGGCCGCTGGCAAGGCACCCGGCAACGACGGCATACCCCCTGACCTGATCAAGCACTGCAAGACCGCCCTACTGCTGCTATTGCATGACGTCCTCTGCCAGTGCTGGAAGGAAGGTGCCGTACCACAGGACATGAGGGACGCCAAGATCATCACCCTCTACAAAAACAAAGGGGAGAGAAGCGACTGCAACAACTACAGGGGCATTTCCCTCCTCAGCGTTGTTGGCAAAGTATACGCACGAGTTGTTCTCGTTCGTCTACAGAAGCTTGCAGAACGTGTCTACCCCGAGACTCAGTGTTGCTTCCACGCTGAGCGATCGACGGTAGACATGATATTCTCCATCCGCCAACTCCAGGAGAAATGCAGAGAACAGAACATGCCTCTGTACGTCGCCTTCATCGACCTCACCAAAGCGTTTGATCTGGTCAACAGAGAGGGCCTTTTCAAGATCCTGCCAAAGATAGGATGCCCACCAAAGTTGCAAAGCCTCATCGAATCGTTTCACACCAACATGCAGGGGATAGTGCAGCACGATGGAAACGTCTCAGAGCCATTCAACATACGCAGCGGAGTGAAACAGGGCTGTGTACTCGCGCCAACCCTCTTTGGGATTTTCTTTGCTATGCTCCTGAGGCATGCCTTCAGCACAGCAACAGAGGGAATCTACCTGCATACAAGATCTGACGGCAGGCTTTTCAACCTCGCCCGCCTGAAAGCCAGAACCAAAGTACGCGAGGCTCTAATCAGAGACATGCTGTTCGCAGATGACGCTGCAGTCGCAACCCACACACAGCAGGAGCTTCAGACCCTTATGGACCGCTTCTCCCAGGCATGCAAGGACTTCGGGCTTACCATCAGCCTGAAGAAGACTAACGTCTTGGCGCAAGGCACGGAAGCACCACCAACCATCACCATTGATGACTACAAGCTGGAGGTTGTGAATCAGTTCACGTACCTGGGGTCCACGATCAGCAACAACCTCTCCCTTGATACAGAGATCAACAAGAGGATTGGAAAATCAGCCTTCACACTCGCTCGCCTCACCACACGAGTGTGGGAGAATCCCCAACTCTCTGTCAAGACAAAAATGGCAGTGTACAGCGCCTGCGTCATCAGCACACTGCTCTATGGGAGTGAGACGTGGACAACATACGCCCGGCAGGAAAAGAGACTGAACTCCTTCCACTTGCGCTGCATTCGCCACATCCTGGACATATCCTGGCAGGACAAAGTGCCCAACACAGAAGTTCTGTCCCGCGCCGGCCTTCCCTCCATGTTCACTCTACTCAGGCAGCGCAGGCTCCGCTGGCTAGGCCACGTTCACCGTATGGAGGATGGCAGAATCCCCAAAGACGTCCTTTATGGAGAACTGGCAACTGGCAGGAGAGACGTTGGACGCCCACAGCTGCGCTTTAGAGACGTCTGCAAGAGAGACATGAAGGCCCTGGATATCAACACAGAGCGCTGGGAGGACCTTGCAACGGACCGCTCCAAATGGAGAGGCACCCTGACCAGACAGCTCAAGGCAGGTGAAGAGAGACTGACTGCTGCAGCAGATGAAAAAAGGACCCGAAGGAAGAACCGCCACAGACCCAGCAGCACGGAGACCACCCACAAGTGTGACCTGTGTGACAGGGACTGTCATTCGCGCATCGGCCTGTTCAGCCACAGGCGGTGCTGTTCCAGCAGAGTAGACGTTTAGGATTCTCTTCCATGGTCATCATAGACCGACGGAGGCCGACGAAAGTCTGTATTTAACCACAGTTTTCATGTAGCTGCACTTCGGTAGATTTTACAAGGGCTGCGTTACATTTAAAATCATCTGCTTTTACTGTGGCTTCAGCAATCAGAATGAATTAATACATTCACTTGAATGGAATCTAGTACTTTAACTGATGCTGTGAATAACCGAGTATGGAGTCACTCAGTCAAAATCTGAAGTATTTATCAAAAAACACAAACCAGGACTTTAACCAGGATTAACATATTTCATTGTTTTGCTCTCACAAGCGAATATTTATTTCAGCAGTTAGCACTAGCAAAAAAAAACGTTAGCTAAAACGTTAGCTAAAAAACGTTAGCCAGCACAGAACAGCACACAATTTAATGCACAGGACCAAAGTGCAATACAAAACACAAACCAGGACTTTAACCAGGATTAACATATTTCATCGTTTTGCTCTCACAAGCGAATATTTAGGAGAAAAAAAAGCGCGATTCACCAGTTGGTACTAGCTAGCTAGCAAATAAAAACGTTAGCTTTAAAACGTTAGCCAGCACAGAACAGCACTGTAATGGCTTAAAAAAAGTGAGCTTACCACCAATAGGATAAATAAGCAAACAGATGCACATTATTACAAATCACTCACCATCCTTCGTCTACAGCTTGTCCATAGAGCGGTTTCTATATGCTGTGCAGCCATAGGTCCGGGTCACTCCTCACTGTGGATCTGCCACAAAGCAGAGAAAACTCCGCACCTCTTCATTGGACCACGGTGTAGAGTGCCGCAAAACCTACAACGCTGTCTGTGTTAATATCATATTTACTCCGTGACCGAGTTAGTCCATGACAATATTGCAAATGGCGGTTATCAGAAGACGGTCGCGTTCATGACGTTACGACCTGACCAATTAGCGGCGAGCAGTCAGTTGACGTCACTTCGCGGCCGAGTCGGGCCATGGATGGACCCTGCCCTAGATCAGGTACGAAAATAGCGCCTGCTAACCGGTGCTGGGGATAATGGAAAGTGCACAAACGCGGGGGCACTGGTGCGGCGTTGGGGAAAGTGGGGCTAGTGGAAAAGTGCCTATATAGGCCTCACAAAGGAGTGGAGGATGCCACTGTTACTCTGTTTAACATGCTTTTTAAACATCTGGATTTTAATGGGGCTGTAGGGAGCTTGAAATAAGGAAGCGGAGTGATTTTATAAATCAGGTTTATTGTCGGCTTCCCATCCCCAACATGTCTCATCCCAAGGCAGAAGCAGAAAAGAGACTGAACGCAGTCAGACCCTCATACTTATACATCACATAACAAAAGCCGACATCACACATTCTTGTTATCTCCTTCAATTGTCCTCTCATTCCTCCACCTGACCCTGGGGGGTCAGGAAGTCCCTTCAGGTCTTCACCGCTGCATCTCCATCTCCCCGGTGATCTCAGCAGGCGGTCCAGACCTATTGTCCTGCTCTGAGACGTGAGGTCATTCCACATATGCAATCTCTAAACATTCCTCTTGTGTTTATACATATGTAGGTATGGATATATGAACCATATAAGCCACAGCCCCCCCCCAAACGTCTAAGAAAAGGACAATACAATTAAGTTCACAGCCTATGGTAACATCTATGACATACTATACAGTTATTCACATTAAAAGGAAAAGAGGAAAAAATCCTCAGCAGCCACGCCAACCACTCAAGCTATACGGCATGATCATGTCAAAAATTCAGTGATAACAGTAACAGTATAGTCTATGTCATATGTCCGCCCTAAAACTGTTACGACAAACTTCGACAGTATAGCTTGCAACACATTATCAATTTTACATCAGTCTATGTGTCGTCTGGGTTTCAATCTTCTCGCAAATCTGCTGTACACTCGCCTCGGCGCCTTGTAAGGAATCTGCAGCTTGGGGAGAAAAGTGGTTATTTGATCCCTGCGGGGGGGCTGAGGTGTGTCTCTTGGGGGGTCTACCCCGTCGAGGTGCTCTCGCCACCCGTGCAGGTTCGTCACTCAACATGAAGGCAGGCTTAAGTCTGTCAATGCTGACTGTTTCTTTTCTGTCCCCCAAATCAAGCACAAAATGCTTATCACCAGGTTCTAGCACTCTATATGGGCCATCATATGGTGGGCGGAGGGTTGGTTTTAAAGCTTTGTGCCTAACAAAAACGAACTCGGCATTTTTCAAAGCCTGGGGAACAAAAACCCGCGGAAAAGAGTGATGTATGGGTCCGGGGAGCGTGTCCGGTCCCGTGCTGCTTAGCGGCCTCAGGGCTGGGAGGTGCTCGGGCTCTGGATGTTCTGGTAAGAACTCACCCGGGAGCCTGAGAGGTTGTGCAAACACTAATTCTGCCGGGGAGGCGTCTAGATCCTCCTTAGGCGCAGAACGCAACCCCAATAAAACCCACGGAAGTTTGTTTACCCAATCTGTATCCGTCAGTGAGGCCCTGAGGGCAGCCTTTAAAGACCTATGAAAACGCTCGCATAAACTGTTAGCCTGAGGGTGATACGTGGTGGTGCGATGAATTGTCGCTCCTAAGCTGCTGGCCATGGCTGACCAGAGCTCTGAGACAAATTGAGGCCCCCTATCGGACGTGATGTCAGACGGGACACCGAAACGCGCCACCCAGGTCGTTAAAAAAGCGCGAGCCACTTCCGCGGCCGTGGTTGACGCCAGTGGGACCGCTTCTGGCCAACGTGTGGTCCGGTCCACCATTGTTAAAAGGTGTGTGAACCCCTGGGACGACGGTAGTGGGCCCACGAGGTCGACGTGTACATGGTCAAACCTCCTGGCCGGGATTCGGAAAGGTTCCAGAGGGGCTTTCGTGTGCTTGTGAATTTTAGCGCGTTGGCAAGACATGCATGTTCTCGCCAACTCCTTCACGTTTTTACGCAGGCCTGGCCGAACAAACTTCTCCGCGACCATTTTCACCGAAGCGCGCACCGAGTCAAAAACGCGGCGGCGCCACGTGGCTGGGACTACCAGGCGAAGTCGACCGGTTGACACGTCGCAGATTAGGGGGGGGCACACCGTCACGCAAACCCCTTTCCTCCAGCCTTAACCCTGTTGGTCCAGACTGGAGCGCGCGCACGTCCGCGTCACTGCTTTGCTCCGCTGCCATGGCTGCGTAATCTATCCCTACGTGAATTGGGGCCGCGTACGCGTCGGCGTTGGCCTTGTGCTCTGCGGCTGCAGTAGTATAATCTGTTTCCACGTGCCCTGACGATGTCACCGCACGGGAGAGGCAATCTGCCACCAAATTAAGTTTGCCTGCTACGTGTCGAATGTCTGTGGTAAACTCTGAAATTGCGGCCAGCTGCCTTTGTTGCCGGCCCGACCACGGTTCTGAGATTTTAGACATCACAAAAGTGAGCGGTTTGTGGTCAACAAAAGCCGTGAAACGCCGCCCTTCCAGCCAGAACTGGAAATGGCGGATGGATAAATGAAGCGCTAGCAGCTCTCTGTCAAAAGTGCTGTATTTGCGCTCGGTTTCGTTTAAGGATTTGCTAAAAAATGCTAGCGATTGCCAAGTTCCGTCAACATGTTGTTCCACGACCGCCCCTATGGCCAGGTTTGAAGCGTCTGTGGTAAGCGCTATGCGGGCCGAGGGGTCGGGGTGGACCAACAATGCGGCATCCGCCAGTGCTCTTTTTACTTCTGCGAACGCGCGTTCCCGCTCCAGGGACCATTCAACCGCGTTGGAGGGCTTTTGTTTTCTAAGCGTGGCATATAGGAGCTGCATGAGTTGAGCTGTGCGGGGGAGGAAACGGTTGTAAAAATTTACCATTCCTAAAAATTCCTGTAGCGATCTGACCGTTTGTGGTCGGATGAAATTTGCCACTGTGCGCACTTTGTCCGGTAATGGAACTGCCCCTTCTGGTAAAACTCTGTGTCCCAAAAAATCAATCTGCGACATGCCGAATCGGCATTTGGCTGGGTTAATTATTAACCCGTGCTCTTCCAGCCTCTGAAAAACCGTAGTGAGGTGTTGTTCATGTTCTTCCTCAGACGTGCTGGCTACTAGAATATTGTCGAGGTAGACAAACACGAAAGGGAGGTCGCGTAATACAGCGTCCATCATACGCTGAAAAGTTTGTGCAGGCGGTCCAGACCTATTGTCCTGCTCTGAGACGTGAGGTCATTCCACATATGCAATCTCTAAACATTCCTCTTGTGTCTATACATATGTAGGTATGGATATATGAACCATATAATCCACAGGGACACATGCCAGGCTTTTATTTGTGGACTTTTCTTCTGCCTTTAATAAAATCCAACCTCATATTTTAGTTAAAAGTCTCCTGCAACAATTTGGTTTGAGCAATAATCTGGTGGGTTGGATTCTGGATTTCTTAACCAACAGGACACAGAGAGTAAGGGCCAATGGTACATTGTCTGACCAAAAGTGCTCTTCTACTGGCTCTCCTCAGAGGTGTGTGTTGTCGCCACTACTCTTTATCCTGTACACAAACATGTGTCGGAACAGACATGACAACAGACACATTATAAAGTATGCTGATGATTCAGTTATTGTCAGTCTCCTCCAGGATGGGGAGAGTGGCCACGGCCCAGTAGTTGATGATTTTGTTCACTGGTGTGAGGATTCCTACCTGCAGCTGAATACGATAAAAACTAAAGATATGATTATTGACTTTAGGAGGAAAACTCCCAGGCACGAAGTCATCGTACTAAAAGGCCAGACCACTGAATGTGTACAATCCTACAAATATCTTGGGACGATTATTGATAGTAATTTAAACTTTGAAGAGAACTGTGAAAGGGTGTGCAAAAAGGGTCAGCAACATTTGCATTGTTTAAGGAAACTTGCACGCTTCCAAACTGACCGAACCATAATGACAATGTTTTATCGGGCTTTTATTGAATCTGTTTTATCCTTTTCTTTAGAGTCATGGTTTGGTCAGATAAAACTGAAACAGAGGAAATCCTTGGATCAGGTAGTTAGATGGTCCAGTCGTTTGCTTGGTGAACCACAGCTGTGCCTGACGTCCCTGTACACCAGACAGGTACAGAGGATTGCTACCTCCATTTTAAATGATGACTCCCACCCTTTGCACTGCCACTTTCAGCTTCTTCCCTCAAGACGGAGGTTTGGTGTCCCAAAAAGTAAAACCCAGCGCTACAAAAACAGCTTTGTTCCAGCTGCTGTCAAAGAGTTGAACAAGTTGTAACAATATATTGCACATAATTTAGTTACCTATTTATTAATTTCATTTTATATTTACTTATTTTTGTAGGATTTTATTTGGGTTCTAAATCCTTTATTGGGTTTTAGACCTTTGAGTTTTTAACCTCTTTGACTAGTCTTTAACTTTTTAATATGACCCTTCTCTCTTATCTCTTGTTTTTCTCTCATCTCTTTGTCTTATATCCTGATTGATGGAGCCTTGAGTATTTTTATCATGTTTATACTCAGCTTCATGTGTGCCTGTGTTTGTGTTTATGTTGAATGTAATTGTGGTTTGTAAATATGGATGTCACCAGACTGCAAAACAAATCTACTTACGGGTACACATAAAGTAACCTGAACCTGAACCTGAAACCCAGTCCAGTGCCATCCTTGATACCAGCCCACTGCTCCATTATTGGCCAACCTAGTTGTCTGTCATTAAGCTAACAGGTTTCCTGACCAAGCCTGGTTTATCTTATTGTCTTTAGATTGCAGTCACCCTAATAAACACCTATTTCCACCTGGCTCACTAATCCAGTCAATAATGTCTTGTGTCGTTCTGAGTCATTAAGACATGTGAGCTGTTAAAATGTGGAATAAAGTGCAATCAATGAGCCCTTTAAAGCAATATGCTGCAAAACAGCCTGTTTTGAGAGCTCCTTCTCCGTTTCTAAAATGCTACTTCAGTAATTAAACCCTGGGGTATTCTGACCAAACTTGTGAGACATAGCATCTAGTAGCTATGTCAGCATGTGGAAAAGGAGCATAATAGGGGCTTTTCAGTATTGTTCTGTCCAGTTTTTTAATGACGTTTACAAATAAATGTATTTGTCTTTTTATATATTTTCCCCCACAAAATAAAGTAGCCATTTTTATTAACATTGGGCTTTTTATTTATTTATTTATTTATTACATTGGATAGTAAGATTATTGCAAAGGTCTGACTTAAATTAATAATTGAACTAGGGGGATTTGATTGCTGCCTTAAAAGACAAAAAAGAAGTGATAAATGTGGTATATCTGTTACGAAAGAAGGACTTACGTGCAGGGTTACAACAGAACACATTTATTAAAGTAACGACAAACAGTTCCAAAAAGGTGAAGACGTACAAAAATACAAAGAAACTTAAAATTGGCGTTCCTAGGCCGGCATCGCGTAGCAAACACAGGTGAAGACTTGAGTTAACCATGATGGCGTCCCAGAGCCAACATCGCTCAGAGGACGCAGGAGAACCACAGCTAACATGGAGTGGCTATCATGTAGTGGCACACAGCAGCACACATGATTATATACAATGATCCAGCAATGCATGACAGGCAAAGAGCTGCTTAAGTACATGCATTACTGGCAGGGAGAGATTAGGCACACCTGGGCAAGGAGCAGGAAAAGGTGATTAACGGGGATTGGGAATCAGCTGGCAGTAATGAAAGAGGGGGCGTGGTCGGACCAGCAGACAGTCAGACAGCGACCACACCAGAGTGAGCCAAATAGGGTTGCCTCACAGCTGCTGGCCAGAAAGCAGTGGCTAAGTGTAAGGAAAAACACAAGATAGCATAATACACAGATACACAGAACCAGAGGGAGGCCAGGAACGAGCCAGGGGAACCAAACCCGCTCGGCTCTTGACAGAGCCCCCCTGTGAAGGGGCGGATTCCCAGACACCCAAGGTAACATCACAAGAAAGGAACCCCCCCCCCCCCCCCCAAGCAGGAAGAACAACCACAAACCCGAGTGGGAGGTAGGGGGAACAGGCCAGAAGGGAACACAATACACCCCGCCCAGGGCCACAACTAGCCCCCCCCCCCAAGTCCAAAGGTGTGGAGGCTCGGGAGGCTGCCCAGAGTCCCAGTCCCAGCAGGCAGTCCGGCGAACAGAGTCCAGTGGCCTGCCGGAAAACAGGGGCCATCTGGCCCAGAGACTCAGTCCCTCCGGTGGTCGGCCAGCATTGTTAACCCACCAGGGCCGGTGAGGTGAAGCAGGAGACGGCCTGTCCACCGGGAGGCTCACTGGTGGGTGACTGGACTGTAGGAAGGGAACTCCCGCAGCGTCAGACAGGGGGGAGAAGAGGGCCACGGCGTCCTCAGGCTGACCCGCAGCACTCTCGGTGGTCCCGGCTTGGGACACGGCTGCCCCCATGGTGGACCCCGACCGGGCCAACGCTGCACCCTCGGTGGACCTTGACTGGGCCAATGCTGCACCCTTGGTGGACCCCGACCGGGCCAATGCTGCACCCTTGGTGGACCCTGATCGGGCCAACGCTGCACCCTCGGTGGACCCCGACTGGGCCAATACTGTGCCCACGGTGGCTCCCAGCTGGAATTCTGCAACACCCGCAGTGGCTCCCGACTGGGGCTCTACAGCATCCTTGGTGGACTCCAGCTGGAGCTGTACAGCACCCATGGTGGACCCCGACTGGGCCAATGCTGCACCCACGGTGAGTGGACCAACCCGCAGGAGCACCAGGCTGAAGAGGTGGTTGATGGGGGGAGCCCTGATGACCCTAGCAGGAGGAGCTGGAGCAGCAGCATCCTCCGCTGGTCAACGATCTCTGGTGATGGTGCACCCTCTCCAGTGACCCTAGATGAGGGCTCAGAGACAGCAGGAGAAGAAATGTGGTTAGGGTTGCCGGCAGCGGCGGACCCTGGTGAAGTGAGTTCAGATGCAGCCAAGGGCTGCACCTGACTCCCATCACCTAGAGCCAGGCAAGATCTCTCCAATACTGACATGAGAAATATAAGAGAGAGAACTTGCCTGAGCTGGAGCTCCACCGCCATCCAGGACTCCGTCAATGTTGGTGATGAACTCCCGGACCTGGCCTTGAGGAGGTCCAACTCCGGCTCCCACTCTGCCGCAGCAGCCTCCGCAGCAGGCGAGATGGTAGATGCAGTCCCATTGTCCTCCTGCGGCTCTCCAGTGCCAGGGACTCCTCCGGCATGGCTGCAGGGGTACGCCTCTGTGTGAACTCATGAGCAGGACCTTCCAGGGCCCCAAGCTCCTCCAACTTCCGGCGGCTTGGTTTCGGAGCAGGCGGACACTCACGGAAAACAGGAGGAGACACAGAGGAAATAGGGGATGAGTTTATAACTGCAGCTGGAGGAGAGGACCCAGTGGACTGCTGAGACTGGGCCTCTCCTTCGGGAGACAGACAAGGTTTTTTATGGCTTAATTGAGTAGAACGAAAAAACACTTGCCTGTCATCCTGACGTTTGATGTTCAAGGCTGTATCAGGAGGATTGTCATCCCTCTCCATGTCCACGGTGATCTTGGCCCGTTTAATGGATAATGGAGGAGTCGTCTCCCTGGCGACAGAGGTGGGCGTTCCCGGGGCGGGAGAGGCAGACCTCCTGGCAGCTGGAGGAAAGAGGGCTGCCGAGGAAGTGGAGGGCCTCTCCCGACGCTTCCACGCAGGACGACCTTGACTCCCTGGTGCTGGCTTGACCGGAGTGGGGATGGGCGACGAGGGCTGGCGAGATGCTGGAGTGACGGCGCCCTGGGAGCACCCTCCCCTCGGCGCGAGCCCAGTATTCTTGGGGGACTTCATCTCCCTCTCGCCGTACTCACGCCGCAGTGCTGCCACCAGGGAAATCCTCTCAACCCCCTCAGCATGCTTGGAGAGTTGAGGGCAACGGCCACCAGCTGCCTCCGCCAGGCCCACATACCACAGCACGTCCTCCGGGGTGGAATACATGCTTGCTGAAGAGATGAGGCCGTCTATCTCCATCAAGGTTTGGCAGCATTCCCATCCCAGACTCATCGGATAACTCTGACCTGTCAAAGTCATCTCCAAAATCAGGTGAGTCACAAAAACACAGTTCAAAAAAGGGGAAAAAGTGATGTGTGGGTGTAGCCCGCTAAATCCTTTAATGGCTGGATCATTCTGTTATGATCTCCCCGTGCGTTTTTACGCAGCGCACGGAGAGGGGTAGAAAGAAGGACTTACATGCAGAGTTGCAACACAACACATTTATTAAGGTAATGACAAATAGTTCCAAAAAGGTGAAGACGTACAAAAATACAAAGAAACTTACAATTGGCATTCCTAGGCCGGCATCGCCAAACGAACTCAGGTGAAGAAGCGAGTTAACCACAATGGCGTCCCAGAGCCAACATCGCTCAGAGGACGCAGGAGAACCATGGCTAATGTGGAGTGGCTAACATGTAGTGGCCCACAGCAGCACACACAATTATATACAATGATCCAGCAATGAGTGACTGGCAAAGAGCTGCTTAAGTACACGCATTGCTGACAAGGAGAGATTAGACACACCTGGGCGAGGAATGGGAAAGGTGATTAACGGGAGTAGGAATCAGTTGACAGTAATGAGAGGGGGGCGTGGTCAGACCAGCAGACAGTCAGACAGTGACCACAACAGAGTGAGAAAAGAGGGCTGCCTCACAGCTGCCAGCCAGAAAGCAGTGGCTAAGGGTAAGGAAAAACACAAGACAGCATAAAATACAGATACATAGAACCAGAGGGAGGCCAGGACAGAGCCGGGGGAACCAAGCTCTCTCGGCTCCTGACAATATCGAGAATAACACAGGATGGAGAGCTGTCTCTGGGAACATACAACTGAATTTCATTTAGTTTTCATTCCAACTTACATCCCTACTGTAGTCCACCTGACGTCATTCACTCCCCTCACCCTGGCGGTGCTACAGCAAACCCCAAAGTCCAATTTCCATGCATAACATCTCCCCCCACACACAAGTTCCAAACACAACATAAATTCAAATCACAACAAGCAAAAAATATACACACAGTTTTTTTTTTTTTTTTTAAAGAACTATAGACAAGTGAACATATAGGGTGCCTGGGTAGCCTGCCAGGACGCCCCGCAAGGTTGGAGCGGGTTATTCTGCTGCTTGTTCCAGCCGTTCCAGCCGGCACTGTCCACTGCAAGTCAACAGCAGGTGGGACTGCCCAGTCCCAGCTCTCACTGACACGTCCCGTGGCCTCCGAATCCCTCTGGCCAGGCAATGAACGTCTCAGTCTGCAGACATGCCACCTGGACCCATCATCGAGTTCAAAAGTGTCCAGGCCCTGCTGCCTCACGATCTGCCTTGGCCCTGTCCACAGTGGCTTCAACTTGTGAGTCCAGACAGGATGCTTGATCCAAACTCGATCCCTTTCCCTCAGGCCATGGTCCCTCACTCTGTGCTTCTTATCAAACCACTGCTTTATCTTGCGCTGCTGACCTGTGACTACTGCTCCTTAGTGCCCCCATGTTCCCCTGGGGAGACACCACCCGCGGTCTGAGATGGTTCACCGGCAAGGGTAGCTCTCGCCCCAGCATGAGAGCCGCTGGGGAACAGCCCGTCATGGCGTGGACTGATGCCCTGTAGTGAAGAAGTGTGTTCTGGAGGGCATCCGAGAAGGTGAAGCCATCCGCCAGATGTGCTCTCAGTCCGTTCTTTAAGGTCTTATTAAACCTCTCGACCCCTCCATTGGCCTGCAGGTAATAGAAAGATGTTTTCACGCGCTCCACACCCCTGCTGCTCAAAAACTCCTTGAATGCTCCCGATACAAACTGCGTCCCATTGTCCATTGTGAGTGTGTTTTGGGTCCCCCACCTAGCAAACAAAGATGCTAGGAACCCTGTGACCACTTCCGTTGTTACTGAGCTAGTAGGGAGCACCTCCGGCCACTTTGAGAACATGTCATAGGCCACCAGCAGGAATTGGCTGTTCAAAGATGCTGCATGGAGTTCGCCGCAGATGTCCGGCTCAATGTGTCTCCAGGGCCCTTCTGGGTATGCAACTGTTCTTAGTGGTGGAGGAGGAGGTCCGCCAGTCTTGCTGTTCTCCAGGCATGGCACACAGTGCTTCACCATGGTCTCAATGTCTTTATCAATGCCCAGCCACCAGACCGACTCCCTACTACATTGTTTCACTCTCACCACCCCCAGGTGACCATCATGCAGCATTGCCAGGACATGTCCCCTCAGGGAATCAGGGATCAAAGTGCACTGACCCCTGGCCACACACACCTCGTTCCAGCAACTTAGCTCGTCTTTGAAATGGTGGTAGGGTGCCAGGTCACCCTGCACCCTCGCTGGCCATCCTTCTCTGATCACCGCAGGTAATTGCACCAGAACTGGGTCCCACTCTGACTCATCCTTAGCTCCTGAGGGGAAACCATCACCTGGAGTCGACCGCACAGTGTGTTGACTAATTCTTCCTCAGCTGGATCAGTGTCATCATTGTCCGCTCGGGGAGTCTCTGCCATTGCTCGGGATAGGAGGTCCACCACTAAGTTTTCCTTGCCTAGGGTGAACTCAGAGGTGAAGTCATAGGCTCTCAATCTCTCAGACTATGTATCCTCAGCGGTCTATGCCCCTGCCCAGACATCTCCAGCAGGGTTGTGAGTGTCCGGTGATCAGTCCTTAAGGTGAAACGGCACCCGTAGAGGTATATATGCCACCTCTCACATGCCCACACACAGGGCAGTGCCTCCCTCTCACCCACAGCATATTTTTGTTCCGCCACCAAGAGGGACCTTGACGTGAACGCCACTGGTCTTTCCGTACCTTCCTGTACTTGTCACATGACTGCCCCCAGCGCCGAACCAGATGCATCGCAGGTCACCACCATCTCAAGGTCAGGGTCAAAGTGCGCCAACACCGGTGGAGAGGTGAGCTGATGCTTCAATTTGGAGACTGCTGCCAAACAGGCTGGTGTCCACTCCCATGGCGCGTCCTGCTTCAACGGGGCTTGAAGAGGATCAGTCGTTTCCGAATAATGGGGAATGAACTGCCCATAAAAGTTCACCATGTCTTGGAACGATGAGATCTGGGCAGGCGTAGAAGGGTCTGGGATGTGAAGGATTGCCTCTACTTTTGAGTGTAGTGGTTGGAGGCCCCTCCCTGTCAGCCGAAAACCCACAAACTCAATAACGTCCACCGCAAAAAGACACTTTTCGCCATTCAGGGTGACTCCATAGTCGTGAAGTGTTGTCAGTACTTTCTCCAGCCTCTTATCATGCTCTTTCCTTGACGCGCCATGAACCACAATGTCGTCCAAGAAGGCTACCACTCCCTTAAGACCTGCCAGCATCGTCGACATCACTTTCTGGAAGCAGCTGGGGGCGGAGCTGAGGCTAAACAGCATCCTGGTGTACCTAAAGACCCCCATGTGGGTCACAAATGCCATCAGGTTCCTGCTGTCCGGGTGAAGCGGCACCTGTAGATAGCCCTGTTGGAGGTCCAGCTTCGTGAACACCAGGGATCCACTAAATGCTGCTGTGAGCTCCTCCATGGCTGGAAGGGGGTATTTGTCCAGGATGATCACCTTGTTTACCACCCGCAGATCTATACATGGCCTGATGCCCCCCCCCCTTCTTCTTCGCTACCACCAGGTTGGAAATCCATGGCGAGGCATTCACCTTCTCGGTGATCCCGGATTCCAGCAGCCTAGACAGCTCCGCCGAGACTTCATTATACAGCGCTAGAGGTAGGCGCCGCAACGGTTGAATCTTGGGTATCACGGTGTCATCCACCAGAGGGTGATGATAGAAGGCATCTATCCGGCCCAGGCCCGTAAACAACACCGACCAAAGAAGCTGCCAGTCAGTGTATACTGTCAACACTACTGCTCCCTCCGGGTCCCATATGGAGAAGCCCAGCTCCCCCAGCAAACCAATTCCTGACAGGTCCGCCCCCTGTCGTGCCACCTGGAAAGTGAACTTGGGCACCATCTTCAGCCCGCACATCACAGCAAACTCCGTCGTGCCCACCATTTCAATCTCTGCGTGGCCATAGCCAAACATTTTCACTGCCCCCGCTTTGACAGTCTTTGCTGGGAACAGCCTCCTCAGTGTACCCAAACTCAGAATGGATCTACCGGCCCCTGAGTCCACCATAAGGGACACCTCCACGTCATCGAGCTGAATGACATACCATTTGAGTGGCCCTCTTCCCACACGTGCAACACACACACGGCCAGTTTCACTGGGTCCTGCCCTCACCAGGTCTGTAGACATTCCATGTGCCCTGTCTCGCGCCACTGGCCGCCTTTTCTTCTTCTTCTTAGCCCGCTCTCGAGGCCCGGTTAGCATGTTAATCATGGCCCCTGGCGGGGAACCACAGTCTGCCAGCTCCTTGCTAGCTGACATGCATAATCTCTGTAGGGTCATGGACTCACGTTGTTTCACCAAGTCCACTACACCGTCCAGAGATAAAGGCCGTTGGGCTAATCTTAGCATGCTTCCCAGTCACAAACTATTTGTGCTATGGGCTAACTTGTCCCTCAGTAGCTCATCCTCTAGCGGCCCAAAGGTGCATTTTCTCGCTAGACAGTGTAGCCTCAAGATAAATGAAAGGGTAGACTCACCAGCCTGCTGTTGATGGTCAAAAAACTCATATCTTCTTTTGGTGATGGTGGAGTGGTCACCGAAAGTTTTGTCAATCATTAACAAACCCTCTTCCAGTGGACCGTCACCACACAGCCCAAAGAAAATGCGCTGTCCTCCCGCGTCAAGATGGTGCACCAACAAGATCCTCCATCTTTCGCCTGTGATATCACTGAGTCACATAGATCTCGAACATATTTTTCCACTGTGCCCATAGTATAGCTGGCGTACCCTGGCACTACAGGAACAGAGGTGGCTCTGTGATACATGCGCCCATTTGTTTTCTGTCGTTGCCAAATGTTATATCAGGATTAACACAGGATGGAGAGCTGTCTCTGAGAACATACAACTGAACTTTATTCAGTTTTCATTCCAATTTTTATCCCTACCGTAGCCAGCCTGATGTCACTCACTCCCCCCACCCTGGCGGTGCTACGGCAAACCCCAAAGTCCAATTTCCATATGTAACAAAATGCTCTTTTGTCCCGCTAATCTGACGGCAGTGAAGGTTGTGCGAGCTCACCAAACAAAAAACACGCCTCACCTGTGTGGGAACGCATACTAAGGGAAGTTAATGAAGTTAGTTTTTACTCATTTAAAGTTAAGAGCCACTCTGAGGGCTTTGGCAGAACCAGGAAAAACATCTTGAGGCCCAGTATTTCCACGGAATAGCGCCACGGCCAGCAGCCACCTGGCTGGGCTCTTTTTAAAGATGTGACCATCTAACTAACTAACTAACTAACCTGCACTTATATAGCGCTTTTCTAGTCACAAAGACCACTCAAAGCGCTTTCACTAGTACTAACCCTCTATTCTAAGGGCCTATAGGAAACAGATATCTAGGGACAATTTAGAACAACCAATTAACCTAACATGCATGTCTTTGGATTGTGGGAGGAAACCAGAGCCCCCGGAGTAAACCCACACAGCACAGGGAGAACATGCAAACTCCATACAGAAAAGTTCCAACCCCTGCCAGCCTGGGGATTCGAACCAGGAACCTTCTAGCTGTAAGGCAACAGTGCTAACCACTGCACCACTGTGCTGCCCATCTCCACGGGAGAAGCCCGAAAATTACAAGTCCTGCCTGGAAAACGGCGTTGGACAGTCAGCTGGACCGTGAGCACTGGGAGGTTCACAAAGAGACAAAATAGTGACAGGTGGTGTGTACATTCTATAATCACTGACAGCACTGCGGCAAGCGTGCACCCCCCTCCAGACATCACAAACTGGTATTCGGGACAACACGTAATTTTTACACCTTTAAAAGCAGTTTTAAATGCCCGACCTAAATAAAACCTGCTGACAAGCTAGACACTGTCTTTAAGATATTGTCTAGACGTTGGTTGATAATCATTTCTGATCTAATGCCAGTGTGCGCCTAGCCTGTTTCCTGATGTGTTGACAGGCCGTTGGCAAATGGTCTGCTCTGATTTAATGCCAGCTCCCGCGAAGACATCTTGCCAATGTGCAAACGCTATGCATAAGACGTTTTCCCAACGTAATTTGAATAAATTGGGCCAGCGTTGACTAGATGAATGTGTGCTGTTGGGGAACATTTGGTGACAAAAGATCAAATCATGGACACGTGCATGACACCACTATGGCCCTTTCTGGAGCACCCAGGGGAACCAGCAGTCCTGTGGCCACGGTGGCTGGACGCATTTGAGACCTATGTTGCAGCGTTGGGCCTGGGTGAACTCGATGAAGTAAGGAAACAAGCTCTTCTTGTCCACAGCCTCGGCGCAGAGGGTAGGAGAATTTTCCACGTTAGGACCTATGGAGTCATATGCGGATGCTGTCGAACTTCTTGCTAGCTACTTTGCTGAACACATGTAACACAAGGCTGTGGGTTAAGATGCTAATGTTGCCAAATGACAGGGTGCTAGCTAGCACGGTATAGCTAGCATCCCAACAAGAAGCAACAGAGAAATAAGCCACTGAGCTAAATGGGCACCAAACACAGAGGTTTCCCGGACAGACAACGCTAGCTAGCTCAGTGAACACGGTGGATGAAGAGAACATGGCAGACGAATGCAAGCCGAATGCAGTGAGCCGAAGGTCCATTCCGAGAGGCCTCGTCTGCGGGGGCTGTGGGTTCTTGACGCACCAGGACAGAGCACGGTTTTGCCGGGCAAGAGGACAGAGATGCAACAAGTATGGATGCCTGACCCATTTTGCCAGAGTATGCCAATCGTCAGCACCGTGAGGCCTGCCATGTGAGCCAGCCTACCCGCCAACAACGACCTTTCATTCGGTAGGCCTCGACATCAGTGGTTATTTCTACAGCATGGTTGAATTGGATGGAGTAGCTGACATAATTATCAGACCCAGGGAACACACGCTCAGGCTCAAGGGAATACAATTATCCTTTATTTATTTCCAGTGAGTGTGTGAGTGCGTGTATGCGTTGTATGTGTAGTATAAGAGGAGGTGAAGAATAATGCTGATGTCGTGACCGGGGGAGAGCAGAACGCCGTTCAGCCTGGCAACCCTATAATGACACAGAGCACAGGACTTAGCACAGTCCACCGATAACAGAGCGTGGTAATGACTGGGGCTTACTTTGTAGATGGACGTTGGATGCTCAGGTTGGCCCAGGGACTGCGGCCAGGGAGACAGCGTTCTCGACCCACGCCGGGATTGGGCTGGTGGCCCTATTGGAGTGTAGGAGGCTAGTACCGCCGCCAAGAGAGGAAGATTCCGCCGCCAGAGGAATCCATCTGTGCACAGGGGAAGACGACTAACAAGGTGAGTAAACAACAGGCTTACTTGAGGCGAGGAGACGATTCTGGTCTAGGATGAAGAGGCCAGGAAATTGGCTGCTGACGAGAGACATATTCTGTAGGCAGAATGACAGATGGCGCCGTGCCAGATCTCAGGCAGAGCAGGCTATAAAACCCGTGGGAGATTGGGAGCAGGTGTGCGTGCAGCTGTAGCAGATAATGGCCCAGAGGGAGCCATGACAGTAGCTGTAACACTTCTGCTTGACACAGTGGCGGTGCGGTCGACGTTAAACTGGGCCACGGTGAAGAAATTTTTCCTCAACCACAAAATCAAGAAGAACCCAGTGTCACTGTATAGATATAGTGGTCACAGACTGTGCAATGTCGGAACATTGGAAATGACTGTTTGCTGCAAACCCAAAATTTTGTATAACAGGAGCCAGACCTGGGGGAGTGGCTCGATGGCAAGCTTCTGGTGCCCGGGTTTTCGCCCATGGGACCCGGCTGGGTTCAGCCCGAAGGAGTTACATGGGTCTGCCCTCCAGTGGGCTCATCACCTGCAGGAGGGATCATGGGGGTCCAGTGCTACGTGGATCAGGTGACAGTCAAAGGTGGAGACCTTGGCAGACTGATCCCAAGCTTCCTAAACTGGCTTTTGGTACATGGAATGTCACCTCTCTGGTGGGGAAGGAGCCTGATCTGGTGCATGAGGTTGAAAGATACCGGCTAGATATAGTCGGCCTCACCTCAACACACAGCTCCGGTTCCAGAACCAGTCTCCTGGAGAGGGGCTGGAGCTTGGCCTACTCTGGAGCTGCCCCGGGTGAGAGGCGACGAGCAGGGCTGAGTATTCTTGTATCCCCCCACCTTGCTGCCTCTATATTGGAGTTTTCCCTAGTGGACGAAAGGGTTGCTTCCCTGCACCTTCAGATTGGGAAATGGGTCCTGACCATCTTTTGTGCCTATGCACCAAATGATGTTTCAGAGGACCCACCCTTTTTGGAGTCTCTGACTGGGGTGCTGGAAGGTGCTCCTCTTGGAGACTCCATTGTCCTACTGGGGGACATCAATGCACACGTGGGCAATGGCAGTGAAACCTGGAAGGGAGTGACTGGGAGGAATGGCCTGTCAGATATGAACCCAAGTGGTGTCCAGTTATTGGACTTCTGTGCTAACCACAGTTTGTCCATAACGAACATCATGTTCAAGCATAAGGGTGTCCATATGTGCACCTGGCACCAGGACACCCTAGGTCGCAGGTCGATGATTTATTTTGTTATTGAGTCATCAGACCTGCGACCGTATGTCTTGGACACTCGGGTAAAGATAGGTGCAGAGCTGTCAACTGATCACCAGCTGGTGGTGAGTTTGATCCGATGGCAGGGGAGGAAGCCATTCAGACCTGGTAGACCCAAACGTAAAGTGAGGGTGTGCTGGGAACGTCTGGCTGAGGCCCCTGTCCGGGAGGTCTTCAACTCCCATCTCCGAAAGAACTTCAACCACATTCCAAGGGAGTCTGGAGACATGGAGTCTGAATGGGCCATGTTCTCCACCTCTATTGTTGAAGCAGTGGCCCAGAACTGCTTCCGCAAGGTTGTCGGGGCATCTCGTGGTGGCAACCCCCAAACCAAGTGGTGGACACCAGTGGTGAGGGGGGCCATTAAGCTGAAGAAGGAGTCCAATCAAGCTTGGTTGGCTTGTGGGACTCCCGAAGCAGCTGAGGTGTACTGGCAGGTCAAGCGGCATGCAGCTTGGGTGGTTGCTGAAGCAATAACTCGGGTATGGGAGGAGTTCAGTGAGGCCATGGAGCAAGACTTTCGGTCGGCCTCGAAGAGATTCTGGCAAACTGTCCGGCAGCTCAGGGGGGGAAGCAGCTTCCTGTCCACACTGTGTATGGTGCGGATGGGGCGCTGTTGACTTCGACTGGGGATATCGTTGGGCGGTGGAAGGAATACTTCGAGGATCTTCTCAATCCCACTGATGCACCTTCCACAGAGGAAGCAGGGCTTGTGGACGAGGAGAACGACTCGCCTATCACAGGGGCTGAGGTTGCAAAGGTGGTTAAAAAACTCTTTGGTGGCCGGGCCCCAGGGGTGGATGAAATTCGCCCTGAGAACCTCAAGGCCATGGATGTTGTAGGGCTGTCATGGTTGCCATGGCTCTGCAACATTGCGTGGAGGTCGGGGGCAGTGCCTTTGGCATGGCAAACCGGGGTGGTGGTTCCCCTCTTCAAAAAAGGGGACCGGAGGGTGTGCTCCAACTTTAGAGGGATCACACTCCTCAGCCTCCCTGGTAAGGTCTATGCCAAGGTACTGTAGAGGAGAGCGTGGCCGTTGGTTGAACCTCGGATTCAGGAGGAGCAATGTGGTTTTCTTCCTTGCCGTGGCACATCAGACCAGCTCTTTACCCTCTCGAGAATCCTCGAGGGTTCGTGGGAGTTTGCCCAACTAGTTTACATGTGTTTTGTGGACTTGGAGAAGGCATTCGACTGCGTCCCTCGTGATTTTTTGTGGGGGGTGCTTCGCGAGTATGAGGTATTGGGCTTGTTGCTACGAACAATTCGGTCTCTGTATGACCGTTGTGAGAGTTTGGTTCGTATTGCCAACACTCGATCGGACTCATTCCCAGTGAGAGTTGGACTCCGCCAGGGCTGCCTTTTGTCACCGATCCTGTTCATCATTTTTATGAATAGGATTTCTAGGCATAGCCAGGGAACGGAGGCTGTCATGCTTGGTGACCACAGGATCTCGACTCTGTTGTTTGCAGATGATGTTGTCCTGCTGGCTTCATCCAGCAATGACCTACAGTTCTTACTGGGATGGTTTGCCACTGAGTGTGAAGCGGCTGGGATGAGAATCAGCACCTCCAAGTCCGAGTCCATGGTCCTCAGCCGGAAGAAGGTGGGTTGTCCTCTCCGGGTTGGGGACAGGCTCCTGCCCCAAGTGGAGGAGTTTAAGTATCTTGGGGTCTTATTCACAAGTGAGGGGAGAATGGAGTGAGAGATTGACAGACGGCTCAGAGCAGCATCTGCAGTGATGTGGACATTGTACCAGTCTGATGTGGTGAAGAGGGAGCTTAGTTCTAAGGAAAAGCTCTCAATTTACCAGTCAATCTAGGTTCCTACTCTCAACTATGGTCACGAGCTTTGAGTAATGACCGAAAGAACAAGATCGCGGCTACAAGTGGCTGAAATGAGCTTTCTCTGTAGGATCACTGGACTCACCCTCAGAGATAGGGTGAGGAGCTCAGTCATCCAGGAGAGGATCAGAGTAGAACCGCTGCTCCTCCACATTGAAAGGAGCCAGTTGAGGTGGTTTGGGCATCTGATTAGGATGCCTCCTGGACGCCTCACACTTGAGGTGTTTCAGGCACGTCCCACAGGGAGGAGAGTCCAGGGCAGACCCAGGACTCACTGGAGAGACTATGTCTCCCAGCTGGTCTGGGATTGCCTTGGTATCCTCTCTGAAGAGCTGGAGCAGGTGGCTGGGGAGAGGGAAGTCTGGGCTTCTCTGCTCGAACTGCTGCCTCCGCGACCCGGACCTCTGGAAAAGCGGTAGAAGATGGATGGATGGATGGACCGACAGCACTCCATCTACCCTGTGCGCTCAGGAGGAGAACGAAGATGACAGTGAGAGAGAACAGCGACCAGACTTGCCTCTGTTCCCCCCTCAGCCAAAATTGGAGCTGCAGGAGGGGGAGTGCAAGCATGCAGAGAGCTCCAAAGCACAGACAACGCATGATGCGGCACAGCAGAGCACTTCAGATGACAGAGAGAAAGAGCCGGACTGTTTCCGTACCCTTGCTCGACAAGCTACGGAGGTTATGATCAAGCTGACGGGTGATGAATCCGTTTCAACGAGCGACACTGGAGAGGCACCGGACACCTTCCATACCCACGACGAGCCTCAACCGACAATGGTTGAAGGGTCCACAACGAGCACGGTAACTACGGAACCACCGCAGCACAACAGAGATCCCAAGCCGACTGAGCACGCAGAGCCACCGGGAGCACAAGAGCAAGCATAAAATCAAGTAATGTGCTGCTCCAAGTCATGGACTGGGTTCAGGTTTGCACCGGCGAGAGACCAGGATGGCGACTGACCGGACCACAGCCAGAGAAACAACGGGTGCCGCTGAGGATCGTGGTGAGGCTGGGAACAGTGTGCTTTTGGCTGACAGACGGTTTGGTTTGGCACACAAACTGACTATGGTGTGTCCAGGTGGCTGCTCCAGAGGGGGAGGCTTCGTGGGAGTTGGCTACCACAATGTGGGACCTGGGCCACGGGGGTCTGGCAGCTCCAGGGATGCGGCTGCCACGGGCCTGCCGCATACCCCTCAGGCAGAGCTGTTCCTCCCATGGAAGACTCTAAGAAAAAAAAAAAAAAAGGCATGAATGACTGTTAGTTAGCAGTGCAGCTAAAAAAAAAAAAGTGGCAGAATAATCCACTTAGCCCACTGGGTCTAGCGGCGGTCCACCCGCAGATCCTTGTTGTAAGTTTAAAAAAAAAGGGAAAAGGTGTTCCTTAAAATATAAGGGGGGTTGATTTGCTAAGCTACATGTTTTACATTTTTCTGTAATGTGTGACTTTGGGAGGGTTTGAGCCCTGGGGCTTACCGTAGCCGGCGTCAGGTGTCATACATGATGATGTCAGGCGTGATGATGTCAGGTGGGCTGCGGTTGCTGTAGTAATGTTCATCCATCATGTAATAAAGTTCAGTTGGTTGTTCGGCATAAGATGGCTCACGGCTCGCTTATTTCATACAACACCCTTCCTGTTTTTTGGGTTTTTTTTGAGCTTCTGCTCAAGTAGACTGTTCTGACACACCCTAGGCCAGGGGTGTCAAACTCCTTCCATGGAGGGCCAAGACCCTGTGGGCTTTACCTCCACCCAGTGTCTTCAGCAGGTGATTTCACTGAATTTCTTCCCACTGATTGTTGATCATTGAAGACACCTGCTGAAGACACTGGGTGGAGGGAAAACCTGCAGGGTCTTGGCCCTCCATGGAATAAGTTTGACACCCCTGCCCTAGGCCTTTCCCAGTGTGTTTTAGACATGTTCTTTTTAGTTTTGCTGAATAAAACAAAACTGGAGTGGGAAAAAAGTAAAATATTGAGTTGTGTTTTTGCTGTCTCCCTAAAATACTACAACTGTGTCACTGTAGGTGCTGGAGCACAAGAAGTATGTGAACTTCTCAACAAAGAAACAGGCCAAGGTTTTATTTGAATAAAGTGAATCAGTTGCCTGTTTTGTCGACATGATTTATTATAATCAAAAGATCAAAGCTCGAGGGCTAGAAATGAACACAAATGCATGGCAGAACAGAGTTGTGAGGATACACACAGATGGGACAAGGTAACCACAAAAAACACTGACTGAGACACATACACTACCATTCAAAAGTTTGTGGTCACTTAGAAATTTCCTTATTTTTGAAAGAAAAGCACTTTTTTTCAAATAAGATAACTTTAAACTAATCAGAAATACACTCTATACATTGCTAATGTGGCAAATGACTATTATAGCTGCAAATGTCTGGTTTTTGGTGCAATATCTACATAGGTGTATAGAGGCCCATTTCCAGCAACTATCACTCCAGTGTTCTAATGGTACAATGTGTTTGCTCATTGCGTCAGAAGGCTAATGGATGATTAGAAAACCCTTGTGCAATCATGTTAGGTCTGCAATGCTGTAATTGCTGCAAATGGAGGATTCTTTGACGAAAGCAAAGTTTGAAGGAAAAAATTATTATTTCAAATACAAATCATTATTTCTAACCTTGTCAATGTCTTGACTATATTTTCTATTCATTTTACAACTCATGGTGGTAAATAAGTGTGACTTTTCATGGAAAACACAAAATAATTGTCTGGGTGACCCCAAACTTTTGAACGGTAGTGTATATGTAGACAGGGGAGTAATCGAGACAAGGCATGACGGGTGGGAAACAATCAAGGGCAGCGGAGAAGGACAGGCAAGGCTGATTTTTGTATTTGTATTTTTGGGACCAAAAATACAAATGATAATCATAGCATAGAGAAACATAATAAAGCATGAGGACATGGCTGAACTCATGTCCTGAAGATGACAGAAAAATAAATATGAACATAAAGCAAGGACAAGAGCACAGCCCAAACTCTGACACAATACAGCTGAAGTAAATTGAAATCTTCTTGTAAAAGGACACTTTCCATATACAACTGGACCATCTCTTTCCATTTATTTTCCTTAAGCATGTGAACAAATAACACAAATGTTGTAAAACAATATTGAAATCCATATCAGAGAACCTGAAAAAAAATTATATAATATTAAATGTATTTACATGTAAACAAACCAGAGAAAACAGAAGTGGTTAAAACCAGACACCATAAAATACATAGTCTTATGAGGAACTGACTGGGGTTTTCTTGTCTTTGATTAAATCATATTTTCGAATCGCTACATATTAAGGGTTGGAAGAAAAAGCTGACTTTAACTTTCTGTTTTCCACATGTCAATCAGTAGACTTAGTTTCCGTAACGCATCTTTTGGGAATTGGAAATGTGCTAACATTGGCCGGTGGCGTTTCTCTTATGGTAGAAAAGCAAACTATAAAGGCCGGCTCCTGGATCACAGCTACTTTAGTTAAGGGAAGGGTGGCTCATGATGGGTTGGGTGACTTTTACTTTATTCACCCTTCTGGCAAGAATAAAGTCAGAAACCCAAACATGCAAATTGATTGGGCAGACAGGATACACTGAATTCTCTAAAGAAGGTGATCTTACTATAGGAGGAGTTTTCACTTTGACAGGTGTAAGGAAACTGGTAGATAAGAACTACCAGGAGCTTCCTTATACATACTGCACAAAGTAAGTCAATGTGTAATATCTGTACAGCATATTGCTATAATATGAAATGAATTATAATTCAATATGTATCACAGAATGATCAGCTTTTGACATACTCAACTTTTGCCATTGTGTTTGCAGGTGGAATCACAGAGAGCTGAAGCTTGCTAGGACAATGATTTTTACTGTGGAAGAGATCAACAGAGATGCCATGCTCCTTCCCGGAGTCAGTCTGGGCTATAAAGTGTACAATGGCTGTGGGAGTGAAAACCTGATACGAGCAGCTATAGAAGCTTTGAATGGAGAGAATTTGCACAATTGCAGTGGCCAAGTCCTGGCCATTATAGGGCATTCCTCCTCTGCAGTGACTAAATACATAAACATTATTCTTAGCTCATTTTCAGTTCCACAGGTAGGACAAATGAACCTACACGGCTAAGTTTGACACTGTTATGTTTCTTGAAAACATTGTTATACTTGATTTTATTCTTCTCTGAAGGTGAGCCACCTGTCTACCTGTGCTTGTTTAAGTGACAAAAGTCTTTACCCCACGTTCTTCAGAACTGTGCCAAGTGACCACTTTCAAATCGCTGGTTTAGTGCAACTTATGAAATACTTTGATTGGCAGTGGGTCGGGATTGTTTATTCTGTCGGCACATACTCAGAGGAAGGTGCAGCAGACTTGATTACGGAAACAGAGAAAGAGGGCATATGTGTTGAATTCAGTTTGCCTTACGCAGAGACAAGCAAGTCAAATCTAGAAGCAATTGTGAACACACTAAGGGATTCTTCCTCAAATGTGATCGTAATGTTTATGGCCTTGACTTATGCAAACTCATTCCTGTCAAAAATGGAGGCATATAACATAACCGGAAAGCAGTGGCTTGGCACTGAGTCTTGGGTCACATCATCAGATCTGGCTTCAGTTGACAGAATGTACATCCTTCAGGGGGCAATGGGTTTTGCTCTCCCAAAGGCATCGATACCAGGTCTTGGTGAATTCCTACTCAGTTTGAAACCCTCTGATGAACCAGAGAGTGCTATCATTAAAGCTTTCTGGGAGAATTTTTTTGACTGCAGCTTCTTTCCGTCAAACACTTCTGAAATGTGCACTGGGGCCGAGGATCTACAAACAGTCTCAAGTGTCTACACAGATGTGTCAGGTTTCAGTGAGGAGAACAATGTATACAAAGCTGTGTACTCAGTAGCATATGCCCTGCACACACTACTGCAGTGCCAAAATGGCTCTAATCCTACATCAGGAAAGCCCTGTGTGACTAAGAATGAAGTTCAACCCAAATTAGTAAGTACTAGTACGTGTATAGAGGTGCAGATTAACTATTTAGTGAATAAATTCTTTGAGTTTAAAGTAAAATATTGATTGAGTGATGTTTTTGCTGTCCCCCTAAAATACTACAACTGTCCCACTGTAGGTGCTGGAGCACATGAAGTATGTGAACTTCACAATAAAGAACGGGGCCAAGGTTTTATTTGATGAATATGGTGAATCAGTAGCCCAGTATGATTTAGTTAACTGGCAGATGAAAGAAGATGGCTCTGTTGAAATTAAAACTATCGCTCAGTTTGATACCTCTTTCCCAGAGGGAGAACGACTCAAAATAAAAAAAGATGCTAAAATTATTTGGGGAGGAAACAATGATAAGGTGACTTCATTCATCAATCTATTCCTTTTATTCATTCAGACAGTAATGTAATCGATAGGCAATAAATGCATTTTGTTGCTTTGTCAATGTTTGGCCTTAACAGGTGCCGAGGTCTGTCTGCACAGAGCCGTGCCCACCAGGGACTCGAAAGGCGATAAACAAGAATAGGCCTGTTTGCTGCTTTAACTGTGTTCAGTGTCCTGCGGGAACAATTAGTAATCAGACAAGTGAGTGAGGATTGCAAAATAAATCATTCACTCTTGTGCACAATAAAATAATTTATACATACAGAATATTTGTATTTGTGTCTAATGGTTATTTGGGATTCCATTTTTTTAATTGAATTATGACTGTATATTTCTTTCTCACAGATTCCCCAGACTGTCTGATATGTCCACCTGAGTTTTGGTCAAATGAAAAAAGAGACCAATGTCTTCCCAAACCCACTGAATACCTTTCCTACAAAGAAATCATGGGGGCCCTTTTGGCTGGTTTTTGCTGTATTGGTGTATTTTTATCTCTTCTGATATCAATAATATTTTTGACTCATAAAGAGACCCCCATTGTCAGAGCCAACAACTCTGAGCTGAGCTTCCTTCTGCTGTTCTCGTTAAAGTTGTGCTTTCTTTGTTCTCTGACTTTCATCGGTCGACCAACTGAGTGGTCGTGCATGTTGCGACACACGGCATTCGGCATCACCTTTGTTCTCTGTATCTCCTGCATGCTGGGAAAAACATTAGTGGTCTTATTGGCCTTCAAGGCTACACTTCCGAGCAGTAATATCATGAAATGGTTTGGACCTATTCAGCAGAGGCTCAGTGTTCTTACATTCACCCTGGTTCAGGTTGTCATATGTATTCTCTGGGTAACAATAAACCCCCCATTTCCAAACATGAACACAAAGTACTATAAAGAAAAGATAATATTAGAGTGCGCCCTGGGTTCAGCGGTTGCATTCTGGGCTGTGCTGGGCTATATTGGGCTTCTTGCTATCTTATGTTTTGTACTTGCTTTTCTTGCTAGAAAGTTGCCAGATAGCTTTAATGAAGCAAAACTGATCACTTTCAGCATGTTAATATTCTGTGCAGTTTGGGTTACTTTTATTCCAGCATATGTCAGCTCTCCAGGAAAGTTCACTGTAGCTGTGGAGATATTTGCCATTCTTGCATCCAGCTTTGGTTTGTTGATATGCATATTTTTCCCAAAATGCTATATTATCATATTCAGGCCAGATCAAAATTCAAAAAAGCACGTGATGGGAAAAACACCAACAAGAACTCTTTAATCTATAATATAAAAGAGTAATCCCAAAGAAAAAATTCAATTTTTAGTGTAGTTGCTATATACAGTGTATTGTATCATATAATATTTTTTAAGTATGACCTGTTAACTAATGCAACATATTGAATAAAGTGGAACCACTCAGGACATTTTGTTCCTAAAGCCAAAAAAGGAAAAATGTAAATAGCAGCAGCATTGTGTGTCATGAGCAGCGGGAGCGCGCCCCTCACGTCCGGTCCCATCTCCTCCAGCAAATCACGGCACCTGAGGCAGAAGACACACCTGCACCCACTCATCAGCCAGCGTACTTAAGGAGGTTCCCTCCGCGCAGTCCACGCTGGCTCGTCTGGGTATATTGCCCGTCCTACAGACAAGTTATTAACCGGAATCGTTAACACATCGTTACCCTCCTTGTTCTCCTTCCTTTCAGGCTGCTGCCACCGTGTAGGTGTGTTCTTGGGACTGCGCGCGCTCTCCTGTTCCACCGCACAACCCATCAGTAACTTCTTCTCCCCGGTCAGGCACCATCAGCTTCACTACTCCCCCCCTAGCCTACTGGTTCGTCTATTCCCAACTGGGTCCTGCCGGTCATCCCTGGATTTTCCAAGTAAGTGGCAATTTGGCTCACCCATTTTCCCCTTACTCCACTCTTCAGCTCACGGCTCTTGTCTTCTCTCCGCAGGTCCATTTTCCCTGGCGAGTGACTGTTTCTGTAGCTGTGTAGGGCTGTGTTTTGAGATTAATAAAACTGTCAAATGTGCCCCTCTGTATGGTTCACCCTGTGCTTGGCATCGTGCACGTGAGCTGTCAAAAACTAACACGTCATGACATTGTGTTTTATTTTGAGTTGTTGCTGATGTATAAAGGAACAAACCAACACGTCCTTGTCATTTGAACTGGTGATAGTCATAACATCAAGAAGAAGCCATCTCTGTTGCCATTCAGACCATACAGCCAGTCATGTACAGTAGAATGAAATTACATTTCTTCTATCTACAATGTTAATCACATCTAGAATCAGAGGGGTCACTGCCATGCAACACATAACTTCTCCTTTCCCCATTGTATTTTGCTGAGCACTGAGCTAGAAGGCAGGAAGTACCATTTTTTTATATGGTCTTTCGTATGACCAGGCAAGGACTTGAACCCCCAACCTCCCGGTTGTGGGGCAGATGCTCTATCAACTAAGCCACCACCAACAAGACCACAGCAAAAGTCTGATTTCATTTTATCTAATGAATTTTCAGACCATATAACATCCTCTGGCACTTAGGACACCTATTCACAGAAAAATAAAGGCATTTCTGTACCTTACAGGGTACTTTTCAGAAAAGTACCCTGTAAGGTATAGAAATGGTCCTTAAGGTGACAACTGTGGACCTTTGGTTGGATTTAAAGGTACATATTTATTTTTTTTTTTTGTTACTTATTTGTACCCGTAGGTAGACTTGGTTTGCAGTCTGGTGACAAGCCACCGGCTGCTGGTCGCTGCGTGCGCGAGCGCCCTAAACCTACATGTTTTTGGTATGCGGGAGGAAACCGGAGAAATCCCGGAGTAAACCCGCGCAACACGGGGAGAACATGCAAACTCCACACAGCTCACTGTTGGTCGGGGGCTGGGATCGAACCCACGATCTCATGATCCCTGCGATCCCCCGGCCGAGGGTAAAACTGTGCTGTCACAGTGCTAAACCACTGCGCCACCGTGCTTCTATTATATTTGTTACTGGGGCTCCAGATATATTCCTCAAGGTGCAGTTTTCATAGCTTTTAGGGAACTGCCGGAGCTACAAGTGTTTGTACCCTTTTCAGTCCATTTCTGTACTTTGATTTCTTAGTGTGTAGGGGGCACCGCCCAATTGTTACCTCAACCTGCATTCACACCAAGCACGCACGCGCACACACACACACACACACACACACACACACACACACACACACACACACACACACACAGAGTGTGCATTGATTGGTGCCACTCACTCAAGAACATGAGAAGAGGCAGTAACCTTCAGAGTAATTGATGCACGACATAAATTCCACCAGACCAATGCGCATCCATCTCAGCACATTCTGAAATATAAAGTGAATAAAAGCATCTAACTCACCATTCAGGTGAGAAGAATTTTGCATTGGCTCTGGAAACCAAAGGATAAATGCTCTGTAGTTTTTGAGGAAGGAGAACTAGGAATTTTATTATCAATAGAAGCCACTTAATTTCTGACCTTTTCAAAATAACAAAATGGGGAAATGTGAAAACAAATATAAAAGTAGTAGTTTTGCTGAGTAGTAGTCGTAGTACTTTTACTTTTTTAATCCCCCTTCAGTCTTTGCCCAAAGGGGTCGAAGAGCCCTGTATGCAAAAACCAAAGGGATGTTATGGGTCAGTGCATGCATCTGTCCGTCCTTCTCTCCAGCTTTTGTGAAATCAACTCCTCCTGCAGTTTTGTTCCAATTGTTTTGAAACTTGGTACCAGGGTTTGATATACACTGATGATGTGCCTATAGCAATTTGGCTCCAATTGGATGATTTTTGCAGGAGTTGTAGCACCTGAATTATGACCTATTTCACCTCACTTCATAGCAACTGTCTTGTGAAATCAACTCCTCCTACAGTTTTGTTCCAGATATTTTGACACTTGGTACCAGGGTTTGATATACACTGATGATGCACATATTGCAATTTCACTCTCATCAGATGGCCTTGAGGTCAAGGGTCAGAGGTCACATTTTCCATCAATCTTGTAAATGCAGTAACTACTGAAAGAAATGATGTAGGCTTTTCAAATCAGTACAGGAGTTGTATCTCAGACAAATCTTTCCTTACACCCTGATCTGACTATGGATTGGGGTCAAAAGGTCAAAGTTAACATTCCATTTGCACTATAGTAAATGCTAAATGCTAAATGTACTCTTACTATAAAATGAGTAAAACGTGTCCTTGGCACCGGGTGTGTGTGGGTGCTCGTGAGTGGTCGGGGATGGGGGGGTGGGGGGGCTGTGTTGCTGTCGGTTTGCTCTGGGGTGGCTGTGGCTGCGGGGTGGCCTGCCGCTGTTGGTGTGTGTCTGGGGTGGGTGGTTGGTGGGCTTGCGGTGGGCACTGTGGGGTATCACTTGGCATGCGGGGCGCTGTATGGGTCCAGTTATTGTGATGACTGTTGTTGTGTATGTTCGTTTTTGCAAGATGTGTGGGAGTGGGTGTGTCTACTCCATCATGCTTGTAGTGCTAGGAGTGCTGGGGTGCGATGCTGGCGGGTCCTGGGCTGCTCAGCCTGGCGGCCCTCGCCCTAGGTTGGGATCTGGGGGCAGTGGGTGGCCTCCTGAACCAGTTTGCGAGCTGGCTTCTGGCGGGAAGGGGGAAGGGTCCCTAGTGGACTGCCTCCCTCCCAGTCTTACCCCCCCCCCCCGCCCCCGCCGCCCTCCCTGATTCTGGGTGGAACGTACTTCTTCTTGGATACATTTAGGGTTTTGGGGTGGGGGTGTGCCACACTGTGTCGGTCAAGGAGATACCTCTGTCTGCTGTGCAGTGAGGCTGCCCTCACCTCAATTTTAATTGCATTCTAGACACTGAGGGCTTGGGGGGATGGGAGCCTCGCTGCCTATCGCAGTGGCTAGTAGTGCTCCAACCACCATCCCCCCAATTTTAACTGCACTCGGGTAGTTCACACACCTGCATGCAATCACATCAAAGATAAAACTGAAACAGAGGAAATCCTTGGATCAGGTAGTTAGATGGTCTAGTCGTTTGCTTGGTGAGTCACAGCTGAGCCTGACATCCTTGTACACCAGACAGGTACAGAGGATTGCTACCTCCATTCTAAATGATGACTCCCACCCTTTGCACTGCCACTTTCAGCTTCTTCCCTCAAGACGGAGGTTTGCTGTCCCAAAAAGTAAAACCCAGCACTACAAAAACAGCTTTGTTCCTGCTGCTGTCAAAGAGTTGAACAAGTTGTAACAATATATTGCACATAATTTAGTTACCTATTTATTAACTCCATTTTATATTTACTTATTTTTGTAGGATTTTTATTTGGGTTCTAAATCTTTTATTGGGTTTTAGACCTTTGAGTTTTTAACCTTTTTGACTAGTCTTTAACTTTTTAATATGACCCTTCTCTCTTATCTCTTGTTTTACTCTCATCTCTTTGTCTGTATATCCTGATTGATGGAGCCTTGAGTATTTTTATTATGTTTATAGTCAGCTTCATGTGCGCCCGTGTTTGTGTTTATGTTGAATGTAATTGTGGTTTGTAAATATGGATGTCACCAGACTGCAAAGCAAATCTACCTACGGGTACAAATAAAGTAACCTGAACCTGAACATGAGTGAGAGTGTGTGTATGGTTGAACATGAGTGAGTGCGGGTGACTCTGACGGCAAGTGGGAGTGGAAGTGAGATTGAGCGGGTAAAGGAGCGATAGAGAGTGAAGTTGTGGGGATGGGTGTGTCTGCTAGTCGGGAGGTGCTGGATTGAGGGGGGTAGTACCTCTCGGCTATGTGGGCTCCCCTGGGCGGGGGGAAGGACTTCTTTGGGCGTGAGGGTCCCTGGGGTGTGCTGCGGTGGTGCTGGGGGGGGGGGGGGGGTTGCTGTGGGGGTGCCTGAGGGGGCTCGCACAGGGGTGTGTGAGCCGGTCTCCGGCCCAGGGGGTGGGGCCGCTGGCCTCCTGGCACCTGGGGGCTGGTGTTGGCCCTGCTGGGGCAGTGGTGGGCCCACCGCGCCAGCTGCCTAGCAGCCTGGTCTCGCTTGGTCGTCCCTCTGGGGGCGGATGCCTGGCTTTCCTGGGGCTTACTGACCTCGGGCATTTGTGCCCTGTCAGGGTTGGCGGTGCTGCCTTGCCTGCTCAGGGTTTCCGGGGGGGGGGGGGGTTGCTGCGACCAGCCCCCCTCTTTGTATGTTTCCTGACAAACCACTCACATGCACACACTTATTTTGTGCATGCTCTCATATACTGTACATGCACACAGAAGCACACGCACAGATGTCTCTCCTTTAACAGGTGCGGATAATAGACTAGTGTTGAGACTGCTTCGGTGGAAGAAGCAGTTTGTCTTCTGTTTGTTTTAGTTGTTGGTTTGCTTGTCTTTTTGTCTGTTCCTCTTCCTTTTCTTTCCCCCTCCACACACTTCCTTTCCCCATTCCCCATCCTGTCGGGTCCTCTATGGGTAAAATAATTTAAATAAAGTATCAAAAGTTATTACAGGAGGAGTTTACAACAGTTTACAGTGCATAGTTAGGAACTGTATAAAGCTCCTTTTGGCAAAGTAAATCTGTTTTGGCACAATAAGGATAACAGATCTCTGTTCTGCTTACCTAGCTTCCTGACAGGACAAGGGGGAAAAAAAAGAGTGGGAGAGAGTGAGTGGGGCTGGGAGTGTGAGTGTGGGATTGTGTGGGGAGAGGGTGAGTGAGAGTGAGTGAGTGCTTGTGGGTGCGTATGAGCGCATGAGGTTTTGAATGAGTGGGAATGGGTGTGTGTGCTGGTTGGGAGGTGCTGGATTGAGGGGGTAGTGCCTCTTGGCTGTGTGGGCTCCCATGGACGGGGGGGGGCGCCTTCTTTGGGTGTGGGGGCCCCCGGAGTGTGCGGGCCCGTTGTAGGGGTGCCTGAAGGGGCTTGCGTCGGGGTCGCGGGCCAGACTCTGGCCTGCGGGGTAGGGACACTAGCCTACTGGTGCCTGGGGCCTGGGGGCTGGCGTTGGCCCTGCTGTGGGTGTGGGGGTTTGACCGGTCCGGGGACGTGGACCCACCACGCCGACAGCCTGGCGGTACACACACATGCACACACTTATTTTGCCTACGCTCTCATACACACGCACATGGACGCACAGTAGTGTGAAAAAGTGTTTGCCCCCTTCCTGATTTCTCATTTTTTTGTATGTTTGTCACACTTAAATGTTTCAGATCATCAAACAAATTTAAATATTAGACAAAGATCACACAAGTAAACACAAAATGCAGTTTTTAAATGAAGGTGTTTGCTATTAAGAATGGGGAAAAAAAAAATCCAAACCTACATGGCCCTGTTTGAAAAAGTTATTGCCCCCCTGTTAAAACATAAATTAACTGTTATTTATCACATCTTTGGAAAGCTGAGTTCAATTTATCTAGCCACACCCAGGCCTGATTACTGCCATACTTGTTCTCAATCAAGAAATCACTTAAATAGGACCTACCTGACAAAGTGAAGTTGACCAAAAGATCCTCAAAAGCTAGACATCATGCTGCGATCCAAAGAAATCAGGAACAAATGAGAAACAAAGTAATTGAGATCGATCAGTCTGGAAAAGGTTATATAGCCATATTCTAAAGCTTTGGGACTCCAGTGAACCACAGTGAGAGCCATTATCCACAAATGGCGAAAACATGGAACAGTGGTGATCCTTCCCAGGATTGGCCGACCGACCAAAATTACCCCAAGAGTGCAGCGATGACTCATCCAAGAGGTCACAAAAGACCCCTCAACAACATCTAAAGAACTACAGGCCTCACTTGCCTCAGTTAAGGTCAGTATTCATGACTCCGCCATAAGAAAGACACTGGGCAATAATGGCCTGCAAGGCAGAGTTCCAAGACAAAAACTACTACTGAGGAAAAAGAACATAAAGGCTTGTTTCAGTTTTGCAGGAAAACTTTTTGATGATCCCCAAGACTTTTGGGAAAATGTTCTGTTTACTGATGAGAAAAAAACTGAACTTTTTGGAAGGTGTGTGTCCCATTACATCCAGCGTAAAAGTAACTCAGCATTTCAGAAAAGGAGCACCATACCAACAGTAAAATATGGTGGTAGTAGTGTGATGGTCTGAGGCTATTTTGCTGCTGCAGGACCTGGAAGACTTGCTGTGGTAAATGGAACCATGAATTCTGCTGTCTGCCAAAAAATCCTGAAGGAGAATGTCCGGCCATCTGTTCATGACCTCAAGCTGAAGTGCACTTGGGTTCTGCAGCAGGACAGTGATCCAAAACACACCAGCAAGTCCACCTCTGAATGGCTTAAGAAAAACAAAATGAAGACTTTGGAGTGGCCTAGTCAAAGTCCTGACCTGAATCTGATTGCAATGCTGTGGCATGACCTTAAAAAGGCAGTTCATGCTCGAAAACCCTCCAACGTGGCTGAATTACAACAATTCTGCAAAGATGAGTGGGCCAAAATTCCTCCACAGCGCTGTAAAAGACTCATTGCCAGTTATTGCAAATGCTTGATTGCAGTTGGTGCTGCTAAGGGTGTCCCAACCTGTTACTAGGTTTAGGGGGCAGTCAGTTTTTCACACAGGGCCATGTAGGTTTTGATTTTTTTCCCCCTTAATAATAAACACCTTCATTTTAAAACTGCATTTTGTGTTTACTTGTGTTATCTTTGTCTTGTAGAGGATGCATTCAATGATGAGGCTGAGTTTTATTTCTCAGGTTCAGCTTTATTGACAGAACACATACTCTAGCATTCTCAAAGCAGGAAGAAGAGAAAGAACTATATCACATCACCTCTTTATATGTTTCCAGCATCAGAACTCAAGTCACATGGTGCTTCAGTAAACATACAGTCACAATGCAACCCTTTGAACTTTCACCATTGTTTCTTATTCATTGATGAACCGGAAATCTCTCTGGGGCATCTTCTCCGAGACAAAGGCCAAATCTCACACCTCCTCGTCATCTTCTGCAGATTCGAGCCTTTTTGTCCTTCGAGACGTGAAGCCTCCAATAAACATGCAGTCATACCTTTGTGGAAAATGTGAGCCCAACATATGTGCCACATAACCCCCCCTCCCCCAAACGTCTATTAAAGGACAAAACATGCATGGCATAAAAAAAAAAGAAAAAAACACTCCACATATCACAAATCAATCCACCAGATGCCTGGGTCTTAACCTTCTACCGAATCTGCTGTAACCCGGCTCTGCTACCCCTGCAGCGTCTTTCTGTCTCTGTGGATTAAAGCTGTTAGCACGTCTCTGTGAAGGTTCTGGAGAATGTCTTCTCGGCGGCCTGCCACGGCGGGGGAGCCTCGCCAGCTGCACTTGGTCATCAGCCAAAACAAAAGCGGGTTTGAGTCTGTTTATGCAAATCAACTCCTTTCTGCCCCCTAAATCTAGCAGAAAATGCTTCTCCCCGGTCTCCAGCACTCTGAACGGTCCGTCATAAAACGGTCGCAAACTTGGGCGCTGAGCATCATGTCTAACAAAAACAAACTCCGCATTTTTTAAAGCCTTCGGCACAAAAACGCATGGGAAACTGTGATGAACCGGGCCAGGGAGTGTGTTTGCTCCTGTGTCGCTCTGCAACGGCTGAGTGGGGGGGCAATTTGGTGCGGGATTGTCGGGGAGAAATTCCCCCGGCAAACGGAGAGGTTGTGCAAAAACTAACTCAGCCGGAGAAGCCTGCAAATCTTCCTTAGGTGCAGAACGCAACCCCAATAAAACCCATGGAAGTTTGTCCACCCAATTTGTATCCGTCAGCAACG
The DNA here is from genome assembly GCA_020510985.1 of Pholidichthys leucotaenia. NCBI lineage: Eukaryota > Metazoa > Chordata > Actinopteri > Cichliformes > Pholidichthyidae > Pholidichthys > Pholidichthys leucotaenia. The sequence goes on from CM035847.1 coordinate 228,041,839, forward strand.
CTCTGAGGGCTGCTTTTAACGACCTGTGAAAGCGTTCGCATAAACCATTAGCCTGGGGGTTATACGCGGTAGTGCGATGAATCTTCACCCCTAAGCTGCGGGCCATCGATGACCATAGTTCGGAAATAAATTGGGGACCCCTGTCGGACGTTATGTCCGACGGGACTCCGAAACGCGCAACCCACACTGTTAAAAATGCTCGCGCAACTTCTTCCACTGTGGTTGATGTCAGAGGGATCGCCTCTGGCCAACGCGTGGTGCGATCCACCATCGTCAAAAGATGTGTGTGCCCGTGTGATGGCGGAAGGGGGCCCACCAAGTCAACATGCACGTGATCAAAACGCTTAGCGAGGATGTGAAAAGGCTCCAACGGAGCTCTAGTGTGCTTGTGTATTTTGGCTCACTGACACGCTATGCAAGCTGCCGCCCATTCCTTGACCTGTTTGCGCAACCCGGGCCAAACGAATTTCTCCCCCACCATCTTAATCGATGCGCGCACCCCCGGGTGCGCCAGAGAATGGTCCGAGTCAAAAACGCAGCGACGCCACGCAGCTGGAACCATGGGGCAAGGCCGTCTCGTGGAGACATCGCAGATTAGGGGGGGCATACCAATTTGCTGCACCCTGTGCTCCAGCCTTAACCCTGTTGGTCCAGACTGGATCGCGTGCACGTCCACATCATTAACCTGCTCCGCGGCCATGGCTGCATAATCTAAACCTACACGGACTGGGGCTGTGCGCGCTTCCACGTCGCTGCCCGGGCCCGCGGCCACGGCTACAGAGTCTGCCCCCATGGGGCCTGGCGCTGCTACCGCACGTGAGAGACAGTCTGCCACTACATTGTGTTTACCCGCGACATGCTGGATATCGGTGGTGAACTCCGATATCGCGGCTAGTTGCCTTTGTTGCCTGCCTGACCAGGGTTCTGAAATCTTGACCATCGCAAACGTTAGCGGTTTGTGATCCACAAATGTGGTGAAACGTTGCCCTTCCAGCCAGAACTGGAAATGGCGGATGGCCAAGTGTAGGGCCAAAAGCTCCCTGTCGAACGCGCTGTATTTACGCTCGCTATCGCGCAAGGTTTTGCTGAAAAACGCGAGGGGTTGCCAGGTACCTGCCACAAACTGTTCAACGACCGCCCCCACTGCTAAATCGGAAGCGTCAGTGGTGAGCGCCATGCGGGCCGTTGGAACTGGGTGCGCTAACAAAACTGCGTTTGCCAAGGCTGATTTGACCTGGGCAAAAGCGTGCTCCCGTTCCGGAGACCATTCAACCTTATTTGCGGGCTTTTGTTTTTTTAACGCAGTGTATAATGGTTGCATGAGCCGCGCTGCGCTTGGGAGGAACCGGTTGTAAAAATTAACCATTCCCAAAAACTCCTGTAGCGCCTTGACCGTTTGAGGTTGCGGAAAATCTGTTATTGGGCGCACCTTATCAGGCAGAGGAAACGCTCCTTCTGGCGAAACACGATGCCCCAAAAAATCAATTTGCGCCACCCCAAACTGGCACTTCGCTGGGTTAATTATTAACCCGTGCTCTGTCAGCCTCCGAAAAACTGCTGTGAGATGACTTTCGTGTTCGCCTTCAGACGTGCTGGCTACTAAAATGTCATCCAAGTAAAAGAACACGAAAGGGAGGTCGCGTAAAACTGCATCCATCATGCGTTGGAACGTCTGTGCAGCCCCCTTGAGACCAAATGGCATGCGCAAAAACTCAAAAAGGCCGAAAGGAGTTATAACCGCTGTTTTGGGTATATCCTGTGCGCGCACTGGAACTTGGTGGTAACCGCGCACCAAATCTATTTTAGAAAAAATGCGCACCCCCGCCAAATGAACTGAGAAATCCTGAATGTGCGGAATCGGGTAGCGGTCGTGTGCTGAAACGTTGTTCAACCTGCGGAAATCGCCGCAAGGTCGCCACGAGCCATCAGCTTTTGGGACCATGTGTAGCGGCGAAGCCCAGGGGCTTTTGGAATGTCTAATAATGCCCATTTTTTCCAGGTTGGCGAACTCCTCGCGCGCGATGGCCAGTTTAGCTGAGTCCAAGTGCCGAGCTTTTGCAAAAACGGGCGGCCCGGTGGTGGTGATAAAATGTTCCACCCCATGCTTAGCCACCGTCGCCGAAAACGTGGGGACTGTGAGTGCTGGGAACTGAGTGAGCAATGCGTGAAACTTACCACCCGCAGCTGCGACGCTGGCATGTGCAGTCGGCGGGGCCACCCGAGCTGTGCAGGGAAGAGAATGGAAAGACAGTGCATTAACCAAACGTCTATTAGCAAGGTCAACCAATAAACCATGTGAGCACAAAAAATCAGCCCCTAACATGTTGAAACTGACTGCTGCTACAATAAAAGTCCACTCAAATGAATGGCCTTGTAAGGACAGAAGCATAGTCCTCTCACCGAAAGTTTTAATCGTTGAGCCGTTCGCTGCTGACACGACACCCAGGGAGCTTTAGACGGCATCAGCTGTTCCGAGTAGGTGGGTGTGACGAAACTCAGCTTGGAGCCCGTGTCCACGAGGAATTGTTTCCCCGAGTGTGCATCCGTCAGGTAAAGCAGCTTGTTCTCCTTGCCGAGGGTCGCAGCTGCTACCAGCCCTCGGTCTTGGCGTTTCCCGGGCGCTTGAAGTGGCACGGTGGGACGCACCTGTGTGCTGTCTCTGCAAAATGGCGATGGTAGAAGCACAGGCCGTCATCCGCTCCGCGCCGCCTGGTCCCCGTCGCTGCTGTCGTCGGTGCGTCTGGCGCCGCGACCACTGGCTCCAAGCCGTCTCCAGAAGTCGTTCCTGGGCTAGCTGCCGCGGCCAAAACCGCGCTCCGCTTGTGGGCCTCGACAAGCCGCTGCACCTCCTTGCTCAGCTCATGGTAGCCTTGCCTGGCCAATCGGGGCGACTCTGCCAGGGCTACTCTCACTGCTGACGGCAGGGTCCGGAGGAAAATGTGGGCGAAAATAAATTCGCCATCCTCGGAGTCTTTCAACCTCAGCATCTTCACCATCAGGTCCTCAGGTCTGTCGTTCTCCGACTCCGTCAACGTTAGGAGCCCCTCTGCTCGCTGTTGGACCGAAGGGGTGAAATGGCTGATCAGCGCGTCCTTCAATGCGTTGTACTTGTCGCTGTCCGGTGGATGATTAACCAGATCTTCCACCCTCTGGACCGTGTGGCTGTCCAGCTTTGCTACCACATGGTAGAATCTTGTGTCGTCGTTTGAGATTCTCTGGAGGTTGAACTGCGCTTCAACCGCGCTAAACCATGAGCGCGGGCTGTGCTGCCAGAAATCGGGCAGCCGGAGTGTGGAGGCGGCCATCAGGCTGGCTTCCGCCGAGCCCCGCTTGGGAGAATTCTGTCTGCTCATTCTTTGTCGTAGGTCACCAATGTAGAGGATGCGTTCAATGATGAGGCTGAGTTTTATTTCTCAGATTTCTCAGGTTCAGCTTTATTGACAGAACACATACTCTAGCATTCTCAAAGAAGGAAGAAGAGAAAGAACAATATCACATCACCTCTTTATATGTTTCCAGCATCAGAACTCAAGTCACATGGTGCTTCAGTAAACATACAGTCACAATGCAACCCTTTGAACTTTCACCATTGTTTCTTATTCATTGATGATCCGGAAATCTCTCTGGGGCATCTTCTCCGAGAACAAATGCCAAATCTCACACCTCCTCGTCATCTTCTGCAGATTCGAGCCTTTTTGTCCTTCGAGACGTGAAGCCTTCAATAAACATGCAGTCATACCTTTGTGGAAAATGTGAGCCCAACATATGTGCCACAGTCTAATATTTAAATTTGTTTGATGATTTGAAACATTTAAGTGTGACAAACATACAAAAAAATGAGAAATCAGGAAGGGGGCAAACACTTTTTCACACAACTAAATATGTGATGTATAAAGCTCCTTTTGGCAAAGTCAATCTGTTTGGCACAGTAAGTTTAGCAGATTTCTGTTATGCTCACCTAACTGCCTGACAAGACAAGGGGAAAAATGAGTAAAGCTAGGGCCACCAAACCTGGTATAAATGTTCACTTTTGGATCCTGACCTCTGACTATGGGTTTGGGCTCAAAAGGTCAAAGGTCAAGGTTAACATTCCCTATGCCTTATTACTGTACAAGGAATAAACTTAGGGTCACCTAACCTGGTACAGAGATTCACCTTGGGATCCTGACCTCTGACTATGGGTTTGGGGTCAGAAGGTCATCTGTCAAGGTTAGCATTGTATTTGCACTACCACTATAAAACAAGTGGTGCGGTGGAAGAGTGGTTAGCACTGCGGCAGCACAGCAACTCACCCTTGGCCAGGGATCCTGGGTTCAATCCCAGCCCCCGACCAACAGTGATATCTGTGTGGAGTTTGCATGTTCTCCCCGTGTTTGTGTGGGTTTACTCCGGGATTTCTCCGGTTTCCTCCCACATGCCAAAAACATGCAAGTTAGGTTAATTGGCATCAAAACTGGGGATTCTAAATTGTCCTTAGGTATGACTGTGAGAGTGAATGGTTGTCTGTCTCTGTGTTGGCCCTGCAATGGACTGGCGATCTGTCCAGGGTGTACCCTGCCTCTCGCCCAAAGATGCTGGAATAGGCTCCAGCACCCCCACGACCCGAAAAGGATTAAGCGGAAGAAGATGAATGAACTATAAAACAAGAAAAGCTGGGGCCACCAAACCTGGTAGACAGGTTCACCTTGGAATCCTGACCCCTGACTCTAACATTCCCTATGCCTGATTACTGTACAATGAATAAAGCTAGGGCTACTAAACTCGGTGCACTGGTTTACGCTGTGACCCTGAAGTTTGACTATGATTTTGGGATCATAAGGTCAAAGGCCAACATCAAAATGGCTTATAAACTATCTCAACAACAAAGAAAGCTAGGGTCACCAAACCTGCTACACAGGTTCACTCTGAGACCATGAGCCCTGACTACAGGTCTGGGATCAAAAGGTCAGGGTCGGCACTCCATATGCCCTCTTACTTTAGAATGTGTACAGCTCTCTAGGGTCACCAAATTTGTTACATAGGTTCACCTTGGGATCCTGCCCTACAACTATGAGTTGTATACTCTGTTGTATATTCATGGATGATAGGCTCTTGACCCCATTGGGCTTCGACCAGTTGGGGATAATAATTTGGTTCTGTCACAGTAATTACATTGAAAAGTTGAAAACTGCTCTCCGTCAGTAGGTATTGGGATCTTCAAAGAGAATGGAGGCGGGGGATATTGCACTCGCCTCAGAGTGCTCTTGTTTGTGTTTAGTTTGGTATTGATTCACATTCCCCTTCTCGTTCTCCTATACACCTGTGTGAACGAGAAGTTCTCCTCCACAGGTGCTAATCAGTGCTAACCAGTGCTAACCACTCCAGTGGTTAGCACTGTTGCCTAACAGCTAGAAGGTTCTAGGTTCAAATTCCCAGGCTGGCAGGGGTAGGAACCTTTCTGTGTGGAGTTTGCATGTTCTCCCTGTGCTGCATGGGTTTACTCCGGGGGCTCCGGTTTCCTTCCACAATCCAAAGACATGCATGTTAGGGAAATTGGTTGTTCTAAAATTGTTCCTAGATATCTGTCTCCTTTAGGCCCTTAGAATAGAGAATAGTGAAGCACTTTGAGTAGCCTTTGAGACTAGAAAAGCGCTATGTAAGTGCAGGTCCTTATCCCTTATCCTTATTGTGACGACGGAGTGTCGCTACTGTATGGTCTGGAAATTGAATATTATATTATATGTGTAAAAGGATTTATATTTGCAAATGTTAACATGTATTGGATTGTAAAAATGCACATATAATGGTAGAATGTGTTTTGACTGAATTGAATCCTTTTGTGAGATAATTGTTAATATTAATTATGTTAATTGGGTGAGGCAATTGATTAATCTTGAAATCACGTACCTTTGCCAGCATGCTTCCTGATGGTATCCGGGCAAAAGACTCCTCAGGGGTTTGAGGGCCTTTAAAGGATACCAGCAGGAGGTAGTATAGGATGGTGGAGTAAAGGGGGAGTTTAATATGTAAATAGGGGTTTGAATTATTTATTGTATTATTTATGGTGTTATTTATTCTGTAAATATTGTGGGGAAATTATTTATGTATTTATGTCCTTTTTAGATATTATTGGGTATATGTGGGAAGATGAAATGTTCATTGTCTTACCTGGGATTATGGTATGTGCCAATTAGGTTAATTATCGCACTGAGTATATTAACAGGTGCTTTCATTTGGTTTGTGTGGGGTGTCGGATGTGCATTGGAGTTATTGCCAGTGAAGATTGTTGGAATAAACAGAAATTGCTGGTTGCAAACTTTGGAAGCCTCCGTTTTTTGTTTTTTTTTTTCCTCTGGTGCCTTGACCGCTTGGCTATCACTCGTGACATTTGGTGTCAGAAGTTGTCCATTTCTTGACATTTGGCATGAGGAATGGTTTGTTCCTGCTAACTGGTGACAGAAGTGGTCCGGTTTCATGGCTGTGGTGAAGAGGAAAGCGCAGCCAGACGAGTGGGGTCAGAAATTTTCCACTCCCACCATGGCTACGAAGAAAGACAGGTGAACGTATGACAATGATGGCAAATTAAGTGGACTGGGTGACGTTTGATCAAAAAAAAAAAAGTGTTGTCCAAAGTAAGGAGTGATAACACGGGACAAGAGGAGCAATGGCCAAAAGGAACGTGAAGAAACAATAGGAGCAATTAGACGACTTGGAAACTAGCATGGCAATTGAGGAGCAGGGGACCAGTGGACTAAACAAGCTGGGAGAATTGACGAGCTTGGTGAAGTCCCTGGTGTGTTCAATGACAGTCAGAGACCGTCAGATGGAGAAAGAAGCCTCTCTGCAAGAACAAAGGTGGCAGACTGTGCAGCATCAATTTCGCCAGATGCAGTCACAAGTGACGGAGCTGAGAGAGGAGTATGGGAGCCGGGCTGAACGCAGCGGTGACAACGGCGCTTCGGGGGAAGACCCTAGGGTTACGGCCAGTCGGGTCGGCCCGCAGGAGGAGGAGCTACCGCTGCAGGTCCAGTCGAGGACAATGCAGATGCACCACGAGCCCAGGCTCAATCCGCTCTCTCCCGATGACGACATTGAGCATTATCTGGCGACATTTAAGAGGATTGCTATGGTCCGCCGCTGGCGTAAGGAGGAGTGGGCTATTCAGTTGGTTCCTCTGCTCACGGGTAAAGCATATAGTGCGTATGTGCTCATAGACATCGTTGACACACAGAACTATGGTAAAGTGAAGGAAGCAATGTGGCGGAGTGGTTAGCACTGCGTCAGCACAGCAACTCACCTTTGGCCGGGGGATCCTGGGTTCGATCCCAGCCCCCGACCAACAGTGATCTGTGTGGAGTTTGCATGTTCTCCCCGTGTCTGCGTGGGTTTACTCTGGGATTTCATTTCTCTGGTTTCCTCCCACATGCCAAAAACATGCAAGTTAGGTTAACTGGCCTCAAACTGTGGATTCTAAATTGTCCTTAGGTATGAATGTGAGAGTGAATGGTTGTCTGTCTCTCTGTGTTGGCCCTGTGATGGACTGGCGATTTGTCCAGGGTGTACCCTGCCTCTCGCCCAAAGATGCTGGAATAGGCTCCACTCCCCCCGCGACCCAAAAAGGATTAAGCGGAAGAAGATGGATGGATGGATGGATGGATGAAATAACACCCAACACCTATAGGAGAAGGTTTTGCGCCCTGGACATTCATCAGGACGGAACCCCCTGTGAACTGTATGTACATTTGAAAGACCTGTTTAACAAATGGATTAAACCGGAGACCTCAACAGTGAAAGACATTGCGGAACTGTTGATCTTGGAGCAGTTTCTGCGGATGGTGGACCCGGAACTGGGAGTCTGGATACGAGAGCGGGACCCGAAGACTGCGGAGGATGCGGCTCGTCTGGCAAAAGTCTTCCTGTCAGCCAGGTCTGGGAACAGGAGACCTACTCCCAGCCGTGACGGCTCTTTCACCACACGGAGTAAGTTTGATGGGGGTGAAAGGGGTGGTCAAGCACAAAATAGACTGTATTCCAGCTCCAGTCAGGTCACTATTAGCAAACATAATGGTAGTAGAAAGTCACATTTTGTTTTGAGTCAAGATATATGCTGTTACCAGTGTAATAAAATTAGCCACACACAGTATTCATGTCCTGCCACAAGAAATAGTAAACCGTCATTATTATGCTCAGTTCTTAGATCCACTCTTTCAGCCCCAGTGCACAGTGAAATGTATAAAACGACGGTGTTGCTTAATGGTCAGTGTGAAGAGGTCCTTTTAGACTCAGGTTGTTTTCAAACTAATGTGCTGCCCAGTTTGATCCCTAGGGATTTGTGGAGTGAGTCTGAAATAAATATCAGTTGTGTCCATGGGGATAAAAAGCTGTACCCGACTGCTGAGGTCTATTTAACAGTGGGGGGTCAGACTTATTTCTGTAGCTCTTGTGCCTGATTTGCCATACTCAGTGATTCTTGGCAATGATGTTTCAACTTTATTGTTCCTCATACAACAGGTTAGGGACGAACACCAAACTGAGGAGAGACAGGCAGGTGGCACTGTTGAGCAGAGGGTAAAGGCACCTGTGGCGAAAAATTGTAATATGGTTACAACTAGAGCTCAGAGGACTGCCATTGTTCTTCAGGAGCTGCCTTTTTATGATTCTGGGATAGAGGCAGGCCCAATTATGCAACCAAAATCCAAGGCTCAGAGGAGAAGAGACAAGGTTTTAGCTACAACTAAGAACTTGGGGGAGGAAGCATCACAGCTACGCCAGTCAGTAGATTTTAACATTCCTTCTGACATAGCTGCGCTGCAGAAAGCTGACCCACTGCTAAAACCTTGGTTTGAAAAGGTCTCTGAGATTGATGGTGTGAAACAGGGCAGAGTGGACTGTTTGGCTGAGGCTGAGTATGTCATTAGAGATGGCATTCTGTACCAACAGCAAGGTGAAGTTAGGTCCATAGCTTTGCCACAAGGCCTCACACAAAAAGTGATGGAACTGGGACATGTTATGCCTTGGGCAGGTCATCTAGCGTTCCAGAAAATGTTACAGAGAATTGCTAGAAGGTTTGTGTGGCCAGGAATGTATACCCAAGTTAAGAAGTTTTGTGCAACATGTGAGATATGTCAAATTACATCATCTAGGGAGTAGCTCGGGCCCAATTTCATCCATTACCAATTATTGGAACACCGTTTGATAAGATATTGATGGATATAGTTGGCCTCCTAGAAAGAAGCACCTCGGGTGACAAATACATTCTTGTCATATGTGACTATGCTACTCGGTACCCAGAAGCCTTCCCACTTTAATCTATTAAGGCTAGGCAGGTTGCTAACTACCTTATTCAGTTATTTTCGAGGGTAGGCGTACCCAAAGAGGTCCTGACAGACTGTGGGACAAATTTTCTGTCAAAACTTTTGCAGCAGGTTTATAAACTGTTGGGTATCAAGGGAATTAGGATCACCCCATATCACCCTCAGACTGATGGACTGGTGGAACGGTTTAACCAGACTTTAAAGAACATGCTGCGGTAATTTGTTTCTAGTACGGGCTCAGATTGGGACCAATGGGTACCGTATCTGCTGTTTGCTTATCGGGAGGTGCCCCAGGCTTCAACAGGGTTCTCACCTTTTGAACAACTTTATGGTCGTCAGGTGAGGGGCCCATTGGATTTATTAAAGAAGCACTGGGAGAGGCCTCCGAGTGATCAGGACAATGTGGTCTCATACGTACGTCATTAAAATGAGACAAAAACTGGATCAGATGACTGCTTTGGCTCAGGAGCACATGAGGATGGTGCAGAATAAACAAAAGACATGGTATGACAAGAAGGCCAGGAAGGGTTTTTTTCACCCAGCAGGTGTTGTTACTGCTGCCCTCTTGTGATAGTAAGCTGTTGGCTCGATGGCAGGGGCCTTACGAAATTTCTAGGAAGTTAAGCTCAGTGACATATGAACTGTATATGCCTGACAGAAAGACAAAACACCAGTGCTTTCATATCAACTTGTTGAAGGAGTTTCAGCAGCCTGTGCATCAGCAGCAGCAGCATGGTCATCAGCAGATGCCTCATCAACTCTTGATTTGTGCAACGGAAGTGGATGAGGAGTGAGAACAATCCTTTCCCACAGACGTGACAGAGTTTTGTTCTTTTCATGTGTCTCATTTGCAGGATGATCAGCAGAGACAATTAGAGGCACTAATAGATCCAGATTTGTTTCAGGAGAGACCTGGTTTCACCACTTTAGTACACCATAGAGTGCATTTAAAGAAAGAGGCTGTTCCCCGTCGGAAGTCCTATAGGATTCCTGAATGGTTGGTCCCAAAACTGAGGCAGGAGACTGATTTTATGTTGCAGCTGGGCGTGATCGAGGAGTCGGTCAACGAATGGTGCAGTCCGATTGTGTTGGTCCCCAAAAAAGATGGTTCTTTGAGGTTCTGCATTGACTTTAGCTTTTTGAATGCAGTCTCTAAGTTCGAGTCGTACCCCATGCCCTGAATTGATGAGTTGTTAGAGAAAGTGGGCAGGGCGAGGTTTATCTCTACATTAGACCTAAGCAAGGGGTATTGGCAGGTGGCCTTGGCACCTGAGAAGAAGGAATTGACAGCCTTTAAAACACCTTATGGCACTTTCCAGTTCAAGGTCATGCCATTTGGCCTCCAGGGGGCACCTGCAACTTTCCAGCGGCTCATGGACCAGGTATTAGGGGGAGTGTCAGACTTTGCAGCTGCCTGTCTGGATGACATAGTCATCTATAGTCAGACCTGGAAGAATCACGTGTTACATCTTCGGCAGGTCCTGCATTTAATTAAGGAGGCAGGTCTGACTATTAAGCCACGTAAATGTGCATTTGGACGGCAGCAGGTGGAGTACCTGGGACATGTGGTTGGTCAGGGGGTCATTAGACCCCGAGTGGGGAAAGTAGACGCTATTCAGGCCTATCCTGTTCCTACCACCAAAAAGAAGGTACGGTCGTTTTTGGGTTTGATAGGGTGGTACAGTAAATTCATCCCCCATTTTGCTGAAAGAGCAGCAATCCTGAGTGACTTCACGAAGGCTTCAGCACCAAATAGGGTGAAATGGACAGATGAGTGTGGGAGAGCCTTTGAGGATCTGAAGGGTGCAATTTCTGGGGAAAAGGTTCTCTACAGTCCGGATTTCGCCCGTTCATTTATTCTGCAAACAGATGCTTCAGGAGTTGGCATCGGAGCAGTACTTCTCCAGGAGGTGAGGGGAGAGAGACACCCAGTATTGTTTTTGAGCCGTAAATTGTTGGACCGAGAGACGAGATACTCTACGGTGGAAAAAGAATGTCTGGCCATGAAATGGGCAATAGGGTCTTTTAGGTATTATTTACTCAAACGTCATTTCACATTAGAGACAGATCATCGGGCCTTACAGTGGCTAAATAGAATGAAGGACACTAACAATCATCTTACAGGGTGGTATCTGTCCCTACAGCCCTATAACTTCACGATTCAGTATATGGCAGGGAAGACCAACCTTGTGGCAGACAGCCTCTCCAGAGTACATGACTCTTAAGGCGCTTTTCCACTAGGGTCAGTACGGTACGGTTCGGCACGGTTTGCCCGCTTTTCCATTAGGCACCGGAAATCCTTACAGTTCTGTTTCATTGGAACTGTCCCTATTTTTTCGGCCTTGCTCCAGAGCAGGTCCGAAGCGTACTGGCACTGTTACGTCAACCCACTGCTGGCCACTGATTGGTCTGGGCTTAGTGTCATGAGAGTGGGCGTTACGCTGATTTTCCAGAATCGCTGGCTGGCTGCCATTTGCAATTTTTCATCCGTGAGCCCGCGAACAAGTGATATTATCAACGACAATAATAGAATGGCTTAACAGAAATCAGCAGAAATCAACACAGCGGTTCAGCAGAGATTTCTGCACGTTTTGGCTGATGAGAGAATGCAGAGGGAAGCAGACTGAGCTTGCAATGGGGAGCACAAGCAGACGCACTAGAAAATACACGGAAACGCACCCAGCCACCCAAATTGAATTGAATGTACAGCCGTGACGCACCCAACTTCAGCAGTTGAAGCTGTGATATTGTGATATACAGGATGGTGAGTGATGTGATATTCATGTTTTACGTTATAGTTCCCAGCAGTGGAAAGCTCACTGTGGACAGACGAAAACTTAATCGTGTTTAAACGATGACCTAGCTCAATGCTACATCTGTCCTAGTATGTTGCCTTGTGTTGACAATATCTGATGAAATAAGCTAGTTGTAATCCTGGATAAAGAGGTGTTTTTTACATGTTGCATTTTTGTGCTGTGTATGAACTTAAGGTGTGTGCATTTTGATTATAGAGTCCAAACAGGATCTGCTCGGAATGGCGACGTTTTGACAGCAGTATTGTGACAGGTAAACAACACATCAATCATATTTATAGTCAAATCTTTTGCTTTTTAAGTTAAAGTATAGGTAAACCGCTTGTTTATTTATTTATTTATTTATTTTTTACCAGATCATTTCTTTATGAGTTGTAGTCATAATAGTGTATCTTGCACTTTGTGGAATGGAGTTGTTCAGTCACCATTATAATTTATTTATATATGTGGTCTATAGTATTTCATCTTTACACTCATCCAGTAAAAGAACACATTACAAATATTTTAGACCCATTGTAGTGCTTCCTTTTATATTTTAGCAATACAAGCACAAAACACCACTTGAAACCAGGGTGACACAGCGGTGGCTCAACTTTTATTGATAATGTTATTTCACACCATCACAACAACTCAGTATCTAAACTCAGTGTAAATGGTGTAGAGATTGAAAGGGTATCCAAAATTAAAATCCTTGGAGTAATAATGGATAAAAAAACTGTGCTGGAAGTCATATATTAATTATATTAAAGGTAAACTAGAAAAGCACTCGGAGAGCGCAGACCTCCACCAAGCGCCACAGTTCCCCCCATACAGTGTTTATTTTGTTCCTGGATCCAGACAGTGATCTGGATCACCACCAAAATCCAATCATCTGTAGGATACCCCATTTCTGACAATCTCTGAAAATTTCATGAAAATCCATACTTAACTTTTTGAGTTATCTTGCTAACAAACAAACAGACAGACAGACACACAGACAAACCAACGCTGATGAAAACATAACCTCCTTGGCAGAGGTAAATATGCAAACCAATCGCAATACTACACAAAGTGAAATATTTGCTGAATCAACCCACACTATAGACTTTGTATCATTCATTAATACTCCCATACATGATATGTTGTACTGAAGTATGGGAAAACACATAAAACAAACATATATCCAGTCTTTATGCTTCAGAAGAGAGCTATTAGAATAATAAACAAAGCTGCTTACAGGGAACCAACAAACCCACTTTTTCTTAAATTTAAAGCTCTCAAGTTGAAAGATCTGGTTGACTTTAAAACTGCAGTAATAATGTTTAAAACTAAGAATCTATCACTGCCCACAAATATCCAAAAGTTGTTCCAAATAAGGGAGAAACAATATCATTTCAGAGGAACATGTATATTGCTAAGACCTTCAGTGAGAACTACCACCAAGCAACACTGTGTCTCAGTGCAGGAAATCAGACTGTGGAACGCTTTTGGACCTGAATTAAAATCATGTACAATGCTTGGACAATTTAAACAAAAACTAAAGATAAGATAAGATAAGATAAGCCTTTATTAGTCCCACAATGGGGAAATTCCAGGATTGCAACAGCACAGGGATAGCAACACTCAGAGCAACAATCAGAAGGCAAGAAAAAACAAGAGCAGCGAGTATACATATGTACATATAAACATAAATATATAGACACACGATGCGGAGCATTGCAGCTAGATGGAATAAATATATTGATATATAAACACACAGTGGGAGCATTGTAGCTAGATGGAATAAATATATGAATATATAAACACACACATTGCGGAGCATTGTAGCTAGATGGAATAAACGTGAATATATAAACACACACACAGTGTGGAGCGTTGTAGCTAGATGGAATAAATATATGAATATATAAACACACACTGTGTGGAGCATTGTAGCTAGATGGAATAAATATGTAAATATATAAACACACAGTGTGGAGCATTGTCGCTAGATGGAATAAATATATAAATATATAAACACACACAGTTCAGAGCATCGTAGCTAGATGGAATGAAACAGCATAACCGTCTACTTAATTATCCTACATGGTATGATTATGTACCCATACATATTGGCTGCACGGTGGCACAGTGGTTTAGCACTGTGGCAGCACAGTTTTACCCTCGGCCGGGGGATCGCGGGGATCATGAGATCGTGGGTTCGATCCCAGCCCCCGACCAACAGTGAGCTGTGTGGAGTTTGCATGTTCTCCCCGTGTTGCGCGGGTTTACTCCGGGATTTCTCCGGTTTCCTCCCGCACACCAAAAACATGTAGGTTTAGGGCGCTCGCGCACGCAGCGACAAGCAGCCGGTGGCTTGTCACCAGACTGCAAACCAAGTCTACCTACGGGTACAAATAAGTAACAAAAAAAAAATATTGTCACCCTCCGTAGCTACCGGTATTTTCGTAGTTGTATACCGGAGGGGACCATTGTGTAAGTCTATTGTGTCTTTTGCATTCAATACTATTAGGTTGTCACGTCTTTTTGCTCTCTCTGAGAGCAGCCCTGCTTAGGTTATACAGTCTGACAGCCGTTGGTAGGAAGGACTTGCGAAACCTCTCGGTTGTGCACCTCGGATGATGTAGTCTGCTGCTAAATGAGCTCCTTAAAGGAAGAAATACTCCAAACATATATACAAAACGACATGTAAAATCACATAAGGATTATCATATCCAGTCTGTATTGTGCTGTTGCTTAGTTTTTGTCATGTTTTGTCTTGGCTTTGTTCTGATATGTAATCACTCTTATTACCTCCGCCAGGCCGAAAAGGCCAGGAGGAGGTTATGTTTTTGCCAGGGTTTGTGTGTTTGTCTGTCTGTCTGTTTGTCTGTCTGTTTGTCTGTTGGTTAGCAAGATAACTCAAAAAGTCTTGGACGGATTTGCATGAAACTTTCAGGCGTTGTTGGAAATGGTACAAGGAAGAACTGATTAAATTTTGGGGGTGATCCGGTTCACCGTCTGGATACAGGAATTTTTTTAAAGCATTTTTCCACACTGTCACATAGGGCCATTTTCAACATGTGCGCAGGCGCAATGGAGGCCGCTGGGCGTCGTGTCTGACCAACACAAACTCCGCCTTCTTCAACGTTTTAGCCACAAAAGCATGCGGAAAACACTGCTGGCCTCGGACCCCCAGAGTGCCTCTGCCAGCCATAGGCGCTGCGCACATTGCGCTGGTTGTCGTGTCTGACCAACACAAACTCCGCGTTCTTCAACGTTTTAGGCACAAAAGCACGCGGAAAACACTGCTGCCCTGGGCACGCCAGCGTGGCTGCTTTTGCGCCACGCTGCAAAACCTGACACGGACATCTGTCCGCCGCACCATTATTTGCCACAAATTCCCCGCCCAGCTATAGGCGCTGCGTAAAAACGACCTCTCTGCCGGGGAAGACTCTAAATTCTGTTTTGCCGCCGAGCGCAACCCCAATATAATATAAAACCCACGCCAACCTGTCTAACCAATCTGCATCCGTCAGTGGAGGAGATGCACACACCAACACTTCAGTTTATTACCTCCGCCAAGGAGGCAATGCTTTTACAACCGTAAACCGGGGCTATAAGGGACGGCGGGGTAATATGGGACACTTTTCTAAATGTAATTCTGCTTTTTTAATTTTGCTTCCGCCTACATTTGATGAAGGATTCATGGATATTTGACAATAACAAAACAACTCAGCGTCCTGCTCAAAATAAAAAAAGCACAATTACATTTAAAACATTTCCCACAAAAGTGTCCCTTATTAACCCGCCGTCCCTTATAGCCCCATTTTACACTACTCAACCACTAATCCTATCACTATCACATTGATTGTCATTCATTAATTGTCTGTTTATTGCACTGTCCATGTCAAATAAACAAATACTCATTGTGAATCCAATTGCTACTCATATCTATTCATGCTCAGGGAATCTGACAACGTACACACAAACACTCTATGGGCCGAACTGTGCCGCTTGGCGGAGGTCTGCGCTCTCCGAGTGCTTTTCTAGTTTTATTTTATTTTTGAATTCTTAGATGGAACATGGGTGGGCAATATAAGCTGTGGCTTCAGCTATCACCCAATCAATCAATCAATCAATCAATCAATCAATCTTTATTCGGATAGATTAATAGTACAGATTAAAAGAAACAGAATAATATAAGAAAGAGGGAAAGAAAATCCAACAAGGTCATATTACTAACTAACTAACTAACCTGCACTTATATTGCGCTTTTCTAGTCACAAAGACCACTCAAAGCGCTTTCATTAATACTAACCCTCTATTCTAAGGGCCTATAGGAAACAAATATCTAGGGACAATTTAGAACAGCCAATTAACCTAACATGCATGTTTTTGGCATGTGGGAGGAAACCGGAGAAATCCCGGAGTAAACCCACGGAACACGGGGAGAACATGCAAACTCCACACAGATCACTGTTGGTCGGGGGCTGGGATCGAACCCACGATCCCACCATCCCCACAATCCCCCGGCCAAGGGTAAACTGTGCTGCCGCAGTGCTAACCACTGCGCCACCGTGCAGCCCATATTAGACAATAACTCCTCTGATTATAGAGTTCAACAAAAGTTATCCGAAATGGGTGATGGCTGAAGCCGCAGCTTATATTGCCCACCCATATCCCATCCAAGAATTCAAAAGAAAAACAAAACGAGCAATTACAGTTCAGAATAAAGCTAAGACAAAATGTGACAAAAAAAAAAAAAACTAAGCAAGAACACAATGCAGACTGGATATGACAACCCTTATATGATTTTATATGTCATCTTGTATATATGTTTGGAGTATTTCTTCCTTTAGTTTTTGTTTAAATTGTCCAAGCATTGTACATGATTTTAATTCAGGTCCAAAATTGTTCCATAATCTGACTCCTTGCACTGAAAAACTGGATATATGTTTGTTTTATATGTGTTTTATATGTGTTTCCCCTTACTTCAGTACAACATATCATGTATGGGAGTATTAATGAATGATACAAGGTATATAGTGTGGGTTGATTCAGCAAATATTTCACTCTGTGTAGTATTGCAATTGACTTGGATATTTTACCTTTAATATAATTAATATGTGACTTCCAACACAGTTTATTATCAGTTATTACACCAAGAAATTTAGTTTCGGATACCCTTTCAATCTCTACACCATTTACACTGAGTTTAGATACTAAGTTGTTGTGATGGTTGTTAAAAACTATAAATTTTGTCTTACTTAAATTGAGCGTTAATTTGTTTGAATCAAACCACAGTTTAAGCTTTCCTAATTCCTTTCTGAGTGTATCCAAAAGTTGTTCTAAATTGCTTCCACTGCATAATAAATTAGTGTCATCGGCAAACAATATTAAATCCTTTTTTTCTGAAATTTACATATATCATTTATATACATATTGAATAACAATGGCCCCAAAACTGAACCCTGTGGGACTCCACAAGTAATCTTCAGTAACTGTGAGTTTTTGTTACCAACACATACATACTGATATCTATTCTTTAAGTAACTACATAACCAGGACAGTGCTACCCCCCTAATACCACGATTTTGTAGTTTCTTTAATAATAAATTATGATCCACTGTATCAAATGCTTTTTTGAGATCCAGGAATACCCCAACTGAATACTCTTTATTTTCAACGGCAGTTGATATTTTTTCTATAAATTTTATTAGAGCAAATGCAGTTGTCCTCTGGTGTCTGAACCCATATTGCTGCTCACACAATAAATTATTCTTCAGTATGAAGTTGTCAGTGTCATACCTGGCTCTCACGAGCCAGAAAGGAGATGCGAGGGCGACCAGTGAGTTTGCGTAATTTATTAATATTCACACACAAAGAACGAACACAAAGTAAAGAGCCTCGTGGGGCTATAACACACATACCACTAGACAACAAACTGAAAGGAAAAGAGCCATGTGGGGCTAAAACACACACAGAACAAAAGACAATGTACGACCCGGAGAGAATGGCTAGAGAGGCGGTGAGAGGAAAACACACGCCGAGTAGCAGCACTTACTTTGGGGGTAGCGCCGAGGTAACGGTGGACTGAAGCTAGGCATAGGAGCTACAGTCGTGGAAACACAGGGCACGTCTTTCCATAGCGAGGTCGCAGCGATGAGTAACTCTCGGCTGCTCGCTTAAGAGGGGAAGATAATTGATAATGGGAGACAGCTGTCCCAGCGCAGCTGAACTAGACAGCTGGGAATCAGCTGGGCGCTGTCAAAGTACGGGCCTTGGAAGACCCGGCACGGACTACCACGGAGCAGGAGCGACACTGGACAACCTGAACGCAGAGAAGGATAGCGTTCAGGTCGGGACAGCACTCCTCCCCGAGCCGCGCCTCCTGGCTCAGGCTTAACCCCCCCCCCCCCCCCGAGGGGAAGACCAGGGAGGGTGGTGGGGGCCAGGTCTGGGGGAAAGTGAGGGACAAGGAAAAGGAGGGAGAGAGGAAAAAAAAAAAAAACTAGGCACAGTATAGACTCTGACACCATAATAATTTCAAACAATAAATCACTATCACCCCCTCCTCTGCAGAGGCCAGACGGTCAATGCAGGTAACCACAGGAGGTGGGGAAGAAAAAAAACCCCAGGTAACAGCATAGGATTAGACACCATAATAACAGTTTCAAAACAGGAAAAAAAAAAAAACATCACCCCCTCCTCTGCAGAGGCCAGACGGTCTATGCAGGTGACCACAGGAGGTGGGGAGATCAAACCGCAGAAATATAGTGACAAGTCATAAAAAGGCTCACAACAACTTAGGGCGAGGACAAGGCAAAACTCATGTCCCGAAGACCAAAAAAAAACTACAAAACTCTGAACATAAGGTTGAAGAAGACTTACACATGTAACCCCGGCCAAAACAGAATATAAAAAGGAAACGATCCGGGCATAAGACCTAAAAATAAAGCCTGAGGCCGCTAACTGGCATAAAGATGCAAAAAATCAATTCCTCAAACACGAATTAGCACAACACAGAAAATCAAACAGTCTGGAGGAGGATATAGATGCAGATGAACAAAAACTACTCTGAATAAGGCCAGGCAATGTGAGGCAAAAGCTACTTAAAGGGCTAACAGAAATAGGAGATCATACTGGGAACATAAACATAGAAAATGGTCTAAGGAATCTTAGTTATAATGACACCACAATAAGAACTCTAGGGCAGAAAGTTCCTTGATGTCCTGAATGGGATTAAATAATGAAGGGCAAGCAAACACAAGGCTATGAACAGTCAGTCAATCTTTCAGGAACGTCAGCAGGTGGAGCGGGGCAGGCGGTGACAGCTTGTCCGGCAGGCGACCCGAACTCCACCAGGCCAGGAACCACAATACCAGTTCGGGCGGCCTACCAGAGCCCCAGGCTAGGAGACACAGTTTCTCCGGAGGCCGACCCAGATCACCGAACCAGCCAGATGGCTCCCCAGGCGGTCGTCCCGTGACCTCAGACCACGGAGAGCTGAGGGAAAAGTCTTGGTGCAGCTTCCTCCCTGAGGGAAAAGGCAGGAGGAAACCGACCCAGGTGAGAAAAACCCCAACAGCAGTAGGGGGAGAGGAGATGGAGGCAAGAGGCAAAGTCAGCCTGATGTCAGGCGAACACAATCCTCCAACTCCCTCACTGACCTTTACCCGGACCAGCGAAACACTCCCGGTGGACCCTGATTGGGCCGGCGAAACACTCCCAGTGGACCCCGATCGGGCCGGCGAAACACTCCCGGTGGACCCCGATCGGGCCGGCGAAACACTCCCGGTGGACCCCGACTGGGCCGGAACAGCACTCCCGGTGGACCCCGACTGGGCCGGAACAGCACTCCCGGTGGACCCCGACTGGGCCGGCGAAGCCCTCCCGGTGGACCCCGACTGGGCCGGCGAAGCATTCCCGGTGGACCCCGACTGGGCCGGAACAGCACTCCCGGTGGACCCCGACTGGGCCGGCGAAGCCCTCCCGGTGGACCCCGACTGGGCCGGCGAAGCATTCCCGGTGGACCCCGACTGGGCCGGAACAGCACTCCCGGGCGCAGCATCTGAGGCGAACACCGTGCAGAGAACCGGAACCTCCGAGGTGGCACCCAGAGAAGGTTCATCTCCAGTGACCCTGGGGAGAGGCTCAGAGGGACAAAAGGAACCGGGATCAGGATCACCGGCAGCGGCAGAGCCCGGCGAGACAGGCTCGAGCGCAGCAGACGGCTGCACCCGGCCCGCCCCCCCGAGAGACAGGCAATAATGCTCCAGAAAATGAATGAAAGAAGGAAAATAGAGCACTCGCCTGATCTCGGGTTCTACCGCCATCCAGGACTTCGATGCTCCGGGTTCAGCGTGCAGGCCTCCGTCCTCCGGCTCCAACTCGACTGCGAGTGGCTCCACAGCCGGCATGATGGTTTCCACAGTCTAACGACCTCCAAGCGTCGAAGACCGCGTTGACAGCCCGCATGGCGTGGAGGCAGGAGATCTGGGCTCTGCTGGGCCGAACCATTCCTCCGTGGAGACCCGGGGACGCTTAATCGTCGGCGCTGGCTCCAACAGGCAGTTCGACCTTCTCCTCTGCCCATGACATGGCTGCGGGGCTGGGGCAAAACCTTCCAGGGCCGCAGGCCTCCTCCTCACGCGGCGGTGCACACCTGGCACCGGGGCACACTCAGGGGGAAGAGACACAGAGGACGCAGGTTCATATTCAACTTTTGCAGCGGGAGGAGAGAGCTCAGGGGACTGTGAACCCTGAACTCCTCCCCCAGGAATCAAACAAGGCAATTCACTCATAATGGGAGGAGAATGAAAGTACACTTGCCTGATTCCCGGAGGGCCGGTGGAATCCACTGCAAGGAACTTGAGTCTTTCCTCTCCCAGCCGGATAGAAGTGGGGGACCCCCCGGACAGACGAGGTGGTGCCTCTCGCACCGGATCGGGACCGGAAACACCTGGAGGCGAATTTGCGCCGTTCTCAGCAGCTGGAGTGAATGACGAAGAGGGGGGAGAAACAGCTGAGGAGAACCGGGGGCCCAGAGCTGACGGGACAGCGGGAAGAGCGGGCCCAGGAGCGGGGGCAGCTGATTCGCTTCTTCGGCGAGACACGGGAGCTACAGCAGGCTGGGAGGCGGAATTCATGTGGTTTCCTGGAGCGGGATCCGGACGGGGCTCTCGCTGAGATGTACGGGGAATTTGGGAGCAGCGTCTTCTGAACGTGAAGTTGGGAAAACGCTGCTCCTGTACGGAGACCGAAGCCAACAGGTCAGCGTATCCCGGATAATCGTTCAGCTCAGGGTTCTTCTCAACCAGCCTGACCGCCGCTATCACGTGCTTCATGGCTACGGGGGGATAGGCGGCGGAACAAGCGGCTGCCACTCGGTCTGCAATGCGAATCGCTGTTAACCTCATCTTCTCTGGGGGAACCCCGGTTGACGTCACTCTATCTTGGGGATTACCCCTGGGTGAGGTGAACTCCTGGGCTGGATCGGCGGCAGGAGCGGGATTCCGAAGCGAGGAGCGATGGTGTCCTGTCTTCGGCTTCCTGCCGGGGTTCTCCTCCAGCCTACGGAGTCTCTCCCAGGCCACAGAGATGTCTGCCCTCCTCACCTTAACCTCGGGGAGATGGAAGTAGCGAGGGAAGTTGTTAATCATATTCTCGGCGAGCTCCAGGCGCCAGCGTATCTCGCTGGGAGAATCGTAGAGGTCTGTGGTGAACAGCGTTCCGTCCACAAGGTCCAGAGCCTCCGAGAGATCGTGGCCTGGGTGCCGCATACGCCTCCTGGAGGGAGACATGATACAAGCCTGCCTGCACCCAGAGGAAGGGAAAAACAACGAGTCCCACAGCAAACTCACGGTCACGGATGTCTCAGTCTGGCTGCGACCTACTGTCATACCTGGCTCTCACAAGCCAGAAAGGAGATGCGAGGGCGACCAGTGAGTTTGCGTAATTTATTAATATTCACACACAAAGAACGAACACAAAGTAAAGAGCCTCGTGGGGCTATAACACACATACCACTAGACAACAAACTGAAAGGAAAAGAGCCACGTGGGGCTAAAACACACACAGAACAAAAGACAATGTACGACCCGGAAAGAATGGCTAGAGAGGCGGCGAGAGGAAAACACACGCCGAGTCGCAGCACTTACTTTGGGGGTAGCGCCGAGGTAACGGTGGACTGAAGCTAGGCATAGGAGCTACAGCCATGGAAACACAGGGCGTGTCTTTCCATAGCGAGGTCGCAGCGACGAGTAACTCTCGGCTGCTCGCTTAAGAGGGGAAGATAATTGATAATGGGAGACAGCTGTCCCAGCGCAGCTGAACTAGACAGCTGGGAATCAGCTGGGCGCTGTCAAAGTACAGGCCTTGGAAGACCCGGCACGGACCACCACGGAGCAGGAGCGACACTGGACAACCTGAACGCAGAGAAGGATAGCGTTCAGGTCGTGACAGTCAGTTCTCTCATAGAATATTTTTTCAAGTATCTTGGAGAATTGCGGCAATAGTGAAATTGGTCTATAGTTTGAAAGTTCCCCTCTGTCACCCGTCTTGTATATCGGAATTACTTTAGCTATTTTCATTGCATTGGGAAATATACCTGTTTGGAGAGACAGGTTACAGATATACATACGTCAGTGGTTTCACTAAGCATTCAATAATAGTTTTGACTAAGAGCATGTCAATACCATCACAGTCTGTAGATGTTTTACTTTTAAACAATTTAACAATTTCAATGACCTCTCTCTCGTCTGTGTTCTTTATGAAAATGGAGTCTTTTATAGCAGTGTTTTTGCTTATTGTATCACCTGTGGGTGCCGTAATGGGTATTTCTCAAGCCAAATTAGGACCAATGTTAACAAAAAAGTTATTAAATTCATCTGCAGGTGAAGTCGCATTCACACTCTGAGTCGTTTTATTATTTTTTGAAAAATTGGTTGGGTAGCTTGTATTTCTGTTTTTATTTCCAAGAATATTGTTAAGTATTGTCCATGTATTTTTAATATTGTCTCTGTTTTTCTCCAGTTCTTTACTGTAATAGTCTCTTTTACTACATCTTATTATATATGTTAACTTATTTTTGTATGTTTTATACCGCTGCTCTGCTTCTTTTGTCCTTTTCTTTAGGAAAGCTTTGTATAATAAATTTTTCTTTTTACACGCCTTTTGTAATCCTTTGGTTAACCATGGCTTATCGGCAAATTTATGTTTAAGCTTTTTCTTAACTAATGGACAATTTTTTTCATAAAGAGTGGTTACAATGTTCATGAATGTGTCATAGGCTTCATTTACATCTGATACATAGACTTTTGTCCAGTCTTGCTTCAGCAAGTCTTCTTTAAAAGAACTGATTGCATTTTGTGATTTGTATCTGAATGATTTTAAAATTTTTTCTGTATTGGCCCCCGTGTGGCCATGGATAAGTGCAAAAGTTGGCAAATGGTCACTTATATCATTTATCAATAATCCACTTTCTGTTTTCTTATCAATAATATTAACAAACAGGTTGTCAATAAGTGTAGCAGTGTGAACTGTGATTCTACTGGGATGTGTTATTGTGGGATATAGACTCATGCTTTACATAGAATTCATGAACTCTGTAATTACATTTTGTTGATATGGATTTAGTAAATCAATATTGAAATCTCCACAAATTACTACCATTTGCTTACCAGTAATATTATTGTACAGCTCGACTAATTTATCTCTGAATGTCTCAATGCAAGTTCCCAGAGTTCTATATATACAACTTATAATTAGATTTTTTGTTTTATCTTGGTCAATCTCAACATTAACACATTCCAAAATCCCTGGTAGTGCAAAGGACATTCCATTTACAAGCTTACACCCATACAGGTCATCAATATACAGTGCAACACCACCACCCTTTTATTGAGATCTGTTAATATGAAACATCTGATATCCCTCTATTGCCATCAGGGGAGCCTGCTCTTCATTAAGCCAAGTTTCAGAGACTGCGATAGCTGTAAATTTTCTGTCTAGCTGCTTTAAATAGTCCTGAATCTGTGGAAAGTTTTTGTTAAGACTTCTGCTGTTGAAGTGTATTATTGATAGTTTACAATCTAGTTGCAGTTGACTTTTGAATTGCTTTTCAGTGTGATATTCACAATGATTATGAATATTATTGAAAAAATGGTTATCAGGATCAATATCATTTTCCATCTCTTGTAGTTTATGTTCAGCATAATGGCATATTTTCAGAGTTTGAATTTCCTCACTTTGTGTCAAATGACTTCCTCCAACTGGGGATAATTGATGTCTACTCAAGTCAGTCATAAGTTTTTTTTTTTTGTTGTTGTTTGTTTGTTTGTTTGTTTTTTAAAGTACATTGACATGGTATGTCAAAAGAACTATTCTTGCCGTGTGTGTGGATACCCATTTCGGATAAGTTATGTTGAATTGTATAATCCAAGGAGCTGCTGTTTAATTTGACCTTATTGGATTTTTTTCCCTTTGTTCCATTATTCTGTTCCTTTCTTTTAATTTAATCTATCCGAAATAAAGATTCATTCATTCATTTCTCAAATATGTTTTAAACTTGCTTTAATTATCCACCACCCATTTCTGTCTTTCATCTAGGCAAGGGGAAAACAATCCACCCAAACCAGACCTTGCCTCACTATTTACAGAGATGCAGGCTGAAGATCTGCTGAACCGGGACCAGTACAAGGGGCCGACCAGTTGCTTCTCAGTGAGGCAGCATGGCTGGCGTGTGTGACCCATTCCATTTTTTTTTATTTTTTTTTTTACAGTTTGAATTTTGCACATTCTAAATAATCTGTAATTTGCTGCTAATTGGAATAAACAATTTAGTGATTTATGTGTTTGCATCATGATTTTCTATTTTGTCTGTTCAGACACCGGTGGGAAACCATTTAACAGTGACTTTGAAAATAATGGCTCATTTTTAAGAAAAGTAACCAAAACAATTATTTGCTGAAGACTGTAAAACAAAATAGAGACATCTGCAATAGTACAAACGTTTGTCAAAATTCCCAGGGCAACACTACATGAATACATGTATAGTTCACTGTTGATGCGGAGAATATATATTTATGCAGTATCTACATGTAGTCAGCAATACCCAATATGATATATTTCCAGTTAATCCAAGTATTTCTCCATGTAACCTTGTGACTGCATTATTATTATTATTTTTTTTTTTTATTTAAGTTTTTGTAAAGGGTATACAGGTCATTACAGCATTGCATTGTTTACATTTTCATCACATGTTCCCTTATTTTTTGCTATTTGACAACATTGGTAGGATAGTTATTACAACACCCCCCCTTTTTTTTAAAGTGAAAGAAAAAGTGAAATTAAGGAGAATTAAATAAAAACAAAAAAACAAACAAACAAATGAATAAACAAACAAACAGAACAGCAAAAAACAAACAAACAGAAAATTAAGTAATTAAAAGTAAAAGAGCATCTGAGTAGCATTGGAACAAAGAGCGGGACCATTATTGAAATGGTATTTGTCAAAGATTAGATCTAATGGAAGACACATATGCAATCCAGGGTTGCCAAAAGTTCATGAACCCATCCATGTCATGTCTCAGTGCGAATGTCAACTTTTCCATCGAGTAAATGTCTTGAATCACGTTAATCCAATCTTCAGGTGTAGGACAGTCCTTCAGCATCCATTTTTTAGTTAGGGCTTTTTTTACTTGCCAATATTAAAACATTGAATAAGTATTTATCTCCTCGTCTTTCCAGTGAGCCCGGTAGTAAACCCAAATACAAAGTTACAAAAGAAAAGGGAACTGTTATTTTGAATATTTTCCCCAATATTGTCTGTACGTTGGTCCAATATTGGTAGATAACTGGGCATGACCAAAACACATGAAAATGATTTGCAGTCTTTTCACCACACAAGCGCCAACAGTTCAACCCCTTATGGGTAAATTTGTTTTGTGCAGGTGTTCTGAAAAATCTTACCAAGTTTTTCCATCCAAATTCTCTCCACTGCAGGGATGAGGTACTTTTCCATTGCTGTTTATTTAGCTTTTCCCATATTTCCAATTGTAAAGTGAAATTCCCCTCTTTTTCCCATCTCTCTTTTATATATGATGTGTTGTCTCCTTTTAAGTCTTGAAGACCTTGGTATATTTTAGAAATGTATCTGATCCCTGGGATCCCTTTATATGCCATTAAGAAGACCTTCAGAACACCTGACTGGGCCCTTTCCAAATCCTCCTTTTTAACTATATTGTTGATGTGGTGTCTAAGCTGAAAGAACCTGTAAAGATCTTGATTTATTAGACCTTGTTTTTTCAAATCTTCAAAACTTCTTAAAGTTTGCCCCTTAAAAAAATCGTAATATTTTATCAGCCCTTTCTCTTTCCACTCTTTAAATCTAGTGTCTGTATTATTGGGGGTAAAGTCTTGATCATAGGCAATCCATTGCAGAAGTCGATAGGGCTCTTTAGCTTGATTCTCTCTGACTATCTTAAACCAAATTTTTAGCGGGGTCTCTATCCACGGGTTGGTGTTATTCAAGAGTTTAGTTAAGGCATTGTTCCCTATTATCGCCTGTAGGGGGATGTCACTTGTTATTTGGCATTCCATCTCCTTCCCTTGTGCAGTGTAGACTGGGTTACATATCTCTACTAAAGTTTTAATTTGTGCAGCTATAAAATAGTCCCTGATATTTGGCAGCGCGAGCCCACCTTTGTCTTTGTTTAGCTGTAGGGTTCTATATCTGATTCTAGGTCTCTTACCCTGCCATATGAATCTTGAGATCCTTCTGTCCAGCTCCTGCCATGTTTTTTTGGGAGGTTCTACCGGTATTGTTTGGAAAAGGTATAGAAGACGTGGAAGTATATTCATTTTGACTGCTTCAATTCTTTGTGCAGTACCTAAGAATGGTATCATATTCTATCTTGCTAGGTCAGATTTTATTTTTGTCACCAGTGGATCATAGTTTAGTGTTATAATTTTGTCGAGTTGTTTCGGGATATTGACCCCCAGATATTTCATAGATTCCAACTCCCAGTTAGTTTTGAGTTCATTTAGTGAAAAATGATTTGGGTCATAGTTGAATGTTAAGACTTGGGTTTTATGCATGTTTAATTTGTACCCCGATAAATCTCCATAGTCTGAAAAAACTGAGATTAGTTCTGGTAGAGAAGTGTCTGGCTGCCCTAGGTATATTAAAATGTCATCAGCAAAGAGTGCTATTTTATGTTCCTTCTGACCAAGTGTAATACCTTGAATTTCTTGATTTTGTCTTATCCATTGGCTCAGAGGTTCTATGAAGATTGCAAAGAACAGTGGAGACAGGGGGCAGCCTTGACGACATCCTCTTTCCAGCTCAAAAGATGATGATAAATTACCGTTAATCCTTATTTTAGCTGTTGGTTTTTTATATAATGCCTGTATAGTTCTAATGAAGTTATTATGAAAATTGAAACTGGATAAGATTCTATATAGGAAAGACCAGTCAACCGAATTGAATGCTTTTTCAGCATCTAATCCCAATATGACTGCATTTAAATTATATTTTTTTATATGATGAATTATGTGTAAAGTGCGTCGAATGTTGTCTTGTGTCTGTCTTTGTCTTATAAAACCTGTTTGGTCTAAGTGAATTAAGTCTGTCAGTATGTTTTCTAACCTTTTGGCAAGGATAGTGGTAAAAAGCTTATAGTCCTGATTTAATACACTGATTGGTCTGTAGTTGGAGCATTCTAGTTTATCCGTTTCAGGTTTAGGTATAACTGCAATGACCCCTTCTCTTCAGGAGGGGGGATTTCCCCTGTGTGGAGGACGTAGTTAAATGTTTTGTTTAAATGTTAAATGACTGCATTATTTTAATTACTTTTAATCCTAGATCCATTTGTTTTGGCTTAAAATGTATCATAATTGTTAAATATATCTTATGCCTAACTCAGAACTGTTTACCTGTTGAAATATACAGTATATTTAATGGCTCATATGCTACAATATGGCACCTGATCCATGTTTTGCCACGACACCACTGGCTGGAGCAGGTATATTCCATGACATCTCAACAGTCTCTCCATGATTTTGACACAGATCAGAGCAATTTGTTGCACAGGAAGCTAAACATTTCTACAGACATTATAGCCACTTTGCGTTTGTGAAGTTGGGGTCACATCACTGTGTTGAACGTTAACTCCCAACGTTTGAAGCAATATTTTTGCCACAAGAGAGCCATCTGAAACACACACACACAGAATACATATTTTAGTACCTAATACCGATAACTTGCCGACATTACAATGTTGTACGGCGGACTTAAAAGTAAAGTAGCATTAGCAATCATTAGCTTACCTTGATATGTGATGTTGTATCCTCATGTCTTTTTTTTTTTTATACTGCTCTATGGATTCCTAAACACTCCAGTACTTTTCCAGAGTGTGTAGTTTCGCCGCCTCTGCTTTCTGTTCTCCTTTTTTGCATTTATTCAGGCAAAAAAAGACAGAGAAGGCAGACGTTGCGTAACCTGCCAGCTTGTGTTTTGCGTAACGTGACACTTGTTTTATGCCAGTTACGCTGGTTTTACGTAACGGGAGGGAGAGGGTTGTGCCTCCTCCCTGTAAATACATTCCCACCCACTTCAAATGGGACCTAGTGCAGTGAAAAAACAAAGCGGGCCGAACTGTATCGTCCCGTCCCGTACCAAACCGTACCGTACTGACCCTAGTGGAAAAGCACCTATAGAGTACTGTACTCTCGGGGGGGGGGGGGGGGGGGGGATGTGATGATGGAGTGTTGCCACTGTATGGTCTGGTAATTGAATATTAAATTATATGTGTAAAATGATTTATATTTGCAAATGTTAACATGTATTGGATTGTAAAACTGCACATATAATGGTAGAATGTGTTTTGAGTGAAATGAATCCTTTTGTGAAATAATTGTTAATATTAATTATGTTAATTGGGTGAGGCAATTGATTAATCTTGAAACCATGGCATGCTTCCTGGTGGTATCCGGGCAAAAGACTCCTCAGGGATTTAAGAGCCTTTAAGGGATACCAGCAGGAGGTAGTATAGGATGGTGGAGTAAAGGGGGAGTTTAATATGTAAATAGGGGTTTGAATTATTTATTGTATTAATTATGGTGTATTTATGGAGTTTTTTTCCTGTAACTATTGTGGGGAAATTATTTATGTATTTATTATATTATTTTAGATATTATTGGGTATATGTGGGAAGATGAAATGTTCATTGTCTTACCTGGAATTATGGTATGTGCCAATTAGGTTAATTATCTCACTGAGTATATTAACAGGTGCTTTCATTTGGGTTGTGTGGGGTGTCGGATGTGCGTTGGAGTTATTGCCTGTGAAGATTGTTGGAATAAACAGAAATTGCTGGTTGCAAACTTTGGAAGCCTCCGTTTTTTTCTCTGGTGCTTTGACCGCTCGGCTATCGCTCATGACACTTAGTATCATCAACATCATCATCATCATCATCATCATCACTCTATAAATTCAAGAAATCTCTGTCAGTGTGTGTGTCTGTCATGATCATAGGATCGCCTATGATGTTCCTATGATGTCTGCATGATGTCCTATGATGTCTGTAGGATCTCAGGCATCATAGGTGTAGCGTAAAATAGATGGAATATTAATAAATATGAATATGATCAGGTATGAATTATCTAATTTATATTGATGTATTGGAATCTGAGATCAAATCTCGTTTCATACACATCAGAAAAGTTAATAACACTCGCGGGGCACCAGCTTCTATCTCTAAGAAGCAATTTAATCTTTAATTTCACTTTATACCTGTTTAATCACTCAATAAATTAATCAATAATCAGTCTCAAAAATTTTCCGTGAATTTGATACCTGTGCTTGAAACAGACTCAGAATGAAATAAATTCTCAACAACTTCTCTCATTTTTACAGATTTATTAAATGAAATGATTAACAGACATTGCAGTAATTTCATTAATCATAAAATCAATCTTGTAAATGATAGATTAACAATGTCAATATTTTTGGAACCAGGGTTAAACTGAGAAACCAGTTTCTATCAGTTTGAGTTAACAGATTATGGAAACAACGCAAATTTATGGAGAAAGTTTACTAATTATATGAAAAAGTCCTGGATTAATCTTAAGAAAATAAAAACGGAATTTTAATAAAAGAAGAAGAAGAAGAAGAAGAAGAAGAAGAAGAAGAAAGAAGAGTTATGCTAAGGGCTTCTTAATTTGCATCTGATTAGATATACAAATTATTACCGAACCTCAGACGTTTAATTCAGCAGATGAATTAAAGTTACAGCTCACGTGATCCCTCGGTGATGATGGTGCTTTCGTCGTCCTCAGCCCAAGATTTCGTGGACGTTAATATCTGCCCACAGATATTTTCAGGGTCCACATTTCAACCTTTAAATTCAAGCGGTCGAAGAGGCTGGATTCTGGGCTGTATGACCCACAGTTGAAACTGGGTTTGGAGCCAGATGATGACGACGCTTCTTCAGCGTGTGAACAGCTGCGCGTTGATTCCTCAGCTGCACGAGCCTCCAGAGGTCTTCGATAATAATTAATTAAGGATATCTAATCCGATCTCAAATTAAAGAGTTTCAGACTTTAGATAAAAATATTAGCTTCTGGTGTGTGATTGGTCAAGAAAAATATTATAAAAATAAAGTCAAGATTAAAGTTTACATTAAAATTAAACAAATGGTGATTTTACAGAAAGTTTAACAAAGAAAAAGTGATGAACAAAAATTGGAGTTTAATTCCGATTAAGAATTGAGCTCAAAGAAATAGGAATTCCTAGGTATTTAAGAGAAAAAGGAAAAACATTAAAATACAAAGTTACATAAACAAATTACGAGTTATCTGCTCTGTGTTCAGAAAAGCGGCACGTGGTAGAAGTCTGTTCAGACGGTCCTTTGTTCTTCCTTGCTCTTCCTTGCTGTGTGTAGACAATAGAGAGAGACGAAAAGCGGTGAAGAGAGGAGCCGAAAAGAGAAGAAGAGGCAAAAAAGAGGAGCCGAAAAGAGGCTGAAGCAGGGGTCTCTCTGTTATTTATAAGTTCTGTTGAGCTTCCGCGGGCTTCCAGACTGACCGGAATCTCAGCCAATGAGAGTCCTTCGTGGGAGGCCCGATGAACCTTTAGTCCAATAACAAACAGTCTACAAGGGACCAATGGGATGAAGAATTGTTGTCATGCAGAGATTGGCTGCTGGAGTCACATGGTTTTAGAGGCAAATTTCTGATACATTGGAATATACACACTTATGTATAACTAAACTAACCTTAGTGTATCTTATAAGCAGTGCTTCTAAATCAACATGGAGGAATAAACATTTATTTAAACATTAACATGCATATATATATATATATATAAAATCACAGATTAATGCATTTCACACATATTATTGATTTTCCACATTAAAAACATCAGAGTCCATTTGCTTTTCATAGTCCTGAAAAGAAGAAGGTTTAGAATTGAGTTTGTAATAATGTACTTTAAAGTTCACTGGTTAAATCCAGCCTGTCCCAGAGTTTAAGGAAATTAGCTGAGTTGTGGGTCTGTGTGGCCAGGTCTGTTGCATGTTTTATGGGGGCAATAAACCAGAGCCGGACATTGGGGAAATTCCTTGGGCTGGTTTTAACAAAGGAATGGGATTTCAGCTGTGGCCTGGAGGAAGAAAATCCATTTTTGACTGTCTTACTCCTGGGTGAAACAAAATGTCTTTAAGCAGAAGAATAATTATTGCTGGGCCAAAGTGAGATGATGCTACATAGGACTCATAATGCCATCATCAAAGATCAAAGTCTATATGACGTCATATAGACACCATAGTATAGTCCCCTATGATGTTCCGATGAAGTCTAAATGATGTCTAGATGATGTCTCATCTATTCTCATCTCATCTCATCTCATATAGATACCGTATAGAGTGATTCCAGAAAATCTGTTGGCATTAAGAGATCGATATGCCCGGCTTCAACCCAGGCATACGTACTGTACACAAGGTAAAGTTTATCATTACATGGCTGGTCCTCTTCCTGAACAGGGTCAAAAGCCACTTCTTGCGCAGATCTAGTTTCATGATCCTGTCCATGAACTGAAATGATGACCCACCTATCCCTCAACCAGTGGTCTGAATGAAGAAGAAGAAGAAGAAGAAGAAGAAGAAGAAGAAGAAGAAGAAGAAGAAGAAGAAGAAGAAGAAGAAGAAGAAGAAGAAGAAGAAGAAGAAGAAGAAGAAGAAGACCCACCAGATGGAGAGCAATAGAGTGAGAACTACTGCACATCAGAAAAGATACCGTGAAGATGAAACACCTGAGGTTTGAGCAGTATGTCGCAGGCATGACTGTGAACAACACAGCCATCAGAGGACTTGCTATGACATCATCAAAGATCAAAGGCAGGCATCACTGAACGAGCAGTGACGTCATCTGCATGATGTCCTATGATGTTCTTATGATCCCAGGCATCACAGGACTCGCGATGCCATCATCAAAGATCACAGTCTATATAACGTCATATAGACATCGTAGTATAGAGTCGCTATGCTATTTCTATGAAGTCTAAATGATGTCTATATGATGTCATATAGACACCGTATAGAATGATTCCAGAAAATCTGTTGGCATTAAGGAGATCCCTATGCCCAACTTCAACCCAGGCATACGTACACAAGGTAAAGTTTATCATTACATGGCTGCTCCTCTTCCTGAACAGGGTCGAAAGCCACTTTTTGCTTAGATCTATTTTCATGATCCTGTCCATGAACTGGAATTACAATGCACCTATCCCTCAACCAGTGGTCTGAACGAAGAAGAAGAAGAAGAAGAAGAAGAAGAAGAAGAAGAAGAAGAAGAAGAAGAAGAAGAAGAAGAAGAAGAAGAAGAAGAAGAAGAAGAAGAAGAAGAAGAAGAAGAAGAAGAAGAAGAAGAAGAAGAAGAAGAAGAACCATGACATGGAGAGCAATAGAGTGAGGAGAACTGCTGCACGTCAGAAAAGATGGCGTGAAGATGGAACACCTGAGGTTTGAGCAGTACGCCGCAGGCATGACTGTGAACAACACAGCTGTCATAGGACTCGCTATGACATCATCAAAGATCAAAGGCAGGCATCAGTGACCGAGTGGTTATGTCAAAGATCAAAGACGGGCATCACTGAATGGTGATGGCAAAGATAGATAGATAGATAGATAGATACTTTATTTCAAACAAAAAAGTATAACAAAAACACAACAAATGACAAATGCAATAAAGTAACAGTATACAGTGTTCAAAAGGGAGAAGGAAGAAGTGAACACTTATTAATTCCATCTCCTCTTTTCCATAAATACACCCATGTGAATTATATACAAATTACCACATTTAAGACCCCAAGTAAACAATTAACTGTATTTTGTACGTATCAACATTAACACCCATCCATCCTAGCATACATTGATGTCCATACATCAAAACCAGCCTCAAACAACACAGATATACACAGTGCTGTCCCACCCACCATTCCATAGTGTCCCATAGTGTCCCAGAGTGAGCATAGTGAATCGTACATATATATATAAATACTACCCTTCTAACATATATCCTTTCAGCAAGTAATGTTTGTACCTCTTTTTGAATTGATTTCTGTTTGTACATAGTTTCAGTTCCGGCTCCAGACTGTTCCACAAATCCACCCCACAGACAGATATGCACATACTTTTCTTGGTTGTTCGTATCTTGGGTTTTGAAAAGTTTAAGTCTCCTCTCAAATTATGATCATTGTCTCTTTTTTTAAAATATTTTTTTTGTATATTAGTTGGGAGTTGATTATTAATTGCCTTGTACATGACTTGTGCTGTCTTAAATTTAATTAAATCGATGAACTTTATGACATGTGACTTTAAAAACAATGAATTGGTATGGTCTCTATATCCTACATTATTTATTATCTTATAGCTCTTTTTTGTAATGTGCATATTGACTGTAGGTTGGTCTTGTAGGTGTTTCCCCAGACTTCTACACAGTAGTTAAGATAAGGTAGAAACAGTGAATTGTACAGTAAGACCAATGATTTATAGTCCAAGATGTGTCTTGTCTTCCCCAGTATGCCTATACATTTTGCCAACTTGGCCCGGATGTGACTGATGTGAGGTTTCCAGCAGATTTTATTGTCTAGCAGTACAGGAAACTTATTTTCCTGTACTGTTTCAATTCTGGTATCATCTATCGTTACCATTATTTCATGATTTATTTTATAATTTCCAAACACCATAATCGTTGTTTTTTTTTTAGATTTAGAGATAATTTATTTTTGTTGAACCACTGCGTTAACTTTTTCATTTCAGTTGTGACCACCTCTAAAACCTGCTGCAAATTCTCACCAGTGCAAAGGATATTTGTGTCATCCGCAAACAAAATAAATTTCAGAATTTTTGATACTTGGCATATGTCATTTATATACAAAATAAAGAGTTTGGGTCCAAAAACTGACCCCTGGGGCACACCACAAGTGATGTCCATGAAGGGTGATTTGTGCTCACCAATTTGTACAAATTGTTGTCTATTACTTAAATAACTTTCCACCCAACTCAGTCCGACCCCTCTTATCCTGTGTGTCTGTGTGTGTGTGTATATATATATTTTATAGTAATATGTACATATGTATATTAGCTGCTCTTGTTTTTTTTTTGTTTTTTTTTTTTTTTTCTTGCCTTCTGATTGTTGCTCTGAGTGTTGCTATCCCTGTGCTGCTGCAATCCTGGAATTTCCCCATTGTGGGACTAATAAAGGCTTATCTTATCTTATCTTATCTTATCTTATCCCATACCTTTCCAGTTTCCTTAGTAGTATTCTGTGGTCAATGGTGTCAAAAGCTTTCTTTAAATCTATAAATACTCCTACAGCAAACTTTTTTTTTATCTATACAACTAGTAATTTCTTCTATAAGTTCGATCAGTGCCAAAGATGTAGATTTATCTGCTCTAAAACCATACTGGCTATCTGTAAGGAGGTTGTGTTTTTCAATGAAATCATCCAGTCTCTTAGTGAAGATTTTTTCAAGTATTTTGGAGAATTGTGAGAGTAAAGAGACTGGCCTGTAATTTGTGAAACAATGACTGTCTCCTGTTTTGTATAGAGGTATTACTTTTGCTATTTTCATTTTGTTTGGAAATTTACCAGTTTGAAATGACAGGTTACAGATGTGGGTGAGTGGCTTAACAATTCCTTCAATTACTTTTTTCACTATTGTCATGTCAATTTCATTCCAGTCAGTTGATTTTTTGTTCTTAAATTTACTCACAGTCTCGATAATTTCCTTTTCAGTAACTGCACCCAAAAAGATTGTGTTTGGATTTCTATCTTCTATTTCATTTACAGAACCACTGTTGTTTGTTTCTGTTGTCACTATTGATTTTGCTAATTCAGGACCAACATTTACAAAAAATTTATTGAAACCACTGACCACATCCTCCATATTATTTATCAAATTGCCATTTTCAATAAAATATTCTGGATAATTATCATTCTTAGGTCGATTACTAATGAGTACTTGCCATATTCCTCTTAAGTTATTTTTATTATCCTCTAATATTCTGTTGTAATATTCTTTCTTACAGGTCCTCATTATATTAGTAAGCTTATTTTTATATCTTTTATATTTGATCTCAGCCTCCACTGTTCTGCACTTAATGAATTGTTTATATAATGTATTCTTCTTTTTACATGCATTTATTAACCCCTTGGTGACCCAAGGAATATTTTTCTTTTGTTGTCTGTCACTGTATTGTTTTAAAGGACAGTTTTTATTGTACAATGATTGAAATATTTGTAAAAGTTTATCATATGCTCCATTTATATCATTTTCATCATAAACTGTCTTCCAATCTTGTATTAATAATTTCTTTGTCAGTAAATACATAGATTCTTTGGTTCTTATTCTTTTATATTTAATATTTTTGGCATACTTTTTCTTCCTATAATCACATTGATAGACAACAAAAATCGGCAGGTGGTCACTGATATCATTCAATAAAAGCCCACTCCTGATATTATTTTCCATAATGTTTGTGAATATGTTATCTATTAGTGTGGCACTGTGTGACGTGATTCTGCTAGGTCCGTTAATTGTTGGATGTAAGCCCATACTGTACATTGTGTTGATAAATTCTTCTGTCAAACTATGTTGTTTTGAATTCATCAGATCTATATTGAAATCCCCACAGATGAACATAACTTTATGAGTTTGTTTTGCATACATTTTTTCCATCCAGTCCTTGAATAAGTCAATGTTTGATCCAGGTGTTCTGTATACACAGCTCACTACTATATTCTTCACATTGTCCAGACAGATTTCTATTGTAATACATTCAAATAAATCATCCACAGTTACTGACAGATTTTCAACAACCTTGTATTTCAAGCTCAGATCAAAGGCAGGTTTCACCTTGGTTACTGTTGCCATGGTAACCATGTCAAAGACCAAAGGCAGGCATGAAGAAATGCTTGCTTACACTTGGTTTCAACGGGCATGCAGAAAAACTTGCTTATACTTGGTTTCTACGGGCATGCAGGGGTGAAACCTCAAAGGTGGCCATCACTGAATGAGTGGTAATGACAAAGATCAACGGCAGGCATCTCCATGGTTACTGTTGCCATGGAAACAGTAACTTTCTACGGGCATGCAGAAATGCTTGCTTATACTTGGTATCTATGGGCATGCACAGGTATGCACGAGTATAATGAACTCAGAATAACAATGAAAATGTATGTTTTTGGACATTACTTGGCTTATTGTTTTCAATGCCATTACATCATTACTGTGAGACAATAAAATGTAACAGGTTAATGTTATTACCCCAACAGCACAGATATGTTGGACCAGTGTTGGCAAGTTTATATCAGGAATACATCTTAGAGAGGTTGTTTGCACATTAGCAAGACATTTGGCTAGACATCTGCATAAGGCTGATATCTAGCCAATGTCTAAAAGATGTATTCTCGATGTAAACTTTGTACATTGGGTCAATGTTGGGCAGACATACAGTGGTGTGAAAAAGTGTTTGCCCCCTTCCTGATTTCTCATTTTTTTGTATATTTGTCACACTTAAATCTTTCAGATTATCAAACAAATTTAAATATTAGACAAAGATAACACAAGTAAACACAAAATGCAGTTTTAAAATGAAGATGTTAATTATTAAGGGGGAAAAAATCAAAACTTACATGGCCCTGTGTGAAAAAGTGATTGCCCCCTAAACCTAGTAACAGGTTGGGACACCCTTAGCAGCAACAACTGCAATCAAGCATTTGCAGTAACTGGCACTGAGTCTTTTACAGCGCCGTGGAGGAATTTTGGCCCATTCATCTTTGCAGAATTGTTGTAATTCAGCCACGTTGGAGGGTTTTTGAGCACAAACTGCCTTTTTAAGGTCATGCCACAGCATCTCAATCAGATTCAGGTCAGGACTTTGATTAGGCCACTCCAAAGTCTTCATTTTGTTTTTCTTAAGCCATTCAGAGGTGGACTTACTGGTGTGTTTTGGATCATTGTCCTGCTGCAGTTCAGCTCGAGGTCACGAACAGATGGCCGGACATTCTCCTTCAGGATTTTTTGGTAGACAGCAGAATTCATGGTTCCATTGACCACAGCAAGTCTTCCAGGTCCTGCAGCAGCAAAACAACCCCAGACCATCACACTACCACCATCATATTTTACTGTTGGTATGATGTTCCTTTTCTGAAATACTTTGTTACTTTTACACCAGATGTAATGGGGCACACACCTTCCAAAAAGTTCAACTTTTGTCTCTTCAGTCCACAGAGGATTTTCCTAAAAGTCTTGGGAATCATCAAGATTTTTTCTGGCAAAACTGAGATGAGCCTTTATTGTCTTTTTGCTCAGCAGTGGTTTTTGTCTTGGAACTCTACCATGCAGGCCATTTTTGCCCAGTCTCTTTCTTATGGTGGAGTCATGAACACTTACAAAACAGACTGAAGTACATGGCGTATGGGAACAGCAAGAAAAAGGAGACGAAGCATGGAACACAAGCAGGTTTCAAAAGAGGAAGAGAGACAAAGGATTCCCGTCTGAACAATGAGAAGGACACTGCAAGGAGTAGTCCAAGCTGCAGTCCTTAAATAGGCAAGTAGGGATAATTACCTCCACCAGGCCGCAGGCCACAGGAGGTTATATTTTTGCCAGTGTTTGTCTGTTTGTCTGTCTGTCTGCTGGTTAACAAGATAACTCAAAAAGTTTTGGATGGATTTCCATGAAACATTTCAGGCGTTGTTGGAAATGGTACAAGGAAGAACTGATTAAATTTTGGGGATGATCCGCATCACCGTCTGGATACAGGAATTTTTTAAAGGATTCTTTAACATTGTCAGATAGGGCCATTTTCAACATGTGTGCAGGTGCAATGGAGGGCGCTGGTCGTCGTGTCTGACGAACACAAACTCCGCGTTCTTCAAAGTTTTAGGCACAAAAGCATGCGGAAAACAGTGGTGGGCAGGGCCCGGCAGCGTGCCTGTGTTTGCGCTACGCTGCAAAAGCTGAGACGGGCAGCTGTCCGGCGCGGGATTATTTGGCAGAAATTCCCCGGGCAGCCATAGTGGCAGCGCAAAAACAAGCTCTCTGACGGGGAAGCTTCCAAATCCTCTTTTGCCGCGGAGCGCAACCTCAATATAAAACCCATGGCAACCTGTCTACCCAATTTGCATCCGTCAGTGAAGCCCTGAGTGCTGCTTTCAGTGATCTATGAAAACGCTCGCATAACCCATTGGCCTGTGGGTTGTACGCGGTTGTGCCATGAATTGCAACGCCCGCAGCCTGGGAGTTTGGAGATGGACACAACAGCAACACTTCAGTTTATTACCTCCGCCAAGGAGGTAATGCTTTTACTACTGAACCA
The DNA here is from genome assembly GCA_020510985.1 of Pholidichthys leucotaenia. Taxonomy (NCBI): domain Eukaryota; kingdom Metazoa; phylum Chordata; class Actinopteri; order Cichliformes; family Pholidichthyidae; genus Pholidichthys; species Pholidichthys leucotaenia. Next base: position 228,080,791 of record CM035847.1, read on the forward strand.
CTAATCCTATCATTGTGAATCCAATTGCTAGTCATATATTTTCATGGTCAAGGAATCTGAAAACGTACACACAAACACTGTATGGGGGGGAACTGTGGCGCTTGGCAGAGGTCTGCGCTCTCCGAGTGCTTTTCTAGTTACAAATGAGAATCAGGTGTGGGTGACATGAGCGAGGATAATCAGAACCAACCAATGACAGGTGTGACAGCCCACGAACAGAGTTTGACACAAGGAAGAAAACAAAGTGACTGTCAAAATAAAAGCACCAACCGAGATGAATGAAAACCAAGAAACAAGTAAATGAACAAGAATACCCTAAGAACGATAACCAAGCACGGACCGGACAGAAGTAGGAGACAAACTTGATATGCATTTTAAGGACAGAACTCAGGAGTGGGTGAGGACAAGAAGAAATTCAAAACTAAGCTAGCATACAATGCTAAAAATACAATGCTAGTAAATACTGGGGTTCCAAAAGGAGATCTAAAGGCAAGGACAAATGTAAACGCAGGAAAACAAATTCATTCATCCATCCATCCATCTTCTACCACTTTTCCAGAGGTCTGGGTAGTGGAGGCAGCAGTTCAAGCAGAGAAGCCCAGACTTCCCTTTCCTCAGCCACCTGCTCCAGCTCTTCAGAAGTGATACCAAGGCGTTCCCAGACAAGCTGGGAGATGTAGTCTCTCCAGCAAGTCCTTGGTCTGCCCTGGGGTCTCTTCCCAGTGGGATGTGCCCAAAACACCTCAAGTGGAAGTCATCCAGGAGGCATCCTGATCAGATGCCCATACCACCTCAATTGGTTCTTTTCAATGTGGAAGAGCAGCGGTTCTACTCTGAGCCTCTCCTGGATGACTGAGCTCCTCACCCTATCTCTAAGGGTGAGTCCAGCAATCCTACAAAGAAAGCTAATTTCAGCCACTTGTATCCGCAATCTCATTCTTTTGGTCATTACCCAAAGCTCGTGACTATAGGTGAGGGTAGGAACCTAGACTGACTGGTAATTCAACAGCTTTGCCTTAGAGCTTAGCTCCCTATTCACCACAACAGTCCGGGTAAACATCTGCATCACTGCAGATGCTGCTCCGATCCGTCTGTCAATCTCTTGCTCCATTCTCCCCTTATTCATGAATAAGACCCCGAGATACTTATTTTTTTCTACTTGTCCTGTCAGGCAGCTAGGTGAGCAGAACGAAAACCTTCTACCCTTATTGTGCCAAAACAGATTTGCTTTGCCAAAAGGAGCTTTATACAGTACCTATTTATGTACTGTATATTGTTGTAAACTCCTCTTGTAATAACTTTTAATACTTTCTTCAAATTATTTTACCCATAAAGGACAAAACAGGATGGGGAATGGGGAAAGGAAGTGTGGGGATGGAGAAAGAAGGGAGAGGAGCAGACAAAAGAGACAAAGAAACCAACAACTAAGACAAACAGAAGACAGACTGCTTCTTCCACCGAAGAGGTCTCAGCACAAGTCTGGTATCCACACCTGTTAAATGGGAGACATTTGTGCATGTGAGTCCTTGTGCGTGTATATGAAAGCATGCACAAAATAAGTGTGTGTGTGTGAGTGGTATATGAAATCACGGGCAAAATAAGTGTGTGCGTGTGAGTGGTTTGTCATGGAATATATGAAGAGGGCTGCCGGTCACAGCAAATGCCCCACTCCACCTCCGCCCCCCCTCCTGAAACCCCGAGCAGGCAAGGCAGCCCCACCAACCCCCACAGGGCACAAATGCCCAAGGTCAACAAGCCCCAGGAAAGCCAGGCATCTGCTCCAGATGGGACTGCCGAGGGAGGTTAGGCCACCAGGCAGCCGGTGTGGCAGGCCCACACCCCCGAGGCCCCGATCCCAAGATACTTATACTTCTCCACTTGGGGAAGGAGCTTGTCCCCAACCCGAAGAGGACAAACCACCTTTTTTTCAGTTGAGGACCATGGACTCAGACTTGGAGGTGTTGACTCTAATTCCAGCTGCTTCACACTTAGCAGCAAACAGTCCCAGAAAGATCTGTAGGTCACTGCTGGATGAAACCAGCAGGACAACATCATCTGCAAACAACAGAGGTGAGATCCTGTGGTCACCAAGCATGACACCCTCCATTCCCTGGCTGCGCCTAGAAATCCTGTCCATAAAAATTATGAACAGGATCAGTGACAAAGGGCGACGGAGTCCAACTCTCACTGGGAATGAGTCCGACCGAGTGTTGGAAATACAAACCAAACTCTTTCAATGGTTGTACAGAGACCAGATAGCTCATAACAAAAATCCTGATACCCCATACTCCCGAAGCACCCCCCACAAAAAAACACAAGGGACACGGTTGAATGCCTTCTCCAAGTCCACAAAACACATGTAAACTGGTTGAGCAAACTCCCACGAACCCTCAAGGATTCTCAAGAGAGTGAAGAGCTGGTCTGATGTGCCACGGCAAGGACGAAAACCAGATTGCTCCTCCTGAATCCGAGGTCCAGCCAATGGCCGGACTCTCCTCTCCAGTACCTTTGGCGTAGATCTTCCCAGAGAAGTTGAGGAGAGTGATTCCTCTAAAGATGGAGAACACCTCTCACCCAAGGTGAGAACAACCAAGGTGTCATGGTTTGGTCAGATAAAACTGAAACAGAGGAAATCCTTGGATCAGGTAGTTAGATGGTCCAGTCGTTTGCTTGGTGAGTCACAGCTGAGCCTGACATCCCTGTACACCAGACAAGTACAGAGGATGGCTCCCGCCATTTTAAATGATGACTCCCACCCTTTGCACTGCCACTTTCAGCTTCTTCCCTCGAGACAGAGGTTTACTGTCCCAAAAAGTAAAACCCAGCGCTACAAAAACAATTTTGTTCCTGCTGCTGTCAAAGAGTTGAACAAGTTGTAACAATATATTGCACATAATTTAGGTACCTATTTATTAACTCCATTTTATATTTACTTATTTTTGTAGGATGTTATTTGGGTTCTAAATATTTTATTGGGTTTTAGACCTTTGAGTTTTTAACCTCTTTGACTAGTTTTTTAACTTTTTAATATGACCCTTCTCTCTTACCTCTGATTTTTCTCCCATCTCTTTGTCTTTATACCCTGATTGATGGAGCCTTGAGTATTTTTATCATGTTTATAGTCAGCTTCATGTGTGCCTGTGTTTGTGTCTATGTTGAATGTAATTTGTGGCTTGTAAATATGGATGTCACCAGACTGCAAAACAAATCTACCTATGGGTACAAATAAAGGAACCTGAACCTGAACCTGAACCCTCCAGTCCCGCTTCTTGAAGAGAGGAACCACCACTCCGGTATGCCATGCCAAAGGCACTGTCCCCGACCTCCTCGCAATGTTGCAGAGGTGTGTCAACCATGACAGCCCTACAACATCCATGGTCTTGAGGTACTCAGGGCGAATCTCGTCCACCCCCGAGGCCCGGCCACCAAAGAGTTTTTTAACCACCTTGGTGACCTCAGCCCCTGTGATGGATGAGTCGTCCCCCTCGTCCACAAGCCCTGCTTCCTCTGTGGAAGGTGTGTCAGTGGGACTGAGGAGATCCTGGAAGTATTCCTTCCACCGCCCAACAATATCCCCAGTCGAAATCAGAAGCATCCCATCTTTACCATACACAATGTGGACAGAGAGCTACTTGCTCCTCCTGAACCGCCGGACAGTTTGCCAGAATCTATTCGACGCCGACCGAAAGTCTTGTTCCATTGCCTGAACGAACTCCTCCCATGCCCAAGATTTTGCTTCAGCAAACACCCTTACTGCACTCCGCTTGGCCTGCCCGTACTCCTCAGCTGCTTTGGGAGTCCCACAAGCCAATCAAGCTTTTTTTTTTTTTTTTTTTTTTGTTACTTATTTGTACCCGTAGGTAGACTTGGTTTGCAGTCTGGTGACAAGTCACCGGCTGCTGGTCGCTGTGTGCGCGAGCGCCCTAAACCTACATGTTTTTTGGTGTGCGGGAGGAAACCGGAGAAATCCCGGAGTAAACCCACGCAACACGGGGAGAACATGCAAACTCCACACAGCTCACTGTTGGTTGGGGGCTGGGATCGAACCCACGATCTCATAATCCCCGCGATCCCCCGGCCGAGGGTAAAACTGTGCTGCCACAGTGCTAAACCACTGCGCCACCGTGCAGCCACCGTGCAGCTTGATAAGACCCCTTCAGATTAATGGCCCCCCTCGCCACTGGTGTCCACCACTCGGTTTGGAGGTTACCACCACGAGATGTACCGATGACCTTGCGGCCGCAGCTCTGGGCAGCCGCTTCAACAATGGAGGTGGAGAACATTGCCCATTCAGACTCCATGTCTCCAGACTCCCTCAGAATGTGGGTGAAGTTCTTCCGGAAGTGGGAGCTGAAGACCTCCTGGACAGGGGCCTCAGCCAGACGTTTCGAGCACACCCTCACTATACGTTTGGGTCTACAAGGTCTGAATGGCATCCTTCCCTGTCCAGCTCACCACCAGGTGGTGATCAGTTGACAGCTCTGCACCTCTCTTTACCCGAGTGTCTAAGACATATGGTCACAGGTCTGATGACACGATAACAAAATCGATCAATGACCTGCGACCTATCATGCCCTGATGCCAGGTGCACATATGGACTCCCTTTTGCCTGAACATGGTGTTCGTTATGGACAAATTGTAGTTAGCACAGAAGTCCAATAACTGAACACCACTCGGGTTCAGATCGGGCAGGCCATTCCTCCCAATCATCCCCCTCCAGATTTCACTGCCATTGCCCACATGCGCATTGAAGTCCCCCAGTAGGAGAATGGAGTCTCCAAGAGGAGCACCCTCCAGTACCCCAGTCAGAGAGTGGGTACACTGAACCATTATTTGGTGCATAGGCACAAACGATGGTCAGGACCTGTTTCCCAACTGGAAGGTGCAGGGAAACAACTCTTTTGTCCACTAAGAAAAACTCCAATATAGAAGCAGCAAGGTGGGGGGATACAAGAATACCCACCCCTACTCATTGCCTCTCGCCCTGGGCAACTTCAGAGTACGCCAAGCTCCAGCCCCTCTCCAGGAGACTGGTTCCGGCACCAGAGCTGTGTGTTGAGGTGAGGCCGACTATATCTAGCCGGTATCTCTCAACCTCATACACCAGCTCAGGCTCCTTCCCCAACAGAGAGGTGACATTCCAAGTCCCAAAAGCCAGTTTTCACATCCTAAAAGCCCGTTTAGGAAGCCTGGGATTAGACCACCAAGGTTTCCACTTAAATTGGAATACACAATAATACAGAAATACATAAAATGACCAAACTAACAACACAGGAACAACAGGAAAGTAAGAACAGAAACAACAGGACAATTTCAGATAACCAAATATCCCAAACTATACTCAATACAAACTAAACTGAGATGAGAAAATACAGAATCAGAATCAGAATCAGAATCAGAATCAGGTTTATTGCCATTGTTCATGTAGTACACAAACTAGGAATTTGTCTCGGTACAATGCTGCAACATTAAACATGATAAGATAAGAGAAATAAACTATACATGTAATAAAGTGTAGGATAAGATTAAGTGATACTGGTCAACAGTTAAAATATATATTAGCCAGCAGCAGATACTGTGGAGAACTATATAGTGCAGTCGGTAATGCAGGAAGAAAACAGTGATGATTGACATGAGTCTGGTTGAGCTGCTGTACATGGTGCACGAGAGTCACTTAGTGTTCAGCAGTCTAATGGCAGAGGGGAAGAAGCTGTTCATGTGACGGGAGGTTTTAGTCTGGATGGACCGAAGTCTTCTACCAGAGGGGAGGGGGGCAAACAGTACGTGACCAGGGTGTGAGGGATCGGCTATGATCCGGCCAGCACGCCTCCGGGTCCTGGAGATGTACAGATCCTGGAGAGATGGGAGCTTGCAGCCGATCACCTTCTCAGCAGTGCGCACGACGCGCTGCAGCCTTAGTCTGTCCCTGGCAGTGGCTCCTGCGTACCACACAGTTATGTAGGTGGTGAGGATGGACTCGATGATGGCTGTGTAGAACTGCACTAACATCTTGGTGGGTAGCTTGAGCTTCCTCAGCTGCCGCAGGAAGAACATCCTCTGCTGGGCTTTTTTGATGAGTGAGCTGATGGTCAGCTCCCATTTGAGGTCCCTGGTGATGGTAGTGCCTAGGAAGCGGAAGGAATCAGCAGTGGTGATGGGAGAGCCTGAGAGGGTGAGGGGGGGCAGAGGAGTAGTGACTTTCCTGAAGTCTACAATCATCTCCACTGTCTTCAGAGCGTTCAGCTGCAGGTTGTTATTGCTGCACCAGGACGCCAGCTGGGCCACCTCTCTCCTGTAGGCGGACTCGTCGCCGTTGGAGATGAGCCCGATGAGGGTGGTGTCGTCCGCAAACTTGATCAACTTGACAGACTGGTGGCTGGAGGTGCAGGAGTTGGTGTAAAGGGAGAAGAGTAGGGGGGAAAGTACACAGCCCTGGGGTGATCCGGTGCTGATGCTAGTATAGTCTGAGACAGTCTTTCCCAGCCGCACATGCTGCCTCCGGTCCGTCAGGAAGTCGATGATCCACCTGCAGAGGGAGTCAGGCACGTTGAGCAGGGACAGCTTGTCCCGGAGCAGAGCGGGGCGGATGGTGTTGAATGCGGAGCTGAAGTCCACAAACAGGATCCTGGCGTAGGTTCCCGGGGAGTCCAGGTGCTGCAGGATGGAGTGGAGGGCCAGGTTGACTGCATCGTCTACAGACCTGTTGGCTCGGTAGGCAAACTGCAGCGGGTCCAGGAGAGGGGTGGTGATGGACTTGAGGTGGGACAGGACCAGGCGCTCAAAGGACTTCATGACTACAGAGGTGAGCGCTACAGGTCTGTAGTCATTAAGTCCAGTGATCCGTGGCTTCTTGGGGACAGGGATGATGGTGGAGGATTTGAGGCAGGATGGCACGTGGCATAACTTAAGGGAGGTGTTAAAAATGTCTGTGAATACAGGAGCCAGCTGTTTCGCACAGAGTCTCAGGGTGGAGGGAGACACGCCGTCTGGGCCGGGGGCCTTGCGCGGGTTCAGTCTGGAGAACTGTTTGAGCACATCCTGCTCACTGATGATAAGGGGAGGGGGGGAGGAGGGGGGGGTGCCTTAAATGAAGTAGGGAATGTGGAGGCTGTGGAGCTGGAGGGAGGGGGGGAGTTGGACACAGATGACGAGGTGTCAAAACGGGCATAGTGTTGGGACTCCACCCGTGCTCAGTGTCGTGACACCACTCCCTCAAGGGGTGGAACCCAGACACCCCAACGTAACCTCAAAAAGAAAAGAAAAGACAAAAATAACCCCCCCCCCCCCACCACCACCACCACCACCACCACCAAAAAATGGAAAAATAATCCACCCCAACAGGAGCAGAAAAACTAATCCACCCCGGGAGGGTGGCGGGGGGAACCCAGGTTAGGAGTGACTGAAACAAACAAACAAAAAAAATGCTCATGACCCACAATCAGAACAAATAGAGTAGCAACAGAATTTTAGGGATACCCAGTGAAAAAATAAGGCTTTTCAGGTGGCCTGCTGGGATCCCAAGACCACCATGTCACACAATAGAATAGGTTGGGTGGCCTCCCAGAATTCCAGAGCCACCTAAACAAATGAGGTAATCCATCGGGTGACCTCCCAGTATTCCAGAGACACCTAAGCAAACGGGAAAGTCCATTGGGTGGCGTCCCAGTATCCCTAAGCCAATGGGCTGCAGGCATGGCACGCCCCCTCCTGTAGGCAGTAGCTGGAACCAGTGCCCTTCATGGATCACAGGGGCTGAGGGGTAGAAACCCGATGAAAAGGTTGACTGACCAGTGAAATAACTAGATGAATGGGATGACTGGTCCTTCAAGAAACCAGATGACGAGGATGACTGCCCAGTGAGGAAACCAGGAGAGGAGGATGGCTGACCAGCGAGGTAACCCGGTGGCGATGACAGATGACCAGCGAGGTAACCCAAAGGCGAAGGCAGAGGACCCTCGACGACCTCAAGTGAAGACAGAGGACCCTCGACAACCTCAGGCAACGGCGGAGGACCCAAGGTGACCTCGGGCGAAGGCAGAGGACCCACGGTGACCTCAGGTGGAGATGGAGGACCTACAGTGACCTGAGGCAGAGAGGGAGGACCCACGGGGATCTCAGGCAAAGAAGGAGGACCCACAGTGATCTTAGGCAAAGAAGTAGGACCCATGGTGACCTCAGGTGGAGAAGGAGGACCCACGGTGAAATCTCCAACATGGCGACCGAAGCTGGAGATCGTCTCACCGATGGTGCAGAGTACCATGCTATTGAAACCAGGGGACACTCTTCTATTTGCTCAGGCTTCAGGGCAAAGGGGGCACTCTTTTCCCATCCAGGACATGGCTGTAGGTCTGGAACTGGACTCTCCAGGGCTGCAGGCCTCTCCGTCGTCCGGTGGCTCTTTCCCAGGACCGGTGGCATTCAGGGGAAACAGAGAAGGACACGGGAGAAACAGGTAAGGAGAAAGTAGCAGCAGCAGGTGGTGAGGACTCAGCTAAAGTGGATCGCTGCTGCTTAGCCTCACCACCAGGAATAAGGCAAGACAGTTCATTTTTATGTGTAGGATAATGAAAAAAAAAAAACACTTGCCTTAATTCCCGGGGTGTGATGGTTGCTGCTGCTGTGGGATCAGACGAGGTCCTTCCAGGATCTGCGAAGGTCGTCTTGCGAGATGGGTGGAACGCTGGAGTCAGGGGATGCTCTGTCATTGGCACAGACTCCGCCCCACCCGGGGAAACTCCCTTCAACTGTTGCACAAACTCAGGAAGGAGCCATGATTTGTAGTCCAGCTGCAGTTTGGTCTCCGCTACCAAAACCTGCCAGAGTTCCTCCAGCTCCTCAGCAGTGGGACCGTCTGGGGGCACGAGGGCTATGTGCCCAATCTGGCAACCTGTGGGTTCTTTCAGCGCCAGAGTGATGGCAGATGGTGTGTGCCACTGCCTGGGAGGAGAAGGCGGGGCTGTCGCTAGATGGCGGCGCGAGGCTGGGGTCTTCCGTGCCCGGGGACACTTCTTCATCAGCACAGGGACGGCTGGAGAAAAGGCTTTCCACAGCCCGTGGAGCATGTGTTGAGCGTTGGATACAGAGGTGAGGAGGACCGTAAGTTTGAGATAACTCCATATGCTAGGGTATGCCTCTATTGCCTGTGCCATGCTATCCCAAACTCACAGCACCTCCTCAGGAGTGTGAGAAAAGCAAACATCCGAGATAATGTCTTCCACAAACTCAGCCGCCCAACACTACACCTCGTCCAGCCCACAAACACGAAAGTGCATGTGGACTGACATCCTGCAAAAAATCAGATTTAAACAAAAAATACAGGAGTGAAAAAGAAAAAGGGCAAAGCTCACAGCGACTAGTGTCTACACTGGCAGCGTCCTTCTGTCATGAAATGCCCTACCAGGGCAGGAAGACCCAAACACCAGCTGTGAATTTGCAGGTTTCAAAGTGAAAAACACAAATAATAACAAAACACAAACTTACGAAACAGGTTGAATCGTCCAGGAGTATGTGGCATATGGGAATGCCAAGTAAAAGGAGATGAAGCATGGAACGCATGCAGGTTACAAAATAGGAAGAGAGATGGGGGATTCCCATCTGAACAATGACAAGGATGCTGCAAGGAGTAATCCAAGCTGCAGTCCTTAAATAGGCAAGTAGGGATAATCAAAAATGAGGATCAGGTGTGGGTGACATGAGCGAGCATAATCAGAACCAACAGGTTCTGGTTCAGGTGTAACAGCCCGCGAACAGAGTTTGACACAAGCAAGTAAACAAAGGTGACTGTCAAAATAAAAGCATCATCCGAGATGAATGGAAATCAAGAAACAAGTAAATATACAAGAATACACTAAGAACGATAACTAAGCACGGACCGGATAGAGGTAAGAGACAAACTTGATGTGCACTTTAAGGAGTGAACTAAGGAGAAGGTGAGGACAAGAAGAAATACAAAATCAAGGAGTGCTAAAAATACAATGCTAGGAAATACTAGGGTTCCAAAAGGAGATCTAAAGGCAAGGACAAATATAAACACAGGAAAATAAATTGGAATACATGATAATATCGAAATACATAAAATGACCAAAGTAAGATAACGTAACAGGAAACTAAGAACAGAAAAAACAGGACAATTTCAGATAAACCATACTCAATACAAAATAAACTGAGATGAAAAAATACAGGAAATGATATGAATAAACTTAAAGCCTGAGCATGGTTCTCCACCCATGCTCAGTATCATAACACATACAAAAAAATGAGGAATCAGAAAGGGGGAAAACACTTTTTCACACCACTGTATATGTGTTGTTGCGGCAAAACCTGAATACTGTCATGTATTTTCTAGAAAATTTATACTGCATGAAATTTTACTGTATTAAGGAATTTTTTAAAATGAGGCAGTTTAAGTTGTGCTCTCCTCTCACAGCTCCACTGACTGCACACTGTGTAATGAGATACACTGGCTAATGCTGTGACCTTTGATGGCACTTTTCAATATGGATTGTTTGATATTTTAACTGCCCTGGTTTAATTAAGCAGTGGCTTAGCATTCAGCTTTGCTTCACACATATACTACATCACAGCCATACTGATGATCCAGCACAACATCATCCTCTCTATTTTATCAATGCTGCTATTACGGTGTAAATACGGTGTTGCTCAAACAACAAACCCTGGATCAACCCTGAGATAAAAACACTTCTGAGAGAGAAGAAGAGGATCTTCAGGTCAGGGAACAGGGAGATGCTGAAGTCCGTACAGAGGGAGCTGAAGAGGAAGATCAGAGAAGACAAGGACAGCTTCAGGAAGAAGATGGAGGACAAGCTGCAACAGAGTGACATCGGTGGGGTCTGGAGAAACCTTAAAACCATCTCTGGGCTCCAGAATACCTCTCCCCAGGCCACGGGGGGCAGGGAGTGGGCGAACAATCTGAACCTGTTTTTTAATAGGTTTGACCAACCGCCCTCCTCCCCCCGTCTGCACAACAACCACTGCTGCCTCTAAAGACATCGAGTCCTGCTGTCCACACCCCACTCCACCAATACCCTCCCACTCCCAACACACAGCCCCTCAACATGACCCTCACTAAGACCCAGGTGAGGACGGAGGTGAGGAAGATCAAGGCGAGGAAGGCCTCGGGACCGGACGGCATCAGCGCAAAGCTCCTCAAGTCCTGCGCAGACCAGCTGTGTGGGATTGTGGAGCTCATCTTCAACCTGAGCCTGAAGTTGGGGAGGGTACCACAGTTGTGGAAAACATCTTGTGTGGTACCTGTACCAAAGACCTGAACAGCTACAGGCTGGTGGCCCTGACGTCTCACATAATGAAGACCCTGGAGAGACTGCTCCTTGCTCACCTCCGCTCCCTGGTGGGACCAGCGATGGATCCACTCCAGTTTGCCTACCAGCATGACATTGGGGTGGAGGATGCAGTGATCTTCCTCCTTCACCGTTCTCTGTCCCACCTGGAGAATCCCGGGAATGCGGTGAGGATCATGTTCTTTGACTTCTCCAGTGCTTTCAACACTATCCAACCGATGATCCTGAAGGACATGCTGCTGTGCGCAGGGGTGGACCAGCACCTGTCATTATGGATCCTGGACTACCTCACTAACCGGCCACAGTTTGTGTGAACCCGGGACTGTGTGTCCGACACGATCATCGGTAGCACGGGGCCCCCACAGGGAACGGTTTTGGTTCCCTTCCTGTTCAGAATCAGAATCAGAATCAGAATCAGAATGAGATTTATTGCCATTGTTCATGTAGTACACAAACTAGGAATTTGTCTCGGTGCAATGCTGCAACATTAAACATTAAACATTAAACATGTTCACCCTTTATACTGCGGACTTCTCACACAACACAACACACTGCCATCTACAGAAGTTCTCTGACGACTCTGCGATCGTCGGCCTCATCTCCAACGGAGATGAAGCTGAGTACGGAGGACTTATCCAGGACTTCGTGAACTGGTGCCATTGGAACTGCCTCCAGATCAACGCGAGGAAAACTAAGGAGCTGGTGGTGGACTGCCGCAGGCAAGGACAACCCCTCACAGCACCAGTAAACATACAGGGAACAGACATTGAGATGGTGACATCCTATAAGTACCTGGGTGTTCATCTGAACAATAAACTAGACTGGTCACACAATACCGATGCACTCTACAAGAAGGGACAGCGCAGGCTGTTCCTACTGAGGAGACTCAGGTTTTTTGGTGTACAAGGGGCGCTGCTGAAGACATTCTACGACACGGTGGTGGCATCAGCCATCACTTTTGGAGTGGTCTGCTGGGGCAGTGGCATTGCAGCAGCCGATAGGAAGAGACTGAACAAACTGATCAAGAAAGCTAGCTCTGTCCTGGGGCAGTGCCTTGACCCAGTGGAGGAGATAGGAGAGAGAAGGATGGTGGCTAAACTGTCATCTCTGCTGGAGTCCGAGTCACACCCTATGCAGGACATACTGAACGCACTGAGGAGCTCATTTAGCAGCAGACTACATCATCCTAGGTGCGCAACCGAGATGTTTCACAAGTCCTTCCTACCTACGGCTGTCAGACTGTATAGCCTAAGCAGGGCTGCCCGCAGAGATAGCAAAAAAAAATGTGACGACCTAATAGTATTGAATGCAAAAGATGCAACAGACTTACACAAATGGTCCCCTCCAGTATACAACTAGGACAATATCGGTCGCTACGGAGGGTGACAATATGTATGGGTACATATTCACACTATGTAGGATAACTAAGTAGACAGTTATGCTGTTTATTCCATCTAGCTACAATGCTCCACACTGTGTGTATATATATTTATTCCATCTAGCTACAATGCTCCGCACCGTGTGTATATATATTTGTATATTTATTCCATCTAGCTACAATGCTCCACACTGTGTGTATATATATTAATATATTTATTCCATCTAGCTACAATGCTCTGCACTGTGTGTTTATATATTTATATATTTATATGTACATATGTATTGTACTGTTATCACTACGTGTTATATACACTGAGTATGTTAACGCAGATCAACAGCAAGCCAAACTCGTTTTTCACGAGCCAGGAAACCGAGCGTCCTGCTCCTTTATTTTCAGTCTTCTTAGACAGCTTACAGTATTTTACAACTGTGGCTCGAAGCTCAATGAAAAGCCCGAGTGAAAAGCCATTGCTTTCGAAGGTGTAGAAAGGCGTTTAACACACAAGAGGAACGTTTCAGACATTCGCCGGCAGGTTATATTCGTCTGCCTTTTTTCGTCTCTCTTACCGAAGTCCGTTTCTTCTACCCACAAATCCTAGCGGCAACTGGCTGCGCTTTCAATATAAAATACATATGAATTACTACTGACTGTATAAAAGTCACTCTTAACACAATAACTAATTTTAACATGAATTACTACAAATGAATCACGATATTTATTATAAATTTATGAACTATTTTTCAACTCTATAAAACATACACCACTGAGGGCAGAACACTCCCCGCCTGGCATTACTAATGCCACTACTTCCTTTTAACTACTTTTTTCACAAAAGTCTCCTGCACGTTACACAATGGTGGATAATGGACGAGACCAGTCTTTTGCAACCTACAATCCACGGTCCGGCTTGCCTAATTGCGCTTTCCGTGAACTGCCTTCCTTGATGCACAACTTTGGCGTGATTGTGACGGACAAGCAGTTGAGTTATGTGATGCTTGTTTGGGAGAATGGTTGGATTCTCAGATGCTGTGTTCAATGAAGCATGTTTGAGGCGACCTCCAACCTTGATGAGGCTTTCACTCATATAGGGATCAAGACCTACGATGGGACTTGAACTGTGGACGGTTTGGTTGGCATGGAGAGCAGCATACTCGTCGGGAAAGGCGTCTTTTTGAACAGACTGGAGGATGAGGTTACTGGCAGCATCCAGCTCCTCTGGAGTGCATGGCTTGCTACATCGATGCCAGCCCCTGCATGAATGATCTGACAGGTTGCTTGATGAGTGAGAACAAGCTTGGTGAATTAGGAATGCAATGGCACGCACTAATGAGTTCCAACTTGAAAAGCGCTGGAAGCACTCTGGTGAGAGCCCGTTCTTCTGAATGTGAGTAGAAAAGGTAGCGACTTTTCTGATTTCAGAGTCTACTTCAGGCTCGATCAACTCAAAGGATTCAGGTGTCCCGGATTCAGGTAGTCTGTAAAGGAAGTCTGGTCCCTTAAACCACATAGTGCCCATGAACTGTGATGCATGTATTGACCTGGTGGCTAGATCAGCTGGGTTTTGCTCTGATGTGACATAGTGCTACTGTTCAGGGGATGTGGACTGACGTATCCGATGAACGCGGTTATGCACATAAACATAGAAGCGCTTCGAATCATTGCAGATGTACGCAAGAACCACCTTGCTATCGCAGTAGAATTTGACGGCATTTGGTTTGTGATCAAGTTCGTCCAGAATGAGCTCCGCCATCTCAACCGCTAGAACTGCTCCACAAAGTTCAAGGCGAGGTATCGTGGGCTCTGGTTGTGGTGAAAGTTTTGCTTTCCTAAGCACAAATCCGACTTCACATTGTCCTTCTGCATTGACTGTCTTCAAGTATGCTACTGCCGCAATAGCCCAGCTTGAGGCGTCGGAAAAGATGCACAGTTCGGTGTAAGTGGACTTAGAGAGGGAAGCTGGTACATAGCAGCGTGGCACTTTAAGACTGCTAAGATCTTGGAGGGACATTTTCCATGTTTCCCATGTGTCCATTTTGTCCTGAGGGAGAGGAGCATCCCAACCTTGGACACCATTCGACAGTTCACGTAACAGGAGTCTGCCTTTGATTGTCACTGGTGATGCTAGTCCCAAGGGGTCGAAGATGCTGTTAATTGTTGACAGAACCCCGCGGCGGGTGTAGGGTTTGTCGTCGACGGCAACCTTGAATGTGAAAGAGTCAGTGTTTATGTCCCAGCACAGGCCTAGACTTCTCTGAGCTGGTAGAGTGTCATCGCCAAGACTCAAGTCTTTGATACTGGTGGCCAGATCTTCTGGCTCGAAGGCTTGCATGACTGAGATGCTATTCGAGGCGATTTGGTGGAGCTTGAGATTGGACTCGGCCAAGGATGCACATGTGCGCTTGAGTAAGTCTACGGCTGCAGATTCAGTGGGGAGTGAAATCAACCCGTCATCTACATAAAAGTGTCTCTCAACAAAGTGTCTTGTGTCTGCTCCAAACTTTGGCTCGCCTTTCTGGATAGCCCTGTGTAGGCAATAGATTGCCACCGCTGGTGACGGGCTGTTTCCAAAAACGTGCACCCGCATGCGGTACTCCTGCACCTCTTTTGACAAGTCATTTCCCTCGTGCTACAAGAACCTCAAATAGTCTCTATGGTCTGGTCTGACTAAGAACCCATAAAACATTTGCTGAATATCGGCAGTGACTGCGATGAGCTCCTTCCTAAACCAAATCAGCACGCCGAGGAGGGTATTATTAAGATCTGGACCTGTTAACAGTACTGAGTTGAGTGACACACCAAATTGCTCGGCACTTGAATCAAAGACAGCCCGTATCTGATTGGGCTTCTGGGGATGATATACCCCAAAAATGGGCAGGTACCAGCATTCAGTGTTATCGGTGATGGGTGGAGCGATCTCTGCATGATTGTTCTCGAACAGCTTGTCCATAAACTCTGAGAACTGTTCTTTCATTTGAGGGTTTTTCGTTAAGTTGCGTCTTAGTGAGCCAAGTCTAGACAATGCTTGGTCCCTGTTATTTGGGAGTGGCAAGCGAGGAAACTTGAATGGCAGAGGAGCGATCCAGTTGTTATCTCCATCCTGGTGGACTTCCTTCTCCAATTTCTTTATGAAGGTCTCATCTTCGAACGACATGGCGCACTTCTTATCGTTCTCTGTGCACTCAAAAACTTTGTCCCCAAGCTTTTCTTCCGCTGCGTTGGGTTTTGAGCTGCGTTTGGAGAGGCCGTCCTTGTGCTCCCCACCGTAGCATGGTTTCTCTTTGATATAGATGCTGTTAGGACAAGGAGTGAAGAAGGATGGGCGTCCGTTGGAGAGCATGTGTGTCTTATAAACATTGACGATTGGCTTGTGAGCATTAAGGCACACCTCCCCCACAATTACCCAGCCTAGGTCCAGGCGTTGAGCAAAGGGAGCATTGTAGCGTCCGTTGACATGTTGCCTTACCTTGTGGACTCATAAGATGTCTCTGCCCAGTAAAATTGCCATCTGAGCATCTGGGTCATACTTGGGGATGAGAGGAGCGAGGTGTTTTAAGTGGGCATGAGCAAGAGCGACTTCGGGCGTAGGTATTTCACCCCTACTGAACATTATCTCGTCGCATTCAAGGAGAGGAGGGAGGTCTAAGCGTGGGCCTCCACCTACTTGCTCGATTTGGAACCGCACTGCTTCCCTGCCAAGCATTTCAGTTAAACCAGCACATGTTCTCATGTGGTATGTCAGAGGGCTACCTTTGATCCCAAACAGCTCGAAGAATTCAGGACGGGCCAGCGATTTATTACTCTGATCGTCAAGGATTGCATACATCTTAACGGAGCGTTCTGGTTGGCCTTTAGGGAAAACTCGAACTAGACATACCTTTGAGCAAGAACGTGGGGGATTACCTTCGCCGCAGATCTCAGTGCACCGTGACGTTACCTCAGGTGGTGTGTTGTCCCGGGGCTGAGGCTCTGGTTCAGGTGTGTTTTCCGGCTGGGGTTGCTGACTTGAATCAGGATGCATGGCAGAGCAATGACTCTCACTTTGGCACTCCTCGCACTTGAGTTTCATGTCACAGTCCTTTATTGCGTGCATGGGAGAGCAGCAGCGAAAACATCGTTTGTGTTCTTTGAGTATGTTTCGCCTTTCTTGTAGCGGTTTATTTCGAAAGGCTCTACATTTGGCTAGAGGATGCATTTTCTTATGGACTGGACAGTAGCGTGTTAAATCGTCCTCTTTAGTACTAGCGGGAGCAGTTGTGTCGACCTCTGATTTGTTTACAGTTAGAGGTGTTCTGTAGCTAGTTTGTTTGAATGGTGGTCTCTCACCTTTGCTGAAGGGTTGGCTGCTGCATGTCGAAAAACTTGGGTCATTTCTTGCTTTAGCCTCATCTTGGACAAACTTTACAAAATATGAGAAGGGAGGGAAGGTTACATCATATTTTTGTTTGTATTTTGAGCCCGCGTGCAGCCATTTATCTTGTAAGCTTGGAGGCAACTTTTCAACTATGGGCTTAACCCCACGGGGTGTGTCGAGGTAGGCGAGACCTGGGAGATAAGCTTCATCTTTAGCGACCCGCAGCTCTAAGAGTAAATCTCCAAGTTCCCTGAGTTTTACATTGTCTCTGTTTGTAAGGTGAGGGAAGTTATCTAGTTTTTTAAACAAGGCGTTTTCTACTACTTCTGGCGTAGCGTAACATTCCTTTAACCTGTCCCATGACAATTGGAGAGCAGCTTTGGGGTTAGTGACATAGACAGCTCTGATTCTTTTAATGTGCTCTGAGGATTCTTTACCAAGCCACTTGACTAGGAGATCTAACTCCTGGCTATATGTGAGACCAACGTCTTCAATTGCATTTATGAATGACGACTGCCGTGCTCTAAAGTTTTCGGGGGTGTCGTCAAACTTAAAGAGTCCGGTTGTGACTAGCTCTCTGCGCGCGAGGAACCTAGCAAAGTCTGCCATTGGTGGGTCACCATTGTGGGAAGCATGGTAGCTGTTTGGCCTGACATAATCTCTCGGTATGTCAATTGATTCATTTTTTACGTGCATTTTCTTGAATGCTGGTGGAGAGAGAGTTTGTTTGGGTTTCCTTGGAGTGAATGATTGTGCCCTTTGTGCAGGTTCAACTTGAGGTGTTTCTTCTTCGGCTGGTCGCGCCTGTGACTTTAGCTGGATTTGGTGGTGCACATACTCCATAGTTCTCTGTCTGACAACTTGTGATGGAATTGCGCTCCTTACACTCTCTCCTTCGTCCAGCTCGGCAGCTGCAGCAGCTTCTAGAACTTCTGCTTTTGCTGTGGCGGCCGCTGTTTCCTTTCTATCTCCAGCATCCCCAGATCCAGCTCCAGCTTTGCTTGTTGCTTTGCTTGTTCTTGTTCTAGCTTTGCTTGTTGCTCCGCTTGTTCTAGCTTTGCTTGTTGTTTAATTCGTTCTTGTTCTAGCTTTGCTTGTTGTTTAATTTCTAATTGTTTCTTACTGTATGAGGCTCTAGCATTCGCAGCTTCAGCAGAGGCTCGTGCCATAATGGCTGCTTCCATTACGTTGGACTTTGAGGATAACCTGGAGCTAGAGCGTTTGGAGCTGGAGCTAGCGTTGTGCGATGATTTGGCTTCAGAGTTCGCCTTTTCTTCTGCCCTCTTCTCTTGAGTGTCGTCCATCGCTGTGTCGTGGACCTTATCTTCACCAACTGCTGACCTGGCTTTTCACTCGAGTGACGTCCCTCGCTGTGTCGTGGACCTTATCTTCACCAACTGCTGACTTGGCTTTTCACTGTACTGTTATCACTACGTGTTATATACACTAAGTATGTTAACGCAGATCAACAGCAAGCCAAACTCGTTTTTCACAAGCCAGGAAACCGAGCGTCCTGCTCCTTTATTTTCAGTCTTCTTAAGCCTCTTTTCCACTAGCCCAGCACACCTCGGTACGGCTCGATTCACTTCAGTATGGCTCGGAATGCTTCTGTCTCCATTAGCACGGTGTTTGGCATGGGTGTTGTGCTGGGGTGGGTGGGTTTATAACAGCGAGGCGATGCCACACTCCCGTGACGTAACGCACGCGACCCAAGCAAAACATTTTTTTTTCCAAAACTTTATTGAGAAGACCCAAGCAAAACATAACACATAGCTGTACAAGGCCACTCCTCGGTCTGTGGCTTTTTTCACCATAAACGCCAAAAAGGACCGCCAGACAAGGGTACAGGCAGCGAGATGAAAACACTCTGGAATAGTTCTGCAGCTTCTGGGAGAGCCAAAGGCGTGAGGATACAAACTAGGTCGTATATGATGGTAAGCTAATGGTTGCTAATGCTAGTTTGCTATAAGTACGTCGTGCTACACTTTAATGTCTGCAAGTTATCGCTGTTAGGTACTAAAATATGTACGCTGTGTGTGTTTCAGATGGCTCTGTTGTGGGGAAATTACTGCTTCATTCGCTCTGGGCGTGCCTGTCACGGATGTGATCAGCCTGTCACTGATGTCAACACAGCTTCACAAACGAGCAGTATTGAGCTTAAGAATGTCTGTAGAAACGTTTTATTTCCTGTACAACAAATTGCTCTGATCTGCTTGAAAATCATGGGGAGACTGTTGAGACATCATGGACTTACCTGCTTCTGCAGCAGATTCTGAGATGGTATCATAGAAAAAAACGATCAGCTGACACAACTTGATCGCCAGGTTAATATTAGCCACAAAATATATATTCAAAAAGTAAACTTTACTGAGTTAGGTATAATAAGATATATTTGACAGTTATCATGCATTTTAGGCCAAAACAAACTTGATCTAGGATTAAAAGCAATTAAAATAATGCAGTCACAAGTTTACATGGAAACATGTACTGAAGAAATATATATTCTCTGCATCAACAATGTACTAGATATGCATTCATGTTGTATTGCACTGGGATTTGCACTGACAATAAACCTATGAAGTTTTTGCAGATGTCTCTTTTTTTATATGTGAAGGTTACCACCATGTGGCATAAATTAAATACTGAAAGATTGGAAAAGCTAAGAATAATCCAGCAGTTTGAGAAATCACTTTTGGTTTGGTGTAAGTCTGTCAACAGAATTATGAACCATAAAGCAGTTTGTGTTAAAATGTTAAATCCAACTAAACCTAATCCGGGGGCTTCCAATCATGTGTCATGTGGGGCCAAGACCCTGCAGGTTCTCTCTTCTACCCAGTCTCTTCAGCAGGTGTTATCACTGATCAGTCAGTGGAAGAAGTTCAGTGGAATCTGCTGTTGAAGACACTGGTTGGAGGTAAAGCCTGCAGGGTCTTGGCCCTCCATGGCACATGATTAGACCCCCCCCCCCCCTGCAGTATCCAACTTTTACTTTCAAAATAAGTGTAAATATTTGCAAAAAGCAAACATTATTAGAAATATGTTATATTTCAATTTAATACTATCCCACTTGTACTTACAAAAACGTGTGAATATTCATAAAAAGCACACACATGAAAGGTAGCACCACAAGCAGTGGGTCACAGCGGTTTTGGGCAACAGCAACACAATTGTGTATCCTATGCCAATCTGTCTGCTGTTATTTAATGTTTAACAGTTAAGGGACGGATGATTATATGCTCCAAAACTGGAGAAACTCTCTGATAAAAAAGCTGCAACAACACAAGTCACTTTTGGTTTGAATTAACTGCCAAATGACCTAGAAATAATGAGCTGAAACTTGTTTTTATTCGTATTAAATAATGAGACAGTGGCACACTGGCCAACACCAAATTGTATTATTTTTTACATCCTAGGGCATTTTGGATGTACTGAATAAAAAAAAATTCATGTTTTTCACCTTCAGGTCAACGTTTGGAACAACAGTATTATTATTTTCCGTTTAGATGATGCTACACTCCTTCTAAAGTATTGTAATTCTCTGAATTTGGAATGCCGATAGAACATTCAATTTACATATACTTACTTTTTTTTTACCTACTTTGACTTGTAAGCTTGATCAGTCTCTCCTGCTGCATTTTAAAGTCCAACTGTGCAACTTCTTATAAGTTAACATAAAAAAATTTACCCAAAGTTTAGAACTGGATCATGTGTTGCTAATTTTTTTATGATATTTCAATAAAAAAAAACAGAAAGCTTACAAAAACATTTGTTTTTTGGTCTAGTTAAAAATTACATTACCTTTACAATGGTTGACCCCTGACAGGATGATCAGCATCATTTTCATCAGACTAGGCAATGGAATTTCTATGTAATTATACTGTTTTATAATTCAGTGTTATAACAGACAAACCACACTTTCCAAAACAATTCCATTTTATTATATACAAAATATTAAAATAAAAAAAAACTTTGCAAAACAACATGAAGGTTAATCGACATTTTATACACGCCAACCACTGAGTGCCTCTACACCAGCTTCCCAAACTGGGTCAGGAAGGCTCGGTTGAATGAAGCCGTCTCTGCCAGCTCCTGGGTCAGGAAGGCTCGGTTGAATGAAGCCGTCTCTGCCAGCTCCTGCCTTCATCCTGCTCCAGGGATACCCTCACGTTTTCTGCAACCTCATTTAAATGTTGCAAATATTTATCATTGAATACATTTTGCGCCTGGTGGCGGGACAGATTCACATTGGAGAATCCGGGCGGGCTGGCGCGGCGGACGCGTGGGATGATTGTACAAGGAAAATGTACACAATAAAATACAGCACGAAAGTGCAAGATATACAGAAAAGACAATAGTTTTTAACAAGATTACATAAGCTTATTTCAGCGTGTTGTTCACATAAATAATTAAAATAAAAGCTTTAGTCCGCAGTGTGCTGCAATAAAGCAGCGATCATCATCCACAAATGAACAGCTTTTTTATTGCATAAATAAACTGAGCGTCTTACCTAATATATTTGCGAAAAAATGCACAATAAAAAGGACTCCGATGTCGAGACCTCCCGGTATATTTTTTCATTCCGGGTGGCTCCATCTAACTCGCGCTGGATACGTTCGTCTGACAATGCAGTGAGCAGACACTGCACCTCCTCATTGGTCCATGGAACACCCTTATTACGCGAAGCCATTTTTGATAGAGAATAAATGAAAATAGCACATCAATACACTGAAAATAAACCGCCAACAGTGGTTGCGTGCTGAGTAATGGCAGTCGTGAAGATTCTTTTTTTTTTTTTTTTTCAAAAACTTTATTGAGAAGGTCGTGAAGATTCGGCAGAAGAGGAGGAGGAGAGGGGCGGTTACAACCTGACCAATCAGCGCCGGTTATGTCCTGACCAATCAGCGGCGACCAGTCTGTTAACATCACAACGCGGCACAGCTCAGCACTGCTGTACCCTGCCCTTGAGCGGGGCTGAGAATCGCGGCTGTTAAACCGTGTTGGGGCTTGTGGAAAAGCGTACAAAGCGTGCTGAGCCATCCCGTGTCGCGCTAAAGCGTGCTAGTGGAAAAGGGCCTTTAGACAGCTTACAGTATTTTACAACTGTGGCTCGAAGCTCGATGAAAAGCCCGAGTGAAAAGCCATTGCTTTCGAAGGTGTAGAAAGGCGTTTAACACACAGGAGGAACATTTCAGACATTCGCCAGCAGGTTATATTCGTCTGCCTTTTTTCTTCTCTCTTACCGAAGTCCGTTTCTTCTACCCACAAATCCTAGCGGCAACTGGCTGCGCTTTCAATATAAAATACATATGAATTACTACTGACTGTATAAAAGTCACTCTTAACACAATAACTAATTTCAACATGAATTACTACAAATGAATCACGATATTTATTATAAATTTATGAACTATTTTTCAACTCTATAAAACATACACTACTGAGGGCAGAACATGTATATTCGCTCCTCTTGTTTTTCTTGTCTTCTTGATTGTTGCTCTGAGTGTTGCTATCCCTGTGCTGTTGCAATCCTGGAATTTCCCCATTGTGAGACTAATAAAGGCTTATCTTATCTTATCTTATTATACAAAAGTTCCACAAGCATGATTTATTAATTGACATCAGTAAGTGACAGAACATAGTATACCCAGATATTTTGAAGAACAGAGAAAAATAGTCACTTCAGACTCTACCCAGAGCCAACTGTTCCAAAGCAAAACAGTAAAAATAATATTTAAGAAAATAGACTTATTGTCATTTCACACACACACATGTTGTAATGAAGGTAACTTCATTACTTATAGTAAACGTGTACACATTGATAACAGTTCTCAGTATGTTAAATAATGACTCCATAAGACTCAATAACATTTATTCAATTGTATTCTGATAAAGCAGTGTAATTTGTTGGAGACTTGCTCAGTGGTCTTAAGAAGGTTGTCCTGGAAGAAATGGGTAATAATGAGCTTGTCAAAAGTAGCGATGGGACAGCAGGCTCTGGAGCTTCAAGGGTGCTCTGAGCTTGTCCAGGAAATATTCAGCAAAGCGGGTTTTGAGGTGTGTATTGCTGACATCATACCATATGACTGGGTCAGGAAGTTATTCAAGATTTTGCACACAACATGAAATAAAGTGAGCAGCGATACACAATGGAAATCCCCGTCCCTCATGTTTTGTGTTGTCGATATTTGACTGTGTAAGGGATTTGTTACAGCCAATTTTCAGATGGAGCCAACACCAAAAACATGGACTTCTTCTGTTTGGGAACAGTTTGAGCTCATTTCTCCCATTGACACATTTTTCACAAATAGTGGATATTTATTGTAACTAAAGTGATGGACTTGTGGTAAAGCATCTGTCCTCCAACTGGGAGGCTGGGGTTCAAATCCAAGCTAGACTATTCTTGCAATTTTATTTTTATTTGTAAGGTGAAGTGTCTGTTGTGTTTCACAGAGCTTGGCTTATTATGCTGAGGCACTATTGTGCCCTGGATAACAATAAGGACAGTGGTGAATGTACTGGGAGAGACAGAAACTTGTCTACCCTACACTGTACAAACTTGCAATAGCCTTCCTTTACACACCTGCATCCTCTGTGCTCTGAGAGAGTATTCTCCAAAGCTGGAGAAATAATCTCAAAAAGGAATTTGCCATCGTCCAAAGACTGTTGAAAAGTTATTATTTCTTAATAAAAATGGATAAGCACCACAAGCGCATCCACTGTTGTCACCTGAGTTTTATTATTTCTTTTTTCCCTTATGATCATTGATATTTCTTAAAAGACAGTGCATTTATTGAAATGGAAAAATACACATTAAACCAATAATGCCCTTGTAAAAATCTGCATGTTGTATAAGTTTTGTCCACTAGATGGCCTAGTAGAGAAAATGAAGTTTCACATGAGGCCTCGTCTATATGAACCATTTTGATGAAAGGCCTCAAGTCCTGTTGAAAGCTTCATCTGGCCATCACTAGTCAAAAGGATATATGTAGAAAAGACATGGCACTGTGGAAGCATGGTTACATGTTACCTTGTTTTTCTCAGGTGTTCATGACAAAAGAATCCAATGGTACATGAACACATTTATATTGGTTCCAGTTCATACCAAGCTAGTGATAAGGGAGGCAAGTTTGATATGTATTTCATTTTTTAATTACTTGTGAAATTAAATAGTTGAATTTGTGTTGTGATTAGAAAAAAAAAGATTTGCAATTTTTAATATAGTTGTGCAGATTAATAATGGAATATACTTTGTCAGGTATGTCTTTTTTATGAATGCTTGTTAGATATCTTCCTTTAAGGATGGACCACTGAGAAGGGAATCAGTGTCAGACTTTAAAAGGCACCAATTAATATTTGAAACTAGTGATGGCCAAATGAGGCTTTCTGGAGGACTTGAGGCCTTTCATCAAAATGGTTCACATAGGCAAGGCCTTATGTGGGACTTCATTTTCTCTACTAGGCCATCTAGTGGACAAAATGCATACAACACGATGATTTTTACAAGGGTATTGTTGGTTTAATGTGTATTTTTTCATTTAAGAAATATTAATGATCATCAGGGAAAAAAGAAATAATAAAACTGGGGTGACTACAGTGAATGTGTCTGTGTTACTTTGTGTGCTTGTACTTCTTATCCATTTTTATAAGAAATAATAAATTTTCAACAGTCTTATACTGTCCCAGTCAATTTAACTCTGGCCTGATTCTCATGTAGGGCACAATAGCAATAGTGCCTCAGCATAGTGATGTGTAATAATGATCCAAGCTCTTCCTTTCAAATAAAAATGAAATTAAAAGAACAACACAGCTGGGATTCAAACCCAGGTCTCCCACTTGCAAAGCAGATATACTACTACTAAGCCATCACTCCAGCTTCAACAGCAAGCCACTATTTGTCAAAAATACATCAATGGAAGAAAAGAGCTCAAATGTTTTTGGTGGTGGTTCCATCTGAAAATTGTCTGTGACAAATCCCTTACACAGTCAAACATGACAAAACAAAATGTGAGGGGTGGGGATTTCCATTGGGTAGCGCTGCTCAGTGTATTTTCTCCTGACCCAGTCACATAGTCCAACGTCAACACATATGTCACGTCTAGCCAAATATTTCCTGGAAAAGATCGGATCACCATTTGGAGCACTGGTGCCTGCCTGCCCATCACTCTCTGAAACTTGTTGCTGGAACATGCTGCTGACACAGGGGGAGAGTCTTTTTAAAGTTGTTGTTTCCATTTTAATTACTTGTCTGATTAAATGTGTAAGTGGTCTGTAAGTCATCTCTGTCTCCAGACTCCTTCTTCTCTCCTGCCGCACGGTCATTCTAACACATGTACAGTACAAAAGTCATATTATTTATCCTCACATGTCCTCTTCTTAAGCTGGTTTGATGGGTCGCATGGCTTGTATCATTTTGCTGGCTGCTAGTTAGCTTGACAGCTGCACCCATGAAGTTCTGGATAAAGCCATAGTTATGCTTTCAACACATGCAGTAGGTATGGTGTGTGGCTGATCAGAATGATAAATCCAGCTTTATCTTGTCCGTTTTATTGAAGGATAACTGTGATTTAGCCTCAGCCCACTTCAGTGTCAGTTTTCATGCACTTTGCCCACTTGGAATTTTCAGGTAAAGTAAAGACTCTGTTACCACATATGAGGGGGTATGAAACGTTCATAGGCTGAAAAGTTCATAGTGGTCAAATCTGACCAAATGTGGTTTATTTTTCAATATAGTCTCTCCTTCAGTCCACACACTTCTTCCATCAATGTTGCAGCGCTTGGATCCCTGAGGTTGAAAAATAAACCACATTTGGTCAAATTTGACCACTATGAACTTTTCAGCCTCTAAACTTTTCATACCCCCTCACTGGTCTTGCCGTTGGCTAATCGAGATGATAAATGCAACATTTGCTTGTCCATTCTGTTGGCAGTAGATGTGATGTGACACCAAACTTAATTGCTAAATGTTAAACTGCGTGCCTACTTCTTAGCAAGTTCAAATTAAATTGAGTCAGAAGTTTGCATTATGCTGTGAGGCTTTAAGAGACACTATATGCTGTTACACCTCAAGAGAAATTGTGCTGAAAATTATTTTAAAGCAGACTATGAGGAAATGGTGGTAGCAAAACTGGTAATTCCAAAAGATTGAAAAAGATCCAGTCACATCTGGATTTTGAGGACTGTCGTTTTTTAAACAGCTCCCTGCTGGGGAAAAGAAGCTGCACAACACCATATGTCTACATGTATGTATGTACATATTCATATCTTAAAAAAACAACATCAGTTAGGCTAATTAATGATAATTAATGAGTGATATAGTGGCTGTGCAGAGTGAAGGTTATGCTCCATCATCAGCACTCAGAGAAGGCTTATTATCCAATCAAACTGCTTGGTCAAAACTAATTGTTGTATAATAGACATCTGGCCTGTTGTTTGTACTAATTCTTTATCAGGTTCAGTTTAGGTTTCTCCAATCATTCTTGTTTTGGGGTGCAGAAAAACTGATGGACACAATGATGAATGTAAAAACCCTACCCCTACCCAGACTACCACTGACGTGTGTAATGAGTATGTCAGTTGCAAAACTTAAGACTAATCTGATTTCTATAGTTTAGCATGCTGTACATAAGTACTTTTATTTCATTGTTGGAGGAAAAATATCAAACTTTTGAAAATTATTGTTTGTCAACAATAACATAATTCATTAAATGTTCTGTTTAAGAGACCAGGTTTGTATTTGATTTAATATACACTGTAAAACCGAATTAGTTCACAGAACTTATGCGAAAATCAATTACCTAATAAATTTTAGGTAAACAAAATGATTTTTTGGAGTAATCTTAAATTTAAAAGTACATTTTCAGTGGTTTTTTTTTAGTAAACTTCACTTTAAAAATACATTTTCAGCAATTTTTTTTTTGAGTAAACTTTAAAATAAAATATTTAAAATATTTGCTGAAAATGTATTTTTAAATTTAAGATTACTCAAAAAATCATTTCATTTACTTAAAATTTATTAGATAATCAGTTTCCACATAAGTTTTGAGTTGTGTGAACTATTCACTTTTACAATGTAGTATTATGTATGCTATTGTACTACAACTCCTAAATAACCATAATAATTATATTTTAATGACCTCAGCCAATATATAATTGAATATATTATATTTCTATATATGCAAGTGTTAAATAGTGCTGTTATTTTGTAGTAAAAAGTGTATTGCTTGTAATCCAAAGCATTGCATTCTCACCAAACACTGTGCACTGATCACTATGGGGCAACAGTGACTCAGAAAATAGTATGGGTTATCCAATAACCAGAGGGGTGACGGTTTGAACCCTGCTCTCTCCACCCACCTTGTCCCTAGTTTCCTTGACACTGGTGTATGAATGTGAATAAATGTTTGATGGTGGTCGGAGAGACCATTGGTGGGGATTAGCAGCCACATTTCCTTCAATCTGCTCTGGGGCAGCTGTGGCTACAGAGGTAGCTTATCACTATCAGTGTCTGTCTGGAGTGAATGAATAATAGAGTCTCTATAAAGTGCTTTGGGTGTCATGAAAAGCACTATATAAATCCAGTCCATTATTATTATTATTATTATTATTATTATTATTATTATTATTATTATTATTATTATTATTATTATTATTATTATTATTATTATTATATAACAAATAATTATAATATAATAAATAATTATAAATAATATAAAATATTTATAATATACTATATTTTATATATATAATATAAATATAATTATATATATATATATAATTATTATTATTGTATAACAAATAATTATAATAAAATAAATAATTATAAATAATATAATATATTTATAATATATTATATTATTTATAATTATAATTGTTTATTATATATTGTTTATAATAATAATAATAATAATAATAATAATAATAATAATAATAATAATAATAATAATAATAATAAAAAAGCTGTCAGTGACTCAGATAACAGCTCATAAAAAACAATAATTTTTTCATTATCTGTAATTACCCTGGTAAAAATAAATATGCTAAATATATTTAATTTAGGTATATTTTAGTGTATTTTAATATATTTTTTGTAAAGTAAATTTTAAGTGTGCTATTTTGGAACAACTTTTTTTGTATTCAATACATTTTAGTTAAATTTAAATTGAAATAAAGTTCAACTTTAAGTATGCTTAATGTATTTGTATGTACTAAAGTGGAACAATTTTAAGTACACTTAATGCATTTTTAATATATTATGATCTGTGACGATTTACTCATTCACTAATACACTGTGATTACACTACTTTCATATTTTAAGTGCATTTATTGTGTATTAGCAATAGTCTTATAATTGATTTATAGTTTATTTAAAACCTATTTAAAATGACTCTGCAATACATAGAAATGTCATTTAAAATACTCTTTAAATATACAATGTTTCTATTGTAAATACATTTTTCGTATAATGGTTCCAAGGTTGTCATAGCCAGGAGCGGCACTGGGGTTAAGCTCCCAGTGCTCATAAAATGCTCCTTATGGCGTGCGTCTCGAAAAGCCTCTGACAACTAAGTCCAACTCCTAGCCTGCCCGTGTGGTTTAGTCTCTAAGCCCGGCGGAACTGCTTTTACTAATAGGAGAAGGGGCGAGGGCGGATCTCTGGCGCCTGAAAACCAGATGCTTCGGGTAGATGGTGGCTCGTCAACCTGAGAAGGTAGCCCATCTAGGGGAAGGTAAACCCTGATTTCAAACCTCTGCTGCCTTGCGGCATACCCGGTCACGGGAAAGGCTTCGGGAGTCAACCCTGAGGAAAAATCCGGAGTCGGAGCCCCTAAGGCAGTTCTATGTTGTGCTCAACATCGTTTTGGCAGCTCCTGCAATGGCGCTGGTGCCAAACTGTAGCACCCCTGCTGTTCCTTTGGATTCATCAGTGACATGGAGAGGGGGGACATACTGCATGGGCAACATCTTGTCCTCCATATCTTCCTGCCCAGGCTTGAATCCTACCAATGCCCAACGCTGGAAGGTAGAACACCGGATCACTGGAGAGGACACTCCAGCTTCGCCTTTGGCGTAGACAAAACACGGGGAATGACAGTTACCGGTTATAAGCCATTGCTCAATTGGCGTAGAGCGTGGTGCCAGGGGTTGTTCCCGACGGTGGGAGGGATCATCAGATCTCACTGGACAGCTACCGCCCGCCTCAAGCTGGGCAGCCCCCAGCCAATAAGGTGTTGTCCCGCCACAGCTTGCTTTCCTCATTGGGTGCATGGGGATAAGGAGAAATCCAAACAGCAGGCTGAGAACCTTCGCACCAGGCAAGACAATAAAACAAAAGAGACCAACTCTAAAACTGGGAACTTGGAACGTCCGCACTATGATGACAGGACTCGCTGCTAACCTCAAGGACATCAACGACACCAGGAAGACTGCCATCATCAATAATGAGCTGAAGAGACTGGGAGTGGATATCGCCACTCTCCAGGAAACACGGTTAGCTGATGCAGGAACACTGAGAGAGAAGGACTACACGTTCTACTGGCAGGGAAAGGGCAGTGACGAACACAGGGAACACGGATTGGGCTTTGCAGTGAAGAACACTTTGCTGAAGATGGTGGAACCGGGCAGCACTGGCTCTGCACGACTCCTCACCCTCCGCCTGAACACCACTCAAGGCCCAGTCACCCTCGTCAGTGTGTATGCCCCAACACAGACAGCCACACCAGAGGCAAAAGATGAGTTCTATGAGAATCTTGCAACAACTGTCAGGATCATCCCCAACTCTGAACAACTCAATCTCCTTGGAGACTTCAATGCCAGAGTGGGTGCTGACCACGACTCCTGGCCCTCCTGTCTTGGACCTTTTGGCGTGGGCAGAATGAACGACAACGGACAGCGGCTGCTCGAGTTCTGCACATATCACGATCTGTGCATCATAAACTCGTTCTTCAAGACCAAGCCCCAACACAAGGTTTCCTGGCAACATCCGCGCTCAAAGCACTGGCACCAGCTGGACTTGATCCTGACCAGGCGCACCTCACTGAAGAACGTGCTTATCACCCGTTCGTTCCAGAGTGCAGATTGCGACACAGACCATTCATTGGTGTATTGCAAGGTCAAGCTGCAGCTGAAGAAATTCCATCATGCTAGACAACCTGGAAAGGCACGGATTGACATCAGCAAGATGGCCCAACCAGAACTTGTTGAGCAGTTTGCCTCCACCTTTGAGAAGGAACTTGGTGTACCACAAGGAGGAGAATCTGCAAAGCAGAAGTGGGAAGAGCTGCGAAACACCATCTACCGCACAGCCTTGGCTACCTTTGGGAGGAAGACCTCGAAGTCACAGGACTGGTTTGATGCCAAGTTGACCGAGATGACCCCCGTCATTGAAGCCAAGCGCTCAGCACTTGCTGAGTACAAGAAGTACCCAAACGAGAAGAATCTCCAGATTCTCAGGGCTGCGATAAGGAAAGTTCAGCAGACTGCTCGGCGCTGTGCCAATGAATACTGGACTCAGCTCAGCCAAGACATTCAAACCGCTGCCATAACAGGGAACATCCGTGGTATGTACGATGGCATCAAGAAAGCACTTGGTCCGGCTCAGAGCAAGACGGCCCCCCTCAAATCTTCCACTGGGGAGATGATCACAGACAAGAACAAGCAGATGGAGAGATGGGCGGAACACTACTCCGACCTCTACTCTAGACAGAACACCGTGACACCGTCAGCCCTTGATGCCATCGACTGCCTGCCATCCATGGACGAACTTGACGCCGAGCCAACCATTGACGAACTCAGTAAGGCCATTGATAGCTTGGCCGCTGGCAAGGCACCCGGCAACGACGGCATACCCCCTGACCTGATCAAGCACTGCAAGACCGCCCTACTGCTGCCATTGCATGACGTCCTCTGCCAGTGCTGGAAGGAAGGTGCCGTACCACAGGACATGAGGGACGCCAAGATCATCACCCTCTACAAAAACAAAGGGGAGAGAAGCGACTGCAACAACTACAGGGGCATTTCCCTCCTCAGCGTTGTTGGCAAAGTATACGCACAAGTTGTTCTCGTTCGTCTACAGAAGCTTGCCGAACGTGTCTACCCCGAGTCTCAGTGTGGCTTCCGCGCTGAGCGATCGACGGTAGACATGATATTCTCCATCCGCCAACTCCAGGAGAAATGCAGAGAACAGAACATGCCTCTGTACGTCGCCTTCATCGACCTCACCAAAGCGTTCGATCTGGTCAGCAGAGAGGGCCTTTTCAAGATCCTGCCAAAGATAGGATGCCCACCAAAGTTGCAAAGCCTCATCGAATCGTTTCACACCAACATGCAGGGGATAGTGCAGCACGATGGCAACGTCTCAGAGCCATTCAACATACGCAGCGGAGTGAAACAGGGCTGTGTACTTGCGCCAGCCCTCTTTGGGATTTTCTTTGCTATGCTCCTGAGGCATGCCTTCAGCACAGCAACAGAGGGAATCTACCTGCACACAAGATCTGACGGCAGGCTTTTCAACCTCGCCCGCCTGAAAGCCAGAACCAAAGTACGCGAGGCTCTAATCAGAGACATGCTGTTCGCAGATGATGCTGCAGTCGCAACCCACACACAGCAGGAGCTTCAGACCCTGATGGACCGCTTCTCACAGGCACGCAAGGACTTCGGGCTTACCATCAGCCTGAAGAAGACTAACGTCTTGGCGCAAGGCACGGAAGCACCACCAACCATCACCATTGATGACTACAAGCTGGAGGTCGGGAATCAGTTCATGTACCTGGGGTCCACGATCAGCAACAACCTCTCCCTTGATACAGAGATCAACAAGAGGATTGGAAAATCAGCCTTCACACTCGCTCGCCTCACCACACGAGTGTGGGAGAATCCCAAACTCTCTGTCAAGACGAAAATGGCAGTGTACAATGCCTGCGTCATCAGCACACTGCTCTATGGGAGTGAGACGTGGACAACATACGCCCAGCAGGAAAAGAGACTGAACTCCTTCCACTTGCGCTGCATTCGCCACATCCTGGACATATCCTGGCAGGACAAAGTGCCCAACACAGAAGTTCTGTCACGCGCCGGCCTTCCCTCCATGTTCACTCTACTCAGGCAGCGCAGGCTCCGCTGGCTAGGCCACGTTCACCGTATGGAGGATGGCAGAATCCCCAAAGACGTCCTCTATGGAGAACTGGCAACTGGCAGGAGAGACGTTGGCCGCCCACAGCTGCGCTTTAGAGACGTCTGCAAGAGAGACATGAGGGCCCTGGATATCAACACAGAGCGCTGGGAGGACCTTGCAACGGACCGCTCCAAATGGAGAGGCACCCTGACCAGACAGCTCAAGGCGGGTGAAGAGAGACTGACTGCTGCAGCAGATGAAAAAAGGACCCGCAGGAAGAACCGCCACAGACCCAGCAGCACGGAGACCACCCACAAGTGTGACCTGTGTGACAGGGACTGTCATTCGCGCATCGGCCTGTTCAGCCACAGGCGGTGCTGTTCCAGCAGAGTAGACGTTTAGGATTCTCTTCCATGGTCATCATAGACCGACGGAGGCCGACGACGATAATGAAAATACTTCCAAGTATACACTTAACAAATATATTTTATTTGTATTTCAAAACAAACCAAAAATACATTCAATTACAATGTAGTGCAAAAATTGTAACTATAGGTTTCGAACCTCGAGAAGTGAATTATGCAAAAAGTAGAATAATCTCAAATGAGTTAGTGCTGTCACTTCACATGACTCTGGTCTGGAGTGTCCCCTTAACGTCATTGTCTGCAAGTTGAAATAAATTTAATAGAATGCATATTACTGACCCTTTGGACCAACATTTTGATGTAAAGAAATTAATTTCATTTATTTTTTTCAAAGTTCTTCCCTTTGCTGATTTCAGCCTCAAATCCATAGGAAAAAATTCAATATTTCTCTCCCACACACCTAATTTTCCAAACTTGTAGACAATAACATCAAGCATATCCTCAGAGTGAGCGGCATCTTAAAAGAGCAGCCCTCTCGGAGCTTAGAAGCACATTAAGAACTGCTAGACAAGAGATAAACTGAACACATTTATCACCACTTTTTGTCAAAACTTATGTGGTGTTGCTTGGTACCTGGTAGCATGAAAACAAATGTACAAATAACAAAACTTTTTTTTTTTACCCTTTTTGGCAAACAGCCCTTAACAATGGGTAAAAAAAGAAACAATCAGACCTTACATGAAACATTTATGGCCTCTTATGTGAAAAATGTTCATTGTTGCACTTCCTGCGTAGTGCAGCTCGCACCTCAGACACTGTGGTTCCGGGAAACTCCTCAATCACCGCGTCTGCAAAAGAAAACTTACTTAATACAGATTTTAAGTATATAAACCATGTTTTTGTACTGCTATGTACTAAAATGTATAAGGAGATCGTTTCACATGACAAATCACCTAAGACAATGAAAGAATTATTTTTATTCACTCTACATGCTCTATAGTTTAAAGGTATGTCTGGTTACACAGTTGAAATTACCTGTAATGGCCTGCACCTTGGCTACATCAAGCTGGCCTTTGGTCATATCTCCTCTTCCATTTCTCCCGGTTAGTGTGGAATTTGCCAGAGTGTCCTTTGAAAAAATCAGAACGGCCAGTTCTTGTGCGAAAACAGTCATCCTTGTGCGGTTTAAACATAGGAAAGACCTTTTGGAAACAGCCACCAACTTTCCAGGTAAGAAGTGCTGTACAGATAAAGATAATAAAAGTGACATTGTGTGTTACACATTTTTGATTCAAACACATCAATTTGAAGCAAACATATTGTATACAATTTGATATGAAATGAAACTTACCATCTCCCCTTCACTCTCTGATGAAGACATTGCTGATGACATAGAAATTGACATTGAATTGTCTGAGACGTGTCATTGAAGCATTAACTTTTGCAATGCAATCCTTCATCAATTTCAATGTCTCTGGGAGTTCTTCAAAAGCAGAATAAAGAAGGTAACAGCAGGATTACATAAGCCACATTTACAAATAAGAATACAAATATATTTCCATAAGAGCCTTTATACATACCAAGAAGACAGTCAATTATCTCAGCCATAGTTGGCACAGCATGTTGAACCTCAATCAAAGACTACAAACAGAGAAAACATTTTTAAATAATTATAATTAAGTCCACCAAATTATAAGTGCTTACCTCTGAATTGGCATCTTCAATGTCTTCAGCCTAGAAATTGACACATTAGTCATGATAGAATTTAATGTAAATACCAAGTCAAACAAAACTTACAACGTGCAAAGGGCGAGGACTGCCGATGTCAGGTTCATCACCACTATGATCAGGTGAAATCTGCCGTATGCGTCTTTTCTTTAAGAAAATAAAAATCTTCTTGGAATGTCCGTTTCAGAACCAGGGAGGATATATTTCCTTTTCAGTCGGACTCGGTCCATTTTCTATGTTTGTCTGTACTCTGAGCTAGCTAACGTAACGTTAGGTTGTTTTGATTTGAAAACGGATGGGATAAGATACATGACTACTTTTACCAGAGTGCTTAGCGCGAATGGCGCATGCGCATAACAATCGCCCCGAACAAGCCAGCCAATCATAGCACAATGACGTCTTTCACGCATGCGCAATGCTAGGCATGAATGTCGGTTGCTTTAAGCGGGAAGAAGAATGTCGAACAATTGTTCGACATTCAAAAAACGTGACATATCTGTATTGCAAAGAAAAGCTTTACAACTTTACACTGGCATTGTGATGAATACTGGTTTGTGTTATGATCGTTTCACCTGTAACGGGGTTATTTATCATTCTTACAATAACACAACTCTGAAAAAGAGAACTAACTCTGTTGTACAGTTAAGTGATGGACGATTTTGTGAAATATCAACACATTGATTTTTCTAATGTCTCTCTTGTGAATGGTGGCATATGTGTGTTGGTGAAAGAGCTGAAGTGTACTAAAACCATTTTTTGGCAAGATGCACAGTTAAAGATACATTCTACGTTTATTACTGAAGTGTCAAGGACCAATAATGTATTTGCTGTGGACCCCCTGTCACTAAAGCGTAAATGTGTAATGTTAAGTTGTCTTAACAAGTTCTTTGTTGTCCCCCTTCCAAGCAATATTGAACGAGATTGAAGTATCTTAAAAATAAAATATTAATCTGTTTCAATTATACATTGTAATTATTTGTATATTTTTGAAAAATGCTTAGTGTTTTAAGCCTACCAAAAATATGTACTGATTAATACATTTTCATTTATGTTCATACATGGAATTAAAACTGTAAATACTCACTTATGTACTTTGAAATAAGTCAAAGAATAGTGTAATGTATTAAATGTATTGAAAGTATGCAACAAAATACAAGTTTAGCTAAATATTACTTTAATATATTTATTGTATTATATAAAAATATATACTCAAAGTATGCATGAAATATACTTTAAATGTATAATGAAATATTTGAGTAGAAGTATATTTCCAATTAGATATATATATTTTATTTGAAATATATTTTTGGAAAAATATATTTCAGTATAGTGTATTTAAAAAATACTTATTACAAAGTATGTTTTAAGTACAGTTACATAAATATATTTACGTTATACTTGAAAGCGATTCTTAGAAAGTACAAGTATATTCTAATATATTTAACTTGTATTTTTGAAAAAAAGAATATAGTAATAATACACTTCAATATATTTTTTTTCACCAGGGTAGCTCAAGCGTAATTCACTAATAACTCATCTAGCTAAGAATTAGTGATTTATATGGTATTATAGCTAATTAAAATTACACATCATTTTAAAACATATTGCTAAAATGTAATTGCCCCAAATTAGTGGCATAATGCCTTAAATAAAGTGTGCATTTTGTTGGAATGAGATTGTATTTTATTTGTTACATCATTTCATGTAAGCCTTTTAACCCTTTTTTTTTCCTGTCATAAACTGCCCTTTTAAGGGCGACTGAAGGACACCAAATGCACACTGTGGCTTCTGCACATTTATTAGCATAAAGACAGACAGGGAACACTAAACATACAAATACAAAATAATAAAACGCTGGAGGAGAGTGGGGCTCGACGTCACAGGGGGAGCGGAAATCAGGGAACGCCGGACAAAGGGCAGAATCCAGCCAGAGCACTCCCAAAGGCAGCAGGGCTCATGGCTGGAAATAAAAAGAGAAAAACTAACCTGGACGGAGCACTCCTCTCTCCTCGACAGCAAAGCACAAACACACTCAGAGCTGGACTCTGCATCTGAGGATGTACTGTGATAGAAGGACACGACAGCCGGCTGGTTGTGCCCTTATATGCTGTTTCCTAATGTCCTAATGAGTGACAAGTGTGGATACATGAGTGGAGAAAATAATTCAATCAATGACAGCTGTGCAGCCCGTGGACCAATTTGACAGCCGGGAGCTGTGCAGCACTGTCAAAATAAAAGACAAACTCCAAAATGTAAATAATACCACGAGAACAGAATGACAACAATAAAACAGGGTAACTTGAAACTGGGCACAGTGCCCACCCATGCTGAG
Organism: Pholidichthys leucotaenia; assembly: GCA_020510985.1. NCBI lineage: Eukaryota > Metazoa > Chordata > Actinopteri > Cichliformes > Pholidichthyidae > Pholidichthys > Pholidichthys leucotaenia. Next base: position 228,117,375 of record CM035847.1, read on the forward strand.
GATCATGACAGTGCCGCCACTCAAGGGGTGGAACCCAGACACCCCAGGGCAACATCAAAAGGAAAAGGAAACCCCACACACACACACACACACAAAGAAGACACCCCAACAAGAAAACATCCAGCTCTGAGAGGGGGAGAAGGAGGGGGAACCCAGACACGGAGGGACCAAGACAAAACAAATAAAACCCAAAAAGAAAACACTCATGACCCATAACCTGCACAGTATGGTGACCCAGACTCGAGGACCCTAGGGAGTAAGCTACAGCAGTTCAGGTGGCCTGCCAGAGTCCCAGGACCACTGGAGCAAACGGGAGAATGCATCCGATGGCCGCCCAGAGTTCCTGGACCACCTGCCCAGACGGTGTAACCCGTCAGGTGGCCTCCCAGAGTGCATGAGCCACCGGTCCACCAAGCACAACATGCCCTCCCCACCCCCCAGGCAGCGGCAGCTGGAACCCACACTCCCAGCGACCCGCAAGGTCTCCAGCATGGGGAAGGCAGAACTGGTGCTGCGGCAGATTGACCTCCAACAGTGACTGCTGGACAATGGTGGAGCCCTGTGATGGTGGTGGTCAACCAGCAAGGAAGCCAGACAAGGGAAGGGGCTGGGCCGCAGGAGCCTCCATTGAGGACGGGGAGTCCATGATGACCTCACACGAAGACGCAGCACCCGTGGAGGCCTTGGGCTGAGGCGCAGCACCCATGACAGCCCCAGCCTGAGGTGCAGTGCCCACAGTGGCCCCGGGCTGAGGCGCAGCACCCCCGGCAGCCCTGGACTTGGGCGCAGCACCCATGGCAGCCCCTGGACTGGGACGCAGCACCCACAGTGGTCTCAGGCTGGGGCGCAGCATCCACGGTAACCCTGGACTGGGGCATAACACCAAAGATCACCCAGACTGCAGCGTAGGACCCACAGAGATCTCAGATGGAGCAGCACCCATGGAGACCTTGGACCTAGGGGGAGCAGCACCCACGGGGACCTCGGACGAAGGGGAAGCAGCACCCACGGGGACCTCTGGCAATTGTGGATGACCCGCAGCAACCTTGGGAGAAGGCTCAGAAACACAAAACACAGACACCAGGTCAGAGTCCCCTGCAACAGTGGACCCCAGCGGGGAGAACTCAGGTGCAGCAGATGGCTGCACCAGCTCCTCCCCACCAAGAGCCAGGCAAGATCACTGTAAGACAGATAAAGTGAACACAAAAAAGAGAACTTGCCCGAGCTAGAGCTCCACCACCGTCCAGGACTCTGGCAATTCAGACTGGGGCTTCTCGGCTTTCTCCATCTGGGTTTCCACCTCCGATGACTCCACTGTGATGACCCCTGCAGTGGGCATGGTAGTGGATGCAACCCTCTGACCTCCAGGCATGGCGACCAATACCGGTGGGCCTTCCAGTGTAGTGGTTCCAGCTGGAGGTGGCCCAGTCACAGGCACTGAGTCCCAGGCAACTGGAATCAGGCAACACTCCTCGGTTGGCTCAGGCTCCAGGGATCCGGGACTGCCCCTCTCCTGTCTAGAACATGGCTGCAGAGCTAGCACAGAGTCTATCAGGACCGCAGGCTCGTCCAGTGTCCGGCGACTCCAACTTAGGACCGGCTTGCCCTCAAGGAAGGTGGGAGGAAACACAGGAGAGATAGGTGAAAGACTGGTGACAGCAGCAGGCAGTGAGAGCTCAGCTGAAGGGGGATGCAGAGGCTGACCCTCACCACCAGGGATAAAACAAGGAATTTCATTGTATCATGCAAGAGAAGGAAAATCACTTGCCATATCTCCCGGGGCACAATGGAGTCTGTAGCTGCAGTACCTGGGGCAGTGGAGATCCATCGGTGAGGAGATGGAGACCGAGGACACACCAAAGCCTGAGTGTGCGAGCTTAGCGACACAGTCTCCTCCTCCTCCAAAGAACCTCCCTCTAGCCGAGGCATGAGCTCCGGATGGAGCCACGGTTTATAATCCAGGAGGAGCTCTGTTTCCGCTGCCAGTGCTCGCTGGAGCTCCTCCTGCTCCTCCGCGCTGGGGCTATCTGAATGCTCGAAGGCTGCATGCCCAATCCGGGAGGCTGCTGGACACAGTTCAGTGGGGAGAGGTGGAACCGCAGCTAGCTGATGGCACTGGGCATGAGACCTCCACCCCCGGGATCGCCGCACCTGCGGCGCAGGTTCAGATGGCAGGGAAGCCTCCCCCAGCCCGCAGAGCCAATGTTGAGTGTGGTGAACTGAGGTGAGGAGATCTGCCAGTTCAGGATAGCTCCACAGGCTGGGGAATGCCTCAATAATCTGTGCGTGCTATCCCACATCTGCAGCTCCTCCTCGGGAGTGTGGGTCAGCGAAACATCCGAGTCTATGTCCTCCAACAGTCCAGCCACCAAACACTCCTCCTCATCCATCCCAAGACTCCCGCAGTCCAAGCAGCCAGGCATGCCGAAATTACTGGACTAAAAAGACAGGAGAACAGAAAAAGAGGGGGGTACAGCAGAAACACACAGTAGCTGGTGTCCACCCCCTTGTTCGCTGGTGCAAAATGGGGGGCGGCAGTCTCCACCCTGCGCATCTCAGCACTGGCCCTTTCATACTCTGTAGCAGAATATTGTGCCCCTGTCTGGTCCAGGTCATCTTACACACACCATGTAGACACCCAGCTCAACTCAACCATGAGAACTATAACTGGAACAATCCGCTCAACACCACTCCCCTGGCTCTCTGTACTGTCAAACATAGCCCCTCCACACATCCGGCGAGCAGCATTAACTTAAAGGATGCTCCAAAAAGTTAAAGATTCTCCTCACTTACCAATCCATGCAGATATCTACACCCCACCCACTGCCCGACTTTCATCCAGACGGCCGATTTGGAAAAACCCTCCCCCAGCTAACTTTACCATCCAGACAGCTTGGCAAGAGGAATGGGAGACCAAGGAGGTCCCAAACAAACAGCTGATGATAAACCCCAACCAACAGGTCCCGGGCACCAACCTCCCAAGGAGACAGTGGTCTACACTCAATCGCTTCAGGACTGGACATGGCCCCTGCTTGGCCAGCCTTCACAGATGGGGCAGTAGCCCTAGCCCACTGTGCGCATGTGGAGAGAAGCAAACAATGGAACACATCATAGAGGCTTGCCCGCTCCAAAGACTGGAAGGAGGATTACACACCCTCCATACAGCAAACCAGGAGGCAACTGCTTGGCTTAAGGACTTTGCATTCACTAAATAAATAAATAAACCCCCTTGTCGTGTCCTTCTTTCATAAACTGCCCTTTTAAGGGCTACTGAAGGACACAAAATGCACACTGTGGTTTCTGCACATTGATTAACCTATTGACTCCCTATGGCGCTTCGTTGCGCCGTCAGCCCCTAGCAGTAAAGTTTTTTGAAGAAAATATTCAGTTCAGATGTCAGAGATTTCCAAAGCTATAACTTGAAAGTGGTAAGAGATAGTGGCTTACTGTCAATTAGAAAGATGTAGAATATGATCCAAAGTTTGAGATAGGAGTAAATTTACTCACCTAATTTGCATAATGCCACGGCAGCCATATCGAATTACATAACTTTCAGTCAAAAGTGGACTTTGGACATATTTACACAAAGAAGGGTTTTGCCTTTTGTCACCGTTTCTTGTTTTGGGAATTTTGTTATCTTATCTTCAAAGTATATGAACCAGAAAATCAGTACAATGTAAACAAACAAACAAATCTGTCACTTACCGCTGGCCGGGCGGCTCTCTCGCTTCGTCTTTTTGCAGCATCCTGGTCATTATTTTCTCTTCTGTCGGTCATTTTATTTTTCCCCCTCACATCCAGAAACTGTTATGATTACTCCACCTCAATTTTGCTTTTATCCTGCTGCTATTTATCTTATATGACGACACGGAACTGGCGCAATTGCTCTCTCCAGTCACATGGCGCTGGGGGCGATGGCAGGTGAACATTAACAAGCTTCGCCCATCCTCTGTTGTAACAAAATGTATACATTTACCTTCATAAGCGGAGCAAATGCCTCCTCTGTCTTGCAATGGCCAACATCAACATTGGTTTACAAACTCTTCTTCTGTGGTGTCCAGAAATGAGGTTTCAGGAATTTTCTAAGCCTGCCATCAGTTGTCCAAGGCAAGAGCAGTACGTTATACGTGCCTGCCACCTGGTGAGGTGGAATTCTAAGTACAACTGTTGGAGTTTTTGGCCACGTCACATGACATTACATGACAGGTGCAGCACTGGGCCATAGGTAGTGGGGGCGCTATCTGTTCATACAATCAAGGATGTCAAAGGGTTAACATAAAGACAAACAGACAGGGAACACTAAACATACAAATACAAAATAATAAAGCACTGGAGGAGAGTGGGGCTTGATGTCATGGGGGAGCAGAAGCCAGGGAATGCCGAGCAAAGGGCAGAATCCAGCCAGAGCACTCCCGAAGGCAGCAGGACTTATGGCTGGAAATAAGAAGGGAAAAACTAACTTGGACAGAGCTCTCCTCTCTCTTCGACAGCAAAGCACAAACACACTCAGAGCTGGACTCTGCATCTGAGGACGTACTGTAATAGAAGAACACGACAACTGGCAAAGATTGTCTTGCCTTTATATGCTGTTTCCTAATGAGTGACATTTCCTAATGAGTGACAGGTGTGGATACATGAGTGGAGAAAATAATACAATCATTGACAGCTGTGCAGCCCGCGGACCAGTTTGACAGCCGGGAGCTGCGCAGCACTGTCAAAATAAAAGACAAACCCCAAAATGTAAATAATACCACAAGAAAAGAATGACAACAATAAAACAGGGTAAACAAGGAAGCAAACAGACAGGAGACTAAACTTAAACTTGAAACTGGGCACAGTGCCCACCCGTGCCCAGGGTCATGACATTTTCCCTAACAGTAGGAAGTTATGATTAAAACAATGAATGGTCCAGGCATGTATTATTAATTGGAGATTATATATAAACTTTTTCTCTACTATGACACATAAATTATACTTACACATGCAAAACTACAGCCTATAAATGAACCATCTACAGTGGGGTAAAAAAGTATTTAGTCAGCCACCAATTGTGCAAGTTCTCCCACTTAAAAGATGAGAGATGTCTCCAATTTTCATCATAGGTATACCTCAACTATGAGAGACAAAATGAGAAAAAAAAATATCCAGAAAATCACATTGAAGGATTTTTAATGAATTAATTGGTAAATTCCTTGGTAAAATAAGTATTTGGTCACCTACAAACAAGCAAGATTTCTGGCTCTCACAGACCTGTAACAACTTCTTTAAGAAGCTCCTCTGTCCTCCACTCGTTACGAGTATTAATGGCACCTGTTTGAACTCATTATCAGTATAAAAGACACCTGTCCACAACCTCAAACAGTCAGACTCCAAACTCCACTATGGCCAAGACCAAAGAGCTGTCAAAGGGCACCAGAAACAAAACTGTAGACCTGCACCAGGCTGGGAAGACTGAATCTGCAATAGGTAAGCAGCTTGGTGTGAAGAAATCAACTGTGGGAGCAATTATTAAAAAATGGAAGACATACAAGACCACTGATAATCTCCCTCCATCTGGGGCTCCATGCAAGATCTCACCCCGTGAGGTCAAAATGATCACGAGAACGGTGAGCAACAATCCCAGAACCACACGGGGGGACCTAATGAATGACCTGCAGAGAGCTGGGACCAAAGTAACAAAGGCTACCATCAATAACACACTATGCCGCCAGGGACTCAAATCCTGCAGTGCCAGACGTGTCCCCCTGCTTAAGCCAGTACATGTCCAGGCCCGTCTGAAGTTTGCTAGAGAGCATTTGGATGATCCAGAAGAGGACTGGGAGAATGTCATATGGTCAGATGAAACCAAAATAGAACTTTTTGGTAAAAACTCAACGTGTCGTGTTTGGAGGAGAAAGAACACCATACCTGCTGTGAAGCATGGGAGTGAAAACATTATACTTTGGGGCTGTTTTTCTGCAAAGGGACCAGGACGACTGATCCGTGTAAAGGAAAGAATGAATGGGGCCATGTATCGTGAGATTTTGAGTGAAAACCTCCTTCCACCAGCAAGGGCATTGAAGATGAAACATGGCTGGGTCTTTCAGTATGACAATGATCCCAAACACACCTCCCGGGCAACGAAGGAGTGGCTTCATAAGAAGCATTTCAAGGTCCTGGAATAGCCTAGCCAGTCTCCAGATCTCAGCCCCATAGAAAATCTTTGGAGGGAGTTGAAAGTCCGTGTTGCCCAGCGACAGCCCCAAAACATCATTGCTCTAGAGGAGTTCTGCATGGAGGAATGGGCCAAAATACCAGCAACAGTGTGTGAAAACCTTCTGAAGACTTACAGAAAACGTTTGACCTCTGTCATTGCCAACAAAGGGTATATAACAAAGTACTGAGATTAACTTTTGTTATTGACCAAATACTTATTTTACTGAGGAATTTATCAATTAATTCATTAAAAATCCTTCAATGTGATTTTCTGGATTTTTTCTTCTCATTTTGTCTCTCATAGTTGAAGTATACCTATGATGAAAATTGGAGACCTCTCTCATCTTTTATGTGGGAGAACTTGCACAATTGGTGGCTGACTAAATACTTTTTTCCCCACTGTACCTGGCAATCACCTTTCCCTGTTGTGCTCTGATTGCAGCCTTGGGGAAAATAAATCCATGACAACAGCTCATCTGTTACATCCAGCACGTTATAAAAGCCTGATCCACAGCCAATTTAAAAAGTGCCATGCAACCATGCTGAAAGCCCTCCTTTTATTTCTGAATGCACTGTACTCTAGCACAGTTTCTGGCTGTGAGCTGTTTGGCAGGTTTTCTATGCCAAGTTTGTTCAAACAGGGTGACATAATGATTGGAGGGATTTTCCCAGTTTTCAACAAAGAGATAAACAGCATTTCTACATTCAACATGGAGCCTTCTGGAGTGAAATGTGCACTGTAAGTTTTATTGTATAAGAGATGATCATACAGTACATGTTCTTTTCTTAACTTATATGATGGTCTTTTGTGTTCATGTACATGCATATCCACATCTATGAATCTAGGTTTGATATGCGAGCTTTTCGATGGACCCAAGTGATGATATTCACAATTGAAGAAATCAACAGAGATCCTTCTCTCCTTCCAAACCTAACTCTTGGCTACAGGATCCTTAACTCTTGTTCATCTCCTACAAATACTTTACGTGCTGCACTTTCACTGGCAAGTACGACAGAGGAGACAAATTTAACTTCGTGTTCACCAAAAATATCTGCTGTCATAGCGGAGGCAGGATCATCTCAGTCCTTAGCTGTAGCTGGAACCCTCGGACCTTTCAACATGCCAATAGTAAGAAGTCAAATTAAATATTGTATGGCATTAGTACTTTGTGAAATGTGATTGTTTTATCTTTGGTTATGTTGAGAAACTGTTTTCTAACTTTATTTCCCTTCTGTCACAGGTAAGTTACTTCTCAACCTGTGCCTGTCTGAGTGACAGAGCTAAGTATCCTACATTTTTTCGTACCATTCCCAGTGACTATTTCCAGGCAAAAGCTTTGGCAGCACTGGTAAATCACTTTGGTTGGCAGTGGATTGGGGCCATACAGTCAGACAACGATTATGGACGGAATGCAATCCAGGCTTTTACTGAAGAAGTTAACAAACTTGGGATTTGTGTTGCCTTTGTTGGGACTGTTAAACGTACATATGGCAGAGATAAAATTCTGGATGTTGTGGAACTGATCAAGAGTTCAACTGTCAAAGTAATTCTAGCCTTTTCTCCTGAGGGTGATTTTACTCCTTTGATGAAAGAAGTCGTAAAGCAGAACATTACAGGCATTCAGTGGATTGGTAGTGAGGCTTGGATAACAGCACCCCAGCCCTCTACACCTGAAATCTACCAAGCGTTTGGTGGAGCCCTTGGATTTGCTCTGCAGAAAATGGCTATTCCAAATCTAGAACAATTTCTTAAAGGTATTAATCCTTTCACAGATCCACAGGCAGCGTTTGTAAAGGAGTTCTGGGAGATCATGGTGGGCTGCACACCTGTTTTACCTGGGATACACATGAGTACTGAAGGAAGAAATAAAATGTGCAGAGGTAATGAGACATTAGAGAATTCTCGGGATGTGTTCTTCAACGTCACACAACTCAGAGTGTCCTATAATGTGTATAAAGGAGTTTATGCAATTGCAAATGCTCTTCACCAGCTGATCTTCTGCCAACCAGCAGGAGAAATGAGAGTGAAGCCCTGCTTGAATTTATCAGACATCCAACCTAAAGAGGTGAGAAACAGTACAAAGTAAGTTCTGATTAATTCCAACTGCCTGGAATTTCAAAACTGTGCAATCTGAAATATGTCTCTTCTTCTCAGGTTGCTTATCACCTACAAAAGGTAAATTTCAGGAATCAGATGGGGGACAATGTGTTTTTTGATGAGAACGGAGATCCTCCTGCTTCCTATGATATCATTAACTGGCAGCTAAAGAATGGGCAAGTGAGGCATGTAACACTGGGTCATTTCACATCAACCGTAAATGGTGACTACAAGCTCACCATCCAGGAGGAGAATATAGTATGGAGGAAAGAGAAAATGGTATTTTTCATTTTTAAATGATCAATAAACACAATTTTCATAAACATTTGGTTGCATTATTTCAACAAAGTTTAAATGTTTCTTTTTTCCGCAGGTCCCCATCTCTGTGTGTTCTAATGTTTGCCCAGTGGGAACCAGGAAAGCCCAAATTAAGGGAAAACCGACATGCTGTTTTGACTGTATCCCATGTGCTGATGGAACAATAGCAAACTCAACAGGTATACAGACATATTACAAGTGTATTTGCCATATTAAACAAAATATATGCAAAACAGCATTCATACTGTATTTTCACTCATTTTATGGTTATAATTTTGTGTTTCCACACTATGTTAAAATGCACTTTTCTACAGGTTCAGCAGACTGCACACTCTGCCCACAGGAATACTGGTCCAGTCACCTGAAAAATGAGTGCATCCCTAAAACAGTCGAGTACCTGACATATTTTGAACCAATGGGAATAGCCCTCACAGTTGTTTCCCTACTGGGGGCCATCTTGTCACTGGCCACTCTGGGGCTTTTTATCCACTACAGAGAAACCCCTGTGATTAAAGCCAGCAACACAGAGCTGAGCTGTTTCTTACTGCTTTCTCTTTTTCTGTGTTTTCTCTGTTCTCTGACGTTTATCGGTAGACCAACAGTCTGGACATGCATGTTGCGCCACACAGCGTTTGGTGTGACATTTGCACTTTGTATTTCCTGTATTTTAGGGAAAACTATTGTTGTTGTTACAGCTTTCAAAGCCACGATTCCTGGTAGTAAAATTGCAGGAAACTTTGGTCCTCTTCAGCAAAGGATCATTGTGTGCTCTTGCACTTTGATTCAAATAGTGATTTGTATACTGTGGTTAAAGCTTAACCCACCATTCCCAGATATGGTTTTCAGATATAGCAATGAGAAGATTATTTTAGAATGCAACACAGGCTCTGAGGCTGCTTTCTATGCAGTTCTGGGCTACATAGGAGTCCTTGCAATAATATGTTTAATTTTGGCCTTTCTGGTGAGAAAGCTGCCTGATAATTTTAATGAAGCTAAATTCATCACATTCAGCATGCTGATATTCTGTGCTGTCTGGATCACCTTCATCCCTGCATATGTCAGCTCTCCTGGAAAGTTCACTGTAGCAGTAGAAATATTTGCTATTTTGTCTTCATCCTTTGGGTTACTGATAAGTATTTTTGCACCTAAATGTTATATAATATTGATAAAGCCAGAAAAAAATACCAAGAGACATGTAATGGGAAAAAATGTATAAAAAATGTGTGTGTGTGTGGGGGGGCATTGTTTTCAAAACATACTGACTCCCTTATTTTTGAATCCATTACATAACACTTTTTATACTGTCAACTCACAGAGTTATACAGAAAATTATACACTACAATGTTATTATAGAAAATATGAAAGCAAACATCATGGCTGGTTCCCAAAAGGAACGTTTGTGAGCGAGATACTTTTATTAAAGTGGAGGATTATTTCCACAAATGGACATATTTTAGCACACACATTAATATTGAAGGTGGTGAAGGGCCAGACTAAGTGTGATCATACAGACTCTCATGATGAACAAAAAAATCAAGGATTCAGTGTACCCTGCCCGGTATGGGGTTACTGAGGCCCCGCCCTGGAGCCAGGCCTGGGGAAGGGGCTCGATGGCTAGCGCCTGGTGGACAGGTTTCTGCCCATGGGACCCGGCAGCCTGAAGAAGTTACATGGGTCTGCCCTCTAGTGGGCTCACCACCTACAGGAGGGACCATAGGGGTCCAGTGCTATGCGGATCAGGCGGCAGGTGAAGGAAGAGACCTTTGTTGTCTGATGCCCAGCTTTTGAAAATGGCTTTTGGGACGTGAAACGTCACTTCTCTGGTGGGGAAGGAGCTGGAGCTGGTGCACAAGGTTGAGAGATACCAGGTAGATATAGTTGGGCTCACCTCAACACACAGCTCCGGTTCTGGAACCAGTTTCTTGGAGAAGGGCTGGAGCTTGGCCTACTCTGGAGTTGCCGCAGGTGAGAGGCGATGGGCAGTGGTGGGTATTCTTATTTCCCCCGCCTTGCTGCCTGAACATTGGAGTTCTACCCGGTGGACAAAAGGGTTGTTTCCCTGCGCCTTTGGCTTGGGAAACGGGTCCTGACCATCATTTGTGCCTATGCACCAAATGATAGTTGAGAGTGCCCACCCTTTTTGGAGTCTCTGACCGGGCTGCTGGAAAGTGCTCCTCTTGGAGACTCCATTGTCCTACTGGGGAACTTCAATTCACATGTGGGCAATGACAGTGAAACCTGGAGGGGGGTGACTGGGAGGAATGGCCTGCCCGATCTGAACCCGAGTGGTATTCAGTTATTGGACTTCTGTGCTAACCACAGTTTGTCCATAATGAACACCATGTCCAAGTATAAGGGTGTCCATATGCGCACCTGGCACCAGGACATCATAGGTCGCAGGTCAATTATCGAGTTTGTTATCGTGTTATCAGACCTGCGACTGTATGTCTTGGACACTCGGGTAAAGATAGGTGCAGAGCTGTCAACTGATCACCACCTGGTGGTGAGTTGGATCTGATGGCAGGGGCGGATGCCACTCAGACCCGGTAGACCTAAACATATTGTAAGGGTGTGCTGGGAACATCTGGCTGAGGCCTCTGTCTGGGAGGTCTTCAACTCCCACCTCCAGAAGAACTTCGACCACATTCTGAGAGAGTCTGGAGAAATGGAGTCTGAATGGGAACATCTTCTGCACCTCCATTGTTGAAGCGGCTGCCCAGAGCTGTGGCTACAAGGTAGTTGGTCCATCTCGTGGTGGCAAACTGTTAGGCGATTCAGGAGGTGGAAGCAGCTCCCTGTCCACACTGTGTATGCTGTGTTGGTGCAGATGGGGCGCTGCTGACTTTGACTGGGGACAGCGTTGAATGGTGGAAGACATACTTTTAGAATCTTCTCAATCCCATTGACACGCCTTCCACAGAGGAAGCAGGGCTTGAGGTTGAGGGAAACAACTCACCCATCACAGGGATTGAGGTTGCCGATGTGGTTAAAAACCTCTTTGGTGGCCAGGTCCCGGGGGTGGACAGAATCGCCTTGAGTACCTCAAGGCCCTGGATGTTGTAGGGCTGTCCTTGATGACATGTCTCTGCAATGTTGCATGGAAGCCGAGAATCCTCGAGGGTTCATGTGAGTTTGCCCATCCAGTTCACATATGTTTTGTGGACTTGTAGAAAGCATTCAACCGCGCCCCACGTGGTGTCTTGTGGGGGTTGCTGTGGGAGTATGGAGTGTCGGGCTTGTTGTTATGAGCTATCCAGTCCCTGTACAACAATTGCAAGAGTTTGTTTTGTTTTGCCAACACCCAGTCAAACTTGTTTCCAGTGAAAGTTGGACTCTTCCAGGGCTGCCCTTTGTCACTGAGCCTGTTCATAATTTTTATGGACAGGATATCTAGGCGTAGCCAAGGATTGGAGGGTATCATGCTTGGTGACTACAGGATTTCATCTCTACTGTTTGTGGTTGATGTTGTCCTGTTGGCTTCATCAAGCAATGACCTACAGGGCTTGCTGGGACAGCTTGCTACTGAATGTGAAGCGATTGGGATGAGAATTAGCACCTCCAAGTCCGAGTTCATGGTCCTCAGCCGTAAAAGGTGAATTGCCCTCTCCGGGTTGGAGACAAGCTCCTGCCCCAAGTGGAGGAGTTTAAGTGTCTCGGGGTCTCATTCACGAGTGAGAGGACAATGGAGCAAGAGATTGACAGATGGATCAGAGCAGCCTCTGCAGTGATGAGGACGTTGTACTGGTCTGTTGTGGTGAAGAGGTAGCTGAACTCTAAAGCAAAGCTGTCGATTTACTGGTCAATCTACGTTCTTACCCTGTCCTATGGTCATGAGTTTTGGGTAATGACCAAAAGAATGGGATCGTGGATACAAGTGGCTGAAATGAGCTTTTTCCGTAGGATTGATGGACTCACCCTTAGAGATAGGGTGAAGAGCTCAGTCATTCAGGAGAGGCTCAGTGTAGAACCGCTGCTCCTCCATATCAAAAGGAGCCAGTTAAGGTGATTTGGGCATCTGATCAGGATGTCTCCTGGACGACTCCCACTTGAGGTGTTTTGGGCATGTCCAACTGGGAGGAGACCCTGGGGCAGACCCAGGACATGCTGGAGAAACTATGTCTCCCAGCTGGCCTGGGAACACCTTGGTATCTTCTCTGAAGAGCTGGAGCAGGTGGCCTGGGAGAGGAAAGTCTGGGCTTCTCTGCTTGTGCTGCTGCCTCCGCGACCTAGACCTCCGGAAAAGTGGTAAAAGATGGATGAACGGATGGATGGATGGACATTAATATTACATTTGGTTGAGCCACTGATCTATTCTTAAATCAGAACTAAATACTCTCACCAGCAAAGTAATCTTTATAATATATTGTTTGTGAGATAGAAACCATAAAACCATTTTAAATACAGATATCACATAGTTAAATATTTCTAATAACTCAGTGTTCTTTTTTTATTTTTACCTGTAGGATGGCAGGAGAATTAAATCTAAAAATGTGGCCCTCCGTGGTCCAAAAAGAAACTGTACAATTTCTTTAGTTGATTCTTAGAAATACTGTACTTCTCAAACATTTAACCCCTTGCACTCCGGTCAATTTCCCTAAAAACGCCAAAAAATAACATGCCCAAAGTAAATCGAAAGCTGTTCTTCAACCCTTTGCAGCATCTTCATGGGGTTGGTCTCATTTAAAAGAAAACACTTTGAATTTTTTGGCAAAACAGTCATAATCTCTCTAAGTGATCCGGCCACTGAGTTACAGTCATCTAAACATAGTGAACTTGAAGAAAATAAATTTGGCCTGGGTGTTTTTTTGGATACAAATGCTTGCAAATAACACACAGCTTCAGATCCAGGCTGGAAAATGCAACAGAAATGTAGAACCAAGTGTTATCCAGCTGAGGTCTAAATTTTGTAACAATACCACAAAAAATGAATATATTACACAGCTTTTTCCTCAGGTAGTTCCCAGGCGTTTTTGAACTGTGCCAAATTGTGCCAAATGGCACAGTTTGGAAAAAACGTCTGTAACTTTTGAATGATTCAATATAGATGCTTCATCTTGGGCTCTAATGAAAGGTGACACTCAGGGCTGTGTGTGTGTGGGGGGGGGGGGGTTGTCCCCCCACCCCTCGCTACAGAGGACAGACATCGCCCGTTGCGCCACGGTCCGTCATGCAGTGATGAAGCACAGCTGTAATTTACCAATCAGTCAAAAGTCATTTTGATTACAATTTTCAGGGATAAAGAATAATTTATCTTAGAATACTTACCTCTTCACAGCAGAAGCGGAGCTGGCGAACTTCTTCTTCATTGTCAGACGAACGCGACACTGGTCTCGCGACCCAATCAAAACATAATTCCATTATTGCGGTTTTGTGCTTCCATGATTGCGGTTTTTGGCGAACGATTTTTCAAAACAAATAACAGTAGTAATTAAAAATAGACTGGCGAATGCGTGTGTGTCACTCAGCCTTCGTCGTCGGCCTCCGTCGGTCTATGATGACCATGGAAGACAATCCTAACGTCTACTTTGCTGGGACAAAAACAAAAAAGCACCGCCTGTTCCCGAACATGCCGATGCGTGAATGGCAGTCACTGTCATACAGGTTGCACTTGTGGATGGTCTCCGTGCTGCTGGGTCTGTGGGATTCTTCCTGCGGGTCCTTTTTTTCATCTGCTACAGCAGTCAGTCTCTCTTCACCCAACCTTACACAAAAAAGCTCGCGAACTTCTGTGCTTCAATTGGCTCGCTGCATTCACAGCGTTGGTAGGCGGGTCCTTCTTGCTAGGTTTTCAGTCATTGGTTCTTCAAGGTTTCAGAAATCCAATTCAAGGCTCTTATTAGTCGAATGAGAGGCCAATCAGATGAACTAATCTGTTCGCGGCTGTGTCTGCAGTGGAAGAACGGAAATGCAGCTTTTATTTTCAGTGCGCGCTTGCAGCTCCATCGTGCGTCCTAGAGCGCACGAGGGTGCACGAGAGCACTCTGGGACACAGAGACTTGCCCGCCCGCGGTACAACGGAGTGCAAGAGGTTAAATATTGGGTTTAGTTTTTAAACTTTTCATCAGACATTTATCTTGTGATTAAATGTCACTTTTATCCTTAATATTGTGTAAGTTGGTGTAATATTGGCAATGTCATAAACAAATAAACAATAAGAAAATAAACACATTGACATTTCTTCATGAGTGACACTCTTGTTTTAATTTTTATGGACATATTTTTGAGCTGTTGAAGAAGCAAGTTAATAAATGTTTTAAAAAATAAACATACCTGGATGCCACATCAAAATACATTTAAAAGGGGAAAAAATCATATAGATAGATTACAAGTAACTTCACAGAAGTTTCTGTGTATAAGGCTGTGTCCACCAAATGCGTTTTTTGTCGCCCGACCGCGCTGAGCTTTTTTTTTTTTTTTTTCAGTGTTTGTATGCTGCGCTCTGGGGGGAAAAAAAGTTTGTGTCCTGTATCCCTGCAACAGCTTGTCACTCTAAGCTCTACATATATTTTAATAGCAGTCTCTAAATAACAATGGACAGGAAACGTTTTCTAGCAGCTCTGGATGTAAAATATGATGACAGAAAGCAGGAGTCTGAGTACGGACTAGTACTGGAGTCCTATGTCCCACCCACGCAGCAGTTCTGATTGGCTGCTTTGGTCTGACATTGATGAGCTCAGCTGCAGTCTCTGGAAAGATGAACTTTTTTCAACTCTGAGCACCGCGACAAAAAAACGGCCACCGCCGAGAGCGTTTCAGTGCCGTGGGCGCTCAGCGCTGTAAACGCTGGACTACATAGAGAATGAATGGAAAATAGCTGCCCAGAGCTGAAAAAACGAGTTTGGTGGACACACAGCCTTAGTCAGTTTGTGAAAAAGCGACCACTCTGCTTCTTGATTTGGCCCAGGTGTCACAGTAGTGATGTTAAAACCGAGGCCGCATGAAACAATGAGCAACTTTGAGACAACTGCTTCATGAGCGACATTGTGTTATGAAACATCTAATAAAGACTGCCATCTGGTGACTGACTGTCAGAACTGCATCTGAGTTTATTGAAAAAGGGCAATACGTACTCTATATCACAGGTTGCACTACACTTTTTGTCATTTTCTCAGACAGGCTTGTAAAAATTCTGTCAGTTATCTATCATTTTAATTGACTTTAATTAGATCACCCTCCATATAATCTGTCAAATGATAGACAGCTTTTGGAATTTGTAGTCATTGCTGGAAAAATCCTGTGGAAGGACAATTTTCAGTGAATGAAACCTCTGAGACAGAGATAGAGAGAGAATGCAGGGCTTGACATTTCAGCAGTGGCCAGTAAGACAGCTACAGGCTCGACACCGCCCACACAACACTGAGTCAGGCAATATAAAGCGGAAGTGTCATGAGCAGTTTTTTTTTAAATTTAATAGAATAAAAAACAACATACTGTGATGTAAGCGAAGTTCACACTAAGAAGAGGAGCAGATGGTTGCGACACAACAGGCTTTATTAAAACACACCACTGAGCACAGACAGGAGGGAAGGTCATTCTCCCAGACCCCCGTTTCAATCATGGTTAAACACACATGATACATCTTGCCCTAATCCTGACCATAAACACTGCTTGGTCATTATAACACAGTTGTAATGACACAGCAGTATAGTAACTCAGTAATAACATTAAATACACACACAAAGTAACGTTCTCTGCTGGCAAAGCATGCTGGGAAATCCCTGCCCCCCTTAACACGGCCCCGATGTTACACTGCACCCCCCCCCCCCCGGACTGGTTTCTGTCCCCAGAAAAATGAAAGTCCAACCCAGAAGTCCAACGCGAATCAGTCCAGGTGTCGGGGCGGCTTCAATGCCGATGACCAGCACATCCAACAGCTTCAGTAGGACGACGCACAGTCCCTCCCCTGGCAGCGGGAGTCATATGCCCGCTCTGGCCGGCTCCCACCGCTGCCAGGACCTCCCAGGCAGCCGCTGGTCCGCGTCCAGGCATCCAGCCCCTGCTGAGCCCGGGAAAAGACCGGATCTGTCCTGCTCGCTCCGCTGCTGCTGCGCGCCGAGGGCCTCTGTGACGTTACTGCCGGAGAAAGCATCTGTGGGAGGCTGCCTGTCCCCGTCCATGCCACCTCACTCTAGTTTAACGTCGGCGAGGGGCCAGTTTGTCGTGGGGTGGGTGCGGGGCAGTACCATGCGATGTGCCCTGGCTCTCCGCAGCGGAAGCACCCTTCCTCGCAACACTGCGGCCGTCTTCTCCGCGGACGCGCCGCCGTGGTCTGCCAAAATTCCTCCTCCTCCCCCTCGCTCTCAGCACGGTGGTTTCCTCCGGTGACCAGTCATTCAGCGTGGCAGCCAGCTCAACCTGGGCCAGATGGTCATCCAACACGGTCTTGCCGTTGTAGCGGGGAATCTTGGCCCGCTGCCAGATGGATGGGACGGTTGTCTCCCGGTCGATCGCCGCTTCTGATCGCCGTGGAATCGCCAGCCCGTCCTGCCCTGAAAAGGGCGGGAAGCGGGGCTGGTTTGCTCTGCTCGGCCCGCTCTGCCTTGAAAAAGACAGGAGGCGGGGTACGCTCATCCCGTCGGGTCCGCTGCTCCGTGCATCGCGGCAAGCCACTCCGGGGGTCGGCGTCTCAGCTCTGCCATCTGTTCCCAGCCGAGCGATGAACCGCCCCTGCCGCTGGACCTCCGCCCGGATCCTGACCACCATCTAGCTCCATCCCACTTCTGACACCAGTGTGACTTAGGCAAAGTTCACACTAAGAAGAGGAGCAGATGGTAGCGACACAACAGGCTTTATTAAAACACACCACTGAGCACAGACAGGAGGGGAGGTCATTCTCCCAGACTCCCGTTTCAATCATGGTTACACACACATGATACATCTTGCCCTAATCCTGACTATAAACACTGCTGGGTCATTATAACGCAGTTGTAATGACACAGCAGTATAATAACTCAGTAATCACATTAAATAGACACACAAAGTAATGTTCTCTGCTGGCAAAGCATGCTGGGAAATCCCTGCCCCCCTTAACATGGCCCCGACATTACAATACAAACTCTCGATGAGGATAAAGATTAGAGTTACAAAATCAAAACTTTCAAAAAAATATACAATCAGTCAAACTTCACATTCCAATTAACAAGAAAAAAGGGGCATATTAAAAAAGAGCGAAAGAGAGAGTAAAAAGCACAACAATTCTCTGATCGTCTTTTTTGATTATCAAGAGGAGCTGTCCAATGTCTTACAATTTTTTTTTTTTGCATCATGAGCAGTGCATGAGTGCTGTTTCAGCACGCCCACAGTCTCGTGACCGTAGCAAGAGAGGCCTTGTTATGTTGGTCACATCATGTGACTTGAGGGCTCACAGGAACGTATGCAATGCCCAGCCCTCTCAAATTTGTCGCCAGGGCTCAAATCACCCTGCCCGATCTGAACCCGAGTGGTGTTCAGTTACTGGACTTCTGTGCTAACCACAGTTTGTCCATAACAAACACCATGTTCAAGCATAAGGGTGTCCATATGTGCACCTGGCACCAGGACACCCTAGGTCGCAGGTCGATGATCGATTTTGTTATTGTGTCATCAGACCTGCGACTGTATGTCTTGGACACTCGGGTAAAGAGAGGTGCAGAGCTGTCAACTGATCACCACCTGGTGGTGAGTTGGATCCAGTGGCAGGGGAGGAAGCCATTCAGACCCAGTAGAACCAAATATATAGTGAGGGTGTGTTGGGAACGTCTGGCTGAGGCCCCTGTCCGGGAGGTCTTCAACTCCCACCTCCGGAAGAACTTCAACCACATTCCGAGGGAGTCTGGAGACATGGAGTCTGAATGGGCCATGTTCTCCACCTCTGTTGTTGAAGCGGCAGCCCAGAGCTGCAGCCGCAAGGTGGTCGGTGCATCTCGTGGTGGCAACCCCCTAACCAAGTGGTGGACACCAGTGGTGAGGGGGGCCATTAAGCTGAAGAAGGAGTCCTATCAAGCTTGGTTGGGTTGTGGGACTCCCAAAGCAGCTGAGGTGTACCGGCAGGCCAAGCGGAGTGCAGCTCGGGTGGTTGCTGAAGCAAAAACTCGGGTATGGGAGGAGTTCGGTAAGGCCATGGAACAAGACTTTCGGTCGGCCTCGAAGAGATTCTGGCAAACTGTCCGGTGGCTCAGGAGAGGAAAGCAGCTCTCTGTCCACACTGTGTATGGTGCAGATGGGGCGCTGTTGACTTCGACTGGGGATATCGTTGGGCGGTGGAAGGAATACTTCGATGATCTCCTCAATCCCACTGATACGCCTTCCACAGAGGAAGCAGGGTTTGTGGACGAGGGGGATAACTTGCCTATCACAGGGGCTGAGGTCACCAAGGTGTTTAAAAATCTCCTTGGTGGCCGGGCCCCGGGGATGGACAAGATTCGCCCTGAGTACCTCAAGGCCCTGGATGTTGTTGGGCTGTCATGGTTGACATGCCTCTGCAACACTGCGTGGAGGTCGGGGGCAGTGCCCTTGGCATGGCAAACCGGGGTGGTGGTTCCTCTTTTCAACAAAGGGGACCAGAGGGTGTGCTCCAACTTTAGAGGGATCACACTTCTCAGCCTCCCTGGGAAGGTCTATGCCAAGGTACTAGAGAGGAGAGTCCGGCCGTTGGTCGAACCTCGGATTCAGGAGGAGCAATGTGGTTTTCGTCCTGGCCGTAGCACATCAGACCAGCTCTTTACCCTCTCGAGAATTCTTGAGGGTTCATGGGAGTTTGCCCAACCAGTTTACATGTGTTTTGTGGACTTGGAGAAGGCATTTGACCACGTCCCTCGTGGTTTTTTGTGGGGGGTGCTTTGGGAGTATGGGGTATCGGGCTTGTTGTTACGAGCTATTCGGTCTCTGTATGACCGTTGTGAGAGTTTGGTTCGTATTGGCAACACTCGGTCGGACTCATTACCAGTGAGAGTTGGATTCTGCCAGGGCTGCCCTTTGTCACCGATCCTGTTCATAATTTTTATGGACAGGATTTCTAGGCGCAACCAGGGAATGGAGGGTGTCATGCTTGGTGACCACAGGATCTCATCTCTGTTGTTTGCAGATGATGTTGTCCTGCTGGCTTCATCCAGCAATGACCTACAGGGTCATTGCTGGGATTACTGGGACAGTTTGCCGCTGAGTGTGAAGTGGCTGGGATGAGAATCAGCACCTCCAAGTCTGAGTCCATGGTCCTCAGCCGGAAAAAGGTGGATTATCCTCTCTGGGTTGGGGACAGGCTCCTGCCCCAAATGGAGGAGTTTAAGTATCTTGGGGTCTTATTCACGAGTGAGGGGAAAATGGAGCGAGAGATTGACAGACGGATTGGAGCAGCATCTGCAGTGATACGGACATTGTACCGGTCTGTTGTGGTGAAGAGGGAGCTGAGTTCTAAGGCAAAGCTGTCGATTTACCAGTCAATTTACGTTCCTACTGTCACCTATGGTCACGAGCTTTGGGTAATGACCGAAAGAACAAGATCGCGGATACAAGCGGCTGAAATGAGCTTTCTCCGCTGGATTGCTGGACTCACCCTCAGAGATAGGGTGAGGAGCTCAGTCATCTGGGAGAGGCTCAGAGTAGAACCGCTGCTCCTCCAAATTGAAAGGAGTCAGTTGAGGTGGTATGGGCATCTGATTAGGATGCCTCCTGGACGCCTCCCACTTGAGGTGTTTCGGGCACGTCCCACTGGGAGGAGACCCCAGGGCAGACCCAGGACTCGGTGGAGAGACTATGTCTCCCAGCTGGTCTGGGAACGCCTTGGTATCCTCTCTGAAGAGCTGGAGCAGGTGGCTGGGGAGAGGGAAGTCTGGGCTTCTCTGCTTGAACTGCTGCCTCCGCGACCCGGACCTCCGGAAAAGCGGTAGAAGATGGATGGATGGATAGATGGCTCAAATCACGTGATGTAACAATGAGGCCTCATTCACTACTGTCACGTGACTCTGGGCATATTGACACAGTGCTCGACACTCTGCTTATTCTTCTTCTTTTAGATTTGATTGGCAGTTGGCAACCAGCTTACAGGTGCATTACCACCACATAATTACTCTATATCATCACTCTATTTGGTCAGGAGCTGTAGTCCTATAATCATTGCTGTGTCCAATCGAACCTCAACTCTATCTTCAGACATCACTCTTCTTTGTCTCCTCGTACTTTACTCTATATCATCACTTCACTCTATATCATCACTCTACACATCTTGGCCTTGGCAGTGAATATTTTCAAAAATCCTCGACCCTCTGCTCGTGACACTTCCGTGTTATATTGCTCGAGTCAATCTCAAGTGGGCGGTGTCGAGCGTAAACATCACTATTGGGAAGTCCTCATGAGGTAAGACTTCCTCTTTTTATTTCATGACTTTCTGTGACAAGCTGAATGTAAATACAGCTACAAAAGTTTGCAATTTTGATTGATTTTAATAGATAAGTTATAACCAATTGCCAGTAAAATAACTAATGCAACCAATGTACAGCCAGATGAATTTAGAAACTGTTTCTTTGGTCAGTTTTACGCATTTGTTTGATGTTAAAGTAAAAGTGCAAGTGATGCCAAAGTAACACCATCTACAATTGCAAACTCATCTATCATGTTGGATCCTTTAGTTCCCTTAGGCTCTTGATGAGTCCCACTTGTTTTTCTACTTGCATATATTGTTAAATATTCCATTCATCTCATCCTAGTGCTAAGCTCTGGCCTATCCCAGCATACACTGATAACATGATTTTTTTTTAAATATAATTGTAGGAAAAATTAAATGTTGGACACCCCCCTAGAAAATCCCCAGAAAACATTTTTAATTAGATGTGATTAGGTGCTGATGGCTAATATAAGCATTTATAATAAATGTGTCTAAAAGACTGTAATTTAGATGCTGATGGCTAATATAAGCAATTATAGGAAATGTATCTAAAAGACTGTAATTTGGACTGTTTTAATTTAAACTGTTTGTCAGTAAAAGCAGTAGCGCTTTTGCGCCACAAGTGGCACTCGGTTGTGATGAGACACTGTTAAGTTGTTAGAATGTGCGAGAAGAAGAGAAGTTGTGGCTGTTGTTGAGTGATGTCCCGTGTCGAAGTGCCGTGCCTGGTGTTGTAAAAAGACAATAAACCGCTGAAAAGTCGTCAAATTGCCTCTTCTTCACCTGACGAGTGTAACAAAATTTGGTAGCAGAGGATGGTTCAGTCGTGCCCAAGACGGTGAGTGTGCAAATAAAAAAAAAACAAACAAAAAAAAACAAGCAGAAATGATGGAATTGGAGCAGCTGCAGGATAAGCTAAACGAGGCCTTGGTGCAACTACAGCCCGAACAACTACACGAGGTCTGTTTGTTTGCAAAGATAAACCCAGTCAAGCCATCTAAAAAGTACATGCTGGTACAACTGTTAAACAAGGAGGTGGAAAGGACCGTTGAAAATGAAGAAGAGGATGTAGCCCGCGCGTTTCTGCTAAAGCTAATCACATGTGCTACCGAAGCTAAGCAAAGCGAACAGCCATTGCAGGTGGCAGCAGCGGCCGGCGCGGGTCGGGATGCGGAGGCACTCGCAAGTTTACAAAAACAATATGCTCCTCTACACAAAAGTTTTCTTGATTCAACTAAAAAGATTGAAGAGGAAATAGCAAGGCTTACCACTAACGCGACCACTCAGCCACAAAGTCGCCCTTTTCTGGAACAGCCCGTGGCCTCCTCAGCGCCCCTAATACCAGAGGTGACCATTAAACAAGAGTTTAGGATAAATGGTCAGGTAGGAGAGAGGGGCCAAAGAGACAAGTTGTCTTATTCCAACCTCATTCACCAGATTGATATGGGCCTAAAGAAAAATTCCAGTGAGGCTGAGATAATCAAGGCTGTTGTCAGGGCATTGAGTCCCGGACTGAGTTTGCGAGATATGCTGGAGATCAAGTCAGATCTCACCCTGCCACAGCTGCGCACCATCCTGCGAAGACATTATAAAGAGGATAGTTCCACTGTACAATCACCTGATAAACCTCACACAAGACAGTAACGAGTCACCTCAGAAGTTCCTGTTCCGTGCCATTGAGTTAAAAGAAAGACTTTTGGTAGCATCCAGAAAACCGGGCATGGAAGAGCAGCATAGCTCTGACCTTATCCAGAGGAAGTTTCTGAGGGCACTGGGTAAGAATTCCATTTGGCTTGTCCTCAGCACCAACAGCATTCCAAAGATCTATGGAGGAGTGTTTGTGGGGGTTGAGGGATGATATTTGTCAGCCTTACCTCGATAATAACCTTGTTCATTCACAGACTTTTGAAGACCACTTGCGAGACCTGAGAAACGTCCTGCACAGCTACCAAAGCCATGGGGTGAAGTTGACTCCCCGGAAATGTGAGTTTTTCAAGCAGCAGGTACGTTTCCTTGGCAAAATGGTAACAAAACAGGGCTACACTATGGACCCTGAGGACCTTGCCCCGGTGCAGGCCCTAAAACAGCAGCAACCTTCCACTGTTGGAGAGCTAAGGAAATTGCTAGGCTTTATTTCATACTACCGCAGCTATATTCCAAACTTCTCCCGTATAGCAAAGTCTCTTTACGACCTTCTTGCTAACGACCACACAGACAAAGCAAAGCAAAACTCAAAAAAACATGTCAAAAAGAAAGAAAGTGGCCAGTTGCCCTCATCCCATGCAATCAGGTGGTGCCCTGAGCATCATGCAGTGCTCTGTCAGCTTATTGACTTTCTCTCCCAGCCCCCAGTGCTAGGTTACCCGAACTTTGAGGAACCCTTCATTTTGCACTGTGACGCTTCACAGGAGGAGCTTAGGGCGGCGTTATACCAGCGACAACAAGGCAAACTGGTGGTGATAGCATATGGCTCCAGGACACTGTCAAATCCAGAGAAAAATTACCACCTTCATTCAGGGAAGCTGGAGTTTCTTGCCCTGAAGTGGGCCATATGTGAGAGGTTTCGGGATTACCTTTACTATTCCCCACCATTCACTGTCTATACGGACAATAATCCCCTCACTTATGTGCTCACCACCGCAAAGCTAAATGCAACCACACAGAGGTGGGTAGCAGAACTAGCTGATTTCTAGTTTGTGATTAAATACCGCCCTGGGAAAGCCAATAGAGATGAAGACGGCCTCTCATGTATGCCCCTAGATATGGAGCAGTACATGAACAAATGCACACACGATGTTGATCCTGATGTAATGCACTGTGTGGCGCAGGCAGTCAAGGTAAAGTCACAAGAAAATGAACCATGGTTCTGCCCAGTCACTATTTCCACTCTCATTAGTGAAGCAGATCTAGAAGCCAGCTCTGTAGCTGAAATACCAAAGACTGCCCTAAAAAGAGCTCAGGAAGAAGACTCTGTGATTGGAGAGGTGTTGCATTATGTGGTGTCAAAGCAATGGCCAAAAAGTGGAAAACAGCTGAACAGTAAAATTGCAGCTCTAGTCAGGCAAAAACACAAACTGTACCTAGAAGAGGATGGACTGCTTTACAGGAAAACGGCATCTCATGACCAGCTACTTCTACCCCATAAGTTCCATAAGCTCGTGTTTAAAGAGCTCCACAAAAACATGGGCCATTTAGGGGTTGAGAGGGTGATGAACCTGATAAGGGAGCACTTTTACTGGGATCATATGCAAAGGGATGTTGAGCACTACATCACTAAAGTTTGCAGTTGTTTAAAGAATAAACGTCCCAATAAGCCAACCAGGGCACCACTGACTAATATTGTCACCTCGTATCCATTCGAACTCATGTCCATTGATTTCCTGCACTTGGAGAGGTGCAGAGGAGGATATGAGTATATCCTGGTTCTAATGGACCACTTCACTCGCTTTGCCCAGGCTTATCCTTGTCGCAACAAAGCTGCCTACACCGCTGCTGAGAAGATATTTGGGGATTTTGCCCTCAAATTTGGCTTCCCCACACGTCTCCACCATGATCAGGGCAAAGAGTTCCAAAATAAACTCTTTGCAAAACTACAAGAGTACAGTGGGGTGCAGGGGTCCCGGACAATGCCCTACCACCCCCAAGGGAATGGGCAGGTGGAACGATTCAATCGTACACTGTTGGCAATGCTCAGAAACTTGCCCGAAGCAGCCAAGGAAGACTGGAAATCCTCTCTGGCAAAAGTGGTTCATGCCTACAACTGCACGCGCAGCGAGGCTACGGGTACGCGCCATATTTTCTGCTATTTGGCCGTAGTCCCAAGCTGCCCATTGATCTCATGTTTGGCCTCACAACAAAAGAGCAGAGCGCTTCTCACCAGGACTATGCTGAAAGGTGGAGGGCCAAAATGACTGAAGCTTACAAACTCGCCTCTAAAACAGCAAACAAAGAAGGGATGAGAAGTAAAGCCCTTTATGATAGAAAGGTTCACGGTGCTGAGTTGCTCCCTGGATCCAGGGAGCAACTTGACCGAGAAAGGTGGGCCAGGAAAATTACGTCATTCTGGGAAGACAAAGTGTATGTAGTGACCCAAAAGAAGTACCCAGACAGTCCAGTGTATGAAATCAGACCTGAAGATGGCAAGGGGTGCACTCGGATCATGCACAGAAACCTTTCGTTACCCTGTGACCTTTTTTCCATAGAAACAGTGGAGCCTCCCTCTAATAAAACAAGAGAAAGAAAGTCTAAAAGGCAAAGATATGTGGACAGTCAAAACAGCACAGTTGATGAAGATGAAGAGGGTTGGAGCGCCATAATCGGACTACGAGCTGGAAAGGATCAAAGTCACCATCCACTGAGAGCTGATGCACCGGAGTTCTACCCGCACAGTGACACTACTCCGGAGGGTGAGGACCAGGACACAGATGATGCCACACATGTGCAGCTGGCACCAGAGGTCAACAATCCGGTGGTCCCAGATCCAGCTGAGGCAGACCAGGACCAGGGTGATGTGTTGTCGGAGTCTGGTTCCAGTGACCAGGAGGGACCTGTCTACATCCCTGCTAAAACGTATCCTTCAAGAGTGAGAAAGCAGAAGTTGATATTTACTTATGATAAGTTTGGCCAGCCTCACACTTCATCTGTTAAAAACACATATAAGATGTGTAGAAGCTGGAAATAGCCATTGTTCAGACATAGATGTGTTGGAAAGTAAATGAGTAGTTACTAAACTCATCACCAAGTTACTTTTATTGTTGATTAAAAAAAAAAAATCAGTGTGTTATTAAGGTACAGGCATCACATAATGGTTTATTTGGTAGGCTATGACTAGATTGAGTACCCTTACTCTCAGGAAAGATGCAGATGCTCACCATGGTGGATGGAGTGGTTTATGGTTATCGTGCACAAAGACCTCTTCTGCGGATGTATTGCATGGAACAGGAGATACATGCTGTACTATGGACTATTACCAGTTTGCATCTTTATGGACTCTAATGAACTCTGACTCCTACTTAGTAATATCCTACTTACAGGAGATACATGGTTACCAAATGTGGACTGTGAAAAAAAAAAAAGAGTAGCTTTGGAAAGTTGTTTGTAATGTTGGGTCGACATTAAATTTTCGAGGGGTGAGTGTAGGAAAAATTAAATGTTGGACACCCCCCTAGAAAATCCCCAGAAAACATTTTTAATTAGATGTGATTAGATGCTGATGGCTAATATAAGCATTTATAATAAATGTGTCTAAAAGACTGTAATTTAGATGCTGATGGCTAATATAAGCAATTATAGGATGTGTATCTAAAAGACTGTAATTTGGACTGTTTTAATTTAAACTGTTTGTCAGTAAAAGCAGTAGCGCTTTTGCGCCACAAGTGGCGCTCAGTTGTGATGAGACACTTTTAAGTTGTTAGAACGCTCGAGAAGAAGAGAAGTTGTGGCTGTTGTTGAGTGATGTCCCGTGTCGAAGTGCTGTGCCTGGTGTTGTAAAAAGACAATAAACCGCTGAAAAGTCGTCAAATTGCCTCTTCTTCACCTGACGAGTGTAACATAATTATATTGCAGTTGTGATGCCCACTGTGAGTGTGATCACATTTGTGATTGTATTTTATTTAATATGCGATGTACTAATGTTTCCCCACCTTCGTCAATCTATTTTTCCAGCTGCTACACAGTCATGTTGTAGTTTTTCATGTTCAAAGTAGTTTTAGCTTCCAATCAGTAGGTGGCAGCGTGGCGCTTTATTGGTGTCACCGAACCGGGTTTTAACGTTAGAAGGGCTACATTCTTCCTCTTTCTGCTTAGCCAGACATGATGGAAGACATGTTTTTGCCCCATAAGACTTTATTCTATTGTTTTTAGGTTAGTAAACTCAATAAAGCCAGCAAACTAATGTAAACTATAGTGTAACACTAAGGAATATATAGGGGATAGGTTGACATGGAAAAATGTGAATATATTTGTGTGTACGTAGGGAAATGAGTTTCCAGACGTGTGTGTATGTGGTAGATATTGTAATGTCGCGGCTGTGTTAAGGGGGCGGGGATTTTCCTGGCATGCTTTGGCAGCGGAGGATTCAAAGGGTGTTATCATTCATGTGTTCTAAAGTGTTATTGCTATGTCATTATAACTACGTTATAATGACACAGCAGTGTTATAAAAAGTCAGAGCAGTGACTGATCATGCGTTTGTGTCACCCTTAGTGAGACGGAGGTCTGTGTGAATGACCTCCCTCCTGTCTGTGTTGGGGGGGGGGGGTTTAAATAAAGCCTGTTTCGTCACAGTCATCTCTCCTTTCTTGTGTGAACCCCCACTACGTCACACTGGTGTCAGGAGTTGTGATATGGAGCAGATGCAAGCCAGGATCAGAGCAGAGATCCAGCAGCTGGAGCGATTCATCGCTCAGCTGGGAATAGATGACAGAGCTGATACACCAACCCCCGGAGTTGCTCGCCGGGATGAATGGAGCAGCGGACCCGATGGGACCAGCATATCCTACCTTCTGCCTTTCTCAAGGCAGGGTGGGCTGAGCAGAGCAGATCTGCCCCGCTCCCCGCCCTTTTCAAGGCAGGACGGGCCAGCAATTCCACTGTGACCAGGGGCGGCGATCGACCGAGAGGCGACCGTCCCACCCATCCGGCAGTGGGCCAAGGTTCTCCGCTTTAACGGTGAAACCCTGCTGGACGACTCCCTGGTCCACATCAAGCTGGCTGCTACGTTGAACCGCTGGCCACCCGGAGAGACCACCATGCAGGTTGCGCTGGCCCTGGAGGGAAGGGCTCTCTGCACGCTGTCCGATCTCCGGCCCGAGGAACGCCGCAGCTGGCCAGCACTACAAGGAGCGCTCCTGAGGTGGTTTGGGAGAGCGGCCAACGCTGAGCACGCAGAGGAACAGCTGGCCAACTGCCGGCAAGGCAGCCGGGAGAGCCTGGGAGCCTACGCAGTGGACATACGGCTGCTGACACAGCACAGCTACCCAGATTTCGAGCCAGAAGTAGGGGAGAAGCTCGCCCTCCGGAACTTCAGCCGGGGTCTCCACCCGGCCCAGCTCCAGAGCCACATCTGGATTAACGCCGCGAGCAGCTGGGAGACGGTTGTGGCAGAAGCGGAGTGAGTGGAACCGCTAATGGATTGTACAGCTGATGCATCGGCACCGAGACAGAGAGCCTTCCAGGCCATGACTGAGAGCGAGGAGGAGGAGGAGGAGGAGCTGCAGCAGACCACGGCAGCGCGCCCATGGAGAAGACGGCCACAGCAGCACGAGGAAGGGTGCTTCCGCTGCGGGGAGCCAGGACACATTGTGCAGTACTGCCCGGCACCCACCCCAATGACAAACCGGCCCCTCGCCAACGTTAAACTAGAACGAGGTGGCATGGATGGGGACAGGCCGCCTCCCACAGATGTTTTCCCCGATGAGCTGTCACCGCGTGTGGGCCGAATTGGACACTCGCCAGGGATGTACCTACAGTGCAGCCTGGACAACACGCCGATCCGGGCCCTGATCGACATCGGTTCTACCATCTCCCTGGTCTGACCTGGTGTGCTGCCAGGCACGGAAGAGACAGAACCGCAGAGGTGGGATCCCACCGGGCACTGCGTCACCACAGCTACCGGTGAGCGCGCCAGATTGGGAGGGTGAAGAGTTCTTGTGGTTGGGGTGGCCAGCCAGAACACAAACCACCCGTTCTGGCTGGCTGGCATCCAAGACCCCTGCATTATTGGACTCGATCTGCTTGCAGCATGGAGCGCAAAAATTTACACCGCCAGATCATCCCTCCTGCTGGGAACTCGGACCATCACGCTCTGCAGCGGGACCCAGAGGAGAAACCCGGAGGCCTGCATGATCAAGTGACCGCCAGGATGGACCGAACCGGGCAGGTCAACGCAAGAACTGAACACAACGGCGCCACCAGTACGAGCAGAGGGAGGAGCATGATCACAGATAGCGACAGTAAGGGGGAGGGCCACAGTGGAGCGGGTCAATATGTCAGCAGAAACGCAGCAGGCCGACGAGGAATTGTTCCAGCAGAGCTGCAGCGGACTAGAATCGGGACAGAGATGCCAGCTGCGGGAGCTGTTGGACTGCTACATGGACGTCTTTGCTGCGAAGGATGAGGAGTGCACCCGAACCAGCTTGGTGCAGCACGGGATCGACACCGGCGAGACCAGGTCGATCTGGCTCCGCCCATGCCGTCTCCCTTTTTCAAGGCGGGTGGCAGCAGAACAAAAAGTACGAGAAGTGCTGAAGGCAGACATTATTGAGCCCTCCAGCAGCCCCTGGGCGGCACCGGTGGTGCTGGTTAGGAAGAAGGACGGTTCGTGGTGGTTCTGTGTGGATTACCGGCGCCTGAATGACGTCACCCAAAAGGGCTCCTACCCCCTGTCCCGCATCGATGACGAGCTGGACCACATCGCCGGCTCCAGCTGGTTCAGCTCGCTGGACCTCCGCAGCGGCTATTGGCAGGTAGAGCTGTTAACTGAGGCCCACCAGAAAACAGCCTTCTTCGTCGGGCAGGGACTGTATCAATTCAAGGCGATGCCATTTGGACTTTGCAACGCCCCGGCCACCTTTGAACGTCTGATGGAGCGAGTGTTGGCTCACATGTCCCGGAGCCACTGCATTGTTTATCTGGATGACCTGCTGGTTCATGCAGCTGATTTTGACAGCACCCTGTCCAACCTCAGAGAAGTATTGGACGCCATCTGATAGGCCGGGCTGCGGCTACACCCGCGGAAATGCCACCTATTTCGGCGGGAGACCACCTTCCTGGGCCACGTCGTCAGAGCAGCGGGAGTCGCCACCGATCCAGAGAAAGTGGCAGCGGTGAGAGACTGGCCAGTGCCGTGGGATGTGGGAGAGCTACGGAGTTTTCTCGGACTGGCCTCCTATTATACGAGATTTGTGAAAGACTTCGCCATCATCGCCAGCCCGCTGCATCAGCTGACACAGAAAGGACATGCATTTCAGTGGAGTGAGAACTGTGCTGCTGCTTTTTCCCAGCTTTGCTCAGCACTCATCAGAGCCCCCATCCTGCAGTATCCCGACCTGAACCGCCCTTTCATCATTGATACGAATGCCAGCAACCAGGGCATTGGGGCGGTGTTATCCCAGGAGGGAGAACACGGAGAAAGGGCAGTTGCTTTTTTCAGCCACACTCTCGGCAGAGCCGAAAGGAATTATTGTGTTACTCGCAGAGAGCTGTTGGCTGTCACCCAGGGACTTCACCATTTTCAACCGTATGTGTACGGGGGGAGGTTCCAGCTCAGGATGGATCATGCTTCCTTGACCTGGCTACTGAACTTTAAAGAGCCAGATGGACAGTTGGCGAGATGGCTGGAGGCACTGCAGGATTATGATTTTCAGATTGTGCATCAGGCAGGCCGCCTCCATGCCAACGCTGACGCGCTGTCTCGGCATCCCTGCGCGGCGGAGGAATGTCGTCACTGCCAGTGGGCAGAGGATTGAGACCAAGCCGTCCCATGGGCTGCTCCTCTCTGGAACGCTGTGAGCAGGAATAACACATCGGCGCACAGCTCCTCCTCGGATAATCAGGCAGCTCTGCCCAGCGATGATGTCACAGAGATCCTCGGCATGCAGCAGCTGCAGAGCGAGCAGGACAGAGATTCGGTCATTTCCTGGGTTCGGCAGTGGCTGGACGTGGGCCAGCGGCCCGCCTGGGAAGCTGTGTCTGCGCTGGACGCAGAGACGAAGGCCCTACACTCCCAGTGGGCCAATCTCCGCTGTCACGAGGGTGTTGTGTATCAGCAGTGGCAGACTCCAGCTGGGCAGCGTCACATCTGGCAGCTGCTGGTTCCCCGGCGGCTCTGGCCCAACATACTCCAGCTGGTCCACGGAGCAGTAGGAGCGGGCCACTTTGGGGTGACAAAGACTCTGCAGGGTCTTCGAGCCCGGTTCTACTGGCCCAGATGTCACCAGGATGTAGAGCTCCACATCCATCGCTGCGACACCTGCACGGCTCAGAAGGGGCCAACTCAGCGATCCCACGCTCCCTTGCAGCAGTACCGGGTGGGAGCACTGATGGAGCGGGTAGGGGTGGATATTCTGGGCCCTTTCCCGACCACGGACCGGGGGAACCGCTACGTGCTGGTCGCAATGGATTATTTCACCAAATGGCCAGAGGCATACGCAATCCCTGATCAGAGCGCCGCCACCACGGCATCAAAGCTGGTGGATGAGATGTTCTGTCGGTTTGGCGCATCAGAGGAGCTGCACAGCGATCAGGGTCGGAACTTTGAGGCAGAGGTCTTCAGGGAGGTCTGCAAGCAGCTGGGTATCCGGAAGACCTGGACCACCCCGCTGCATCCACAGAGCGACGGCCTGGTCGAACGGTTCAACCGGACCCTCACCACCCAGCTTGCTGTCCTAGTGGACCAGCGACAGCAAGACTGGGACCTGCATCCGCCCTTTGTTCTGTGGGCATACCGGGCGGCAGCACAGGAATCCACCCGGTGCACCCCTGCAGCGCTGATATTTGGACGCGAGCTGCGCACACCAGTGGATTCGGTATTACCCCCCCTTCCCCCGAGCTGGAGGTGGAGGGCAAACCGGGGTTGGATTATTTGTTTTGCTTGAAGGAACGTCTCCACATGGTGCACGGACTGGCTCGGGAGGCCCTGGCAGCGGCGGGGAGTCAGCAGAAGCGGGCATATGACTCCCTCTGCCAGGGGAGGGACTTTGCACCAGGAGATGGAGTCTAGGTTTTCTGCCCAGAGCAAAAAAGGGGACTGTCACCAAAACTGGCGAGCCATTAGTCGGGACCGTGCAAGGTCCTACAGAGACTGTCGGATGTGGTGTACAGGGTGAGGCTGAAAAAACGGGACCGGGTCGTGGTACTCCACCGTGACCGTCACGCCCCGTACCAGACATCTGCCCGGCGGGTGGTCGAGCCGGAGCCTTCACCCCGACCAGATACTCCGACCGAGGCACGGATGAACACTAGCCGGCCTGTGCGTGCTGGTCGTCGACAACGGAGGCCGCCCCGACACCTGGACGGATTCGTGTTGGACTTTTGAGCTGGACTTTTATTATTCTGGGGACAGAAACCAGTCCGGGGGGGACAGTGTAACGTCGGGTCTGTGTTAAGGGGCCGGGGATTCTCCCGGCATGCTTTGGCAGCGGAGGATTCAAAGGGTGTTATCATTCGTGTGTTCTAAAGTGTTATTGCTGTGTCATTATAACTGCATTATAATGACACAGCAGTGTTATAAGAAGAGTCAGAGCAGTGACTGATCATACGTTTGTGTCACCCTTAGTGAGACGGAGGTCTGTGTGAATGACCTCCCTCCTGTCTGTGTTGGGGGGGGGGATTAAATAAAGCTTTTTTCGTCACAGTCATCTCTCCTTTCTTGTGTGAACCCCCACTACGTCACAATATAATGGAAGAATCTGAAATGTTCATGGTTGGTTAGTGATCACTCTGTACCCTCTAATGAAGGGCAGCGGTAATGTTACTTTATTTTGGGCTCCCTGAACATTCCTAAGATGTTTATAATGTGTCTTTAAGGTGTGAAACTGTGTTGTGTAAGATTAAAATGTTAATTCATGCACTTTTCTGAAATTAAAAATGTAAGAACTTGGTTACAATAATCATTTCATGCACCGAAAAGGTTAAAATAAGTCAGCTCATGCATTTAGAAAGAGTAAAACACCAGTGTTGAAACTGTGATTTTATTTTATGTACAAAGGTCATATGTGAATGACAGCTTAAACTACAGTATATTCTGTTTAAAAGATGATATCAGTAAATAAGCTGAATGGGAACACATTTGAGAATGACATATGTGTTTTGGATGTTTATTTTTTGTGGTTATATGGAAAATGCAAAAACTAAAAGACAATGTAAGAAAAGAGAGATGATTTATTTTTGTTGAGGCATTTGTGAATAAATGTGCTCTCTTTCTGCTGAGCCAGACAAGATGGAAGACACATTTTTTCCCCGTCTGACTTTACTCTACTGTTTTCAGGGCAATACAACACACCAACCACTATTATTATAATGTGATTACGAGGCCTAAGCCTGGGACTTGTAACAGATTTTTGGAGGAACCGCTGGAATTGGTGTCTGCAGCCTCAACCCCGGTGATGCCAGTCCTGAAAATCAACAACCCAAGATCAACGTTCACCAGCAAGCCGACGTGTGAGCCGAGAGGAGTCGTGTGAGCCGAGAGGAGTCGTGTGAGCCGAGAGGAGCCGTGTGAGCTGTGAGGAGCCATTCGGAGACGGGCCTGCTGCAAGGAGCTGTATGCTTATTGCCACAGTGACCATTCCACTAACCTACAGCTGCAGTGATTGCTTCAGTGATACAACGGCTGGGTGTCTACAGACTGTTCCAGTGAGTTGAGCGGATGGTCCTGAAAGCCAGGCAGTAAAACTAAGGTACTGTGAAACATTCAACATGGCGGCTGAAAGAAAGTAACTGGTATGGGAGATAAAGAAGGAGTTACATAACTTAACAGCAGAGGAACTGTTTCAACTTGCACAGCATATTGAGTTATCAGGTTTGGACTCTTCTGTGGTAATTAAAGGTGATGAAGAAAGTTGCTCTAACTATGTATGCTCATATATGTTTAGTGAAAATTTACTTGCTAAAGAAGATGAAGGGTTTTCACAGCTACCAGAGCTGAGGGATATAGTTTCTGATTTTAAAGCTAGTCAAGCAATTGCCAAAGAGAGCTTGCCTGTAATTGCTGGTGATGCGTACTCACCTGTTTCCTCAACACCTGATCAGCCCTCCTCCACAGCACCACACCTCCCCACACCTATTCACCATACTGATAATGTAGAATGCAGTCAGGCTGATGCAATGCTGTCCTTAAGAGATTGGCAGTTCTTTCAGCGCCGAGAGTTTAAAATACAATATCTCACAAAAATGAGTACACTCCTCACACTTTTGTAAATATTTTATTATATCTTTTCATGGGACAACACTGAAGACATGACACATTGATACAATGTAAAGTAGTGTACAGCTTGTATAACAGTGTAAATTTCCTGTCCCCTCAAAATAACTCAACACACAGCCATTAATGTCTAAATAGCTGGCAATAAAAGTGAGTATACCCCTAAGTGAAAATGTCCAAACTGTGCTCAATTAGCCATTTTTCCTCTCCGGTGTCATGTGACTCGTTAGTGTTGCTAGGTCTCAGGTGTGAATGGGGAGTAGGTGTATTAAATTTGGTGTTATTGCTCTCACACACTCTCATACTGGTCACTGGAAGTTCAACATGACACTTCATGGCAAAGAACTCTCTGAGGATCTGATAAAAAGAATTGTTGCTCTACATAAAGGTGGCCCAGTCTATAAGAAGATTGCCAACACCCTGAAACTGAGCTGCAGCACTGTGGCCAAGACCATACAGCGGTTTAACAGGACAGGTTCCACTCAGAACAGGCCTCACCATGGTTGACCAAAGAAGTTGAGTGCATGTGCCCAGCGTCATATCCAGAGGTTGTCTTTTGAAAATAAATGTATGAGTGCTGCCAGCATTGCTGCAGAGGTTGAAGGGGTGGGGGGTCAGCCTGTCAGTGTTCAGACCATACGCCACACACTGCATCAAATTGGTCTGCATGGCTGTCGTCCCAGAAGAAAGCCCCTTTTAAAGATGACACACAAGAAAGCCCGCAAACAGTTTGCTGAAGACCAGCAGACTAAGGACATGGATTACTAGAACCATGTCCTGTGGTCTGATGAGACCAAGATAAACTTATCTGGTTCAGATGGTGTCAAGCCTGTGTGGCGGCAACCAGGTGAGGAGTACAAAGACAATTGTGTCTTGCCTACAGTTAAGCATGGTGGTGGGCATGTCATGGTTTGGGGCTGCAAGAGTGCTGCCGGCACTGGGGAGCTACAGTTCATTGAGGGAACCATGAATTCCAACATGTACTGTGACATACTTAAGCAGAGCATGATCCCCTCCCTTTGGAAACTGGGCCGCAGGGCAGTATTCCAACATGATAACAACCCCAAACACACCTCCAAGATTACCACTGCCTTGCTAAAGAAACTGAGGGTGAAGGTGATGGACTGGCCAAACATGTCTCCAGACCTAAACCCTATTGAGCATCTATGGGGCATCCTCAAATGGAAGATGGAGGAGTGCAAGGTCTCTCATATCCACCAGCTCCGTGATGTCGTCATGGAGGAGTGGAAGAGGATTCCAGTGGCAACCTGCCCAAGAGAGTTAAGGAAATGCTGGAAAATAATGGTGGCCTCACAAAGTATTGACACTTTGGGCACAATTTGGACATTTTCACTTACGGGTGTACTCACTTTTGTTGCCAGCAATTTAGACCCAAAAAGGATTAGGCGGAAGAAGATGGATGGATGGATGGCTGTGTGTTGAGTTATTTTCAGGGGACAGCAAATTTACACTGTTATACAAGCTGTACACTGATTACTTTACATTGTGTCAAAGTGTCATATCTTCAGTGTTGTCCCATAAAAAGATGTAATAAAATATTTACAAAAATGTGAGGGTGTACTCACTTCTGTGAGATTCTGTACATGGGAGTCAGGTGGGTGATTTTGCCCCGTCTGACTTTATTCTACTGTTTCCAGAGGAATACAACACACCAACCACTATTATTATAATCTGATTATGAGGCCCGAGCCCGGGAATTGTAACACAATAAACTGCAATGCTAAATCAATAGTGTGTGTGAGCAAGTGGGGTAAAATGTTGTTATGTGCACACATACAATTGAAGTGATGCTCCTGCATACACCTCTTTGCCCAAGGCCCACTGAAGTGCCCTTCTCCAAGGGACAACTTTTTTCCATTTTCTCTCAATCAGACACCAATGGCCAATCAGATATGTTTTAATGACAATATCATTCATCTGACATCAGCTACAGCAGCCTGCGCAAACAGATTGAAGAGGGCCTGCGAAACAACCACACCGAAAGGGAAATTACACAAAGCATCTTCTGCATCATAAAGCCAGCACAGTTCAAATATATGCTCTTCAGCATGGATAAAATGACATTGAACTGAAAAGTTTCATCCAGTCCCACTTGAGTGAGAGGAGCAGTACAGAGCTTTTTCAGGAGTTAATGTGCACCCGCCAACACGACAACGACACTCCACAGCAGTTCCTCTATAGAGTAATTGGACTTAAACAAAAGGTGTTGTTTGCTTCAAGGCACACTACTGCTGATATTGAGTATGACCAACATAATGTTCAAAATGTCTTTCTCCGAACCATCTACCAGGGCCTTGCTCCAAAATATGGTGACGCCAGTGTCACCATGGGTTGAGATGCCATCTCGGCACTCAGCCCATGTTTTCCCTCATCCCTGCTTCCCATTGAGCAGCGTCTCAGCTGGCCCCCAGCTGGCAGCATTATGGACGGCTGGGGCCAATTAGTCTTCATCAGCTGGGGTGCTGCCAATGAGGATAAATAGGAGCAGCCTCGATGACTCGGGGCTGCGACATAAACACATTGCTAAGCTGAAGCCCCTTCGTCTGGTGTCAGCTTATACTCCTCTTGCAGCATTCCTGTGTTTGTATCCCGCTGTGAGTATGTACGTCTTGTTACCCCCACGTCCGGTACGAGCTGCTTACCTCTGCGCTGTGCAACCTGTGAGTGTACGTCTGCATGAGTATCTGTGCTCTCCTCATCCCTTCCCCTTTACCCTGAATAAAATATCACGACTCACTGGCTTGCCCCTGGCTCTGATTGCCCGGCTCCCTAGAGCCGGATATGACAGTATGTCGCAGCCAGAAGAGTTGCCGGCGGCCGTGGGTCGCTGTGGAAACGTACCTTTCTGTCGGGGTGTCAGCGCTGCTAGCATGCCGTTTCCCAGGAGTCACTTCCGGCGCCAGGGCGACGAGCTGAGGTCCATCTCGGAGGCTGTCGACGGGACGCTCTTCACCCTGCACGACGCCTCCAACGCGAGACGCTGGCATCCGGGCCGTGCTGAGGAACTCCTGGACTGTCACCCTCACTCTCTGTACCATCTGGAGGACAGTGCCAGGATAGACGCTGCAGGTACACAGCGAGAGAAGCTCCACGGGGTCGATGAAAATCCCGGCAGGGAGTCGAAGTGGGCGACGTCTTTCCCCGCTTCGGAGTCCCATTCCTGCCGCTATTCCAGTCCGGGAGTTCGCGCCAACCAGAGGACTTCCCCCGACCTGCGCCACGTCACTCGGGATTCCCTTCAAGGAGCCGCAGCTGACAGCAGTTATGTCCGGGGTCGAGTGGCTGTCGCAAGCTCTACTGTGTTTCCTGTCACCACCTTCAGGCATGTGGCGGCGGCAGTGAGATTGATGGTGAGGACTTCAGGGCTACGAAGCTTTCCCGTGCTCGACGCCTTCCTCGTCTCGATCTCCGATCTGGAGCGGCGAATCCTGGGTTTCCCCCTCGCTTCGTCCCCTGGGAGTAGTCATCACATCGCCGAGTCACCTCTGCACGAACCTCGTCCGGATCCAGTTCTGGGTCATCGTCAGGACCGTTCCTCCCACGCAGCTGTCATCCCTTCGCCTCGTCAGTGTGGAGACTCTACAGCCTCATCCCCTGAGCCTCGTTCCCCCGCTGTCATTCCTGGACATTCGGGCTGGCTCACCCCGGCTGTTTCCCCCTCCTCCTCGACGCGCTTCCTGACCGCTGTGTGTGCCTGGAATCCCGGCCTGGTGAGCTCTCTGCTGGAGACAACGCGAGCGACCCTCAGACGAATTCCCGGGGGGTCCTCCGTTATCGCCGGGCGGGGAGAGGAAGAAGCAGATTCCACTACAGCAGGCGATACTCAACCTCCAGGGGGCAGGCAAGTCATTGTTTTTTCACACCTGCTTAATGATTTGCTCTGTCACATCCCTGGAGGAGAAGTTCAGGGTTCGCAGCTCCCTGAACTCTCCCCACCTGCTGTAACCTGTATGCCTAATCCCGCATCCTCTGTGTCTCTCTCCGCCGAGCGGTCCCCGGCTCCGGGTCAACGTGGTGGGATATGGAGAGGGCCTGTGGTTCCGCAGCTACATTGCGGACGGAGGAGGGGGACTGACTGCTGCGTGGAGTCTACGCCGACGACTGAGCGTCCCCGGGTCTCCACGGAGGAGCGGTTCGGTCCGGCGGGACGAGATTCTTCTGGCTTCACGCCGAGTGGATCGTCGGCGGGGTTACCTGAGCTGGAGGGATCTCAAGCTGCGCTGACCATCGTGCTGGCTGCGGGGCCCGACGCGGCTAGATGGGAGCCTGACAACGACCTCCTGACGACGGATCCTGGATCTTCGCAGTCCTGGACGGCGTCAGAACCCGAGATCAGGCGAGTGCTCTCCTTTCTTTTCTCTCTTTTTATCCCCGAGCACTTCAGCCTATCTCCAGGGGAGACGAGCCGGGTGCAGCCGTCCGCTGCGTCTGAGCTCGTCTCGCCGGGTTCTGGCGCTGCCGGTGATCCTGATCCCGGTTCTGTTTTCTCTTCTGAGCCTTCTTCCAGGGTCACCGGCAAGGAGTTGCTGTTCCTCGTGGTGCTGGAGGGTCCGGGTTCAACGTTGGAGGTCGGTTCTGGTGCAGTATTCAACGTGGGTTCGCCCGAGACCCAGTCGGGGTCCAACGTGGGTTCGCCTGAGACCCAGTCGGGGTCCAACGTGGGTTCGCCTGAGGCCCGATCGGGGTCCGACGTGGGTGCTGCCCCAGTATTGTCCAGGTCCGGTGAGGAGGTGGCCGTTTTCCTGCGGCCTGACGCCCGCCGCCCTCGTCATCGGCTCTCCCCTGAGCCTCTTCCACCGGGATCCGCTCTGATCCTTCGCCCGTCTCAACGGTCCTGGTGGTTGAGTGATGCGGGTCGACGACCCGACCCACAGAACTTTCGGTTCGGTGATCTGGTTCCCCCCACTGGTCTGTTTCCCTCTGGGCAGCCTGGTTCGGCTGCCGGTGGACTGGATTCCTGGGATCTGGGTCCAGAGTTCGCCGTCCGAACACTTCTCTTCCCCTGATTCGCCAGCTGGACAATGGGCGGGGAGATCTCCGGAGCCATCTCGGCCATTTTTGGACTCTGCCTGCCATGCACCTCGGGTGTCACTTTCTTTTATCGTTATTAAGGTCACTTGGGTGTAGTATTTTTGTCCTGTTGGTGGATTCGTATTTATAGTGCTGTGTGTTTTCCATCGCTCATGCTCAACATTTTACTTTTTGTACTATGTTTTTAGTCCCGTTTTTGCATTGTAGAGTTATGGTTTGTTTTCCGTAACACCATGCTCTGCAGTTATCAATTTATTCCAGTCACTTTCATTTCTTTAGGTGACTGGGTATTTATATATTCGTGTGTGGGGGTTTTTCTTTGCCTGCACTCAGTATTTCTCTTATGTCCTGTTTGTTCATTAGTCATGTGCCTTGTGTTTCGTAACACCGTGCTCTGTAATTGTCTATTTGTTCCAGTCACCCTCACTTTTCTTGGTGACTGTGTGTATGTACTTAAATTAGCGCTGTGTATAGGTTCCCTTTTAATTAACCGTACTCAGCATTTTTGCCCTGTACCTTTTTGGTGGTTCTTTTTTCCTTGCTCTGGGTCACGCATGGTTGGTACTCTCTGGGTAGTATGTAACCGGCGTGCTGACCCAGTTCTTCTCCCCATCTGTACCTGGGTTAATAATTCTGTTTTGTCAGTATTGTATTTGGGTTTTTCTTTCCCGCTACCCTACATTGCCCCATTGGTGTTGTCCTTCCTTTGGCTTCTTCCCCTCCGGTCCGCCTCCCTTCCTCCCACCCTAGGTGGGGGGGGGGGGGGGGGCTGGGATGTTCCTGGTCGTTCAGGAGCCCGACCTTGAGGGAGGGGCTCTGTCACCATGGGTTGAGATGCCATCTCGGCACTCAGCCCATGTTTTCCCTCATCCCTGCTTCCCATTGAGCAGCGTCTCAGCTGGCCCCCAGCTGGCAGCATTATGGATGGCTGGGGCCAATTAGTCTTCATCAGCTGGGGTGCTGCCAATGAGGATAAATAGGAGCAGCCTCGATGACTCGGGGCTGCGACATAAACACATTGCTAAGCTGAAGCCCCTTCGTCTGGTGTCAGCTTATACTCCTCTTGCAGCATTCCTGTGTTTGTATCCCGCTGTGATTATGTACGTCTTGTTACCCCCACGTCCGGTACGAGCTGCTTACCTCTGCGCTGTGCAACCTGTGAGTGTACGTCTGCATGAGTATCTGTGCTCTCCTCATCCCTTCCCCTTTACCCTGAATAAAATATCACGACTCACTGGCTTGCCCCTGGCTCTGATTGCCCGGCTCCCTAGAGCCGGATATGACAGCCAGAGCTGAATTGAAACCCCTCATCGCTGACCACAATGTAACAGATGAAATGCTGCTGAAGCAAGTGATCAAGGTCATGAATGAAGAGAATGAAAGACAACACCGGCTAGGTCATACCCCACACCAGAAAGGGACAGCAGTCTGAAGTGCTTAGGTTGACACTGCACAAGTGGCTAAACGGGAAACAACCTCTGGATGCAAGAACAAAATCATAGAAGATCTGGCTGCTCAGGTTGAGGCCCTTTCTAACATTGTTAAGTCCTTCATCCAATCAAGATCCACTGAATCAGCTGGTCACTACGCAGATCACAGGTCCATATTCCACAGAGAAGTAAAATTACATGTATGTCCAAAATGCACAGAACAGGGCATTACAGCCTGTGAACACTGTTTCCACTGTGGAGAAACCAGACACAGGGTGATGGGATGCTTAAGGAAACAGCTCAGAGGCAGTCTATTGATGGAGGCAACACAGAGCAAACTGAGATTAACAACGTGAACACCACCTGCACTGCCCCATCCCAAGAGACTCAGCTTGCGCTTGCGAGAGTAGCTGAATTGGTATGGAAGAAATGTCTACTCAAGTGCTATATGAATGGATATGCTACCACTGTGCTCTTTGATACAGGCTCACAAGTCAATATTGTGGACTCTAAGTGGAGAAAGACATACTTACTGGGACACAAACTCCAACCTCTGGAGGAGCTACTGGAAGATGAACCTCTCAACCTCTTGGCAGTGACTGGAAAGCATGTGCCTTATGATGGATGGTTTGAGGTGATGGTGAATCTACTTGGCAACAGTGACCCTAATTTATCCATCCAGGTGCCATTTCTGGTAGGAATGTGACACTTGAACATCCATTTTTGAGAATCAGTGTGACTGAACACCTTGTCAAAGTACAGAAGGATGGAGCAGGTGTTGTGTCCACCATTGTACATCTGCTTTGTAGGGCTATGGGAACTGGAGCAGACAAGGCAACCTCAATTGTTAATCTCATTCAGACACGGCTAGACAGGAGAGTTATGGAGGCTATGATCAAATTAGGGTGGCATGACATTCGTGGCAGGCCAAGTGGCATATGTAAGGTGTAAAGTGCCATGTCACCTTGATCCAACTGAGCCTGTTGGTTGTTCGAGCCCAACTATGAGGAGACCCAACTTCAACAGCTAGCTGTAGGAGATGGACTGGTGGAGATCTGCAACAAAGAGAGTCCTTTCGTCAGAGTGCCCGTCCCAAGACACACATCTCCTGCATGTAAAGACTGCTGGGGTGCATTCAACCCATAGACAAAATAATAGAGACAGACCAACATGAAACACTAAACCATCTAGCAGCACTGAAGTTAACACGATCAACTCCCACACTCACCCAAACAACAATCAAGGTAAGTCAACTGAAAAATGGGACTCCCATGTTGACCTAAGTCACCTGGAAGAGGCGCAGCAAGACATTGTGAAAAAGATGCTGTTTGAGGTGTCCCTGGCTTTTGCTTGCAGTGACGATGACATAGGCTGTATTCCAAGCCTACAAATAAGCCTACAAATGTCCATAACACTGAAGGACAACATATCAGTCCAGAAATACACCTCAGTGCCAAGGCCTCTGTATCAGGAAGTGAAGAAATACATCCAGGATCTGCTGGCTAAGGGCTGGATTATAAAATCAAAGTCTGCGTACTCAGCCCCAGTCGTGTGTCCGGACAAAGGACGGTACACTCAGGCTGTGTATCAACTACAGGCTCCTCAATCAGAAAACGGTACCTGAAAGACACCCCCTGCCTCACATCCAGGACCTGATGGACAGACTTGGTGGTTACAGCTGGTTTTTAATCCTTGACCAGGGAAAGGTAGCACAAGGTTCACGTCATCTGACAGCATTCATCATGCCTTGGGGAATCTATGAATTGGTCTGATCCCTTTCGGCCTGACCAACGCCTGGCTGCATTTCAACGGAGTATGGAGGAAATGCTGGACTCCATGAGGGATGAGTAAAATGGTAAATGGCATTCACTTATATAGCACTTTTATTCTCATCTCTAGATGACCAAAGCGCTTTACAGATCCTGCTATCCACCCATTCACACACACATTCACACACTGATGGCGGCATTGCTGCCAAACATGGCACTGTCCAGACTACCAGAGTATTGCATACCATAACTTGATGACATCCTCTGCTATGCTCGAACCTCTGAAGAACACATGGAGGGACTGAGAAAAGTCCTTCAAGCTCTGCAATGCCAC
The DNA here is from genome assembly GCA_020510985.1 of Pholidichthys leucotaenia. Classification (NCBI taxonomy): domain Eukaryota; kingdom Metazoa; phylum Chordata; class Actinopteri; order Cichliformes; family Pholidichthyidae; genus Pholidichthys; species Pholidichthys leucotaenia. The sequence continues at coordinate 228,159,850 of CM035847.1, forward strand.
AGGGTCAAGTTGAGTTATACCAATGACAGAATGGGAAGAGGAGAGCCATCAGTTACGGTTCAAGAATGCTCACTACTGCCAAGAGAAACTACAGGCTTCACTCAGGAAAATTGGAATTTCTAGCCCTCAAGGGGCCCATCTGTGAAAGTTCAGGGATTTCTTATTTTATGCACCACACTTCATGGTATATACGATAATAATCTCCTGACATTTGTGCTCAGCACTGCCAAACTGAATGCTGTGGGCCACAGGTGGGTGGGCGAACTATCAGACTTTAGATTTGACATAAAGTACCGACAAGGGAAAAATAACATTGACGCTGATACACTTTCTCACTGTCCTCTGGATGTTGACAAGTACATCACTCAGTGCGCAGAGGAGCTGCCCCAAGAGGTTGTCATTGCCACCTGGGATGGTAGCAGGGCAGCAAAAATGGAGGAGGTCACCTGGGTTGCAGTCCTGGGCATAACACATGAAATGTCAGCGTGCAACATCCCATACACCCTACCAACTTTTGACCATGATGAGCTGGTTAGAGCCCAACGATCTGACCCTGCCATTGGAGAGTTCATGAAACTTAAAGAAACTAACAAGACACTGACCAATGAAAGGAGACAAGGCATCAGTGGAAAAGTCAAAAAGCTGATGCTTGAGAGGGGCAAACTCCATTTAGAAAATGAACTCCTGTATAGGAAAACAGGCCAAAGACACCAGGTTTCCCTACCTGCTCAATACAAGTCCCTTGTTCTCTGCTTACTACACAATGACGTGGGCCATGTTGGTGTCAAAAGAGTCTTAAATCTGACAAGATAGCACTTCTATTGGCCATATATGAAACGAGACATCTAAGACGACATGACCAAAAGGTGCCCCTGTATAAAACAGAAGAAACCAGTTATTCATCTAAGGGCTCCAATGGGCAGTATCCCCACCACCTCACCCTTCGAGTTAGTCTCCATTGACTATGTACACCTGGAGTCCAGCAAAGGCGGCTATGAGTACATTCTTGTGGTAGCTGACCATTTCACAAGATATACCCAAGCCTGGTTTCTGGGAAAACTGCCGCAGAAAGGATATTCAATGACTTTATCCCTCGGTTTGGTTATCCAGCTAAACCACATCACGACTAAGGCAGAGAGTTTGAAAATGAACTATTCAGTACCCTGCAGAAGTTGAGTGGCGTTGGGCACTCCGGAATATCCCCACATCACCCACAGGGAAATCCAGCAGAGCGCTTTATCTCTATTACAAATGCTAAGGACCCTGGCCGAGGAGAAGGACAGATGGAATGAAGAACTCCTCCAAACAGTCCACGCGTATAACTGCACACGTCATCAGTCAACAGGCTACTCACCCTTCTTCCTTTTTGTGTGGTCACTACCCACGACTACCAGTGGATCTGTTGTTTAGACTGGCTGTCAGTGAGGAAGCTCAGACCCTAAAAGGCTATGCAGAAAAGTGGGCCAAAGCCATGACTGAAGCCTATCGGATTGCATCAGAGAACTCCAAACAGTGAAGCGCCAGAAGGAAAAAGTACTATGACCAATGCATACGAGGTGTCATCCTGAAACCAGGCAACAGAGTGCTGGTATGGAACTTGGGAGAGAGAGATGGGCCTGGAAAGTTAAGAGGTTATTGGGAAAAGACAATCTACACTGTAAAAGAGTAAGTCCACAACAGCCCTGCATACAAAGTGGTGTCAGAAACACATCAAAGACATGTGTTGTACATCAAAACCTGCTGCATGTTGTAAATGACCTACCTCCAGTAGCAACAAAGACTACAACATCTGCAAAAGGGAGAGGAAAGAAAAGGTCATCGCTGTGCACATGCGGTCAGTTTATTCCTGTTTATTTCCCTTATTTCCTCATTCCGATGTTATTATTTGACCTTATGTTGTTGGATGTATTATGTGTTCGAGTTTGCCATTTCCGGTCTGCACTTTTATTTTGACAGTGTGCTTTGTTGGCTTCCTGTTCTAGCTCAAGTTCATGGTATAGCACAGCTGCCATCATTTTGGTTAAGTCCTCTTCACTCCTGTTACCCACACCTGCCCTTAACTGTTGTAATCCCTCCTTGCCTTATTTAAGGGGCTGTGCCATGGTTGTCTGGCGCAGCACCCTTCTTTCTACCTCAACAGCCATACGTAAGTTCTTCTTTCCCATCTTGGTGTCAGATTTATATTCCCTGTTGATTCTCTGGATTTTTCCTGTTTGTGTTTTTCACCAACCCTCTGTCTCCAGACGAGTGCTTCTCGTCTCATTTATTCATAGCCTTTGTTTTCTGCCCTTTTCTAAGCTGAGCAGTTAGTTCCTTTGTTATTTTGTGCTTTTATGTTCTGTTACAATTAAACTTGCAAACTCACAGTATGTGTTTGGTGTCTTCTGCCAGCCCTTAAAGAAGGCAATTTATGACAGAAGGGTGCTGCCAGTGTGTGACATCAGCAGCTGTGAGTTTGCACTTTGTTTTTCCCTCCCGCATTTTTTGTTTAGTCTGGAGTTTTTTGGTGTTATGGCCACCATGGACTTCCGTGTTTTTGGACTGAGTGAGGAGGAGTGTGGGGTGGCAAAACTCATTGTGAATTTTGCCTCAAAGGCTCAAGCCACCAACACTCCCGAGGTCGCCCTGGGATACGTGGACAGTGCGGCCCGGCTCATCGAGACATGTCCCAGTCTCTGGAGCTGCCCAGGCCTTACTGCACTCCTCGCCACGGTGGTCGAGTCCCAGCATCTTCTCAGCGAGCGGGTGAGGGATTCCCCTTCTGCGCAACCTGGGCTGACGAAAAAGCGTTCCCAGGTGCGGAAGACTTGTCCACCTCACCAGGAGCTCGTGTCCTTGCCCATCCACCAGCCAGCTTTCGGAGCTCCTGGAAGGACGTTGTCTGGCTCTTGAACAGCAGCTGATACCATCACGCCCCGGGAATTCAGGCAAGTGCTTATTCATTCTCTTCCTCTCTCTGCTGAATCCTCTTGCCTAATTCCCGGTGGTGAGGCTCAGTCATTGCAGCCCACTGAGTCCTCACCATCAGCTGCTGTTACCATTTCCTCACCGGTTTCTCCTGTCTCCCTGAAATGTCTGCCGGTCCTGGGAGGGAGCTGTTGGACGACGGAGGGGCCTGTGGATCCCGAGGGCCATGGTCCAGCCCTACCACAACGCCATGCAAGGGAGAGAAGCACCTTCTGCTTCCTGAAGATGACCTCCGCTGCTCCTGAAAGAACAACATCTGGCTCATCGGCAGTAGCTTCCATCACACCCTGGGAGGAGAGGCATGTGTTTTGTTTTTTTTTTCATTCATTCCCTAATAATAAAGAACTATCTTGCCTAACTCCCGGTGGTGAGACTCAGCTCTTGCAAACCACTGAGTTCTCGCCACCAGCTGCCGATGTTAATTCCTCACCTGCTACCACTGTGTCTTCTCCAATTTCCCCTGAGTGTCCATCGGTCCCAGGGGGGAGCTGCCGGGTGATGGAGGAGCCAGTGGTCCTGGAGGACTCGGTTCCAGCCCCATACCCACGACCCGGTTAGAGGGAGAGCGCTTCCTGTCACCTGAAGTCTGTACCGACAGCAGAGTGTCCTCTGGCTTCAGCTGCATGGGACTTGGCGCCAGTGGTGAGGTAACCTCCAGCTGCAGATGAGTCAGATGAGTCACCTGCATTGGTCACTTCGCCTGGAGGCCCTGGGGTTGCACCCACCATCATGTCTGCTGCTGGGGCTGCTGCAGCAGGTTTGCCAGAGTCCTGAACAGCAGTGGAGCTTGAGTCCAGGCAAGTACTCTGTTCTGTTCCTTCTTCCGCAGATTCAGAGAAATATTGTCTGGCTTGGGGTGGTGGTGGTGGGGGTCAGGTGCAGATGTTCTCTGCTCCTGAGTTCCACTCGCCAGGCTCCACTGCTGCCGGTGATTGTTCTCCAGCGTCTTCTCTGTGTTTGTTTTCCAAGGTGACCATGCTGAGAGAGAACGCCCAGATGGAGGGACTCGAGTCGCCCCTGCCTGGATCGCCGGAGTCCTGGACGGTGGTGGAGTCCAAGACAAGACAAGTGCTCTGTTCTGTCACAACCTCAGCAGATCTAGAGATTTCTTGTCCTGTTCAGGGTGGGGTGAGCCAGTCGCAGCCATCGACTGCTTCTGGGCTCTCTTCATCAGGCTCCACTGCTGTCAGTGGTAGTAACCCGGTATATGTTTTTCGCTCCTGCTTGAGCCCTTGTCTGGGTCTGCTGATGGCCATCCTCCTCCTCCGCCTGAGGCCGTTGTGGGTTCTCTTTCTCCGCCTGAGGCCATCGTGGGTTCTCCTTCTCTGCCCGAGGCCGTCATGGGTACTCCTTCTCTGCCCAAGGCCGTCGTGGGTTCTCCTTCTCTTCCCGAGGCCATTGTGGGTTCTCCTTCTCCGTCCGAGGCCATTGTGGGTTCTCCTTCTCCACCCAAGGCTGTCGTGGGTCCAGCCTCATCCTCAAAGGTCCCCTTATTTCCCCTATTTCCTCATTCCGATGTTATTATTTGACCTTATGATGTATTATGTGTTCAAGTTTGCCATTTCCGGTCTGCGCTTTTATTTTGACAGTGTGCTTTGTTGGCTTCCTGTTCTAACTGAAGTTTGCAGTATAGCACAGCTGTCATCATTTTGGTTAAGTCCTTCTCACTCCTGTTACCCACACCTGCCCTTAATTGTTGTAATTCCTCTTCGCCTTATTTGAGGGGCTGTGGCACGGTTGTCTGGCACAGCACCCTTCTTTCTACCTCAACGGCCGTAGATAAGTTCTTGTTTCCCATCTTGGTGTCAGATTTATATTCCCTGTTGATTCTCTGGATTTTTCCTGTTTCTGTTTTTCACCAACCCTCTGTCTCCAGGCAAGTGCTCCTCATCTCATTTATTCATAGCCCTTGTTTTCTGCCCTTTTCTAAGCTGAGCAGTTTGCTCCTTTGTTATTTTGTGCTTTTATGTTCTGTTACAATTAAACTTGCAAACTCACATTATGTGTTTGGTGTCTTCTGCCAGCCCTTAAAGAGCACAATTTATGACAGTGAATAAGAAACAACCTGATCCAACCCAGACAAATAACATTAACTCTGATGATGACAAAATCTTGGCTGAGAGTATGCATCCAAACGACCAAAATCCTACTGAAAAAAGTACTTACCTGGAATCCAAAATAAAGCAGCTATTGTGAAGAACATGAAAGAGAAAGACAATTTAGAACTGAGATACTCAAGAATGAAATGGATGGAAACAGAGAGTTGGAGGACAGAGTAGAGGAGCAAGACTCATCAGAAGAGGCAGAAGCGGTAGAGACTAAAAGTGAGCCAGGACCAGGCATGCCCCCAGTACTGAACCTGACCCCCACAACTGATAACAATACACAGCCAGTGAGAAGGTCCGCTCGAGAAAGGCGACCCCCACGACTGTTTACTTATCTAGAGTTGAGTCTGCTTACCTACCAACCTCACGCTGGTGTCAACACTCTCACAGTCACTAGTGTACCTCCAATGTATGCCTCAAATTACTGTTTTCCACAGTCCTACCACACATTCTCCTTATGTACTTTTATGCCTTACCTACTTGCCCTAGGTGCAGGCTTAGTTTAAGCACTTGCACATTCTCATTGGTGATGTGGTTTTGATTATATCCTTTAGACTATGGGTTTGAGGGAATGTCGGGAGCCATTCTTTTTTTTTTGTCAGGGAGCGTATGATGCCCATTGTGAGTGTGATCACATTTGTGATTGTATTTTATTTAATATGCAGTGTATTAATGTTTCCCCACAGTCGTCTACCTTTTTTTCCCAGCTGCAACATAGTAATATTGTAGTTTTTCATGTTCAAAGTAGTTTTAGCTTCCAACCAGTTGGAAGTTGGAAGTTTGAACCTGATTTTAACATTAGAAGGGCTACATTCTTCCTCTTTCTGCTGAGCCAGACATGATGGAAGACATGCTTTTGCCCCACATGACTTTATTCTACTCTTTTCAGGTTAGCAAGCTGTCAATAAAGCCAACTAACTAATCTAAACTATGGTGCAGTGCTAAGGAATGTATAGGGGATAGGTTGACATGGAAAAATGTGAATATATTTGTGTGTACTGAGGGAAATGAGTTTCCAGACGTGTGTGTATGTGGTAGATATAATGGAATAATCTGAAATGTTCATGGTTGGTTAGTGATCACTCTGTACCCTCTGTTAATGAAGGGCTGCGGTAATGTTACTTTATTTTGGGCTCCCTGAACATTCCTATGATGTTTATAATGTGTCTTTAAGGTGTGAAGTTGTGTTGTGTAAAGTTAAAATGTTAATTCATGCACTTTTCTGAAGTTAAAAATGTAAGAACTTGGTTAAAATAATTATTTCATGCACTGAAAAGGTTAAAATAAGTCAGCTCATGCATTCAGAAAGAGTAAAACACCAGTGTTGAAACTGTGATTTTATTTTATGTACAAAGGTCATATGTGAATGACAGCTTAAACTACAGTATATTCTGTTTAAAAGATGATATCAGTAAATAAGCTGAATGGGAACACATCTGAGAATGACATATGTGTTTTGGATGTTTATTTTTTGTGGTTATATGGAAAATTCAAAAGCTAAAAGACAATATAAGAAAAGAGAGATGATTTATTTTTGTTGAGGCATTTGTGAATAAATATGTTCTCTTTCTGCTGAGCCAGACAAGATGGAAGACAGGCTTTTACCCCGACTGACTTTATTCTACTGTTTTCAGGGGAATACAACACACCAACCACTATTACTATTATTATAATGTGATAACGAGGCCCAAGCCCGGGACTTGTAACACAAAAAATTGCAGTGCTAAATCAGTAGTGTGTGTGAGGAAGGGGAGTAAAATGTGGTTATGTGCACACATATAATTAAAATGATGCTCCTGCATATGCCCGTTTGCCCAGTGCCCACTGAAGTGCCCTTCTGCAGGGGGCAATGTTTTTTATTTTTTTTTATTTTCCCCCATTCAGACACCAATTGCCAGTCAGATGTTTTCTAATGTCCATAAATATATTTTTAGGTACAATTAATTCTGTGTGACCAGCACCTGAGCCCTGCCTGTCTCCCCTCCCCTTCTGCTCTCTGATCACACAGCTGCTGCAGCCACTCCTGAAGTACTAAGACCAGGGGCGTCAGACTGGGGGGAAAGGGTACTGTTTACCCAGGGCCCACTGCAGGGAGGGGCCCTCAAAAAGCCAGGATTGAAAATGTTTTTTTTAATGTGTATGTGTGTTGCATTCTTTTAATTTCTAATTAATTAATGTCATAGTGTGGGAACACCCTCAAAAACTCTCAGTTCGCTGCATATTATTCTTCCGCCACAACAGTAAAATTCACCCTCGCTGAATGAAGTGTTTGAGAGACTGAATTTTGCATTAACAGCAATGATGGATATTGTCTAAGGCCCCTATCACCTCTGTGGTGCAAAATAGTTTAGTCCACACACCTGCACCTGGTTGATTTAACTGCAGAACCAGTCACACAGCAACCTGCAGCCTATTCCTGTAGCACGTCTGCTTCCTCAGCCATGTTAGTGCATCGTTATCCTAAACCTCACCTTTTATTTATTGCTTTGTTTTTGCAAGTTTTTTTTTTTTTTTTTAATTTTGAACAGATATTTATTTTTCAATGGAAGCTGCCTATTTTTTTGTCATTGACTTTTACATAATTATTGATGAAGACCATGATCTCTGTGTGAGTTGACAATTTTGTAAAAATCTATGGGGTACACACATGGACAAGATTGTTGGTACCACTCTGTTAATGAAAGAAAAACCCACAATGGTCACAGAAATAACTTGAGTCTGACAAAAGTGGTAATAAATAAAAATTCTATGAAAATTAACCAATGAAAATCAGACAATGCTTTTGAATTGTGGTTCAATAGAATTACTTTAAAAAAAAAAAAAACTCATGAAACAGGCCTGGACAAAAATGATGGTACCCTTAACTTAATATTTTGTTGCACAACCTTTTGAGGCAATCACTGCAATCAAACCATTTCTGTAACTGTCAATGAAACTTCTGCACCTCTCAGCAGGTATTTTGGACCACTCCTCATGAGCAAACTGCTCCAGTTGTCTCAGGTTTGAAGGGTGCCTTCTCCAGACGGCATGTTTCAGCTCCTTCCACAGATGTTCAATAGGATTTAGATCAGGGCTCATAGAAGGCCACTTTAGAATAGTCCAATATTTTGCTCTTAGCCATTCTTGGGTGTTTTTAGCTGTGTGTTTTGGGTCATTATCCTGTTGCAAGACCCATGGCCTGCGACTGAGACCAAGCTGTTTGACACTGGGCAGCACATTTCTCTCTAGAATACCTTGATAGTCTTGAGATTTCATTGTACCCTGCACAGATTCAAGACACCCTGTGCCAGATGCAGCAAAGCAGCTAACAGAACCTCCTCCATGTTTCACAGTAGGGACAGTGTTCTTTTCTTGGTATGCTTCATTTTTGCGTCTGTGAACATAGAGCTGATGTGCCTTGCCAAAAAGTTGTTGATATTTTATTCTCCATATCTTTACTGTTATGTTTTTTCGCTTGTCTGACAGCTGTCAGTGACATTTCCGGGGTTGTACTCCATGTGGGCGTTGCCCCTGTCAGCTGTCAGCTCCACTGGCTCCTCACTTATTACCCCCAGCTGGTCCTAATTATGAATTGTTGTTACCTTCTGCCCGTTCATGTGACCCACACCTGCCATTGCTTATTTAAATTGTTTTTGACCCTATTTAAGGACACTTATTTTCATTGCTCATTGCCGCTGTCTTGGCTGAGTTTCTCTTCTCCGGCTGTTCCGCCAGCCAACTCCTCCGCTGTTGCTACCTCTCCCTCTTCCTCAGCGATTCCTCCCACTGCTGAGAGGATGATTGGTTCCTTCCTGGCTCCGACCATCACTGTGCCTGCAGGGGTGGCTCCTCCATGTTCCATTGAGGGGCCTATAACCGCTGAGGCCACGGAGAGGGCGGATTCAACACCTACTGCAGCAGAAAACATCATGCCCCAGGAACACAGGCAAGTGTCTTTTCATTCCCTATTACCCACATATAAATTATCTTGCCTGATACCCGGTGGTGGGGCTCACCCCCTACAGTCCTATGAGCTCTCACCACCTGCTGCAGTTAAAGGCTTTTCACCTGTTCTCTCTGTGTCTCCTCCTCTGCCCCCTGAGTGTCTGCCGGCCCCCGAATTGAGCTGCCGGAAGTTGGAGGAGCCTGCGGCCCTGGATGACCTGGTTCCAGCCCCACAGTCATGCTCTGGATGGAGGCTGAGTGCTGAGACTGAGCCGATGCCTGCGCTGACAAAAGAGCGTCCCCAGACTTCAGCTGAGCAGAATCCAGCGCCAGCAGGAAGTCAATCTTACCACCTTCAGAAGGTAAATTTCAGGAATCAGATGAGCGACAATGTGTTTTTTGAAGGAAATGGAGATCCCCCTGCTTCCTATGATATCATTATTTGGCAGCTGAAAAATGGGCAAGTGAGGCATGTAACACTGGTTCATTATGCGTCTACTGCAAATGGTGATTATTTGTTCCAGATCCCGGAGGAGAAAATAGTATGGAGAACAGGAAAAATGGTAAATGGTAGTCTTTGTTGATTTTTCCAGTGCAGTACAATTCAGTGTTCTATAAAGGTACTGCAGTTATTTCTATAAAGTTTAAATATTTTTTTCCCTGCAGGTCCCCATATCAGTGTGTTCTACTGTTTGTCCAGTAGGAACCAGGAAAGCCCAAATTAAAGGAAAACCAAAATGCTGTTCTAACTGTATCCCATGTGCTGATGGAAGTATTGCTAACTCAACAGGTATATTTATCACAAGCTAGTTTTTACAGTATATTTCACCGAGTGTTTGAATGTCATTTATCTTTAAATATACTTAACTAGTGCATACCTGTGCATGCCCGTAGAAACCAAGTATAAGCAATTATTTCTGCATGCCCGTAGAAAGCAGGTGCTACACCTCTGCTGTCCGTGTACGTGTAACCGGAAACCTCGTGTGACGAAATTTACGCCATCGTCTCCACTCCACTAGTGTCCGGAGTGCTCGACCGCAGACGACCACGTGGAGCCCAAATTTTGTGACCGCACCACCTGCCCACAACCTGAACACGTTGAAAAGCGCATGCGCAAGACTGAACGTCCCATTCACGAGGTGGCGATATTGACACAGCATTCATCAGTAGACGAAGAAGACAACGAGGAGGCGTAAAACGAGAATAAATTCAAATTCAAACGTTTATTTCAAACTCAGGGTTCATATTAAATGCAGAACTGAAACGAATATAAAATAAATAGATAAATAAAAGTATATACAGATCAGCAGACACTCGGCGCTCTTGTAACAACAATAACATACAATATTGGGCTCAGTATAAGATGGAACGCCACCACTTCCAAATGCTGGAGTGAAGTGTGAGTGACGAGCTGACAATTGCTGATATAAGATGATTGTTGCATGCCAGCAGCCTTCTCATAAAACTGTAAACATTCTTACGTATCAACTCGCCAAAAGATGGAATATTCACAGACACAAACATCTTGCTTGCACTTGACCTTCGTGGTACATCTAACCTTCTTAGGGAGTTATTATATGCAATGCAGATTTTGTTCCTGACACCAACATTGCTATTAAACCATAAAGGCGAGCAGTACATTGAGGTACAGAAGGTCTTGAACAATATACACTACCGTTCAAAAGTTTGGGGTCACTTAGAAATTTCCTTATTTTTGAAAGAAAAGCACTTTTTTTTCAATGAAGATAACTAAACTAATCAGAAATACACTCTATATATTGCTAATGTGGTAAATGACTATTCTAGCTGCAAATGTCTGGTTTTTGGTGCAATATCTACATAGGTGTATAGAGGCCCATTTCCAGCAGCTATCACTCCAGTGTTCTAATGGTACAATGTGTTTGCTCATTGCGTCAGAAGGCTAATGGATGATTAGAAAACCCTTGTGCAATCATGTTAGGTCTGCAATGCTGTAATTGCTGCAAATGGAGGATTCTTTGACGAAAGCAAAGTTTGAAGGAAAAAATTATTTCAAATACAAATCATTATTTCTAACCTTGTCAATGTCTTGACTATATTTTCTATTCATTTTACAACTCATGGCGGTAAATAAAAGTGTTGCTTTTCATGGAAAACACAAAATTGTCTGAGGTGACCCCAAACTTTTGAACGGTAGTGTACATTTGACATCAGGAGAACATTTGTGGAAATTTCGCAACAGTAAATTTGTTTGAGCATATAGTTTCCTGAGTTGCCTGTTACAATCAACATTGGTCTTATCAGATTCAATCCACACACCTAGGTATTTGACTTTTTCAACAAAGTTCAAGCTATGACCACAAAGTGGCATAGCAGGATTCGACGTATTGACACCCTTCGGTTTGAAAGCCAAGAATAAAATGCATGATTCATACATACATATTTTCTTTCACAACGGTGGCAGCTTCTTCTTGGGAAAAGGAGTGAAAACCAGGAAGTCAAACAGCAGAAATGGACTCTATATTTGAAGAGAAACTTTGTGAAGAAGTCCGCCGTTTCTTTGTTGGTGAAACTCCTGGCGCATCAGTGCCTTGGGGCTACCTATTGGGTGGGAGTGAAACTACAATTGATGGTTCTGCACATGCGTCAACTCCTTGGCCTGGGTAGATGAAAAAATGAGTATGTACAGCGCTGCGTGCGTGCCGGGCTCGTCCAAAGCGTACGCGGACCAAGGTGGACTAGAGGGGAAATGCAGCATGAAGAAGGCTTAAAGCAAGGGTGTAAGCAAGCACGTCAGCACTCATTCAGTGATGCCTGCCTTTGATCTTTGATGTCCTATGATCATGAGTGACGCCTGCCTTTGATCTGTGATGCCTGCCTTTGATCTTTGAGGTGTCTATATGACATCATATAGACATCATGTAGACATCATAGGCACATCATTGGCGATCCTATGATCTTTTAGCGAGTCCTATGGTCGTGACAGACACACAGAGATTTCTTGAATTATATATAGAGTGATGCATCATCTGGCAGTAGTGCTTCTAAAACAATGACTACATTTGAAGTAGCAAAGAAGTGTGTGCAAATGCATATCTGCAAACTAAAAGACATGCACCTTAAATGAATTTCTATAATTTTATAGACTACATCTATCTCTAAATGCAGCATATCTCTGTCTGTCTCTGTGTGTGTGTCTGTGTGTCTATCTGTATGTCTGTTCCACACGTAGGTCTTGAACCGTTCATCAGACTGGCTGAAGATTTTATACATCCTTTGCTGAGGTTACGAGGGTGTGCATCCCCAAATTTGGAGTCGCTCAGTCAAAATATGTCATTTTTATCAATAAAAGTTTAGCCATTGCTCTATCTCATGCCCAGGCTTCTAGAAGTGTGGGCGGGGTTTGGTTTCAGATTGACTCCATACTGACTGGATAATTCACGGCATCAGTAACCACAGCGCTAGGGATGGGCGATACCAGCATTTTTCCTTTCGATACGTACCATTAATTTATGTGACTTTTTCTTTGATACCGATACTTTTTGCTCCTTAAAGAAAAATCACCTGATTGCAGTTTCATCCACAACTTTATTGCAAGGGCAATATGAATAAAAATCATGAACATAAATATTTGAAAAACATGCTTATTAAATGATAATAAAATGGAACAATGAGCAAAGTAAATTAAAAAAAAAAAAACAACATTTTTTAAATTATATCCATCCATCCATCCATCTTCTACCGCTTTTCCAGAGGTCCGGGTCGCGGAGGCTGCAGTTCAAGCAGAGAAGCCCAGACTTCCCTCTCCCCAGCCACCTGCTCCAGCTCTTCAGAGAGGATACCAAGGCGTTCCCAGACCAGCTGGGAGACATAGTCTCTCCACCGAGTCCTGGGTCTGCCCCGGGGTCTCCTCCCAGTGGGACGTGCCTGAAACACCTCAAGTGGGAGGCGTTCAGGAGGCATCCTAATCAGATGCCCATACCACCTCAACTGACTCCTTTCAATGTGGAGGAGCAGCGGTTCTACTCTGAGCCTCTCCCGGATGACTGAGCTCCTCACCGTACCTCTGAGGGTGAGTCCAGCAATCCTACGGAGAAAGCTCATTTCAGCCGCTTGTATCCGCGATCTTGTTCTTTCGGTCATTACCCAAAGCTCGTGATCATAGGTGAGAGTAGGAATGTAAATTGATGGGTAAATCAACAGCTTTGCCTTAGAACTCAGTTCCCTCTTCACCACAACAGACCGGTACAACGTCGGCATCACTGCAGATGCTGCTCCAATGCGTCTGTCAATCTCTTGCTCCATTTTCCCCTCACTCGTGAATAAGACCCCAAGATACTTAAACTCCTCCACTTGGGGCAGGAGCCTGTCCCCAACCCAGAGAGGACAATCCAACTTTTTCCAGCTGAGGACAATGGACTCGGACTTGGAAGTGCTGATTCTCATCCCAGCCACTTCACACTCAGTGACAAACCATCCCAGCAAGAGCTGTAGGTCATTGCTGGATGAAGCCAACAGGACAACATCATCAGCAAACAACAGAGATGAGATCCTGTGGTCACCAAGAATGACACCCTCCATTCCCTGGCTGCGCCTAGAAATCCTGTCTATAAAAATTATGAACAGGATCGGTGACAAAGGCTGCACGGTGGCGCAGTGGTTTAGCACTGTGGCAGCACAGTTTTACCCTCGGCCGGGGGATCGCGGGGATCATGAGATCGTGGGTTCGATCCCAGCCCCCGACCAACAGTGAGCTGTGTGGAGTTTGCATGTTCTCCCCGTGTTGCGCGGGTTTACTCCGGGATTTCTCCGGTTTCCTCCCGCACACCAAAAACATGTAGGTTTAGGGCGCTCGCGCACGCAGCGACCAGCAGCCGGTGGCTTGTCACCAGACTGCAAACCAAGTCTACCTACGGGTACAAATAAGTAACAAAAAAAAAAAAAAAAAAAAAAAAAAAAGGGCAGCCCTGGCGGAGTCCAACTCTCACTGGGAATGAGTCCGACCGAGTGTTGGCAATACGAACCAAACTCTCACAACAGTCGTACAGACACCGAATAGCTTGTAACAACAAGCCCGATACCCCATACTCCCGAAGCACCCCCCACAAAAAACCACGAGGGACGCGATCAAATGCCTTCTCCAAGTCCACAAAACATATGTAAACTGGTTGGGCAAACTCCCACGAACCCTCAAGGGCTGCACGGTGGCACAGTGGTTAGCACCGCAGCAGCACAGTTTACTCTCGGCCGGGGGATCGCGGGGATCATGAGATCGTGGGTTCGATCCCTGCCCCCCGGCCAACAGTGATCTGTGTGGAGTTTGCATGTTCTCCCCGTGTTTGCGTGGGTTTACTCCGGGATTTCTCCGGTTTCCTCCCACATGCCAAAAACATGCAGGTTAGGGAGTTAAGGGGCGCTTGCGCATGCAGCGACCGGTAGCTGGTGGCTTGTCACCAGACTGCAGAACAAATCTACCTACGGGTACAAAATAAGTCCAAAAAAAAAAAAAAAAAGGATTCTCGAGAGGGTAAAGAGCTGGTCCGATGTGCCACGGCCAGGACGAAAACCACATTGCTCCTCCTGAATCTGAGGTTCGACCAACTGGCTGAGAAGTGTGATCCCTCTAAAGTTGGAGCACACCCTCTGGTCCCCTTTTTTGAAGAGAGGAACCACCACCCCGGTTTGCCATGCCAAAGGCACTGCCCCTGACCTCCACGCAATGTTGCAGAGGCGTGTCAACCATGACAGCCCTACAACATCCAGGGCCTTGAGGTACTCAGGGCGAATCTCATCCACCCCCGGGGCCCAGCCACCAAGGAGATTTTTAACCACCTTGGCGACCTCAGCCCCTGTGATAGGCGAGTCATCCCCCTCATCCCCAAACCCTGCTTCCTCTGTGGAAGGCGTATCAGTGGGATTGAGGAGATCCTCGAAGTATTCCTACCACCGCCCGACGATATCCCCAGTCGAAGTCAACAGTGTCCCATCCACACCATACACAGTGTGGACAGGGAGCTGCTTTCCCCTCCTGAGCCGCCGGACAGTTTGCCAGAATCTCTTCGAGGCTGACTGAAAGTTTTGTTCCATGGCCTCACCGAACTCCTCCCATACCCAGGTTTTTGCTTCAGCAACCACCCGAACTGCACTCCGCTTGGCCTGCCGGTACACCTCAGCTGCTTCAGGAGTCCCACAAGCCAACCAAGCTTGATAGGACTCCTCCTTCAGCTTAATGCCCCCCCCTCACCACTGGTGTCCACCACTTGGTTTGGGGGTTGCCACCACGAGATGCACCGACCACCTTGCGGCCGCAGCTCTGGGCCGCTGCTTCAACAACAGAGGTGGAGAACATGGCCCATTCAGACTCCATGTCTCCAGACTCCCTCGGAATGTGGTTGAAGTTCTTCTGGAGGTGGGAGTTGAAGACCTCCCGGACAGGGGCCTCAGCCAGACGTTCCCAGCACACCTTCACTATACATTTGGGTCTACCAGATCTGAATGGCTTCCTCCCCTGCCATCGGATCCAACTCACCACCAGGTGGTGATCAGTTGACAGCTCTGCACCTCTCTTTACCCGGGTGTCCAAGACATACGGTCGCAGGTCTGATGACATAACAAAATCGATCATCGACCTGCGACCTAGGGTGTCCTGGTGCCAGGTGCACATATGGACTCCCTTATGCTTGAACATGGTGTTTGTTATGGACAAACTGTGGTTAGCACAGAAGTCCAATAACTGAACACCACTAGGGTTCAGATTGGGCAGGCCGTTCCTCCCAATCACCCCCCTCCAGGTTTCACTCTCTTTGCCCATGTGCGCATTGAAGTCCCTCAGTAGGACAATGGAGTCTCCAAGAGGAGCACCCTCCAGCATCCCGGTCACAGACTCCAAAAAGGGTGGGTACTCTGAAACATCATTTGGTGCATAGGCACAAAAGATGGTCAGGACCTGTTTCCCAACCCGAAGGTGCAGGGAAGCAACCCTTTCGTCCACCGGGGAAAACTCCAATATAGAGGCAGCAAGGTGGGGGGATACAAGAATACCCACCCCTGCTCGTCGCCTCTCACCCGGGGCAACTCCAGAAAAGGCCAAGTTCCAACCCCTCTCCAGGAGACTGGTTCCGGAACCGGAGCTGTGTGTTGAGGTGAGGCCGACTATATCTAGCCGGTATCTCTCAACCTCGTACACCAGCTCAGGCTCCTTCCCCACCAGAGAGGTGACATTCCACGTACCAAAAGCCAGTTTAGAAAGCTTGGGATCAGTCCGCCAAGGTCTCCGCCTTTGACCGCCACCTAATCCACATAGCACCGGACCCCCATGATCCCTCATGCAGGTGGTGAGCCCACTGGAGGGCGGACCCATGTAAGTCCTTCGGGCTGAGCCTGGCTGGGTCCCATGGGTGGAAACCCGGCCACCAGACGCTAGCTTTCGAGCCCCTCCCCCAGGCCTGGTTCCAGGGTGGGGCCCCGGTAACCCCATACCGGGCGGGGTACACTGAATCCTTGATATAGAATTTATCATGAGAGTCTGTTGGATCGTTCTTAGTCTGGCCCTTCACCCAGGACCAGTTTGTCTTGGGTGACCCTATCAGAGGCAAATTGCCCTGGACAACATAGCTCCTGGGATCACTGGGGCACACAACCCCCCCCCCCCCCCCCCACCACCACCACCACGATAAGGTGACGATCCATGAGGGTTTTTTTAAATTATAATAAAAATAATTTAATTTTTTTTTTATTTTTATTATAATTGTTTTTAAATTATAATAAAAATAAAAATGAATGCAAAATTAATTCAGTTTCTTAATTTGATGAAGATTCTCAGTCATCCAGGTGGGTAAGCATGCTGTATGAAACCTCAGTCAAGTCAACTGGATTCAAGTATTTTTCACTTCTGAAATGTTTCACCATTCATCTAAATTCTATGGTAATACCAAGCAGCATATATGTGTAATTTTTTTCACATTGCAATGTTTTTCTTTTTCTTTTATTTATTTGTTTTATTTTTACACTATTATTTTACAAACTTAAATAGTGCTTATTTTGTTCATTTTTCAAAACCATGCTGCTTGGTATCGCCATAGAATTTGGATAAATAGTGTAACATTTCAGAAGTAATACTTCTTCTACAGCCCGCTACGCTGCTGAGCTCACTCTGTGTAGTGCGCAGTGAGTCTTCGGCTCTGGCATCTGATAGGCTGCCATAATCATCTTACACTGTAGGCCATCTCAAAAATATAAATGGCTGGTTTGTCACCAATTTTCACACATACAGTCATGTGAAAAAAATAGGACCAGGCTTCTTATTTGTTAAGGGCGGGTCGCAAGCTTATAGAGGTCAACTCGAGGTTTTCGGCTAGCCAAATTCACGAACTACGGGATATGGTAGACGTTTCACATTTGAGAATATTCCATTTTATTTGTTCACGCACCTCATATTACACACGAAATTGAAAAAAAAAACCAAACATAAATCTTTTATTTTTTGGTTTGTACGTCAATGCATGAGTAAAAAAAAAAAGAGGAGGAAGAAGAGATTTTTTTTTTCCAAATATCATAAACTTTGTTTTCTTAAATTTTAAGATGACTTATTTTTATCAAACCATGTTTTTAAGCCTAACTCTTTCAATGTTTGGTGCTAAAACTTTCAAGTTGCTGCCTGAGCTAAAAACTTTAGGTCTGAGGATAGAATATTGTCAGCCTGCATTTCATTGTGTAGACAGGTGGCTTTTATACCTGAAAATTGAACATGTTTTCTGTTCGTTTAATATTTTTCTAATTTAGATGGTAAAATGGTATGATCTACTTATCAAATTCTTTTAAAAAGTCCGTTGTAACTGGGACATGATGCTGGAAGTTAGCTTTAGTTTGTTCTTTATCGTTGTTTTTAACTGTAGAGTTCAATTCAGTTCAACTCAGCTTTATTTACACTACCGTTCAAAAGTTTGGGGTCACCTCAGACAATTTTGTGTTTTCCATGAAAAGCGACACTTTTATTTACCGCCATGAGTTGTAAAATGAATAGAAAATATAGTCAAGACATTGACAAGGTTAGAAATAATGATTTGTATTTGAAATAATTTTTTCCTTCAAACTTTGCTTTCGTCAAAGAATCCTCCATTTGCAGCAATTACAGCATTGCAGACCTAACATGATTGCACAAGGGTTTTCTAATCATCCATTAGCCTTCTGACGCAATGAGCAAACACATTGTACCATTAGAACACTGGAGTGATAGCTGCTGGAAATGGGCCTCTATACACCTATGTAGATATTGCACCAAAAACCAGACATTTGCAGCTAGAATAGTCATTTACCACATTAGCAATATATAGAGTGTATTTCTGATTAGTTTAGTTATCTTCATTGAAAAAAAGTGCTTTTCTTTCAAAAATAAGGAAATTTCTAAGTGACCCCAAACTTTTGAACGGTAGTGTATATAGCGCCATATCACAACAAAAGTCATCTCATAGCACTACCAAATGCAGGGAAAACCCCAGTTGTGTTGATTCTTAGGTGTAATGACACAGATGTCTCTGTGTGCTGAATCTGGTAGACATAGGCTACTAACTTTCTACCAAAAAGCAGGAAGGAATAAACACTGATTGGCAGAGTGATCAAATTAAAATGGTAGATGTGATTACAGAAGATGTATTTTAGAAAAGCAAGTGATCCAACAACATTTTATCACCACTTGCTTACATAGCTCAAGTAGGATCGTTTTGTCTTCTTTTAATTATTTACCTTTTGTTCTTATTAAAGACAAAAATAGAAAGGAGATGTTTTTTACCTTCTTAGATTTGCTTACAACTTACAGTTGGTTATTCAGTTTTTATACAATTATTCATAGTGTGAAAACTGTTTTTTCAATGATTAGAAAGTTTAGAAAGTGAAAGATTAGAAAGTGAGAAGTGAATGCATTATTAACATACCTGGACCAAAAAATGAACCAACCTATTTATATAGATCCATGTTTATTTTCACTGAATACGATATAATACAATGATTACAATACATACAATGTATATCTTACAAGAAATCTTTGCACAGCTTGGTTATATGAAATACATGATCACACATGAAAAAAATATTTTTTCAACAGCATCATGCAACTTGATTGTACAAAACGCATTTCTATAAATATAGGCCTATACATGAATAGCCGTGGGCAAAATTGTTGGTACCCCTATGTTAATGAAAGAAAAACCCACAATGGTCACAGAAATAACTTGAATCTGACAAAAGTGGTAATAAATAAAAATTCTATGAAAATTAACCCCTTACACTCTGGTCAATTTCCCTAAAAATGCCAAAAAATAACATGCCCAAGATAAATCAAAAGCTGTTCTTCAACCCTTTGCAGCATCTTCATGGGGTTGGTCTCATTTAAAAGAAAACACTATGAATGTTTTGGCAAAACAGTCATAATCTCTCCAAGTGCTCTGGCCACTGAGTAACAGTCATCTAAACATAGTGAACTTGAAGAAAATTAATTTCGCCTGGGTGGTTTTTTTTTTTTTTTTGGATACAAATGCTTGCAAATAACACACAGCTTCAGATCCGGGCTGAAAAATGCAACAGAAATGTAGAACCAAGTGTTATACAGCTGAGGTCAAAATTTTGTAACAATACCACAAAAAATGAATATATTACACAGCTTTGTTCTCAGGTAGTTCCCAGGCGTTTTTGAAGTGTGCCAAATTGTGCCAAATGGCACAGTTTGGAAAAACATCTAACTTATGAATGATTCAATATAGAAGCTTCATCTTGGTCTCTAATGAAAGGTGACACTCAGGGCTGTGTGTGTGTGTTGGGGGGGGGCGGGTTGTTTATTCATTCTTTCATGAATGAATGAACAAACAAGCCCCCACACACAAAGAAGTATGCCACGTAAAAAATGTGTGGCTTTTTTTTTACAAGAAAAAATAACCTACAGTGCACTAAAAATTATTCTAAAATATTTGTAATGTAGAAGATAACAACTCCCACCACCCCGCTACAGAGGACGGACATCGGCCATCGCTACATAACGGAACAGTCATGTGGCGATGTGGCGACCATGGCGCACAGTCCCCTCGGTCCCCGCGCCCCCCCCCTCGCTACAGAAGAGTAGCGGGGGGGTGGTGTTCACGGTCCGGACGCGGCGCACGAACCGTGTACCGCGGTTCACAGTGCCTGCGGTCCTCCCCCCGCCCCCGCTACAGAAGAGTAGCGGGTTGGGGGGGCATTCAAGGTCCGGACGCGGCGCACAAACCGTGTACCGCGGCGCACAGTCCCCGTGGCCCTCCCCCCCCGCTACAGAAGAGTAGCGGGGGGGGGGCGTTCACTGTCCCCGCATTCGTGCGCCCTCATGCACTCTAGGACACAGAGACGTGCCCGCCCGCGGTACACAGAAGTGCAACAGGTTAACCAATGAAAATCAGACAATGCTTTTGAATTGTGGTTCAACAGAATTATTTTAAAAAACAAACTCATGAAACGGGCCTGGACAAAAATGATGGTACCTTAACTTAATATTTTGTTGCACAACCTTTTGAGGCAATCACTGCAATCAAACGATTTCTGTAACTGTCAGTGAGACTTCTGCACCTCTCAGCAGTTATTTTGGCCCACTCCTCATGAGCAAACTGTTCCAGTTGTCTCAGGTTTGAAGGGTGCCTTCTCCAGACGGCATGTTTCAGCTCCTTCCAAAGATCTTCAATAGGATTTAGATCAGGGCTCATAGAAGGCCACTTTAGAATAGTCCAATGTTTCGCTTTTAGCCATTCTTGGGTGTTTTTTAGCTGTGTTTTGGGTCATTATCCTGTTGCAAGACCCATGACCTGTGAGTGAGACCAAACTGTCTGACACTGGGCAGTACATTTCTCTCTAGAATACCTTGATAGTCTTGAGATTTCATTGTACCCTGCACAGATTCAAGACACCCTGTGTCAGATACAGCAAAGCAGCCCCAGAACGTAACAGAACCTCCTCCATGTTTCACAGTAGGGACAGTGTTCTTTTCTTAGTATGCTTCATTTTTTGCATCTGTGAACATAGCGCTGATGTGCCTTGCCAAAAAGTTCCAGTTTTGTCTCGTCTGTCTATAGGACTTTCTCCCAGAAGCTTTGTGGCTTGTCAACATGCAGTTTGGCAAATTGTAGTCTGGCTTTTTTATGATTTGTTTTCAACAGTGGTGTCCTCTTTGGTCATCTCCCATGAAGTCTACCTTGGCTCAAACAACAACGGATGGTGCAATCTGACACTGATGTACCTTGACCTTGGAGTTCACCATGAATGTGTTTAGAGGTTGTTCTGGGCTCTTTTGTTACCATTCTTCATCAAGTTTCCTCCTGCGGCCACATCCAGGGAGGCTGGCTACAGTCCCGTGGATCTTAAATTTCTGAATATGTGCAACTGTAGTCACAGGAACATCAAGCTGCTTGGAGATGGTCTTATAGCCTTTACCTTTAACATGCTTGTCTATAATTTTATTTCTAATCTCTTGAGACAACTCTCTTCTTTGCTTCCTCTGGTCCATGTTAAGTGTAGTACACACCATGTCACCAAACAGCACAGTGACTATTTATCACCCTTTAAATAGGCCGACTGAATGATTACAAGATTGTAGACACCTGTGATGTTAATTAGAGGACACATCTTGGTTGAACATGTCCCTATAATCACATTAGTTTCAATCTTTGCTAGGGGTACCGTCATTTTTGTCCAGGCCTGTTTCATGAGTTTGTTTTTTAAAATAATTCTGTTGAACCACAATTCAAAAGCATTGTCTGATTTTCATTGGTTAATTTTCATAGAATTTTTATTTATTACCACTTTTGTCAGATTCAAGTTTTTTTCTGTGGCCATTGTGGGTTTTTCTTTCATTAACAGAGGGGTACCAACAATTTTGTCCATGTGTATAAATGAGCTTGGTATAAGCTTATAAAAGAATGTATCTACAATATAAAAGTTAATGTGACAATGATAATCCATATCCACACACACGGCAAGAATAGCTCTTTTGACATACCATGTCAATGTACTTTAAAAAAAAAAATAAGCAAAACAAACAAAAAACTTATGACTGACTTGAGTAGACATCAATTATCCCCAGTTGGAGGAAGTCATTTGACACAGAGTGAGGAAACTCAAACTCTGAAAATATGCCATTATGCTGAACATAAACTACGAGATGGAGAATGATATTGATCCTGATAACCACTTTTTCAATAATATTCATAACCATTTTGAATATTACACTGATAAGCAATTCAAAAGTCAAGTGCAACTAGATGGTAAACTATCAATAATACACTTCAACAGCAGAAGTCTTAACAAAAACTTTCCACAGATTCAGGACTATTTAAAACA
This sequence comes from Pholidichthys leucotaenia, assembly GCA_020510985.1. Taxonomy (NCBI): domain Eukaryota; kingdom Metazoa; phylum Chordata; class Actinopteri; order Cichliformes; family Pholidichthyidae; genus Pholidichthys; species Pholidichthys leucotaenia. The sequence continues at coordinate 228,182,175 of CM035847.1, forward strand.
GCTAGACAGAAAATTTACAGCTATCGCAGTCTCTGAAACTTGGCTTAATGAAGAGCAGGCTCCCCTGATGGCAATAGAGGGATATCAGATGTTTCATATTAACAGATCTAAAAAAAAAGGTGGTGGTGTTGCACTGTATATTGATGACCTGTATAGGTGTAAGCTTGTAAATGGAATGTCCTTTGCACTACCAGGGATTTTGGAATGTGTTACTGTTGAGATTGACCAAGATAAAACAAAAAATCTAATTATAAGTTGTATATATAGAACGCCGGGAACTTGCATTGAGACATTCAGAGATAAATTAGTCGAGCTGTACAATAATATTACTAGTAAGAAAATGGTAGTAATTTGTGGAGATTTCAATACTGATCTACTAAATCCATATCAACAAAATGTAACTACAGAGTTCATGAACTCTATGTACAACATGAGTCTATATCCCACAATAACACATCCCAGTAGAATCACAGTTCACACTGCTACACTTATTGACAACCTGTTTGTTAATATTATTGATAAGAAAATAGAAAGTGGATTATTGATAAATGATATGTGACCACTTGCCAACCTTTGCACTTATCCAAGGCCACACGGGGGCCAATACAGAAAAAAAAAAAAATTAAAATCATTCAGATACAAATCACAAAATGCAATCAGTTCTTTTAAAGAGGACTTGCTGAAGCAAGACTGGACAGAAGTCTATGTATCGGATGTAAATGAAGCCTATGACACATTTATAAACATTGTAACCACTCTTTATGAAAAAAATTGTCCATTAGTAAAGAAAAAGCTTAAACATAAATTTGCCGATAAGCCATGGTTAACCAAAGGATTACAAAAGGCGTGTAAAAAGAAAAAAAAATATTATATAAAGCTTTCCTAAAGAAAAGGACAAAAGAAGCAGAGCAGTGGTATAAAACATACAAAAATAAGTTAACATATATAATAAGATGTAGTAAGAGAGACTATTACAGTAAAGAACTGGAGAAAAACAGAGATGATATTAAAAATACATGGACAATACTTAACAGTATTCTTGGAAATAAAAGCAGAAATACAAGCTACCCAACCGATTTTTCAAAAAATAAAACGACTCAGAGTGTGAATGCAGCTTCACCTGCAGATGAATTTAATAACTTTTTTGTTAACATTGGTCCTAATTTGGCTCGAGAAATACCCATTATGGCGTCTACAGGTGATACAATAAGCAAAAACACTGCTATAAAAGATTCCATTTTCATAAAGAACACAGACGAGAGAGAGGTCATTGAAATTGTTAAAACGTTTAAAAATAAAACATCTACGGACTGTGATGGTATTGACATGCTCTTAGTCAAAACTATTATTGAATGCTTAGTGAAACCACTGACGTATATCTGTAACCTGTCTCTCCAAACAGGTATATTTCCCAATCCAATGAAAATGGCTAAAGAAATTCCGATATACAAGACGGGTGACAGAGGGGAATTCTCAAACTATAGACCAATTTCACTATTGCCGCAATTTTCCAAGATACTAGAAAAAATATTCTATGAGAGAATTGACAACTTCATACTGAAGAATAATTTATTGTGTGAGCAGCAATATGGGTTCAGACACAAGAGGACAACTGCATTTGCTCTAATGGAATTTATAGAAAAAATATCAACTGCCATTGAAGATAAAGGGTATTCAGTTGGGGTATTCCTGGATCTTAAAAAAGCATTTGGCACAGTGGATCATAATTTATTATTAAAGAAAATACAAAATTGTGGTATTAGAGGGGTAGCACTGTCCTGGTTATGTAGTTGCTTAAAGAATAGATATCAGTATGTATGTGTTGGTAACAAAAACTCACAGTTACTGAAGGTTACTTGTGGAGTCCCACAGGGTTCAGTTTTGGGGCCATAGTTATTCAATATGTATATAAATGATAAATGTAAAGTTTCTGAAAAAATGGACTTAATATTGTTTGCCGATGACACTAATCTATTATGCAGTGGAAGCAATTTGGAACAACTTTTGGATACACTCGGAAAGGAATTAGGAAAGCTTAAACTGTGGTTTGATTCAAACAAATTAACGCTCAATTTAAGTAAGACAAAATTTATAGTCTTTAACAACCATCACAACAACTTAGTATCTAAACTCAGTGTAAATGGTGTAGAGATTGAAAGGGTATCCAAAACTAAATTTCTTGGAGTAATAATTGATAATAAACTGTGTTGGAAGTAACATATTAATTATATTAAAGGTAAAATATCCAAATCATTTGCAATACTACACAGAGTGAAATATTTGCTGAATCAACCCACACTATGTACCTTGTATCATTCATTAATACTCCCATACATGACATATTGTACTGAAGTATGGGGAAATGCATATAAAACAAACATATATCCAGTCTTTATGCTTCAGAAGAGAGCTATTAGAATAATAAACAAAGCTGCTTACAGGGAACCAACAAACCCACTTTTTAAATTAAAAGCTTTCAAGTTGAAAGATCTGGTTGACTTTAAAACTGCAGTAATAATGTTTAAAGTGAAGAATCTATCACTGCCCGTAAATATCCAAAAGTTGTTCCAAATAAGGGAGAAACTATATCATTTCAGAGGAACATGTATATTTCAAAAACCTTCAGCGAGAACTACCACCAAGCAACACTGTGTTTCAGTGCAAGGAGTCAGATTATGGAACGATTTTGGACCTGAATTAAAATCATGTACAACGCTTGGACAATTTAAACAACAATTAAAGGAAGAAATACTCCAAACATATATACAAGATGACATGTAAAATCACATAAGAATTATTATATCCAGCCTGCATTGTGTTGTAGCTTATTTTGTCACTTTTTGTCTTAGCTTTGTTCTGAATTGTAATCGCTCTTGTTTTGTTGTTCTTTTGAATTCTTGGATGGAATATGGGTGGGCAATATAAGATGCGGCTTCAGCCATCACCCATTTTGGATAACTTATGTTGAACTGTATAATCAGAGGAGTTATTGTCTAATTTGACCTTGTTGGATTTTCTTTCCCCCTTTGTTATATTATTCAGGTTTTTTTTTAACCTGTACTTTTAACCTATCCGAAATAAAGATTCATTCATTCATTCATTCATTCAATGTTTATCACAATATTATTATTTAATTAAAATATGAATAAAACAGTTAATGGATTTTATCACATATAAGCTTAGTCTTCACCAGTCTCATAATATAAAAAAAAAAAAAAAATGAAGTCTATGGCAAAAAGGATAGGAGATAAAAGAGAATATGGATCTGAGAGCTCTTAGGCATAATATTTTTTGAGTAAATTTCTGTAATTAATCATGTCTTTGCTTCAATTACGGCACTTCAACAATGCGTTCAATCGCCAACACAATTAGTCCTGAAAAAAGCAAGAAAACATATGTATAATTATCTTTAATATAAAAAAATATATTAATATATCATATCCTTGATTGCCTTATGTTATAAGAATTCAGGTAGTGGAAAAAAATGCTTTTTCTTTCTTATTTGTTAGTATAGGCTAACAAAGTTTTTACTTCCAAGATGGCGCCCACAGCGGTCGACATGGTGCTTCGCTGCGCTCTTTGTTTGTTTTTGTTTGTCAATTGTGTGTCTGCTTGCACTTATACCCGTGAAGAACTTCTAAATATCAGGACTTTCACCCCCACGGACCTCCTCCCAGTTTTTCTAGCCCCTGCCGCCGATCTGGTTTATTGTTTGGCTCGGAAAATGAGACGGCGAAAGAGAGGTAGACGAGCGGGCGCTCTCGTGCGGCTTCGCAGGAGAGGCTCGCGAACGGCGCTGCCTGGCATATTTCTGTCCAATACCAACTCTCTCTCTAACAAGGTAGATGAACTGAGACTGCTGATGCGTTTTAAGGACCTCGCCTCCTCAGCTGTCCTCTGCTTTACTGAGACCTGGCTCCAGGAAAATATACCGGACAGCGCGCTGCGCCTCGACGGCTTTCAGCTCTTCCGTGCTGATCGTGACACAGAGCTTTCCGGCAAGACCACAGGAGGCGGTGTCTGCTTCTACATCAACTGCAGCTGGTGCTCTGATGTAACGGTAATTTCCAAACACTGTTCTCCTGCCTTGGAATTTCTTGTTATCAATTGCAAGCCCTTCTATTCCCCGCGGGAGTTTGCTTCTTTCATAATGATCGCTGTGTACGCCCCTCCCGACGCGGACACGCGCGAAGCTCAGCGCGTGCTCGCGGATCACATTCAACACACAGAGCGGAGTTTTCCAGACTCGCTGATTATTGTGGCTGGTGACTTTAATCAGTGCAATCTGAGCCACGATCTCCCCCGCTACAAACAGTTTATTAAATGCCCCACCAGAGGATTAAACACACTGGATCACTGTTACACCACAGTGAAAGACGCATATCGCGCTGTCCCTCGTGCTGCGCTGGGATTATCTGATCACGTGATGGTTCACCTCATTCCCACATACAGACAGAGATTGAAGCTCACTAAACCTGTTGTGAGCACTACGAAGATACGGACCAGTGATGCTGAGGAGAAGCTGGAAACGTGCATGGAAATATCTGACTGGGGCATGCTTAAAGGAGCCACGCATGATCTGGATGAGTACACGGACACTGTGAACTCATATATCCACTTTTGTGAAGAGAACATTCTTCCATCACGCACCAGGGTGAGTTACTCTAATGACAAACCCTGGTTCACAGCTAAGCTCAGACAGATCAGGAAGGAGAAGGAAGCAGCGCTGAAAAGTGGAGACAGGGACTGCTACAGGGAGGTTAAATACCGGTTTAACAGAGAGCTGAAGAGGGCTAAATCTCTATACTCAGAGAGACTCCAGCAGCAGTTCACTGCTAATGATTCGGCTTCCGTGTGGAGAGGACTGAGGCAAATCACCAACTATCGACCTAAGGCTCCTAAAGGTCAGGATGACAAAGCCCTTTGTCAAAGACTGTCCCAACACTATGCCCGTTTTGACACCTCGTCATCTGTGTCCAACTCCCCCCCTCCCTCCAGCTCCACAGCCTCCACATTCCCTACTTCATTTAAGGCACCCCCCCTCCTCCCCCCCTCCCCTTATCATCAGTGAGCAGGATGTGCTCAAACAGTTCTCCAGACTGAACCCACGCAAGGCCCCCGGCCCAGACGGCGTGTCTCCCTCCACCCTGAGACTCTGTGCGAAACAGCTGGCTCCTGTATTCACAGACATTTTTAACACCTCCCTTAAGTTATGCCACGTGCCGTCCTGCCTCAAATCCTCCACCATCATCCCTGTCCCCAAGAAGCCACAGATCACTGGACTTAATGACTACAGACCTGTAGCGCTCACCTCTGTAGTCATGAAGTCCTTTGAGCGCCTGGTCCTGTCCCACCTCAAGTCCATCACCACCCCTCTCCTGGACCCGCTGCAGTTTGCCTACCGAGCCAACAGGTCTGTAGACGATGCAGTCAACCTGGCCCTCCACTCCATCCTGCAGCACCTGGACTCCCCGGGAACCTACGCCAGGATCCTGTTTGTGGACTTCAGCTCCGCATTCAACACCATCCGCCCCGCTCTGCTCTGGGACAAGCTGTCCCTGCTCAACGTGCCTGACTCCCTCTGCAGGTGGATCATCGACTTCCTGACGGACCGGAGGCAGCATGTGCGGCTGGGAAAGACTGTCTCAGACTATACTAGCATCAGCACCGGATCACCCCAGGGCTGTGTACTTTCCCCCCTACTCTTCTCCCTTTACACCAACTCCTGCACCTCCAGCCACCAGTCTGTCAAGTTGATCAAGTTTGCGGACGACACCACCCTCATCGGGCTCATCTCCAACGGCGATGAGTCCGCCTACAGGAGAGAGGTGGCCCAGCTGGCGTCCTGGTGCAGCAATAACAACCTGCAGCTGAACGCTCTGAAGACAGTGGAGATGATTGTAGACTTCAGGAAAGTCACTACTCCTCTGCCCCCCCTCACCCTCTCAGGCTCTCCCATCACCACTGCTGATTCCTTCCGCTTCCTAGGCACTACCATCACCAGGGACCTCAAATGGGAGCTGACCATCAGCTCACTCATCAAAAAAGCCCAGCAGAGGATGTTCTTCCTGCGGCAGCTGAGGAAGCTCAAGCTACCCACCAAGATGTTAGTGCAGTTCTACACAGCCATCATCGAGTCCATCCTCACCACCTCCATAACCGTGTGGTACGCAGGAGCCACTGCCAGGGACAGACTAAGGCTGCAGCGCGTCGTGCGCACTGCTGAGAAGGTGATCGGCTGCAAGCTCCCATCTCTCCAGGATCTGTACATCTCCAGGACCCGGAGGCGTGCTGGCCGGATCATAGCCGATCCCTCACACCCTGGTCACGTACTGTTTGCCCCCCTCCCCTCTGGTAGAAGACTTCGGTCCATCCAGACTAAAACCTCCCGTCACATGAACAGCTTCTTCCCCTCTGCCATTAGACTGCTGAACACTAAGTGACTTATTGACTCTCGTGCACCATGTACAGCAGCTCAACCAGACTCATGTCAATCATCACTGTTTTTCTTCCTGCATTACCGACTGCACTATATACACTCACCGGCCACTTTATTAGGTACACCATGCTAGTAACGGGTTTGACCCCCTTTTGCCTTCAGAACTGCCTCAATTCTTCGTGGCATAGATTCAACAAGGTGCTGGAAGCATTCCTCAGAGAGTTTGCTCCATATTGACATGATGGCATCACACAGTTGGCGCAGATTTGTCGGCTGCACATCCATGATGCGAATCTCCCGTTCCACCACATCCCAAAGATGCTCTATTGGATTGAGATCTGGTGACTGTGGAGGCCATTTGAGTACAGTGAACTCATTGTCATGTTCAAGAAACCAGTCTGAGATGATTCCAGCTTTATGACATGGCGCATTATCCTGCTGAAAGTAGCCATCAGAAGTTGGGTACATTGTGGTCATAAAGGGATGGACATGGTCAGCAACAATACTCAGGTAGGCTGTAGCGTTGCAACAATGCTCAGTTGGTACCAAGGGGCCCAAAGAGTGCCAAGAAAATATTCCCCATACCATTACACCACCACCACCAGCCTGAACCATTGATACAAGGCAGGATGGATCCATGCTTTCATGTTGTTGACGCCAAATTCTGACCCTACCATCCGAATGTCGCAGCAGAAATCGAGACTCATCAGACCAGGCAACGTTTTTCCAATCTTCTATTGTCCAATTTCGATGAGCTTGTGCAAATTGTAGCCTCAGTTTCCTGTTCTTAGCTGAAAGGAGTGGCACCCGGCGTGGTCTTCTGCTGCTGTAGCCCATCTGCCTCAAAGTTCGACGTACTGTGCGTTCAGAGATGCTCTTCTGCCTACCTTGGTTGTAACGGGTGGTTATTTGAGTCACTGTTGCCTTTCTATCAGCTCGAACCAGTCTGGCCATTCTCCTCTGACCTCTGGCATCAACAAGGCATTTCTGCCCACAGAACTGCCGCTCACTGGATATTTTTTCTTTTTCGGACCATTCTCTGTAAACCCTAGAGATGGTTGTGCGTGAAAATCCCAGTAGATCAGCAGTTTCTGAAATACTCAGACCAGCCCTTCTGGCACCAACAACCATGCCACGTTCAAAGTCACTCAAATCACCTTTTTTCTCCATACTGATGCTCGGTTTGAACTGCAGGAGATTGTCTTGACCATGTCTACATGCCTAAATGCACTGAGTTGCCGCCATGTGATTGGCTGATTAGAAATTAAGTGTTAACGAGCAGTTGGACAGGTGTACCTAATAAAGTGGCCGGTGAGTGTAGTTCTCCACAGTATCTGCTGCTGGCTAATATATATTTTAACTGTTGACCAGTATCACTTAATCTTATCCTACACTTTATTACATGTATAGTTTATTTCTCTTATCCTATCATGTTTAATGTTGCAGCATTGTACCGAGACAAATTCCTAGTTTGTGTACTACATGAACAATGGCAATAAACCTGATTCTGATTCTGATTCTGATTCTGATAGGCTATAAAAATGTGTAGTTTGGGCATATCAAGTTTAACTTATGTGGAAATATGGTACATTTCACTGACACTATCTGAAAGTAATCCAGAAGTAATCTGTAATTGATTACTTTTGATAATGAGTAATTAAGTAAAGTAAGGGATTACATTTTTAAAAAGTAATTGGTAATGGATTACTTTTTTGAGTAACTACCTCCAACACTGGAAACACACAATACACATACTGTAGCTCCCGTCAATTTTGATTAGGAGCGCCAAAAATGTCTCCACAACCCTCTTTTGGTCATGGCTGATAAGACTTTAAAACATCTCCTAAAAGCTGGGGAGTAAGTTAAGTTAAAGTTGCTTCTAGTAAGATCTGTTGCACCCCTGTCAGGCAGGGAGGGGAGGGGGAGATTCTATGCCTTTTCTTTGACTCACTGATCATAATACGCTGTGAAAGTGACAACTTACAACGTTCATGCAGAAGCATTTTTTATGTACACTTGAGGTTTTGGACTACATATGCCAGTAAGTAAAAAAACTGAGATTGTTGTAGTGGTGTTGGATGATTAAAATTTCTAATTGCGATTAATCGTTTGGAACGTTGAGTTAATCGTGATTAATAACGTGTTAATTGCGTGTTTTTCCATTCAGATAGAGTGTACCTTAAGTTGATAATTTTTTAAGTTTTTCATACTGTTTTAAACATGAGTGGACAAGTATACTTGATTTTGTCACCTGCAGGTTTATTAAAGCTCTCAACACATCCAGAATGACAAAACTATACAGAATATTCTCTAGAAAATCCTCAAAAATACTACCACATGTGCAAAAAACAAGAGAATGCCAGGGTTCAGTAACGTCACTGCAACACAACTACATTGGCATAGCAAACATCCACCTTGTTGCTTCTTCAATCTTGTGTGACTGTAACAAAGTCACAGTGATTTCAGATGCAGCTGCTTCTGATTTGTTGGCACATATGTACAGTCTGTTGGCTTTAACTGGTAGTCTTCTTGTGGCACTTTTGGAAATGGTGGGGCATCCGCATGTGTGATAACACCATCAGATGCAGGAGGTGGATGCTGATACGAGAGGATGCTGCCAGCCTGTACTTTACCGAAGATGGAGTCCACAAGCAGTTTGTTAGGTGAGTTTTCCATCGTGCAGATTAGTGGAGAGAGTCTGGGTTGAAATAAGCGTAGGCAGTGTTTGGGTAGAGGGTTGCTGGGTCTGGCAGCTCATCACTGTAGCCTTTATATAGTGCAGATCTGGAATAACATCAGAGAATCAATAACCATTTCTGGAACACCGTGTAGTGTGCTTGTTTACACTGACTTTGAATACCTAATTCCACTTGATGAAGTAGCACCCAGTTTGGGCTTCAAAACCACCATGGCCTCCACAGGTCCCGGCTTCACTCCCTGTTTACAGTGATTGATGGTATTAATAAACAGACTGTAGTAATCAAACATTATGCCAGATATTTAAATGATACAAACCATTGTTCAAGGTTTATGCCACTTCTGTTCCGTCTCGGTGCATGAAAGGACAGGTGGGACAACCGACATGCCACATTCTGAGTAACTGGCTGTCTGATAAAGCAAAGCTACCAAATGGTTGCAGACCGCGCTCCCAGCCACACAAGAGCAGAAGCTGTTAACCAGTACAACTGGATCTGAATGATGTGAAGTCAACTGAAATTTAAAAAAAAAAAAAAAATAAAAAAAAAAAAACTGAATGAACCTAAAAAAAACTGTCATTACGTACATCTGCTACCAAGCAATAAAGCTGGAAAAGGAAAAGGCAAAAGGACAGTTTTGAGGTGGAGCTTAAGTTTAAAAAAAACAGCTGAGTCAGCAAAATGTCACCATCTTCTGCATTTGCAAATCATCAAACTGAGGATAAAACAGAATTAAATAAAAACCTTGTCAGATTCCACAATTATATCACTGTACCTAAATTAACTTTTTTTTTTTTTTTTTTTTTTTTTTTTTTTTTTTACAGACCAATTATAAACTATCTCAACTTCTTCACTCAGCTATCCTGTAACTGCATCATCACCATTTCAGCTGGATTTTGTTTTGGCTTAAGTCCATCATGAATATCACTGCATTACTTTTTTTTTTCTTCTCTGTATATCATCATCTCCTCTACTAGCAAAGATCACCTGTTTGACTGTATAATTGGCCGAGCTGAAACATGGTAGAGCAGTAAAAATCCAGAACATGAACACGACAGAACTTTGAACGTGACACTTTTCATTAAACCTACTCTCAGCTGGTGTGGTGTCTCTGCTTTCTTCATCGAACGATGGCAGTTAGCTCTAATAGAGATCTCATTTGTAGCCCTGTTTTTACCTGACACTGGGAGACAAAAATACAAACATGGACATTAAAGTGGGACAGTACTATTAAAATGATTAAGGTGATAGTATTAGTTGAGAAGTCTCAACTTAGAAAGCAGCTGAGAACAGCCTGGTGTTAGCCCAAGTAGCAACGGTTAGCTAGTATTTACCTTCATAATTGCAGAGATACGAGGACACGTTAAACTTGAAACCTTTCTCAAGTTTGCTCTGTGGTGTTGTACTGCACCTCTGGACTAATCGCCACATGTCATTAACAGTAAATTTCAGTAATTCCAACAAACGAGTGTGTTACGGTCCGGAAAAGGGGGGGCGGGGTAGGGTTCAGAGTCTTGATGGTCTGGTAAACAAAGCTGTTTAGCAGTCTTGTGGAGCGGGCCCGGAGGCTCTGGTACCTTTTCCCCGAGGGCAGGGGGGTGAAGAGAGAGTGTGAGGAGTGTGAGGTGTCGCCTGCAATGTTGATGGCTCTGCGGGTGAGGTGGGTGAGGTAGCTGTAGGAGAGGGAGGGCAGAGGGGCACGGATGATCTTGCTGACTGCTTTCACTCTGTGTTGCAGTGTCTTCTGGCAGGAGGCGGTCCAGCTTCTATATCACACCGTGATGCAGCTGGTGAGGATGCTCTCAGTGGTGCCCCGGTAGAATGAGCACATGATGGGGGTGGGACTCGTGCTCTCCTCAGTTTGCGAAGGAAATAGAGGCGAGTTGGAGCCTTCTTGGCCAGTGATGTGGTGTTGTTGGACCAGGAGAAGTCCTCAGAGATGTGCACCCCCAGGAACTTGGTGCTGCTCACCCTCTCCACAACTGCTTCATTGATGATCAGAGAGGGATGCTGTGTGTCCACTCCTGAAGTCGACCACAATCTCCTTGGTTTTTCCCACATTCAGGAAGAGATTGTCTTTACACCACTGGACCAGATGGCTCACCTCATTTCTGTAGTTGGCCTCCTCATTGTTGGTGTTGAAGTCCACCACCGTCGTGTTGTCCACAAACTTGATGATGTGGTTGGTGCTGTAGGCTGGTACACAGTCATGGGTCAGCAGGGTGAAGAGCAGTGGGCTGAGCACGCACCCTTGTGGGGCCCCTGTGCTCAGTGTGACGGTCTTGGAGGTGTTGCTGCCAACCCACACGTGACTGCAGGTTACAGCTCATTTGTATTATGATGCGTTCTTTGCCAGTGCGCCACTGATTATCAGAGGTCTAAAATGAGCAGTGCCTTATCGGCCACTATTTCAGCAGCATGTTTAGACACATGAACATGCACATATGCTGAATACATTGGGGCTAGAATTTCTGTGTCCCATATTTTGACAAACTGATTTTGTAAAAATCTGTCAGTCCCACACCGAATCTTCCATTCATTGCCGATCTGTCCAGAATGTGCCCTGCCTCTTGCCCAAAGATGCTGGGACAGGCTCCAGCCCCCCTTGGCTCGTAACAGACCATTAAGAAGATGAATGAATTGTTACATTACTTACAGGACAAGTACATTTATTAAGGATTCATTTATTTATTTATCCACTTCTTAGGTGATCAGAATGTGGGTCTCTGTGTTTTTTTTAGTAACCACTGGACTTCATACTGTGGGACCAGCATGTGACAGACACTGGGAAGCAGCTGTCACAGGGTGTGAGAGCCTGTCTGCTGAGATCTGTATACACCACACAATGAAGGCTTTTATATCCGTCTGTCCAAGTTATGACCATTCCATTACTGTCATTCTTCTAGCACACATGCAACCAAAAAATCAATTGCAAATTCAAAATTCAATATATTCTAGATCTGTAATAAAATTAATAACCATGTAACTGCAAGGAGTTTAAGCAAAGCAAACAGTCTACAATTCAAAATTGGACAAATTAGAGAAAATGTCTTCTAGCAGGCATGCACACATATACTTAGACTGCATTAGCATTTTATCTATTCTGCTCAAAAAAATAAAGGGAACACTTTGAAAACACATCAGATTTTAATGGGAAAAAATAAGCTTGATATCGAAATTGTGGCAGGCTAGTCCAGCATACTCAGATTAAAAAGTGTTCCTTTAATCTGAGTAAGCTGGACTAGCCTGTCACAATTTCGATATCCAGCTTATTTTTTCCCCATTAAAATATGATGTGTTTTCAAAGTGTCCCCTTTATTTTTTTGAGCAGTATATTTATTATTATTTGACAATTGCATTTTAAGCTGCTGACAAGAGATTGTTGCTAAACAGAGTTTTGTCGTATTCTTGTGTACAATGACAATCAAGATTCTGTTCTATTCTACATCATAAAAACATTTAACCCCTACCATATGCACATCTTCAATACATGCACAAACACTGTGTGAAATGAAAATGTCGTAGCTTGAAAACTATTCACAGGAGGAGTTCACAGATGGACAGACAGACATCATACCATAAAATGTTCCACCCATGTTTTGAAAGGGGTATGGATCGTCACCTTATGGTGGTGGTGGTGGTGGTGGTGGGGTTTGCGTACCTTAGTGATCCCAGGAGCTATGTTGTCCAGTGCAATCTCCTTCTGGTAGGGTCACCCAAGACATACTGGTCTTGGGTGAAGGGCCAGACTAAGAACAATCCAACAGACTCTCATGATGAATGCTAGAACAAGCATTCAGTGTACTCCGCCCGATATTGGGTTACCGGGGCCCCACCCTGGAGCCAGGACTGGCGGAGGAGCTTGATGGCTAGCGCCTGGGGGCTGGGTTTCCACCCATGGGACCCGGCCAGGCTCAGCCCGAAGGAGTTACCCCATGGTCCCTCCTACCACCTGTAGGAGGGACCATGGGGGTCTGGTACTATGCGGATCAGGTGGCGGTCGAAGGTGAAAACCTTGGTGGTCTAATCCCAAGCTTCCTAAACTGGCTTTTGGGACATATGGAATGTCACCTCTCTGGCAGGTAAGGAGCCTGAGCTGGTACATGAGGTTGATACCGGTTAGATACCGGCTAGAAATAGTCGGCCTGACCTCAACACACAGCTCTGGTTCCGGAATCAGTCTCCTGGAGAGGGGCTGGAGCTTAGCCTACTCTGGAGTTGCCCTGGGTGAGAAGCAAAGAGTATGGGTGGGTATTCTTGTATCCCCCCCACCTTGCTGCCTCAATATTGGAGTTTTCCCCGGTTGACGAAAGAGTTGTTTCCCTGCGCTTTCGGGTTGGGAAATGGGTCCTGACCATCATTTGTGCTTATGCACCAAATGATGGTTCAGAGAACCCACCCTTTTTCGATTCTCTGACCGGGGTGCTGGAGAGTGCTCCCCTTGGAGACTCCATTGTCCTACTGGGGGATCTCAATGCGCACATGGGCAACGACAGTGAAACCTGGAGCAGTGTGGTTTTCCTCCTGGCCATGGCACATCGGATCAGCTCTTTACCCTCTCGAGAATCCTCGAGGGTTTGTGGGAGTTTTCCTAAGCAGTTTACGTGTTTTTTGTGGACTTGGAGAAGGCTTTTGGCCATGTCCCTCGTGGTTTTTTGTGTGGGGTGCTTCGGGAGTATGGCGTATTGGGCTTGTTATAATGAGTTATTCAGTCTCTGTACGACTGTTGTGAGAGTTTGGTTCATATTGCCAACACTCGGTTGGACTCATTCCCAGTGAGAGTTGGACTCCGCCAGGGCTGCCCTTTGTCACCAATCCTGTTCATAATTTTTATGGACAGGATTTCTAGGTGCAGCCAGGGAATTGAGGGTGTCATGCTTGATGACCACAGGATCTCATCTCTGTTGTTTGTAGATGACGTCCTGTTGGCCTCATCCAGCAATGACCCACAGGTCTTACTGGGATTGTTTGCTGCTTAGTGTGAAGCAGCTGGGATGAGAATCAGCACCTCCAATCCGAGTCCATGGTCCTATGCTTGAAAAAGGTGGATTGTCCTCTCTGGGTTGGCGACAAGCTCCTGCCCCAAGTGGAGGAGTTTAAGTATCTTGGGGCCTTATTCACGAGTGAGGGGAGAATGGAGCAAAAAATTGATAGATGGATCGGAGCAGCGTCTGCAGTGATGCGAATGTTGTACTAGTCCGTTGTGGTGAAGAGGGAGCTAAGCTCTAAGGCAAAGCTGTCGATTTACCCATCAATCTACATTCCTACCCTCACCTATGGTCATGTGCTTTGCATAATGACTGATAGAATGAGATCAGGGATACAAGCGGCTGAGATGAGCTTTCTTCATAGGATTGCTGGACTCATCCTTAGAGATAGGGTGAGGAGCCCAGTCATCCGGGAGAGGCTCAGAGTAGAACAACTGCTCCTCCACATTGAAAGGAGCCAGTTGAGGTGGTATGGGCATCTGATTAGGCTGCCTCCTGGACGCCTCCCACTTGAGGTGTTTCGGGCACATCCCACTGGGAGGAGACCCCAGGCCAGACCCAGGTCTCGCTGGAGAGACTACATCTCCCAGCTGGTCTGGAATGCCTTGGTATCTTCTCTGAAGAGCTGGAGCAGGTGTCTGAGGAGAGGGAAGTCTAGGCTTCTCTGCTTGAACTGTTGCCGCCGCGACCCAGACCTCCAGAAAAGAGGTAGAAGATGGATGGATGGATGAATGGATAAAAAACAGACTATCAACTACAGAGTGGCCCATTCTTGCCTGATGAGCCCACAGTCATGAAGAGCTTTCATCTCCAGATGTACAGCATATGTCTATAAACCAAGCCTGTCTGAGGCCTTATATTTTCAGATTCTATTGGCATGGCGTGGACCAACATGCTGAAGAGAAGTGGGCAAAGACAATTAAAAGGAAGAATTTTGTTCCTAATAACAATAGCATGATGAGCAAGGAGCCGCCTTGCTAAGTTTTTTACATTGCACAGCTAGCTGACATTATTGCAACTGGTGGTATTGATTCTTGCCTTGGTATTGATTCTTGCCTTCAGTCTTCTGCTGACAGAAGACAGAAGAAGCGAGAAGGAGATCAAGGCAAGAATCGCCATGTTTCTCTATGCTATGATTATCATTTGCATTTTGGTCCCGGTGTACTCTGTCTGTTCAGCCCTGCCCATCCTGTGCTGTCATGTAGCCCTTGATTGTTTTCCACCTGCCCTATGTTGTCTTGATTACTTCCCTGTCTATATATGTGTGTCTCAGTCTGTGTCTTGTGTGGTGACCTTGTGGTATCTACATCTTGTCATAGTCAGGTGAGCGTGCAGCTCCTCCCCTCCTGTTTCTGTTCTTCCTTGCTCCGGAGCTCATCAGCACACCTGCGTGATTGGACACACCTGCCGCTTCCTGGTTTACCAGCTTGTAAAAGATCAGTGTGTGAATGCTTCTCCGCTGGACCGTTGGGTATTGCTGCCACATGCAACTCCAGTATTGTTGCTTTGCTAATTTTGGTTCCCGTTGTCTCATCCCTTGTGTCTTCTTGTCCTCAGGGTTGCTGCCACATCAGCGGTGTGTCTCCGGGGCTGCACGCGCTCACCTGAATCCTTCTCCCTCAAGACAATGGACTCATCCACCCAGGTCACCCATTCTCTCCTCTTCCCGTTCTACCCAATTTTGTCACTTGCAAGAGTTCTCTGCCGGGCCCTCAGCTCTAGCCATAAGCCTTTCTCACCTTCTCCCCCTTCAGTTATCCTTCTATTAATTATTTCTCTGCTCCTCTCTTTCACAGTACATGGTGTAGCATCAACCCCTTTGGCTTCAATCTATAAAATCACTCTTCACTTTAAAGAAATTGTTTCACCCAAAAGTCTGTTCAAAAATTGTTTCCTTACCTTAGGACCACAGTTTGAAAGCATATTCCATGGTAAAAGGGCCGATAAGGATCCCATTTTGTGCCAGGAACGGATTAGTTTGCAATCAATAAATATCGGAACTTCCTCCCCAACAAGGCAGTTTTACACTTCAAGTACTGTTCGAAATATTCCAGGTCCAATGAACTGCATTCCCCAGGTCGCTAAGAATTATCCACAGCTCAACATTGCCCCCTTCTGTTCAACTCAGGGACATGGATTTAATCAACATTGGAATTTTTGTTTTATCTGCCTTGAAACAATCCTTTCTCCTCAAGACTTTGATATTTTTCCAGGAAACACTGCTCAGAACACTGTTGAAGATGACCACTTCTGGATTGGACAATGAGGAGTTTGAAATGTTTCATGAATCATTGATTTTAAATGTGTCTCATGTTTGAAAATGCTTAAATGATCCTTATTCTAATGCATGTTAATTATAGAAGGACAAGTTTATAAAAGTGCATGCTCACCGAAAGTTAGTCATGAATCACTGAAGTTAGCTTAGATTATATATTAAGTATATAATGAATTTCACAGTTAAAATGTGTATGTGCCTTCTGAAAACTTATGCCAGTCATCTGACTGGTACCAGCCAATCACCAGGCTGTCTCTGTTGGACAATGCCCCTTTCATTCTATTGGTCGGTTACAGACAAAGGACCATAGCCCATTCAAATCTCCCACGATAGCCAATAATTGGTTCTTCCTGCTGCCAATCATATTTTATGACCCAAGAAGTGTGGTCAGTGAAATAAAGAGAAACGCCATAGTTTTTTCAGTTTTTGTTGAGTTTTCTGTTTTTTTTTGTTTGTTTGTTTTTTTTGTCCGTTTCAGAAGTCTCATGTTCTATAAATTGTCTTGAAGTTGTCTTTTTCTGTTTTCCTGGTATCTGAGGAGAGATTATCTTTCTTGTTGAGCTCAACACTCTTACTTGGAGGGAAACTCCAAAAATGCTGTTTTTTCCCTCTCTGCCGTGTTTATTCTGCTGAACTTTTTCTATTGACTTCCCTTAACTCACCGTTAAAGTGGACTGATTGTGATTTTTGACCCACATACCATGACGTCAGAAGAACTAGGATTTCGGGGTGGAACTGTTTACACTTTTTCCTTCAGCCTGTGGTTTTTTATCAGCTGATGGACATCCTCAAGTCGCAGGGCCAGGAAAGGATCTGTTGCCTAGGAGATGTCTCACCAGCTCCGGGGCCAGCTGTTCACTTCCGCTGGCTCCATTCTCCGGACAGCAGCTGCTATGTCTGTGCCAAAACCGCTGTAACAACTGGAAAGGACTGCTGGCAGTCTTTCCTCCTTTTTGTCATCTGCTGGCGTTCAAGATCGTGGCTGGACTCTGATGACACAGCTGTTCGTAAGCCAGACTCCCACTTTCTATCAGCTAGGCTAAATGTGATGTCTAATTCTAATTGAATATGACCAATTTTTCATGTTAAAAGTTAGTCCGTAAGCTATGATAGGAGCTATAAGCTGAAGGAAAGTTAATATTCTCCTTTTCAATAACCTCCAATTTTTTTAGAGTAACTCAGAATTTTTTTTTCATATAACCAGATTTTATCATTTTCCCATAAAATTGCATCCAATTTTATGCATATGTTTGTTACAGTTTTACACTTATTCCATAGTCTCCCATTGCATTACAGTTACAAATTTAAAATCTGGTTTCTCTTGCTTCCACAAATGTTTAACTGCAGACTTTATGCTCAGGAATCTGTTATGAGTTTATATGATATTTGATACTTGTTGATCATTTCACCTACTTCCAAATCAATTGAATATAATGTCATTTAACCTGAGTTTGGTTATTAAAACTGTTAACGGTATAGAGAAGTTTCTGCTTGATTTGTTTTGTGTGTGTGCTTTTATGGGTCACGGCAGAAGAATTCACGAATATTGAGACTGGTTAATGAAAGGTACAAGGATTAGTACCTTTTAAAGGATTAGTTATTAATAAATTGTCAAGGTTTGGACTTCGCCCCTACGAGTGTTTCTCTGTTGTTTGTGAGTGTCTGTGGTCACGAAGTAAACCTCCGTCTCCACACACACCTCTAAATATAAATTAAATAATCCTTGTACCTTATCACACTTATAATAAATTGTTGCTACAGTGGGCTCCAGCGTGCTCCTGCTTTGTCTGTATTTTAGGTAGTGTTATTTTGCGTGTTTCCTTAGTTGTGCGTGGGTTTATGTTTATTGAGTTTGTGTGGGTGTTTTGTGTTTTCCTGGTGCGGTTGCTCCTCCTGCATCTACTGCTCCGACAGCTTCTCCCATCCGCAGGACTATTTCCATTCCCTTGCCTGCCTCCTATGCAGGGGAGGTAGGGGGATGCAAAGGTTTTCTGCATCACTGCTGGCTTTATTTTCAGCAGGTGGAGGGGAAGTATAGAGATGATTCAGCAAAAATTCAATTTATGACCCTGTTACTCCGTGACCGGGGTGGGGCATTGCTAGTGAGTTACTGGGACTCCAGCAGGGTAGTCGGTCAGTAGCCGACTTCTCGGTTGAGTTCCAGGTCACCGCGGCAGACTCCAGATGGAATGACATTGTGCTACGGAACATCTTCCTCTGGAGCCTTAATGCCAGTCTCCGCAATGAACTGGCTATCCGTGCTAACCCCTCCTCCTTGGATGAGTTAATCACGCAAGCAGTTGCTCTTGATAACCGGTATTAGGAGTGCGTGAGGGAGCAGATAGCTGCTGTTTCCTTGTCCACTTCACATCTGGTTCCCCTGTCCTCTCGCATTTCCCGCTCGGCATCTCCACTGGAGCCGATAGTCCTCGGTCGGACTCATTTGACTCCAGAGGAACGCTGGCACGAGGAGGACGAGGGGGCCTGCATGTATTGCGGGAACACTGACCACACAATATCAAAATGCCCCATTCGGCCAAAAGGTCCAGCCTATCAGTAACCGTAGGGGATCTGGTGGGAGGATCTTCTTCAAATCCTCCCAATAGTTTTACACTCCCATCCCTCATTCAGTTACTGGGGGCTGAGTGTAAAACTTCAGCTCTGGTTGATTCTTGGGCTGAACAACATTTCATTCAACAGGGCCTGATTAAAGAATTTAAGATTCCCACCAGGGACCAATCAGCACCATTAAATCTTTCAGCTCTATCTGGGGGGAGGCTTGCGGCGATTATCCATCAAACTGAACTATTTTGGTCATTTTGTCCGGTAACCACCGCGAAACTATCCAGTTTTTTGTCCTCCATCATTCACCCACACGGGTGATTTTTGGGTTTCCATGGCTTCACAAACACAACCCCATTATTAACTGGGACCAGGGCTCCATTTCATCCAGGAGCCCTTTTGCCTCTCCTCATGTCTCCGCTCGGCTGCATGCTCGCCCACTCTCCCTATCTCCTCTCCTCCGGCTGAGCCAACAGATCTCAGCCTTGTGCCCGAGGTCAAACATGACTTAGGGAAGGTCTTAAGCAAGTCAAGGGCCCTTTCGCTACCACCTTACTGGTCCTATGACTGTACTATTGACATCCTTCTGGGCCCGCGGCTGCCGTCCGGTCGGCTCTACAGTTTATCTAGGCCAGAGAGGGAAGTGATGGAGAGCTACATAAAAGCATCTGTCAGCGCTAGCCTTATTCGCCCATCGCCCGCCCGCCCCCCTTGACGCTGGGTTGTTTTTGGTAGGGAAAAAGGACGGGTCACTGTGGCTGTGCATTGATTATCATGAGCTTAATGCTATCACCATCAAAGAGAAATATCCTTTGCCTGTCATTAATATGGCTTTCAAACTTCTCCAACGGGTGCAGTTTTTCACCAAGCTCGTTCTCCGTAACACATACCATCTGCGAAGGAGACAAGTGGAAGACTTTTTAAAACACAACTGGGCCAGTTTGAGTACTTGGTCATGCCCTTTGGCCTGACCAATGCCCCCGCCGTCTTCCAGCAGTTAATCAATGATGTCCTGCGGGACATGGGGAAACATTTTGTTTTTGTTTATTTAGATGATATTTTTTCTTGCATGCTGGAGGAGCATGTAGTCCATGTCAGAGCAGTCCTGCAGGGGCTGCTAGAGAACCAGCTTTTTGTGAAAGCCGAAAAGTGTGAGTTTGCCACCTGCGCCACTTCCTTCTTGGGGTCCACTGTGGCCGAGGGTGCGTTAGAGGTTGATCCAGCTAAAGTTAGGGCCTAGTAGACTGGCCTACCCTCCAGTCCAGGAAGCAGCTTCAACGCTTCCTGAGCTTTGCCAACTTCTACCACCGATTTATCCACAATTACAGTGAAGTGGCCCCATCCCTTACGCAGCTCACTTCCATCAAAGTTCCATTCAAGTGGTTGGAGGCCGCTGAACGGGCCTTTGTGACACTGAAGGCCCTCTTTGCGGACACATCTATTTTGGGACAGGTCGATCCGCAGGCACAGTTCGTGGTTGAGGTGGATGCTTATGATTTGGGGGTGGGCACTGTCTTCTCCCAGCATTCCTGCTCCAATCAAAAGCTTCATCCATGTGTGTTTTTCTCTCTGTGGTTCACTTCAGCTGAGAGGAATTACTACGTAGGGGACCACGAACTTCTGGCCATTAAATTGGCACTGGAGGAATGGAGGCACTGGCTTGAGGGAGCTAAACAACCTGTCATTATCTGGATAGATCACAAGAATTTAGAGTACCTCAGATCTGCCAGGCAGTTAAAGTCTCGACAGGCATGGTGGGCCCTATTTTTCCTTGGGTTTAATCTCTCCATTACTTACCACCCAGGGTCCCGCAATGTTAAGCCTGATGCTCTCTCGTGCCAGTTCTCCTCTGATTTCTCCTCCACCTCTTCCTCTGCAGCTCCTGCCCCCCGTCGGAGACAACCCTGCCTTCCTCCTGTCTTCTTGGAGCCCTGTCTTGGGAGATTGAGCAGAGGGTCCGGCAGGCCCAGTCCTCCGAACCTATCACTGAGGGAGGCCCGGCTAACAAACTGTATGTTCCCTCCTCCCTATGTAGTGATGTCATTAAATGGGGGCACACCAGCTTTTTTGCCTGTCATCCTGGTATTTCTCAGACTATGGAACTGTTACAGCGCTTTTTTAAAAAAAATTTTGTGGCCCACACTCAGGATGGACGTTCAGGAGTATGTGAAAGCATGGCATGTCTGTGTGACTAACAAATCTGACTCTTCTTCCCCCAGCCGGACTCCTTCATCCCCTCCCGGTCCCTAGGCATCCATGGTCCCACATTGCCATTGATTTTGTTATGGGCCTCCCTCACTCAAAAGGTAATTCTATCATTTTTTTTTTCCACAATATCTTTATTGAACCTTTTTTTTTTTTTAACAAACATGATACAAACAATCAAACACTAACACTAAAGTACTACAAAAAAAAAAATGCACTAAAAACACCAACAACCACCAACAAAATCAAATCTTCAACAATGCTCCTCTGTTTAGTCTAGACAATCCAATACATAAGTATACATATTATGTTCACCAGTTTGGAATTTACAAGGTCCACACACATCATTCACCTTCTTCTTCAAGAGTTATGTTTAAATTTTTTACATAATCAATAAAAGGTCTCCATATATTCTCAAACACAATTTCCTTTGATTTCAGTATATATGTTATTCTTTCTAATGGAAGGTTTGTTAACATCTGTCTTAACCACTGAGTCACATCTGGTCTATGAGTCTTTTTCCATAATAGTGCAATACATTTTTTGGCATTAAGCAAACTGAGGTCTATGAATGTTCTTTCACTTTTATTAAAATTATGCTTTTCTGGGTACAGACCCATCAAAAACAGTTTAGGATTCAATATGATTTGTTTTGAGATTATTTTTTCAATTGTTACCCTCACCTCTTCCCAAAACATTCTTATTAATCTACATTCCCATAAACAATGAAATAGGGTTCCTTTACTTTCCATGCATTTTGTGCATGTATCTGGTATATTTTTGTTATATCTATTTAACTCCTCCGGTGTAACATACATCCGCATTAACCATTTGAAATGTATCAATTTAAGGCGTGCATTTATTGATTTGGTTTGAGCTTCTGTACAAGCCAATTCCCATTGTTCCTCTGAAATTTCAGTTTGCAGATCTTCTTTCCAGTAGTTTAATCTTTTCAGTGAATTTTCACTTGAAGATAGTGTCAATGAGTTATAAAACTCTGAAATAATACCCTTTCTTTTACTATCTTTCATCATCATTTTTTCCAAGGATGAATAAATAGGTCGAGTGAGAGCTTTATTTTGATTTGATCGAATAAAGTTTCTAAGTTGAAGATATTTAAAAAAATGTGTTCTATTGAGATTAAATTTGATCCTCAGCTCTTCAAAAGACATTATGTTATCTGCACATGGCAAATATAAATCCTGAATCTTTTGTATCCCTTTTAAATTCCATACTTTAAATACAGCGTCCGCTCTCCCTGGTTTAAAATATTGATTACCCCATATTGGACTAAATTGTGACAATAACTGTGGTTCTTTTAAATAGTTTTTAGCTTCACACCATATTTTGATCATATGCTTTACAAATGGATTTTTAACTTGTTTTTGTAATTTTTTTGCCGAATCTGAGTATATGAATATGGGAAGAGGTAAAGGTAAATTGTATGATTCCATTTCAGTCCAGTGAGGGAGATCATTTGATGAAAAATAATATGTCATAGACCTCAGTTGTGCCGACCAATAATACAACATAAAATTTGGACATTTCAGACCTCCACGATCAAATGGTAAATATAATAAAGACAAACGTAATCTAGCCCTCCTGTTGTTCCATATAAATTCCACTAACTTTTTTTTTTATTCTTGAGAATAGATCTAAAGGTGGTGATAAGGGAATGTATTGAAATAAATAAAGTATTTTAGGTAAAATATTACTTTTAAGTATATTGATTCTCCCGATCATCGACATTGGTAGTGACATCCATCTCTGAGTTAACTCATTGATATCTGACATTAAGGCTTCATAGTTGACACTGGCGACTGATTCTAGCTTAGGCACAATTTGGATTCCTAAATATTTAAACTGATTTACAACATTGAATTGATTTACCTCAGGGGCTGGGTAATTTCTCTGGGTCTCATTTAGCATTAATATTGAAGATTTAGTTTTATTTATTTTATATCCTGATATTTCCCCAAAATTCTTTATTAAATTCAACAAGGTTGGAATTGATTTTTTTAGATTCGACATAAACAAAATTATGTCATCGGCGTACAGGGAGATTTTATGTTCTGTTGGTCCAACTTTAATTCCATATATTTGTGAATGTAAACGTATCGCTATCGCTAAAGGTTCAATTGCCATAGTAAACAGTAAAGGTGAAAGTGGACAGCCTTGTCGACATCCTCTATTGATTTTTATTGATTTTGAAATATTGTTATTTGTTAGGATTTCTGCTGTAGCATTATTGTATATTATTTGAACCCATTTTATGAAATTATTTCCAAGTCCAAACCTTTGTAGGACTTCAAAAAGAAAGGGCCATTCAACTCTATCAAAGGCCTTTTCGGCGTCCAGTGATAGGAGAGCTGTATCCGGTGCTTCTTTATTAAAATAAATAATATTAAATAGTCTTCTTACATTATGGAAGCCTTGTCTACCCTTTATAAAGCCATTCTGATCTCGATTAATAATATTTGGTAAAATTTCTTGTATTCGTCTTGCTAAAATTTTACAGATTTATCTTAAGGTCGGCGTTTAATAGGCTTATTGGTCTCATATTTTCACATTTATTAGAGGGCTTACGTGGTTTTGGCAGCAGTATAATTAAGGCATTATTTATGTATGATGGTAAATTATTATTTTGAAATGCTTCTAAAACCATTTCCAAAAAAGGTTTTATTAATTTATTCTTAAATTTTTTATAAAGGTCAACTGGAAGACCATCTGGTCCTGCACTTTTTCCTGATTTCATATTATCAATGGCTAGCCCAACTTCTTCTTGACTAATTTTAGACTCCAATATCTCCCTGTTTTCATTTGGAATACACGGTATAGATAGTTCGTTCAAAAACCCATTTAGTTTTGTTAAATCAGGTTCATTTTTGGTATCATATCATTTTTCATAGTAATCTCTAAAGGCTCTATTAATTTCTAAAGGATCTATAACTACCTGTCCATTACTTATAATACTGGTAATTGGTGTTTTAATTTCTAATTGTTTAATCTGCCATGCTAATAATTTTCCTGATTTTTCACCTTGTTCATAAAAAGATTGTTTCAATCTTAGAAGACTCGAGGCAGCTCTATTCGCTGATTTTTTGTCGTATTCAGCTCTCAAAATCAGTAATTCATTCTCCAACCTTGGGTCACTTCCTGCATACACTTTTTCCTGAAGACTTTTTATTTTATGTTCCAATTTAGCTCTCTCCTCTCGAGTCTTCTTAGATTTTGATCCTGTATAACTAATAATATGTCCCCTAATAAAAGCTTTGAAAGCCTCCCACTTTACACATGCTGATGTTTGTGTAGTATTGATGTCAAAGAACTCGTCTATCTGTTTTTCTATATACTTGACAAATTCCTCATCCTGAAGCCATTTATGCTGAAATTGCCATCTACCTGATTCCTTTGTCAATTTTTTATCTACATATATTAGACAACAGGGTGCATGATCAGAGATCACGATGTTATCATAAAAGCAGTTTTGAATCTTGGACCTTAATTCTGTGGAAATCAAAAAATAATCAATACGTGAGAATGTCTTGTAGGTACTGGAATAACAAGAATAGGCTTTAACTTGTGGTTTCATTTCTCTCCATATATCTAACAATCTCAATTCTTTCATAAAATGATTAATAGTCATCCTACATCCAATGTGCATACAATCCAGTCCTGTTGATCTATCTATACCTGGATTCAATGTACAATTAAAATCCCCTGCTATTATATGTTGCCCTGTAAGTGATGATAAGATAAGAAATAAATTAGCAAAGAACTTCTGATCATCTATATTGGGACCATATAAGTTCACAAGATTTATATTTTCTAATAGCAAAGAACCTTGAATGATTACATATCTCCCAAATTTGTCTCCAATTACATTTTTCACTTGAAAAGGAACTGATTTATGTATGAGAGTCATAACTCCCCTGGCTCGGGATGAAAATGAAGAGGTGAATACACTTCCTTGCCATCTACTCCTAATTCTTTTAACATCCTCCTCTATTAGATTAGTTTCTTGTAAAAACACAATTTTTGAACCCATGTCTTTTATTTTATTCATAACTTGTTTAAGTTTTTTTAAATTTTGTAGACCTCTGCAATTCCATGAAGTTAAATTAAGATTAACACTTTGGTTTATGATCAATAGAGAGTTTGGGATTACCTTGCAGTGTAAACATGCTCATACAGAGAAGCAAAAACATGAGTGGTTGAACATTCATCCTACAAACTACACACAAACAAATTTCCCCTTCCCACACTTGTGGCAAACCCCCCAAAATCAAAAGAAAAATTCTGTCTCCCGATATAGCCATCGACCGTTCCACACCCACAGGGAACAGCCTAAGCCACTCCTTCTTCATCCTCCCAATCACCCTAACTCTACTGCTTTTAATGACGTAACATTAACTCTCCTCTGTAGTTTTCCAACTTAACTCCAAAATTTTTAACAACTTTGTACATCATAGTTTTTTTTGTTTGTTTTGTTTTTGTTTTGTTTTTTTAATATATAATACAATCTATATTTTGTAAACTTACTATTTACTTCAAGTCAGTCAGATGCCCGTGCAAATGCTTAATTATTCTACCTTATATTTTGTTCATGCTTAGCTCCCACCAGTCTCTTCTTCTTCTTTGATCTTCTTGATGAACTCCTGCGCCTCCTCTGGGGTCTTGAAGATGTGGGTTCTGCCCTCATACGTGGTCAGCAGTCTCGCAGGATAGATTACACCATGACGAATCCCAAGGTTGCGCAGCTCCTTACGTATGGGATCAAACTGCTTCCTCAATTGCTGGATTCCTGTGGCCAAATCTGGGTAGAACCGCACCTGCTGGTCCTGGTGTTTAATCTCTCCTTTAGCTCGTGCAGCGTTGAAGATCTTCATCCTGTCTCTGTT
Organism: Pholidichthys leucotaenia; assembly: GCA_020510985.1. Taxonomy (NCBI): domain Eukaryota; kingdom Metazoa; phylum Chordata; class Actinopteri; order Cichliformes; family Pholidichthyidae; genus Pholidichthys; species Pholidichthys leucotaenia. The sequence continues at coordinate 228,208,241 of CM035847.1, forward strand.
GCTAAGAAACTTCATAATTAAGGTCCTCGGCGGTCCCTTATCTCTCCGTGGGCCAATACGATGTGCATTTTCCAGAACCACTGCTGATTGCAACTCCTCGCTGCCCAGCACCTCCGGAATCCACTTTTCCAGAAAGGAACATACGTCCCGACCTTCTGATTCCTCTGGAAGACCCACCAGCCTCAAGTTATTCTGTCTCGACCGAGATTCCAAATCCAAAATATTATTTTCCAGAGATTTATTTTTTTTTTCCAAAGTGCGCACCTTTAATTGAAGACGGGTGACGTCATCTTCAGCACTAGCGAGACGGAGCTCCATCTGCGCCGTTCGTTCTACACAGTCACCCAATTCCTTTCTTATTCCTTCCAACGCTGTCATAATCCCATCAAATCTAGAGGAAAAGTCCGCTCTCATTGAACTCATGGCAGCCATCAGCGCATCTGCGCCTCCCCCCGCAGACATCGCACCATTGCCAGCCTCCTCCGCCATATATGGAGTTTTATTTGCTGCGTCACAGACCTGAAAGTCCGTTAATTTGGACTGTTTCGGCGGCTCGCTTTTTCCTTTGCCTGGTTTTCCAGCCTTAGGCTTCGCCGACATATCCTCGCCCAAACGCTGGGATACGTTCTGTCCCAAATGAGAGAGTTATTTGCCAATTTTTTTTTCTCCAGGAGCAGAGCAGAGCGAGACACGTCCGTCCTATGTGGCAGCCATAACCGGAAGTAATTCTATCATTTTTACTATCATTGATCATTTTTCCAAGGCCATTCATTTGATTCTCCTTCCCAAATTACCCTCAACTTTTGAGACTGCCAACCTTCGTATCCTTCACGTCATCCACCTGCATGGCACCCCCATGGACACTGTGTCAAATTGAGGGCCACAATTTACGTCACAGGTTTGGAAGGTATTCTGCCTCTCCCTGGGTGCCACCACCAGCCTCACATCTGGATATCATCCACAAAGCAATGGTCAGGTTGAGTGTACCAACCAGTCTCTGGAGTCCACTCTGAGGTGTGTAGCTTCCCACAATCCCATCACCTGGAGCACCCACCTGACCTGGGTGGAGTATGCACATAACGCCGTCTCCTCCGCTACTGGCCTGATGCCCTTCGAGGCTTTCATGGGGTATACACCACCGTTGTTATCTATGGTGGAGAGGGGGATTGCCATTCCATCTGTGGAGGCCCACGCATGCCATTGTCGCCACCTGTGGAGGTCTACTCGAGCTGCTCTCCTCCGATCGTCTAAGCAGAACCAGCTCTACGCGAACTGCAGATGCGCACTGGTGCCTAAGTACGTCATGGGACAGAAGGTCTGGCTTTCCACCGAACAGGTGCCTATAAAGACGGGGTCCCAGAAGCTGTCACTGTGCTATCTGGGTCCATTTTCCATCTCCCACATCGTGAATGATGTCACTATTCGGCTCGACCTGCCACTTACGATACACATCAACCCGACCTTCCATGTCTCCAAGATCAAGCCCCTCTCTGTCAGCCCTCTCTGCCCTCCACCGGAGCCCGCCCCCCCCCCCCGATTATCGATGGTCATACCACCTACACCATCCAGAAGATGTTGGACGTCCGTCATTGGGGCCAAGGCCTGCAGTACTTAGTCCATTGAAAGGGGTATGGGCCGGAGGAGAGGTCATGGATCCCGGGGGCCAACTTTCATGACAAGGGCATGGTTCGGGCTTTCCAGCAGGTGCATCCTCAAAAGCCCAGTGGGACGCCAGGAGGTGCTCCTTTATTTGGGGGGGGGGGGCACTGTCATGGTCAGGTGAGCGTGCACCCTCTCCCCTCCTGTTTCTGTTTTTCCCGGCTCCGGAGATCATCAGCGGACCTGTGTGATAGGACACACCTGCCGCTTCCTAGTTGACCAGTGTATAAAAGAGCCAGTGTGTGAATGCTTCTCCGCTGGACCATTGGGTATTGCTGCCACATGCAACTCCAGTATTGTTGCTTGGTTAATTTTGATTCCCGTTGTCTCATCCCTTGTGTTGTCTTCTTCTCAGGGTTGCTGCCACATCAGCAGTGTGTCTCCGGGGTGCACGCGCACACCTGAATCCTCCCTCAAGACAACGGACTCATCCACCCAGGTCACCCATTCTCTCCTCATCCCATTCTACCCAATTGTGTCCCTTGCAGGAGTTCTCTGCCAGGCCCTCAGCTCTAGCTGTAAGCCTTTCTCCTCTCTCACCTTCTCCCTATTCAGTTATCCTTGTATTAATTATTTCTCTGCTCCTCTCTTTCAAGCAATGGGGGCTCCAGTGTGCTCGTGCTCTGTCTGTATTTAAGTTGGTGTTATTTTGCATTTTTCCTTAGTTGTGCATGGGTTAATGCTTATTGAGTTTGTGTGGGCATTTTGTGTTTTCATTAAAGTTGTGCATATTTTCCCGCTTGTGTCTGAGTGTTCATTCGGTGTGGTTGCCCTTTACTTGAGCCTCCTTAGTATTAAATCACGATACATCTACCCTCATGCTTCTGTTCTGCCGTGCCAATTTAGACATGCTTTTCTGTTCATTTCCATCCCTTGAGCTGTGTTTATTTGATTATTTTTTGTGGCAATAAGTCATGCCGAGAAAATGCCATGCTCATGAGTTACATTCTCTGCCCAGCTCGGACACAAACCATGACAGAAAGTTTGAGCCCTTCAGAATTTTCTACATTTCTGCATAAATATGACCTTGAACATCATCAGATTTACTAGAAAGAATCAGATTTCCTAGAAGTCCTAGAAGTAGATAAAGAGAACCCAGGCAAATAAATGAGATAAAAAGAAATACTTTTTCATTTATTCATTGAGGAAAATTATCCAATATTACATATCCGTGAGTAGCAAAAGTTTGTGAACCTTTGATTTCTGTATCTTTTGCAGCAATAACTGCAACTAAATGTTTCCGATAACTGTTGATCAGTCCTGCACCTCACCTTGCAGGAATTTTAACCCATTCCTCGGTTTCAACTTCAATCTGGGATATTGGATGGGTTTCCTCACTTGCTTCAGGTTTTTCCACAACATCTCAATTGGATAAAGGTCAGTACTTTGCCTCAACCATTCCAAACCATTAACTTTATTCTTCTTTAACCATTCTTTGGTAGAATGACTTGTGTGCTTAGGATTGTTGTCTTGTTTCCTGACCCACTTTGTCTTGAGATTTAGTTCATGGACAGATGTCCTGATAGTTTCCTTTTGTATTTGCTGGTATAATTCAGAATTCATTGTTCCATCAATGATGGCCAGCCGTCCCGGCCCAGATGCAGCAAAACAGGTCCAAACCATGACACAACCACCACCATGTTTCACAGATGGGATAAGGTTCCTATGCTGATATTCAGCATTTTCCTTTCTCCAAATATAACGTTTCTCATTCAAACCAAAAAGTTTTATTTTGGTCTCTTTCATCCACAAGTCATTCTTCCAATAGCCTTCAGGCTTATCCACGTGATCTTTAGCAAACTGCAGATGAGTTGCGGTGTTCTTTTTGGTGAGCAGTGGCTTTCTTCTTGCAACCCTGCCACACATGCTCTTGCTGTCCAGTGTTCTCCTGATGGTGGACTCATGAACATTAACATTAACCAGCGCCAGAGAGGCCTTTAGTTGCTTTATCCTGGGGTCCTTTGTGACCTCACCGACTGTTGCATGCCTTGCTCATGGAGTGATCTTTGTTGGTCAACCACTCCTGGGGATGGTAACAATGGTCTTAAATTCCTCCATTTGTGCACAATCTGTCTTACTGTGGATTGATGGAGTCCAAACTCTTTAGAGATGGTTTTGTAAACTTTTCCAGCCTGATGAGCATCAACAACCCTTTTTCTGAGGTCCTCAGAAATCTCCTTTGCTCGTGTCATGTTACATTTCCACAAACATGTGTTGACACTTTGATAGATCTTTGAATAAAACAGGCTACCCACTCACAACTGAGTCATTCCATTGACTGAAAAAATCTGACTCTAATTTCACAATCAAATTACCTGCTAATCCTAGAGGTTCACAAACTTTGGCCACTTACAGATATGTAACATTGGATCATTTTCAACTTTATTTATATAGCCCCATTTCACAACAACAGTCATCTCATTGCACTTTGAACTGTAGGGGAAACCCCCACAATTGAAGAAAGACCCCAGCAATCAGGCGATCCCCTGTGAGCAAGCACTTGGCGACGGTGGAGAGGAAAAATTCCCTTTTAGCATGAAGAAACCTCCAGCAGAACCAGGCTCGGAGCGAAGTATGGCTACCTTGGAAAAATACAACAGGCCCAGACAACTGCGAATCAGCTCCTCCACAGCTGCAAGATCTGCCAACCCCTCCTAGGGGTTGGAAGGATCCAGAATCTGGGTTGTCAGGCTGAAGATCTGGTGGAGAAACCCTGACAATTCCTCCTGGTTCCACTCCTTCCTCCTTCTGCTGATTTCGCCAGCTGAGTCCTTTACTGATGGTGGCGACCTGCTGTCAGGGTGTGTACCGGGGCTGGACAGAGAACAGGACTCATGTGCATGGAGTTTTGTTGACATGATTTATTATGACCAAAATAACAAAAGAACACAGCTCAAGGGCTAGAAATAAACACAAAGGCATGGCAGAAAAGAGTTGTGAGGATAAACACAAATAGGACAAGGTCGCCACACAAAACACAGACTGAGACACATATTTGTAGACAAGGGAGTAATCAAGACAATGCATGACAGGTGGGAAACAATCAAGGGCAATGGAGAAGCACAGGACAGGCAGGGCTGAGCAGACAGCACATTGGGACCAAAAATACAGATGATAATCACAGGATAGAGAAACGATAGCAAAAGGCGAGGACATGTCTGAACTCATGTCCTGAAGTTAACAGAACAGGCTGCACGGTGGCGCAGTGGTTAGCACTGCGGCAGCACAGTTTACCCTCAGTCGGGGGATTGCAGAGATCGTGGGTTCGATCCCTGCCCCTGGCCAACAGTGATCTGTGTGGAGTTTGCATGTTCTCCCTGTGTTGCGTGGGTTTACTCCGGGATTTCTCCGGTTTCCTCCCGCATGCCAAAAACATGCAGGTTAGGGATAAGGGGCGCTTGCGCACGCAGCGACCAGCAGCTGGTGGCTTGTCACCAGACTGCAAAACAAATCTACCTACGGGTACAAAAAAAAACAAATATATATAAATGAGGACAAGAGCACAGTCATGTCCAAACCTTACACAGTAAAGTTGAAGCAAATTGAAATCTCCTTGAAAAAGGACACTTTCCATACACAACTGGACCATCTTCTTCCATTTATTTTCCTTAAGCATGTGAACAAATTACACAAATGTTGTAAAACAATATTCAAATCCATATCAGAGAAACTGAAAAAAATATATAATATTAAATGTATTTAAATATAATCAAACCAGAGAAAACAGAAATGGATAAAACCAGACATTATAAAATACGTAGTCTTTTGAGGAACTGACTGGGGTTTTCTTGTTTGATTAAATCATATTTTGGAATCGCTACATATAAAGCGTTGGAAGAAAAAGCTGACTTTAACTTCCTGTTTTCCGCATGTCAGACAGTAGACTTAGTTTCGGTAATGTGTCTTTTGAGAATTGGAATTGTGCAAACATTGGCTAGTGACATTTCTCTTATGGTAGAAAAGCAAACTATAAAGGCTGGCTCCTGGATCACAGCGACTTTAGTTAAGGGAAGGGTGGCTCATGATGGGTTGGGTGATATTTACTTTATTCACCCTTCTGGCAACAATAAAGTCAGAAACCCAAATATGCAAACTGGTTGGTCAGACAGGATACACTGAATTCTCAAAAGAAGGTGATCTTACTGTGGGAGGAATTTTTTCTATGACGAGTACAATGGAACTGGTAGATAATAACTATCAGGAGCTTCCTTATACATACTGCAGAAAGTAAGTCAATGTGTAATATCTGTACAGCATATTGTTATATCGCAGAATGATCAGCTTTTTGATATATTCAACTTTTGCGACTGTTTGCAGGTGGAATCACAGAGAGCTGAAGTTTGCCAGGACAATGATTTTTACTGTGGAAGAGATCAACAGAGATGCCATGCTCCTTCCTGGAGTCAGTCTGGGCTATAAAGTGTACAATGGCTGTGGTGGAAACCTGATACGAGCAGCTATAGAAGCTCTGAATGGAGAAGATATACATAATTGCAGTGGTCAAGTCCAGGCCGTTTTAGGGCATTCCTCCTCTGGAGTGAGTGAAGACGTAAACATTATTCTTAGCTCATTCTCAGTTCCACAGGTAGGACAAATGAACCTGCAAGGCAAATAGTTTGACATTGCTTGTGTTTCTTGAAAATATTCTTATGTTTGATTTTATTCATCTCTGAAGGTGAGCCACCTGTCTACCTGTGCTTGTTTAAGTGACAAAAGTCTTTACCCCACGTTCTTCAGAACTGTACCAAGTGACCACTTTCAAATTGCTGGTTTAGTGCAACTTATGAAATTCTTTGATTGGCAGTGGTTCGGGATCATTTATGCTGTCGGCAGATACGCAGAGGAAGGTACAGCAGACTTGATTATGGAAGCAAAGAAAGCGGGCATATGTGTTGAGTTCATTTTGTCTTACACAAAGACAAGCATGTCAGGAGTGAAAGCCATTGTTAACACACTAAGGCATTCTACCTCAAATGTGATCGTAATATTTATGTCCTTGTCTAATACAAAATCATTCCTGTCAAAAATGGAAAGATATAACATAAGCGGAAAGCAGTGGCTTGGCACTGAGGCTTGGATCACAACATCAGATCTGGCTTCTGTTGACAGAATGTACATCCTGCAAGGGGCAATGGGTTTTGCCCTCCCAAAGGCATCGATACCAGGTCTTGGTGAATTCCTACTCAGTTTAAAACCCTCTGATGAACCAGAGAGTGCTAGCATTAAAGCTTTCTGGGAGAATGTTTTTCACTGCAGCTTCTTTCCGTCAAACTCTTCTGAATTGTGCACTGGGGCCGAGGATCTACAAACAGTCTCAAGTGTCTACACAGATGTGTCAGGTTTCAGTGAGGAGAATAATGTATACAAAGCTGTGTACTCAGTAGCATATGCCCTGCACACACTACTGCAGTGCCAAAATGGCTCTAATCCTACATCAGGAAAGCCCTGTGTGACTAAGAATGAAGTTCAACCCAAATTAGTAAGTACTGGTACATGTATACAGGTGCAGATTAACTATTTAGTAAATCAATTCTTTGAGTTTAAAGTAAAATATTGATTGAGTGATGTTTTTGCTGTCCCCCTAAAATACTACAATTGTCCCACTGTAGGTGCTGGAGCACATGAAGTATGTGAACTTCACAACAAAGAACGGGGCCAAGGTTTTATTTGATGAATATGGTGAATCAGTAGCCCAATATGATTTAGTTAACTGGCAGATGAAAGAAGATGGCTCTGCTGAAATTAAAATTATCGCTCAGTTTGATACCTCTTTCCCAGAGGGAGAACAACTCAAAATAAAAAAAGATACTAAAATTATTTGGGGAGGAAACAATGATAAGGTGACTTCATTCATCAATCTATTCCTTTTATTCATCCAGACAGTAATGTAATTGATAGGCAATAAATGCATTTTGTTGCTTTGTCAATGTTTGGCCTTAACAGGTGCCGAGGTCTGTCTGCACAGAGCCGTGCCCACCAGGGACTCGAAAGGCGACAAACAAGAATAGGCCTGTTTGCTGCTTTAACTGTGTTCAGTGTCCTGCGGGAACAATTAGTAATCAGACAAGTGAGTGAGGACTGCAACATAAATCATTCAGTCTTGTGCACAATAAAATAATTTATACATAAAGAATATTTGTATTTGTGTCTAATGGTTATTTGGGATTACATATTTAATTGAATTATGACTGTACATTTCTTTCTCACAGATTCCCCAGACTGTCTGATATGTCCACCTGAGTTTTGGTCAAATGAAAACAGAGACCAATGTCTTCCCAAACCCACTGAATACCTTTCCTACAAAGAAATCATGGGGGCCCTTTTGGCTGGTTTTTGCTGTATTGGTGTATTTTTATCTCTTCTGATATCAATAATATTTTTGACTCATAAAGAGACCCCCATTGTCAGAGCCAACAACTCTGAGCTGAGCTTCCTTCTGCTGTTCTCATTAAAGTTGTGCTTTCTTTGTTCTCTGACTTTCATCGGTCGACCAACTGAGTGGTTGTGCATGTTGCGACACACGGCATTTGGCATCACTTTCGTTCTCTGTATCTCCTGTGTGCTGGGAAAAACATTAGTGGTCTTACTGGCCTTCAAGGCTACACTTCCGAACAGTAATATCATGAAATGGTTTGGACCTATTCAGCAGAGGCTCAGTGTTCTTACATTCACCCTGGTTCAGGTTGTCATATGTATTCTCTGGGTAACAATAAACCCCCCATTCCCAAACATGAACACAAAGTACTATAAAGAAAAGATAATACTAGAGTGCGCCCTGGGTTCAGCGGTTGCATTCTGGGCTGTGCTGGGCTACATTGGGCTTCTTGCTATCTTATGTTTTGTACTTGCTTTTCTTGCTAGAAAGTTACCAGATAGCTTTAATGAAGCAAAATTAATCACTTTCAGCATGTTAATATTCTGTGCAGTTTGGATTACTTTTATTCCAGCATATGTCAGCTCTCCAGGAAAGTTCACTGTAGCTGTGGAGATATTTGCCATTCTTGCATCCAGCTTTGGTTTGTTGATATGCATATTTTTCCCAAAATGCTATATTATCATATTCAGGCCAGATCAAAATTCAAAAAAGCATGTGATGGGAAAAATACCAACAAGAACTCTTTAATCTGTAATATAAAAGAACAATCTTAAACAAAAAGTTCAATCTTTAGTGTAGTTGCTATATACAGTGTATTGTATCATATATATTTTTTTTTTTTAAATTATGAACTGTTAACTAATGTGATATGTTAAATAAAGTGGAACAACAAAGACTCAGGACATTTTGTTCCTAAACCAAAAAAAAGGAAAAATGTAAATTGCAGCAGTATTGTTTTTTATTTTGAATTGTTGCAGATGTATAAAGGAACAGTTTTGTGACCAACACATCCCTGTCAACTGAATTGGTGATAGTCATTAACATCAAGAAGCCATCTCCATTGTCAAAAAAAAAAAAAAAAAAAAAAAAAAAAAATTAAGTCCATCATGCACAGTAGAATGAAATTGCATTTCTCCCATCTACAATGTTAATCACACCTAGAATCAGAGGGGTCGCTGTCATGTAAGGCGTTACCACAAACAACTTCTCTTGCCCCCATTCTATTATGCTGAGCACCAAGCTAGAAGGCAGGAAGTACCATTTTTAGATGATCTTTCGTATGACCCGGCAAGGACTTGAACCCCCAACCTCCCAGTTGTGGGGCAGATGCTCTATCAACTAGGCCACCACCAGCCAGACCACATCAAAAGTCTGGTTTCATTTTATCTAATGAATTTTAAGACGATATAACATCCTCTGGCACTTAGGGCACCTATACACAGAAAAATAAAGATATTCCTGTACCTTACAGGGTACTTTTCAGAAAAGTACGGTAAAGTAAGGTACAGAAATGGTCATTAAGGTGGCAACTGTGGACCTTTGGTTGGATTTAAAGGTACATTTTTGTTGCTGGGGCTCCAGATATGCTCTTCAAGGTGCAGTTCTAGTACCTTTTAGGGAACTGCTGGAGTGACAAGTGTTTGTACCCTTTTCAGTCCATTTCTGTACTTCGATTTCTTAGTGTGTAGGGGGTGCCACCCAATTGTTACCTCAACCTGCACTCACACCAATCACACGTGCACACACATGCGTGTGCGCACACACACACACACCAAAGACTGCACATTGATTGGTGCCACTCACTCGAGAACATGAGAAGAGGCAGTTTCCTTCAGAGTAATTGAAGCACAACATAAATTCCACCAGACCAAGGCACATTCATCTCAGCACATTCTGATATATAAAGTGAATAAAAGCATCTAACTCACCATTCAGGTCAGAATTTTGCATTGGATCTGGAAACCAAAGGACAAATGCTCTGTTTGTAGTTTTTGTGGAAAGAGAACTAGGAATATTATCTTCAATAGAAGCCGCTTAATTTCTTACCCTTTCAAAATAAAACGGGGAAATGTGAAAACAAAGACAAAAGTAGTAGTTTTGCTGAGTAGTAGCAGTAGTAGTAGTAGTTATACTTTTTTAATCCCCCTTCAGTCTTCGCCCAAAGGGGTTGAAGAGCCCTGTATGCGAAAACCAAAGGGGGATTATGTTATGGGTCAGTCTGTGCATCTGTCTGTCCATCTCTTCAACTTTTGTGAAATCAACTCCTCCTACAGTTTTGTTCTGATTGTTTTGAAACTTGGTACCAGGGTTTGATACACATTGATGATGCACATATGCAGTGGTGTGAAAAAGTGTTTGCCCCCTTCCCGATTTCTCATGTTTTTGCACGTTTGTCACACTTAAATGTTTCAGATCATCAGTACAAACTAGTGCCTACCTGTGCATGCCTGTATAAAGTCGGTGTAAGCAACGGTGTAAGCAAGCACGTCAGCACTCATTCAGTGATGCCTGCCTTTGATCTTTGATGGTGTCATAGCGAGTCCTATGAACTTTGATTTTGTGATAGCGAGTCCTACGATCGTGAGTGATGTCTCCCTTTGATCTTTGATGTCCTATGATCGTGAGTGAGCATGAGTGATGCCTGTCTTTGAACTTTGATGATGTCATAGCGAGTCCTATGATTGTGAGTGACACCTGCCTTTGTTACGCAGGAACATCATAGGACATTTCACACATAAGGAGTCGTTATACATAGGAACCTCAAAGGATATCATGCAGACATCAGAGGGACATCATAGGCGGTCCTATGATCTTTGGTCGTGACACACACTGACGCACAGACAGACAGAGATTTCTTGAATTTATAGAGTGATTTAAGTAGAAAAGTTTAACAGAACTAAACACAAAATGCAGTTTTTAAATGAAGATGTTTATTATTAAGGGAACAAAAATCCATAACTACGTGGTGCTGTGTGAAAAAGTGATTGCCCCCTAAACCTAATAACTGGTTGGGCCACCCTTAGCAGCAACAACTGCAGCATTTGCGTTCTTCTTCTTTTAGATTTGATTGGCGGTTGGCAACCAGCTTACAGATGCATTACTCCCACTGACTTGATTATCATCACTCTGTATCTTTGTATAAGGAGCTACAACTCCTTATGTGTGAAAAAATTATCCGTCTTGGCCGTGGCCAGACATCTGGTTGTTCCTATATCAGGACCCGCCACACACTCTAACCTACAAATGCTAACTGGCAATGAGTCTTATAGCACTGTGAAGGAAATTTGGCCCACTCATCCTTGCAGAATTGTTGTAATTCAGCCACATTGGAGGGTTTTCTTCTTCTTCTGTTACATTTGATTGGCGGTTGGCAACCAGCTCAAAGGAGCATTACTGCCACTTACTTGATTATGTTTTCCTCATAGCTTTGTGACATTTTCCTCATAGCTCCGTGACATTTTCCTCATAGCTTTGTGACATTTTCCTCTGTGACGTCTTCCTCATAGCTTTATGACGTAATCCTCATAGCTTTGTGACTTTAAACTCATCGCTTTGTGACATTTTCTTTTAGCTTTGTGACATTTTCACCCAGATTCAGGATTCCTTTTATAACAGGCTCCTATGATTTCACTGTTCACGTCATTACGGTCAACAGAATTCCAGGTTTTGTTGTCATCACCCGCATCACTGTTTATATCACTCTTCTTTTCCTCCTCCTCCACATCTGATCGCCGGCTGGCAACCAGCCCCCAGGTGCACTACCGCCACCCACCGGGCCGGAGCGCGGACAAGATAATGGCAGGAAAAAAAGAAAAAAAAATATTTTGATTTCCAGTTGCACCCAAATATCCAAACAGAGCCACATATACCTCTTTGACTGAGGCTCCCAACATGTTCAAACCAAAACCCAAACCAGCCCCTTACACCACTGCAACCAGATGCCTCCCCTGCTCCTGGCATCCTCGACACCCCAACAAAACGTGCCGAACTGCCCCCGGAGAACCACAATGTGCACAGCCGCCAGCTGGGTGCCCCCCCACTCCATGCAGCATCCGGTTCAAAGCAGCACGCCCCACTCCCAATCAGGCGAGGAGCATCTCCTCCCCCTGCCCCTGCCGACTCCCACTCCAGAACCCACCCGCCACCGAATGCCACAAAGATGTCCCCCTGCATCCACCGAGTCCCAATATTCCTGCCACCCCTCCACTACATACCTATCAATTCTTGATTTGCCTTCTGCTCCACTGAGTGATTTTTCCAGATCCACTGCCCCAAATTTCAATGATTGTTTTGCTAATAAGTCCACATCCTCATTACTCTCTATTCCAATGTGGGCTGGAATCCAAAGAAAGTTTACTGACTGGCCTTTACTATAGAGGTTGTAAATTAAGAGTGGATTTCTACAATTAGGTCCTGCCAACACGACTGCAGTGACAACACTGTGTATACTGATAAGTGATTGCTGGTTCTTTTATTGATAGATATTTTATACTGAGGAATGTATACGGCAGCTCCACTACGACTAGTTGTAGGGTCCTTGGAACCATCGGTAAATGCTATCCAGCATATTTCTGAAGTTCTGTTCAATATATTTATGCACTATGTAATCTGTTGCTGATTGCTTATGTTGCCTCCTCAGTTGTATTTCAAAATCTACTAGTGGCATCTTAAACAGCCATGGAGGAATAACAGACTACAGGACTGTTGGGCTACAATCTATGTGTTTTAATCCTGCCTGCTCAGCAATGGCATCACTGATCCATCCAAAGCTACTAATGTTGGACTCCTTGTGTTCCCAGCAATCATTAGGAATAGCTTTTGCAGGATGTGACCTCTTATGCCCCTTCAAGTTGATCCAGAATGCCAGCATTCATTTGGTTCTTCTTAATCTTAAGTTTATTTCGCTCGTCTCTACTTGGATCGCTAATACTGGAGAAGTTTTAAATGTACCACAACATATCCTCAGAGCCTTTGTCTGCTCTATGTCCAGTTGGTTCAGGTGACAATCAGCAGCCGACATGAACGCAACACATCCATAATCTAGTGTTGCTCTTATTAGTCCTCGATATACCCTCAACAGAGAGGCCCTAGAGATCACCCCAGTCTCATCCTGCTTATTTATTTTCTTACATTTTCCTTTAGTTTTTTCAATATGCTGCTTCCGGGTTAGTTTTTCATCAAATAACACACCTAAATACCGAACTACCTTTACTTGCTCTCACTTTTGGCCATCAAGTTTTAAAGAAATTTCTTTGTGACTTTTAGAGAAGCAAATCATTTGTGTCTTTGAGACTGATAATTTAAAAGCCCACCGGTTTGCCCTGCGTTTTCCTCTGAATGTACTCAAGATTAGTCCCCTTATCCATAAGGCCCATCATCTGCATACAAGGCCTTCCCTATTCCCCTATCGATTCCTTCAAAAATATCATTAATCATAATATTAAACAGATCAGGGCTACACATGATGCCTTGGGGAGTACCATTTTCAACTTGATATATTTTGGAGTACTCTGTACCAACTCTTACCTCAATCGTTCTATCATACAGGGAATCTAATACCCAACTGTATAGATTTCCTTCACTACAAACTTGATTTAATTTAATCAGCAACCCTTCTTCCACAGCATGTCATATGCTTTTTGTACATCAAAAAAGACAGTTATCACATTTTCCCTATTTACCTGGGCCTTCCTAATTTCAGATTCTAGGTGTAAAATGGAATCCATAGTATTTTTCCCTTTTCGGAACCCACTTTGAAAAGGAGAAAGACGTTCCCTCCCTTCCAAAATGTAATTCAGCCTTTCAATCACCATTTGTTCCATTGTTTTCCCTAACTGTGAGGTAAGGGCTATTGGTCTATAATTATTGGGATTATCAGATCCCAATATTTTTTTTAAATAATTTTTCCCTGGCTTTAACACTGGTACTATAACTGATTGTTCCCATGCCCTAGGAATCTTCCCAGTTTCCCAAACTTTATTAAACGGCTTTAATATTGTTTGAAGTGCACTCTCCTCCATGTGTGCCAACATCCGATAACATACGCCCTCCTTCCCTGGTGAAGACTGCTTCGATTTCAGAATAGCCCTTTTCAATTCCGATAGAGTGAATGGCAACTCTATCATGCCCCTTGCAGTATTCTTCCTTATGTTCACATGTGGATGTTTGGATAAAGTGCTTTCCCTTCTTTGTCTAACTGTGTTTGGTAGGTTTTCTGAACTATGAATCGTCACTGAAGTTTGTGCCAAAAGCTCTGCTTTGTCTATATTAGTAATAGCTATTTCCCCATTATTGTCTAGCACTGGTATTTACACACGCTTCCTTGGGGAGTACCATTTTCAACTTGATATATTCTAATTCTAATACCACTCATTTTCTAAATTATTCCCCAAATATCTGATAGTCTCCAAAATAAACGCTTAGCTGTTTTAATTGTTTTCCTGACATTTGCCTGAAACCATTTGTACCCAATCACTGCTTTCAAAGTATGACATTTTTCACTTGTCTTAATGCCCTATTTCTATTTTTAATAGCTTTATTACAATTATCATCTGACCAAGGAAGATTCTTTCATTGTCTATAACCTGAACTTTTTGGTATTGTTTGATTTGCAGACTCGATTATAATCGCACTGACACTAAATTACTACCCACTAAGTACTAAATTCCTCCCCATCAAAAACATCCTCACTATTTAGCTGCTCACATCTAGTCTTACACAGATATTTAAATTTATCCCATTCTGCCTTACCCAGTTTCCATCTTGTGCCAGATTGCATCTCTTCTTCTCCCTCTTCTAGACCAATTTTAACTCTTATTAGGTAATGATCACTCCCATTAGCTAACCGACTTAACACCACAATGGCATTTGAAACCAAAGTTAGGTCTAACACACTTTCTGTGACTAGATTACTGCTAAATCTAGTACCCTTCCCATCATTCAAGCATATTAAGTCCCTATTCTCTACAAAATCCTCAATTACTGTGCCATTTATATCTATATAATCTACGTATATCTCTATAAGGGCCCACATTACACCGGTTTTGGAAGCACTTCATTGGCTCCCAGATGGTTTTAGGATTCAGTTTAAAATTTTAGTTCTTGTTTTTAGAGTTATTCATGATCAGGCCTCTAAATACATCACTGAGCTGCTTAATGTGTATAACCCTTCGTGGTCTTTGAGGTTCTCATCTCAACTTTTACTGGCTGTCCCTCGAACCCATTTTATAACTCGATGTGATAGAGCCTTTCAGGCAGTGGCACCAAAATTGTGGAATGCTCTACCACTGTCTTTGCGTTCAGTAGACTCTGTTGAGGTTTTTAAAAAGCAGCTGAAGACACTGCTGTTTAAACAGGCTTTTTAGTTTGATTATGGTTTTTGTTTTTTTTAATGTTTTTGCCTTTATTATCATATTTGTGATGTGTTTTATTTTATTGTGCAGCACTTTGTGATCCTTTCTGTGAGAAGTGCTACATAAATAAATGTTACTGACTTACTTACTTAAATTCCTGCTACGCCACAGTGCATTATGTGCGTTAAAATCCCCACACCAAATGTGTGTTTCTGGTTCCGGCACCACACGAGTTGGCTGCCTTTTGCAACAGCGGCTCAATTCTGAGTGTTTTTATCTTCCTTCTTCTTTCTGATCCGGTGATAACTTTCTGATCCGGCACACCTTTGACTCTATATATATCACGGACACACAGATCGCCCCAAAGGTCTCCCGAGTTGGCGGATGGAGCCTCTGTTTACAGCAGGAGACGATACAGCAGGGAAGAGCTAGCTAGCACTCAACCGCCACCCGGTGCTAACAGAGAAACTCGACATACCGGGAGAAACTGAAGCGAAAACGACGTGGGTGCCGGGCTGGAGTTTAAGCAGCGTGCAAGAAATATAAGACAGAATAATAAAGAGCGATGGCAAGAACCAAGCAGACCGCCCATAAATCTACTGGAGGAAAAGCCCCCAGGAAGCAGCTGGCCACCAAGGCTGCTCGAAAAAAGCGCTCCGGCCACCGGCGGAGTGAAGAAGCCTCACCATTACAGGCCCGGTACCGTGGCTCTGAGAGAGATCCGTCGCTACCAGAAATCCACGGAGCTGCTCATCCGTAAGCTGCCCTTCCAGAGCCTGGTGAGGGAGATCGCTCAGGACTTCAAGACCGACTTGCGCTTCCAGAGCTCCGCCGTCATGGCTCTGCAGGAGGCCAGCGAGGCCTACCTGGTGGGTCTCTTCGAGGACACCAACCTGTGCACCATCCACGCCAAGAGGGTCACCATCATGCCCAAAGACATCCAGCTGGCCCGCCTCATCCGCGGAGAGAGAGCTTAGACTTTCTGCTGCACATCCACCAACCACAATGCTCCGCACTGTGTGTCTATATATATATATATATATATATATATATATATATATATATATATATATATATATATATATATATATATATATATATATATATATATTAATATGTACATATGTATACTAGCTGCTCTTGTTTTTTCTTGCCTTCTGATTGTTGCTCTGAGTGTTGCTATCCCTGTGCTGTTGCAATCCTGGAATTTCCCCATTGTGGGACTAATAAAGGCTTATCTTATCTTAAACCACCTTACCCTGTGCTTGTCTATGTAGAGTGTTCAAAGTGTCAAGTGTCAATCTGTTACATGGATTTTAGTAATTAATAATTGTAACTTTGTATTTTACTGCATATATTTTTACCATTATTGATTCATGTTCTTTCCCTATTTCCATTATTTTTTAATTTGTTCCATTATGCACAAAGTTTACCACACCGCCTCCTCTACCAGTCTCCCTGTCGTTCCTGATTGATGTGTATCCTTGAATGACAAAATCCAACTGAGGTTTTAGCCATGTTTCCTGTATACAGATTTCCTAGGGTTTGTCTTGCATATCAGATATAAACTTTTTGAATTCTTGCCCATTTGATATTAGAATTCTGGCATTCCAGACCAAAATTGTGATTACCATTATGACCCACTAGTCTGCGAACTTAGAAAGCCCCCACTTAGACAGCCCCCACTTAACAAGTCCCCAACTGCTTCCCAATGTAGCCCCCCAATGCCAAAACATTTCTCTGCTGTTTTCACAGTGATTTTGATTCCTTCTGTTCTCATGGAAGTCTGCACAGTACAGTTCACCACATCCACCACAAATAAAACAAAACTGTTTTCCTTCATAACCAGAGTATCTTCCCCAATTCTACTGCATGCACTGCAAGCCTGCACATCCTCCCTGCCAGAGTCCACTGCCATCTCTTCAGCTGGCACCTTTCTCGCAGCTTCTGCACATGTCAATCCCTGGGAGACCTCCACCTGCTGAATTTCCACTGCTCCTCTGGTGGCCCCACAACCCCGATACAAAGCGCCATGCTCACCACCGCAGCTACAGCACCTCAATATGGTTCCGCCTTCACACCTGCCATATTCATGTTCAGAAGAGCATCCCGCACATCACAGTCTACCTTTGCTGAACCGCCTTTTTAAGGTCTTCTTCTCCTTCTTCTTCTTCCTCTCTCCATTACTGGCAGATAACAAACAACTGAAAGGTGCACACCACCACCTACTGTACAAGAGTGTGTAACAATATGTCATTTGAGCCCGACCCCTAAATTCTATGACTTAATCCTGTGTTATTTAAAAAACAGAAAAGAGATCTTCTTGTGATTTTTAGTGCCTCTCCATCTCCATCTGTTTCCAGAATGCCAGTTAAATCCCATTCCCTACCAGTCTCTTGAATTTCATTTTTCATTCTCTCTCTTTCATTTCCATACTTGTAATAAGTTGTACTTGACATTTTCTTTTAGTCCACATTCTCTACATTTGTCACTTTTGCTTTTCCCTATGGTTAATAAAGTGTCGTTTAAACCTGTATGATCCAGTCTGAGTCTTGCGATAATGATGTCTTCCCTCCTGTTTGTTGTTTTATAATTCTTTAGTGCAACTGATTTTTGTATTTTGTAATACGATTTACCTTTATGACCTTCATCCCATCTTTTTTGCCATAGCTCAATTCCTTTTTTCTTGGTTACTGCTTTCCCTTCACCTTTTGCAAGACACAGTGGTATAGTTACTTCTTTCCCAAGTGCACTTTTTGCTAATTTGTCTGCACAGTCATTCTCTTTCAACCCTTCATGTGCAGAAACCCAACATAACTGAACTTCTTCACCACCCCTGTGTACCCTAAATAAACTGTGATATAGCTCAATCACCAAGTCTTTCCTTGTAGATTTTAGTGTCAGTATGTTTTTTAAAGCTGCAAGTGAATCTTTGCACATCACCACCCAGTCCGGTCTGACCTCCTCCACCCACTGCAAACCAATAATTATTGCCACCATGTCATGCCATAACATCTCAATGGGATTCAGGTAAAGACTTTGACTAGGCCACTCCAAAGTCTTCATTTTGTTTTTCTTAAGCCATTCAGAAGTGGACCTGCTGGTGTGTTTTGGATCATTGTCCTGCTGCAGAACAGAAGTGCGCTTCAGCTTGAGGTCATGAACAAATGGCTGGACATTCTTCTTCAGGATTTTTTTTTTTTTTTTTTGGTAGGCAGTAGAATTCATGGTTCCATTTACCACAAGTCTTCCAGGCCCCGAAGCAGCAAAACAGCCCCAGACCATCACACTACCACCACCATATTTTACTGTTGGTATGATGTGCCTTTTCTGAAATGCTGTGTTACTTTTCCTCCAGATGTAATGGGACACACACCTTCCAAAAAGTTCAACTTTTGTCTCGTTAGTCCACAGAGTATTTTTCCAAAAGTCTTGGGGATCTTCAAGATGTTTTCTGGCAAAACTGAGAAAAGCCTTTATATTATTTTTTTCTTAGCAGTGATTTTCATCTTGAAACTCTGCCATGCAGGCCATTTTTGCCCAGTCTCTTTCTTATGGTGGAGTCATGAACACTGACCTTAACTGAGGCAAGTGAGGCCTTCAGTTCCTTAGATGTTGTAGGGTCTTTTGTGACCTCTTGGATGAGTTGTTGCTGCGCTCTTGGGGTAATTTTTGTTTGGCTGGCCACTCCTGGGAACATTCACCACTGTTCCATGTTTTCGCCATTTGTGGATAATGGCTCTCACTGTGGTTTGCTGGAGTCCCAAAGCTTTAGAACTGGCTTTATAACCTGTTCCAGACTGATAGTATTTTAATTAATTTGTTTCTCATTTGTTCCTCAATTGTTTTTGGATTGCAGCATGGTGCCTAGCTTTTGAGGATCGTTTGGTCTACTTCATTTTGTAAGGAAGATCCTATGTAAGTGATTTCTTGATTGAGAACAGGTGTGGCAGTAATCAGGCCTGGGTGTGGCTCGAGAACTTGAACTCAGCTTTCCAAAGATGTGATAAACCACAGTTAATTAATGTTTTGATGGGGGGATCACTTTTCACACAGGGCAATGTAGATTTGGATTTTTTTTAACCTTAATAATAAACACCTTCATTTAAAAACTGCATTTTGTGTTTACTTGTGTAATCTTTGTCTAATATTTAAAATTGTTTGATTATCTGAAACATTTAAGTGTGACAAACACAAAAAAGAGAAATCAGGAAGGGGGCAAACACTTTTCCACACCACTGTACTTGTCTAAATAAATGTGTAAGTGGTCTGTAATCATGTAAGTCTCCAGACTCCTCCTTCCTTCCTGCTGCACGGACATTCTAGCAAATGTACACGACACAAGTCATATTATTTATCCTCACATGTCCTCCTCTTGAGCCGGTTTGATGGGTCGCATGGCTCATATCATTTCGCTGGCTGCTAGTTAGCTTGACAGCTGCACTCATAAAGTCCTGGATAAAGCCACAGGTATGCTTTCAACACACACAGTAGGTATGGTGGGTGGCTGATCAGAATGATAAATCCAGCTTTATCTTGTCTGTTTTATTGAAGGATAACTGTGATTTAGCCTCAGCCCACTTCAGTGTCAGTTTTCATGCACTTTGCCCACTTGGAATTTCCAGGTAGAGTAAAGACTCTGTTACCACATACTAGGGGGTATGAGAAGTTCAAAGGCTTATAAGTTCTTAGTGGTCAAATTTGATCAAATGTGGTTTATTTTTCAACATAGTCTCCCCTTCAGTCCACACACTTCTTCCATCAATGTTGCAGTGCTTGGATCCCTGAGGTTGAAAAATAAACCACATTTGGCCAAATCTGACCACTATGAACTTTTCAGCCTATGAACTTTTCATACCCCCCTCGTAGGTCTTGCTGTTGGCTAATTGAGATGATAAATGCAACTTTTGCTTGTCCATTCTGTTGGCAGCAGATGTGGTGTGACACCAAACCTAATTGCTAAATGTTAAACTGTGTCCCTACTTCTTAGCAAGTTCAGATTAAATAGAGTCAGAAGTTTGCATTATGCTGTGAGGTTTTAAGAGACGCTACATGCTGTTACACCTCAAGAGAAATTGTGCTGAAAATCATTTTAAAGCAGACTATAAGGAAATGGTGGTAGCAAAACTGCTACTTCAAAAGGATTGAAAAAGATCCAGTCACATCTGGATTTTGAGGACTGTCGCTTGTCAAACAGCTCCCTCCTGGGGAAAAGAAGGTGCACAACACCATATGTCTACATGTATGTATTTACATATTCATATCTTAAGAAATCAACATCAGTTAGGCTAATTAATGATAATTATCTATGAAGCGGAGTGATATAGTGGCTGTGCAGAGTGAAAGTTATGCTGCATCATCAGCACTCTGAGAAGGCTTATTATACAATCGAACTGCTCGGTCAAAACTAATTGTTGTATAATAGACATCTGGCATATTGTATGTACTAATTCTCTATCGGGTTCAATTTAGATTTCTCCAATCATTCTTGTTTTATGGTCCAGAAAAACTGATAGACACACTGATGAATGTAAAATCCCTACCCCTACCCAGACTACCACTGACGTGTGTGTAATAAGTATGTCAGTTGCAAAACTTAAGACCAATCTGATTTCTATAGTTAAGCATGCTGTACATAAGTACTTTTATTTCATTGGTGTGGGAAAAAATATCAAACTTTTGAAAATTGTTTGTCAGCAACATCAGTCTTTGACTTATAACCCTACAGAGATTGTGTCTGTCCCCCGCTACCCAAAATATTATAACTCAAGACAAATACAACACAACTGGAACTCCGTTGCAGTGGTTTAGATCTTATTTGTCCGATAGTCTTCAGTTTGTTCACATCAATGATGAATTTTCTTCCAACTCTAAGCTCAGTCATGGAGTTCCACAAGGATCTGTGTTGGGCCCTACTCTTTTTAGTTTATATATGCTCCTGATAGGCAACATCATCAGAAAGCACTGTATACATTTTCACTGTTACACAGACGACACACAACTATACCTGTCAATGAAGCCCGATGATTGTAATCAATTAGCCAAGTTAGATGCCTGTCTGAAGGACATCAAAGCTTGGATGACTTGTAATTTTCTACTATTAAACTCTGATAAGACTGAAGTCATTCTTGTTGGCCCAAAACATCTTAGAAATTCAACAGTTGATTCAAAATGCTGCTACTAGAGTTTTAACTCATTCATTCATCCATTCATTCATTCATTCATCTTCTTCCACTTAATCCTTTTTGGGTCGCGGGGGTGGGGGTGGGTGGGGCTGGAGCCTATCCCAGCATCTTTGAGCGAGAGGCAGGGTACACCCTGGACAGATCGCCAGTCCATGGCAGGGCCAAAAAAGAGAGACAGACAACCATTCACTCTCACAGTCATACCTAAGGACAATTTAGAATCCCCAGTTTTGATGCCAATTAACCTAACTTACATGTTTTTGGCATGTGGGAGGAAACCAGAGAAATCCCGGAGTAAACCCACTCAGACATGGGGAGAACATGCAAGATCCACACAGATCACTGTTGGTCGGGGGCTGGGATCGAACCCAGGATCCCCCGGCCAAGGGTGAGTTGCTGTGCTGCCGCAGTGCTAACCACTCTACTGGTTATAGAAAAAGAAATCATATCTTCCCGGTTCTGTCCTCCCTTCATTGGCTTCCCATAGAATTTAGAATCAAGTTTAAAATCCTTCTTCTTACTTTTAAAGCTCTTAATAATCAGGCCCCCCAATATAAAAAAGATCCAATATTACCTTACCATCCTAATAGAGCATTACGCTCCAAAAATGCTGGCTTACTTGTGGTGCCCAGAATCTCCAAAAGTACAGTGGGAGGCAGAGCCTTGTGCTACCAAGCTCCTTCTCTCTGGAACCAGTTACCACCCTGGGTCCGGGAGTCAGACTTGGTCTCTGTTTTTAAGAACAGGGTAAAATCCTTCCTTTTTAATATAGCTTACGTTTAAGGAGGGATTTTGTGTCTCTTAACCCCACTTTTGTTCTGTTGTTATTTTATCCATACTGCTGGTTGACCTCCAATAATGTACTTGGCATCTTACTGTTATGTTCTTTATGTCTGTCCTCTCCATCCTCCCCATCCCCTCACCCCCAGCCAGTCGCAGCAGATGACTGCCCCTCCCTGAGCCTGGTTCTGCTAGAGGTTTCTTCCTGCCAAATGGGAGTTTTTCCTCTCCACTGTCGCTAAGTGCATGATCATAGGGGATCGTCTGATTGCTGGGTTTTTCTGAGACTGTAGTTTTTTTCTGCACTGTGGCACCACGAGACAGCTTCTGTTGTGATGTGGTGCAGTATAAATAAAGCTGAATTGAATTGAACTTGATAAATGCACGTCTTTCTGCAGCTACTCCTCATCCGCCACCCCCCAGCTTTGCCCCTGTCTTCTCCCTTAGAAAACCCTTGTCTGCTCCTCCCAAAGTTAATAAAAAAGTTAATAAAAATATGGTGCATAAACATCCCAAAGTGATTAAACAAAAAGTTGGTAAAATTCAGATCAAACCTCAAGTCTCTAAATTTTATGATTTGACGTCTGTTCCTCCTCATAATTTAAAAATTAAATGTGGTTTATTAAATATTAGGTCTCTAACTCCCAAGTCTCTTTTAGTCCATGATCTATTAATTGATCATCAGATCGATTTATTATCCCTCACAGAGACTTGACTAGGGCAAGATGATTATGTTGGTTTGAATGAATCAACTCCCTCTGGTTATCTAAACTATCATAATCCCAGAAGTTCTGGTTGTGGAGGTGGAGTAGCAGCAATTTTCCATTCTAAATTACTAGTTAATATAAAGCAAAAATCATGTTTTAATTCCTTTGAGGGCCTGGTCTTCAGTGTGGGGCATGTTGGCTATCTTGGCTTGAATCCAATTTTCTTTGCCATAGTTTACTGTTCTCCCTCGGCCTACTCAGAGTTTTTGACTGAATTTGCTGAATTTTTAGCTGATTTAGCGCTGAAATCAGATAGAATAATTATTGTAGGGGACTTTAATACAAATGTTGATGTAGATAGTGACTGTCTTAATAAGGCATTCAAATCAATTTTTGACTCAATGCGGTTTTCACAGAAAGTAGAAAATTCTACCCATTATCTCCACCATACATTGGACCTTGTTTTGACTTATGGTATAGATATAGAAAATCTTGTAGTGTCTCCTCATAATCCTGTACTGTCAGACCATGGTCTGTTAACCTTTGATTTCACTATTTCAGATTATTTGACTCCTAAAGAAAAATATTACTACAGCAGATGTCTTTCGGATGACGGTTACCAAATTTTTGCAGATTGTCTCCTCTATACCATGGGTCAACACAACGGAAATAAAAGCTGGAGAGTCTGCTCCTTCCATGATTGATAGTATGGTAGATAGTGTTACAGCCTCTCTGCATCGGATTCTAGATTTGGTGGCCCCTTTAAAAAAGAAAAAGTCTAACCAGAGATTTCTAACCCCTTGGTTTAACACAGAAAGTCGTAGCTTAAGACTGAAGACTCGTCAATTGGAAAGGAAATGGCGTTCTACTACTTTAGATGAATTCTATTTAGCATGGAGAAATCATCTCTTAATTTATAAAAAAAAAATCTCTTAGAAAAGCTAAAACAAGTTATTATTCTGCATTAATAGAAGCGAATAAGAATAACCCCGGGTTTCTTTTCAACACTATAGCCAGGCTGACAAAGAGTCAGGACTCGGTCAATCCCCGCATCCCCCTTGAGCTTTCTAGTCAGAACTTTTTGAACTTTTTCAATCATAAAATTTTGTCTATTAGAGATAAAATCAGTCAGATTATTTCTACCGCAACTCAAGTACATTAACTACTACAACTCCCTCATTTGATACCTGTTTAAATAAGTTTACTCCAATTGACCTTTTAGAGTTGGATAAAATAATCTCCTCAACTAAGCCTTCATCTTGTCTTTTGGACCCTATTATAAGATAAGATAAGATAAGATAAACTTTATTGTCCTTCAAGGGGAAATTTGTCTTGGGCTTGTCACCCGTGCTGCAACCACACAATCCACACATACTTACACAATGGATACAGTACATAATAAATGAAATAAAACCCCATAAATAATACAAGTATATGCATACATAAATATACAGTATGACAGCAGTCATTAAGAACAGGAGTTATAAGTGTCCTTGACCTATTTATCTGAGTTTAAGTTTTAATGACATCGGGATAAATGAGTTCTTGTATCTATTGAACCTGCACTTGGGGACTCTGTACCTCCTCCCTGAGGGCAGCCGCACATATTCATTGTTTAGTACATGGCTCATGTCACTGATTATTTTTTGAGCTTGTCTACAGTCTGCCTGGTCGTATGAGATCTGCATGGGTAAATACTCTTTAACTCCAATAATTTTCCATGCTGTATGAATTAAACGCAACACTCTGTTCTTTAGTTTCACAGAGAGGTTGCCAGACCAAACTGTAATGCTGTATCTAATACAGCTCTCCAACACAGCCTGGTAAAATATTAACATAATCTTTTTATCAACTCCATGTATTCTTAATCTACACAAGAAATGCAGCTGCTGTTGTAGTCTACTACAGAGGTAATCAATATGTGTGCTCCAGGTTAATGAATTGTCAATAAATACTCCCAAATATTTATAGAAACTAACCTGTGTTATAGTGTGGTTGTGGATGACCACAGGCCTGTGGTCACCAACTCCCCGAGGGTCAAACACCATCTCCTTTGTTTCATCAGTATTCAAAATGAGATGACTGTCGTCACACCAATTGACAAACCTCTGAATTTCTATAAAATAGCTTGACAGATCATGAGTCTTTTGAAGTAGTGATAAAATAGCAGTGTCCTCAGAAATTTAATAATTTGATTGCCTGGATAGACACTTCTGCTCTCATCAGTGTACAAGGTGAACAAAAATGGTGAACTAACACAGCCTTGGGGAGTCCCTGTGCTGAGGGTTCTAAATTTAGATAAAGTTCCATTTACACTAACTTGCTGGTTACAATAAATTAAAAATGAGTGGTACAATTTAATAATGACAGGATGCACTTTAAAATCATTTAACCTCTTAATTAAAAGGTGTGGCTGCAGTGTGTTAAAAGCTGAACTAAAATCAACCAATAAAAGACATGCATATGAGGTTGTCTCCTCCAAATGTTTAAACACAGAATAAGGTAAGGTTAAAATGGCATCCTCTGTACTTCTGTTATTTTTATAAGCAAACTACAGAGGATCCAAAAGTCCTCCATAATCAGTTTTCAGAATGTTAATGACAGTCTTCTCAAGGCACTTCATTACCAGTGAGGTCAGTGCAACAGGACGATAGTCATTATTCTCTTTGCAGCTTGCTTTTTTTGGAACAGGAATTATAATAGAACTTTTCCAAATTACTGGGACAAAACACGTATCTAAAGACTTCTGGTAGATGGGACTCCAGGCTTCTGCTAGCTCCTCACTACATGACTTCAGTAAGCGCCCAGAGATCCCGTCTGGTCCAGATGCCCTCCTGGGGCACATACGTGAGAAAAATCTTTCCACAACATGCTGGTCAACTATAATTTTTGCAGAGCCTGAAACTGATATAGTGTCCAGAGCAGCTTTTTGTTCATGAGAAAAATCTCTAGTCTCAAATCTGCAAAAGAAATTATTCAACTCGTTTGCCTTTTCTTCCTCATTCATTACATTAATGCACCTTTTGGATGGAGTCATCTTTGTCATAACTTTAACTGAGTCCCACAATTTCCTAGAACTTTTTCCTAGGCATTCAGATTCAAATTTCTTCCTCGTCTCATCTCTAGCTGTTCTTAGTTTGTAATTAATTTCTTTCTGTATATTTTTCATACTTAACATGTCCCCATTCTTAAAAGCAATCTTTTTCTGTACTGTGCACCATTTTAATTCCTTGGAAATATAAGACTTATTATTGGGGTACATAGTGTTTACTTTCTGAGGTAAAACATTTTCTTTACAGAATTTTATGTACTCAGTTATGGTATCTGTGGCCTCCTCCAACTCCAAGTTATGGAAGAGTCCCCAGTCGGTACATGAAAAACAACCTCTCAAAGTTTCTATACCTTCATTGTCCCATATGAAGATTATCTTTGTCTGTGGTTTGCTGCTTGGACTTGTAAGTAGAAATCAGATGAACAGCATTATGGTCTGAGGACCCCAAGGGGGGCTTAACCCTTGCTATATAGGCATTTTTGACATTCCCATAGCATTTGTCCAAAGTATTTTTCCCCCTTGTACTGCAGTTCACATATTGGCTGAAGCCAGGCAGTGCCGCATCCAGTTTGCAGTGATTAAAATCCCCTAAAATCAAACAAGGTGCTTAAGGAGTGCATTCCAGTTGTCTGTGTACACAGTCCATGATAGCGTTTGCCACATTGAAAGCGTTCCCGCTGGGCGGGATATAAACGGTGCATAATAAGATAAGATAAGATAAGATAAGATAAGCCTTTATTAGTCCCACAACGGGGAAATTCCAGGATTGCAACAGCACAGGGATAGCAACACTCAGAGCAACAATCAGAAGGCAAGAAAAAACAAGCAAGCAAGAGCAGCTAATATACATATGTACATATTACTATAAAATATATATATACACACACACACACACACAGACACACAGTGCAGAGCATTGTAGCTGGATGGAATAAATATATGAATATATGAACACACAGTGCAGAGCATTGTAGCTACAATGCTACTATAATAATAAAATGTTTCCAAATTCACGGGGGAGATAAAAGAGTCTCAAGCTTAAGCACAGCAGTTCTACGTCCGGGGTATAAAGCGACTCTCTCGTAGTGAACTGTGAGCACCATTTGTTCTTAATGTACACACAAATACCTCATCCTTTGATCTTACCGGAGAGCGCGTCCCTGTCCTGCCGCACTAGGGAGAAGCCGTCCACGGATAGGAGCGAGTCAGGCACGTCCTCCTGAAGCCACGATTCCGTGAAAATGAGAAGGCATGACTCCCAGTACTCGTATAGGAACCTGGCGTTGATTTTGAGTTCCTCCATTTTGCTCTTCAGTGAGCGGACATTACAGAGCAACATGGATGGCAGTGGCGGCCTGTTCTCTGTCCTCCGCAGTCTCTGTCGTACTCTGCCACGTTTCCCTCTCTTCCGCGACCGGCTTCTACATCTTCCCGTCGGATTTCGTAAGAGCTCCCTAGGCAGGAGGGGTACCGAGACGTGGCTGGAACGAAGAAGCAGTAGTTGGTCTCGAGTATAGCTCAGGAGCATGGTTGGCCTCATGACCCGATCCACTTGGGTACAGTGGCACATTATCCCGAACAACCATATCACAAGCAGTCCCTTTAGCAAAAACATCATTATGATACTTCAGACTGAGCACTAAAAACTAAGTACTACAAACTAAGTATTACAACCATACACACACAGTAGCAGCACAGGGTAACTCAGGTCGCAGCAGAGCAGCGCCACCAGCAGCATCCATGTATTCCTACCAGGTTATTTAAAATTGTCTTCCCAATTATTGGTAGCCATATTCTTCACATAATTAATGCTTCTTTAACTCTGGGTTATGTACCACTGGCTTTTAAAATTGCTGTTATTAAACCCTTACTCAAAAAGCCAACGCTTGATCCAGGAGTTTTGGCTAACTATCGACCAAACTCTAATCTGCCTTTCATTTCAAAACTCTTAGAAAGAGTTGTTGCTGCACAATTGTTTGACCACTTGCAGGGAATTGGTTTATTTGAAGAGTTTCAATCTTGGTTCAGAGTTCATCACAGCACTGAAACAGCCTTAGTGAAGGTCACTAATGACCTCCTTATCGCATCTGATAATGGACTTGTTTCTGTTATTGTCCTTTTAGATCTTAGTGCAGCCTTTCACACTATTGATCATGACATTCTACTTGATAGATTAGAACACTATGTTGGACTAAATGGAACTCCGCTGCAGTGGTTTAGATCTTATTTGTCCGATAGTCTTCAGTTTGTTCACATCAGTGATGAATTTTCTTCCAACTCTAAGCTCAGTCATGGAGTTCCACGGGGATCTGTGTTAGGCCCTACTCTTTTTAGCTTATATATGCTTCCGTTAGGCAATATCATTAGAAAGCACTGTATACATTTTCATTGTTACACAGACGACACACAACTACACCTGTCAATGAAGCCCTATGATTGTAATCAAATAACCAAATTAGATGCCTGTCTTAAGGAAACCAAAGCCTGGATGACTTGTAATTTTCTGCTACTAAACTCAGATAAGACTGAAGTCATTCTTGTTGGCCCAAAAAAACCTTAGAAATTCCTTTCCAAATCATACTCTTAATTTGGAAGCCACCACTCTCACTCTGAATAGTTCTGTGAGGAACCTTGGAGTTATTTTTGATCAAGATCTGTCCTTTAATTCACGTATTAAATTTGTTTCTAAGACTGCCTTCTATCATCTGCACAATATTACCAAGATTAGGAGCATCTTGTCTCTGAATGATGCTGAGAAACTGATCCACGCCTTTGTCAGCTCCCGACTAGATTATTGTAAGTCATTATTATCCGGTCATCCCAAAATATCCTTAAAAAGTCTTCAGTTGATCCAAAATACTGCTGCAAGAGTTTTAACTGGTTCTAGAAAGAGAGACCATATCTCTCCGGTTTTGTCCTCCCTTCACTGGCTTCCCATAGAGTTTAGAATTAAGTGTAAAATGCTCCTTCTCACTTTCAAAGCTCTTAATAATCAGGCCCCCCTTATATATTAAAGATCTGATGTTACCCTATCATCCTAATAGACCACTACGCTCCCAAAATGCTGGATTGCTTGTGGTGCCCAGAATCTCCAGAAATACATTGGGAGGCAGAGCCTTCTGCTATCAAGCTCCTTCTCTGCGGAACCAGTTACCAGTCTGGGTCCGGGAGTCAGACTCGGTCTCTGTTTTTAAGAACAGGGTAAAATCCTTCCTTTTCAATATAGCCTACGATTAGGGAGGGATTTTGTGTCTCTTAACCCCACTTCTGTTCTGCTGTTAATAGATTCAGACTGCTGGATGACTGCCAATAATGTACTTGGTTTCTAACTGTTTTACGTTCTTTATGTCTGTCCTCTTCGTCCTCTCTATCCCCTCACCCCCAGCCAGTCGCAGCAGATGACTGCTTCTCCATGAGCCTGGTTCTGCTAGAGATTTCTTCCTGTTAAATGGGAGTTTTTCCTCTCCACTGTCGCCAAGTGCTTGCTCACAGAGGATTGTCTGATTGCTGGGTCTTTCTGAACCTGTGGGGTTTTCTCTGCATTTTGTAGCGCTATGAGATGACCTTTGTTGTGATGTGGCACTATATAAACTAGAAAAGCACTCATAGAGCGCATACCTCCACCAAGGCTCCTTCCATTTGTCATGGATCACCTCCAAAATGTAATGGGCTTGTGTGTAGGCCTATCGCCACTTGTGGTGAAAATTGCATCCAAGTCTGTCCATTAGTTTTGGAGTTTTGTGGCTGACACACTGTGAGAAGAGCCTTGGCTGAGGTATGCATTCCCAGATCATCCCCAAAATGTAATGGGTTCCTCTCTAGGCCAAGAACCACCTCTGGTGAAACAGACAGACAAACAGACAAATGCCAGTAAAAGCATTAGCTCCTTGGCGGAGGTAATAAACTCAAGTGTTTTGCTCTTGTGTCCATCTCCTCCATCTCCAAACTCCCAGGCTGCGGGCGTTGCAATTCATCGCACAACCGTGTACAACCCACAGGTCAATGGGTTATGCGAGCGTTTTCATAGATCACTGAAAGCAGCACTCAGGGGTTCACTGACGGATGCAATTTGGGTAGACAGGTTGGCGTGGGTTTTATTGGGGTTGCGCTCCGCGCCAAATGAGGTTTTGAAAGCTTCCCCGGCAGAGAGCTCGTTTTTGGGCAGCCCCTATGGCTGCCCGGGGAATTTCTGCCAAATAATCCCATGCGGGTCAGCTGCCCGTCTCAGCTTTAGCAGCGTAGTGGAAACACAGGCACGCTGCCGGGCCGGGCCCACCACTGTTTTCCGCGTGCTTTTGTGTCTAAAACTTTGAAGAACGCGGAGTTTGTGTTCGTCAGACACGACAACCAGCGCCCTCCATTGCGCCTGCAGACATGTTGAAAATGGCCCTATCTCACAATGTTAAAGAATCCTTTAAAAAAATTCCTGGATCCAGATGGTGATCCGGATCATCCCCAAAATTTAATCAGTTCTTCCTTGTACCATTTCCAACAACGCCTGAAAGTTTCATCAAAATCCGTCCAAAACTTTTTGAGTTATCTTGCTAACCAACAGACAGACAAACAAACGCTGGCAAAAACATTACCTCCTGCGGCCTGCGGCCTGGCTGAGGTAATAAAGCTGAATTGAATTGAATTGAACATAATTCATTAAATGTTCTCTTTATTAGATTAGGTTTGTATTTTAATTAATGCAGTATTATGGATGCTATTGCACTACAACTCCTAAATAACCATAACAATTATTTTTTGATGACCTTAGCCCAGGGGTGTCAAACTCATTCCATGGAGGGCCAAGACCCTGCATGTTTTACTTCCACCCACTGTCTTCAACAGGTGATTTCTCTGAATTTCTTCCTACTAATTGCTGATCAGTGAAAACACCTGCTGAAGACACTGGGTGGAGGTAAAACCTGCAGGGTCTTGGCCCTCCATGGAATGAGTTTGGCACCTGTGCCTTAGCCAATCTATAGAGTAAGGGGTCTCTGTAGAACTCTGCTGCAGCAGCTAGAGACATGATTGGCTGATCCTTGCTGCACCTGATTTGCTGGTCTCAGCAGATAGACACTGATTGGCTGGTCCTGAAAGAGACGTGATTGGCTGGTCTTGAAAGCGACGTGATTGGCTGGTCCTGAGTGCGCAGGCGCAACACATAGAAACCGGAAGATTGGCAGAAATTAGTGTGATGAGGATCAGAAATTAAGTACAAGAAATGTTAAAGTTAGGTGTTTGTAGAAAATCTATTTTTTTTGTCTGGTATTGGCAGTAATGCACCTCAATCGCTAGTTGCCACCTGCCATTAAGAAGAAGAAGCATCCAAGCGTTGGACGATGAAAGTAAGTCTGATTCCTTTCAAAATGCTCCTTAATAATAAATAAATAACCGGTTAATCGACAGGAGATAATAGTATAATATAGTAATAATTAATAATTATAATAGTATTAGTTACTAATAGTAATAATTAAAGGCTTTTTAGGAGACAGTCTCACAACCACCATTTTCTGAGCATGGCATGATAATAAAGATAATGTATTGTTGTTGTTTTTTGTTATTGTTTACTTATTTGGATATGACTGAAACTAAATATAGTATAAAATATTTAGTCCAGAAGTATAAAATCCACTTCTGGACGATCACCACTGGATCGTCACTTCCTTGTGGTAACGTATCGTCACTTCCTGTTTTGCTGTCTGCCTGTGTGGTTTGCTCTCTAGCTATGGCTACTAGCTCGCCTTCCTCTCCTCCTCTGGTGTGCTCTCTCTGTCAGATGTTTAGCTACACCTCTGCCTCTTTTAGTGATAACGGTAAATGTAATAAATGTTGTGTTTTTGAGGCGCTCGAGGCGAGGTTGTCTGATTTGGAATCCCGGCTCCGCTGCATTGAAACACCGTCTGCGCCAGTTAATCTTGACGGACGCCCATTAGCTGCAGCGGAGCTAGCTAGCTTAGGCCCCCCTGTCAGCGGTCCCTCGGCTCTCCTCAGCAGCGAGGAGACTGGGTGGGTGACGGTGAGAAGGAAGCCTAGTCGCAAAGCCCCGGTACACCACCAACCTGTTCACGTTTCTAATCGTTTTTCCCCGCTCAGCGACACACCCGCTGAGGAAAAAACTCTGATCATTGGCGACTCTGTAGTCAGAAACGTGAACCTAGAGACTCCAGCGGCCATAGTCAAATGCATTCCTGGGGCCAGAGCAGGCGACATCGAGTCAAATTTGAAATGCTGGCTAAAAGTAACTGTAAATATTCCACAATTGTTATTCACACTGGCATTAATGACATCCGTCTCCGGCAGTCGGAAGTCACGAAACTTAATATAGAATCGGTGTGTGACTTTGCAAAAACGATGTCTGCCACTGTAGTATTCTCTGGGCCCCTCCCCAATCTGACCAGTGATGACATGTTTAGCCGCTCGTCACCCTTGAACCGCTGGCTGTCTGTGTGGTGTCCTAAAAATGACGTGGGCTACATTGACAATTGCAGCTCTTTTTGGGGAAAACCTGGTCTTATGAGACGAGACAGCATTCATCCCACTTTGGATGGTGCTTCTCATTTATCTAACAATCTGGCATCTTTTTTATCCAAATTTCCAAAACCATGACTACTCAGAGTTGGGACCAGGAAGCAGAGTCGCAGTCTTACACGCCTTTCTGCAGCTCCTCTTCATCCGCCACCCCTCAGCTTAGCCCCTGTCTTCCCCATCAGAGAATCGTTGTCTGCTCCCTCCAAAGTGAATAAAAATATAATGTATAAGCATCCCAAAGTGATAAAGCAAAATATTGGTAAAACTCAAATTAAACATAAAGCCTCTAAATTGAATGATTTGGCCTCTGTTCCTCCTGATAATTTAAAAATTAAATGTCGTTTATTAAATATTAGGTCTCTAACTCCCAAGTCTCTGTTAGTCCATGATTTGTTAATTGATCATCAGATTGATTTAATTTCCCTTACAGAGACTTGGTTAGGACAAGAGGATTATGTTGGTTTAAATGAATCAACTCCCTCTGGTTATTTAAACTGTCAAAATCCCAGAAGTTCTGGTCGTGGAGGAGGAGTAGCAACAATTTACCATTCCAAATTACTAGTTAATGTAAAGCAAAAAACATGTTATAATTCCTTTGAGGGCCTGGTCCTCAGTATTGGGCACTTTAGCAATTTTAGGTTAAACCCAATTTTATTTGCCATAGTTTATCGTCCCCCATCAACCTACTCAGAATTTTTATCTGAATTTGCTGATTTCTTAGCTGATTTAGTGCTGAAATCTGATAGAATAATTATAGTAGGGGACTTTAATATACATGTGGATGTAGATAGTGACTGCCTTAATGTGGCATTCAATTCAATATTAGATTCGATTGGGTTTTCTCAGAAAGTAGGAAATTCTACTCATTACCTCCACCATACATTGGACCTTGTTCTGACATATGGCATAGAAATAGAAAATCTTGTAGTGTCTCCTCATAACCCTGTACTGTCAGACCATTGTCTGTTTACCTTTGATTTTACTATTTCTGACTATTTGGCTCCTAAAGATAAATATTATTACAGTAGATGCCTCTCAGATGATGCTGTTTCCAAATTTATGCAGATTGTTTCCTCTATGCCATGTGTCAACACAACGGAAATAAGCTATAGACAGCTTGCTCCTTCTGTAATTGATAACATGGTGGATAGTGTTTCAGCTTCTCTGCATCAGACTCTACACTTGGTGGTCCCCTTAAAAAAGAAAAAGTCTAATCAGAGATTTCTAACTCCTTGGTTCAACACAGAAACTCGTACCTTAAAACAGAAGACTCGTCAATTAGAAAGAAAATGGCGCTCTACTAATTTAGATGAAATCTATTTAGCTTGGAGAAATCATCTTTTAATTTATAAAAAATCTCTTAGAAAAGCTAGAACGAGTTATTACTCTGCATTAATAGAAGAGAACAAGAATAATCCCAGGTTTCTTTTCAGTACTGTAGCCAGGTTGACAAAGAGTCAGGACTCTGTCAATCCTAGCATTCCCTTAGAGCTTACTAGTCAGGACTTTATGAACTTTTTCAATAATAAAATTTCATCCATCAGAGATAAAATCAATCAGATTCTTCCCACAGTTAACTTAAATACTGTAACTACTACAACTCCTTCTATTGATGTCTGTCTTGATGAGTTTACTCCAATCGACCTTTGTGAGTTAGACAAAATAGTTTCCTCATCCAAACCTTCAACCTGTCTTTTAGACCCTATTCCTACCAGGTTATTTAAAGAAGTCTTCCCACTTATTGGTAGCTTTATTCTTCATATAATCAATTCTTCATTAACTTTAGGCCATGTACCGCAGGCTTTTAAAACGGCTGTAATTAAACCCTTACTCAAAAAGCCAATGCTAGATCCAGGAGCTTTAGCTAACTATAGACCAATCTCTAATCTCCCTTTCATTTCAAAAATCTTAGAAAGAGTTGTTGCTACGCAATTATTTGACCACCTGCAGGGAAATGGTTTACTTGAAGAGTTTCAATCTGGGTTTAGAATCCATCATAGTACTGAAACAGCCTTAGCGAAGGTCACTAACGACCTCCTCATTGCATCTGATAATGGACTAGTTTCTGTACTTGTCCTTTTAGACCTTAGTGCAGCTTTTGATACTATCGATCATAATATTCTACTTGATAGATTAGAACACTATGTTGGACTTAATGGAACTTCGTTGCAATGGTTTAGATCTTATTTATCTGATAGGTTCCAGTTTGTTCATGTAAATAATGAGTTTTCTTTCAACTCAAAGCCTAGTCATGGAGTTCCACAGGGATCTGTGCTAGGCCCTACTCTTTTTAGTTTATATATGCTTCCGTTAGGCAACATTATTAGAAAGCACTGTATACATTTTCATTGTTATGCAGATGACACACAATTATACCTGTCAATGAAGCCAGATGATAGTAATCAATTAGCCAAGTTAGAAGCCTGTCTTAAGGAAATCAAAGCTTGGATGACTTGTAATTTCCTGCTATTAAATTCAGATAAGACTGAAGTCATTCTTGTTGGTCCAAAAAACCTTAGAAATTCCTTTCCAAATCAAACTTTCAGTTTGGATACGGTTACTCTTTCTCTTAATAGCTCTGTGAGGAACCTTGGAGTTATTTTTGATCAGGATTTGTCCTTCAATTCACATATTAAATTTGTTTCCAAGACTGCCTTCTATCATTTGCGTAATATTGCCAAGATTAGGAGCATCTTGTCTCAGAGTGATGCTGAGAAACTGATCCACGCTTTTGTTAGCTCGAGATTAGATTATTGTAATTCTTTATTATCAGGCTGTCCTAAAACATCTTTAAAAAGTCTTCAGCTGATCCAAAATGCTGCAGCAAGAGTTTTAACAGGTACTAGAAAGAGAGATCATATCTCTCCGGTTCTGGCCTCCCTTCATTGGCTTCCCATAGAGTTTAGAATTAAGTTTAAAATCCTTCTTCTTACTTACAAAGCTCTAAACAATCAGGCTCCTTTTTATTTAAAAGATCTGATACTACCGTATTATCCTAACAGAGCACTACGCTCCCAAAATGCAGGATTACTTGTAATACCTAGAATCTCCAAAAGTACAATGGGAGGCAGAGCCTTCAGTTATCAAGCTCCTCTCCTGTAGAATCAGCTGCCAATCTGGATTCGGGAGTCAGACTCGATCTCTGTTTTTAAGAATAGGGCTAAAACCTACCTTTTTGATATAGCCTACAATTAGGGAGGGATCATGTGTTTCTGAACCCTCCCTTAGTTATGCTGCTAATAGGTTTAGTCAGCCGGGGGACCTCCAGTAATGCACTGGGCCTCACTCCTTTCCTCACTCTCTATGAAATATTTTTTTTTTGCTGGTCATTAACATCTGTTTGTTCTCTCCCATAGATTGAGTCCCCATCGTGCTGTTTGCTCTCTACATGTCTGTTCTTTTCTTCTTCTCTATCCCCTCACCCCCCAGCCAGTCGCAGCAGATGACTGCCCCTCCCTGAGCCTGGATCTGCTGGAGGTTTCTTCCTGTTAAAAGGGAGTTTTTCCTCTCCACCGTCGCCAAGTGCTTGCTCACAGGGGATCGCCTGATTGCTGGGGTCTTTCTGCAACTGTGGGGGTTCCCCCCTACAGTTGATAGTGCTATGAGATGACTGTTGTTGTGAAATGGCGCTATATAAATAAAGTTGAATTGAATTGAATTGAATTAAAAACAGAGAATATAACTATACATATGAAACGTCCTGCAAATCCAGGATGACACAAAAGTGAAAACTTCCTTCCATTGTGGTCCTAAATGTGATTTCTGATATGATTTACCATATGTTAGCTGTTCCTACATTTGAAAATTGTTCCTGGTTACTCTGCTTGTGTGTTTCTATGAAAATGAACGTGACCCGTGCAAATAATGAGCCATTTCACGGAATTTGCGCCATGTGTTTCAATACAATAACCTGCCGTTAGAAGCTTTCTAAAGCAATAAGTCCACCCACTCATCGTCTCTACCCTATTAAGAAACAGAAGCTAAAGGGATTAATATAATTCAGGGGTTTTACAGTGCTTATTTAGCTGTTTGATTGTGTATCAATTTTAAACTTAAGTACCCTTTGTTGGATTTTCACAAAGTGTAAATTTGCCATGTGTGTATGTAACAAAATAATGTGGAGTCATTCACCGTTCCTTTTTCTCAGTAAAGGTAATGTTGGGGGAAGGGACAATTCATCAGATGTATTTTTAAATGTCTCTGGTAGATATTAAAGCTGCAGGTCATCAATGATGTCCAGAATCTGTTTCCTGGTCCCAGTTGGATTCGGTGTAGAGTCTGTCAAGTTTATTGCCATTATTACTCTTACTTGAATAACAAAAATTGTTATAGGCCTAGTCTTCGTGATTTAATGATATGAATATGTCAGGAACCGACCCGGCTTGGTTTGCCCCGGCTCGGTCCTGGCATCTCTGTGGGTACGTGCCACGTTGCATTTATGTTTATATGTATTTCTCTGTACTCTGCCGTACCCATAGCCACTGCTGTCTGGCCTGCAGCAGTGAGGCAGCCTCTTGGGCTCACATTGGAGTGAGCAGTCTGCCGGTCGGACCATGCCCCCCCTCTTTATTACTGCCAGCTGTTTCCACTCCCCTATGCCATCTCCCCGCTCCTCGCCCAGGTGTACCCAATTTGTGGATCCAGCAATGCATGTTCATAAGGAGCCTGCTTCCTGTCATGCATTGCTGGGTCATTGTGCTTCCTTTGATCGTCTGTCGTCTGGTGAAGTCAAGGGACGGTTTTCATCGGGGTTTATTTGGACTACTGGACTGCTCCAGCTCAGTGAGTAATTACTGCGTGTGTTTTTCCCCGGTGTCTTTCCCCTGTAGACTATTGAGCATCCAGTAGGACTCTGTTAACTTCTGAGGAAACTATAACTGTAACTGTCTGCGTGTTGTATAAATAAATGTGTGTTGGTGTTCACCCAGTGCATAAATCCTCATACTTTCTCCCCTCGCTGTGCGCATTGGAGAAGCGCACTGGAGGGTTCATGACAGAATATCTGAATGCCAGAGTTCAACCATGTGAGAATAGCTCTTGCAAATTTCTTGTAAGATTCTTACACACACACACACACACACACACACACACACACACATACATATTATTAAGAAATCAGTCTGACCGTTTTGTGAATTAATATAATATTATTCAATGAAAATCAGCTTACTATTTTATTTTGAATTTGCTATTAGATCAATGTACAGAACATCTTGTTCAATAAAATGTATTTTACTATTTACTGTTTTCAATGAAGATATTTATACATTTGAATGTTCTCTAAATGGAAATGAAAACCATATAACCACGTTACCTTTCATGGGAGATTCTCATCATGTGATTGTGGTGAACAATGTTCTTTTTCAATTTCAGTTTTGGTGAAAAATAATATTTCTCAAAAATTGTCTTAATGGAAATCATTGACTTGAACTAAAGCTTCATAGGTTAGGCATCTATGCTGAATATTAATACTGAAAACTTTTGTTTACAGCCCGTAACAATCTGAAAGGGAGGGCAGGCAGCACCCCCACCAGTACCCTGCCAGGACAAGATAAATTTATTTAAGTGCCCTTTCTATTCCACCAATGCATCTAAGCCATCAGACGAGTAGAAAACACTGGCCCACCTGGCTAACCATAAGCTGGTGGCAGTAGTGCATAGAGGTAACTATCTATTTTTATTAACTTTTGGTATAAATTACGCTTTATTAACGTATTCACCTTTTATTTTTTTCTCTTTAAAGAATATGTGATATACAATTCTAGCCTTGGATGCAGTGTGAAAAGGAACCATTTTCACTGTTGCTACTGAACAAAGCTGTTCAGTAAAGCTGACATAATAAAGCATCTTGAGGCACATGGACAACATACTGAATTGCAAACAGCACTTGATCCATGAGCAGCACCTCGTCCTCAGCCACTCCTGTCCCCAGCAGCAGCAACTCTGCCTCCTCGTCAGCGGCCCCTGGCCCCAGCTACACCTCTGCCTCAGTGGCCGTTGGCCCCAGCAGCTCTGCTCTGGCAGCCCCTGGCTCCAGCAGCTCCACCTCCGCCTCGCAGACCCTGGCCCCAGCAGCACTTAATTAATTCACTTCATTAATGAATCATATTTTGATAACTTTATTTCATTTACAGTATGCACTCTACATCATTTTGGGTGGATAGTCTGACTTCTCAGAGGTGAGCCGGTAAATGTGGTGATATGAAAGTTAATTATATAAGGTCTATATTAAAGGCTTTTCTGTGGTTCTTCCATAAATAGTTGGACATGCCTGTCATCTGACAGTGGTGGTCTGTTCTTCTGCTGGAACATTTCCCACCAAGGTAATCGGGTTTGTTATATATGATTGTGAATGCTTGTTCTTGAAAATCCATGTGCAAGATTGATTTATTGTTTCAGTAAATCAATACAGAGTAAATGGCAACCAATACACCACACTATCCTTCCACATATTTCTTTTTAAATGTAATAAAAAAATTGTTGTTTGTATCACTCTTAAAGGTTCAGTCACCTAATTTGTGTGGACACGAGTAACTAAACATTTTTAAAAATTCTATCCATGTTCTCATCTTAACGGCCGCCCGTCTGCCCGGGGAGGGGCCGCCAAATGGTTGCTGAATCAATCATAAAGCTTATTTGTCAGCACAGCATTATCATTTACTCGTTTGTTCCCTCTAAAATAACTAAATGGGCACTGACTGTGATGTCTTCCTTACAAACAGTGTTACTATTGCGTGCACTTTCATTCACGCACACATGCTTTGGCGAGTGCAAAAACCACGTTAAACATGCCGTCATGATCAGAGTTCACTTTAGATAATGTACCTCTGTGCGTTAAAGGGATGGGCCAGAACGCTTTGGATTTGATTATCCAAAACACACCTTTTAATAATTACAACAACCTCTTTTAAACCTGGCACAGGGCAGAAAATTCATTTTTGCACTGCCGTCATAAGGAAATGAACATTGAACCACTCAAACACGTTTTGCGTGAGTGAGAACTGATTATGAACTGCATTACTGTAATACAGCCCAACAAGGCTGAGTCACTGTTAAAATGGAATGAGCATTATGTCAGTAATAGATTCTTAATGTACAACAATGTTTAAAATTGTACTACTTTGAAGACCCTTAGGTTTGCAGAAGCCAAGGAAGCGACAGAAGCACATGGCAGGGGAGCAGACAAGTATGTTGTCTTTTCTTTTCTTGTATGACCATTGCTTCATTCATGCATTAAGTGTCATACCCCCCCCCCCCCCAAAAAAAAAATAAAGTTGTGAAGGGTATGTTTTTGACCTATCCTTGTGACCTTTTCTTTTTTTTCTCACATTAGCTTGTGCATTTCTGAGCAGATTCACTTCAAATTTATACAGAAGCTTTACCTCATCAATACCTTGGATGAGTTTGATTTAGATACAGTGGGGCAAAAAAGTATTTAGTCAGCCACCAATTGTGCAAGTTCTCCCACTTAAAAGATGAGAGAGGTCTCCAATTTTCATCATAGGTATACCTCAACTATGAGAGACAAAATGAGGAAAAAAAAAATCCAGAAAATTGCATTGAAGGATTTTTAAATAATTTATTAGTATTTACCTGGATACTGCAGCCATTTTTGTGCCATAGATGTGGAGACTGACATGGAAGTTTTGTAGTTGATTTTATTTGTGCATTTTGGGCTTGTTTTGTTTTTTGTTTTGTTTTTGCAACAGTAACTGTATTGAGAAGTTGAAAACTGCTCTGTCACCAATTATTGGTGCCATGCGACTGAAATAAAAGTAAAAATAAATAGCCCAAATATTGGGATCTGCCTCTGATTGCTCTTGTCAGATGTTCTTCTGTACTTATAGTAATTAAATAATTTGAGTTACTGTTGCCTCTCTGACACTTATTGTTTGCCACTTGAGATTTTTTAATGTAGCGTTGCAGTAATGTTAGATTTGAACTGGACATAAGAGACATGCAGTTGGGAACAGAATAGAAAAAGCTTGTATTGTCACTGTACAGTTGTACAGCACAATGAAATTGTGGGTGCTCCACCAGGCTACTGTGCAATAAAGTGAGAAGAATTAAAAATAAAACAGTTACAGAACACACGGTTAACCATATGACTGAAATAAAAATAAAAGTCTAAATAGCCCATTGGTATATACAGAAGGTGACAAATTTGTAGAAAAAGACAGTGATGGTTTATAAAACTGTCTGGATTTTTATATCCACAAAACTGCATTCCAGAATGAGCTTTTTTCTTTAGATTTCTAAAGCATTTAAGTAGTTGTGATGAAAATATTTGTTTAAAAAAAAATCATATTGAATAAAGAAGTTTGTTACAATTAATATGAATTTAAGAATTTCCATGTAAAAATCATTGCCCGTGTTATAATAAATAGTGAAGATTAGTTAATTAGATATTACACAAAATGCTTGCATACACCTATCTTTGAGATCCACACATACACTCACAGAGACACATGCACACACACATACAAGCTCCACAGGAAAGTCTATGTTCGTGTTTCCATATATGGGCATGGGGAAAGAGGAGACATCTGGAGAGACAGGAACCAACAAGATGGAAGTTGTAAAGAGCTGAGATGTTATCTGAAGCCATTTGGACACTGAAAGGACCGGTTCTAACTAGTTTGGACAATGGCCAGTGTATTGTTGGAAAGTTACTGGGAAACACCCACTAACTGGAAGCTTTTTTGTAGCTGTGTTGTTCTTAGTTCTGGGTCTTTTTCACCAGAGGGGGCTGGGAAGAACCCAAAGCCATGTTCACTGACTCCCTGCGTGATTCAATAAAAGTTAAGCCGAGGAATAGCATTTCTGTTGTGATTATTGTTTGGCTCACTGAAAAGATTCTGCTAACTTTCCAAAATTAATTTTTACAGTTTTGGTGGAGGATGCATGCAGTTAGCCAACTTTATTGACAAAGGACATCAGGACACAAGCTTTTGTCTGGGTGTTGTGGACAGTCTAGGGCCCCTACTGATCAGAAGGTGAGCAGAACCTCTTCTAAAAATCTCTGTAGGATTGTCTGCGACATTCACTTAAAGCAAGTCTTTTGTCCTTTTTTTTTTTTTTAAATTCCATTGGGAAAAACTTAATATAAAGATAATGTTATATTTTGTGGCTTGTGGAAATGTGAACATGACGAGGCAGAGTTTATCTCACGAGTCAGGTTTATTCACATCTTCCAACATCAGCAAAAACAGAAAAGAGGAAGAAACCCAGACATTCGTCCTTTATATACCCCAGGAACTTCAAAGCTCACAATCACATTGTATTTAATCCCCAGTCACAATGCATCTTCTCTTAGATCTTATCACCTCCCCCCAAAGTCTCTGGCAGCCAGGAAATCCCCCAAGGCCATCTCTTTGCATACCAAAGACTAAACTTTCACATCCTCCTGTTATCTCCAAGGAGACTCAGTCCTTTGTTCGATCTGAGATGTGAAGCCTACATGGGCATACATATGAAGCATAAAGTGATATGCATATGTGCATATATGTCCCACATGACCCCCCCCCCCCCAAACATCTAAGATGGAACAATGGAATAACAGTCTGCATGTCATGATGAAATCATTACACATCAGCCCACATGCTGCTTGGGCCTCAGTCTCCTCCCGTATCTGCTGTAAGCAGGCTTCACCACTTCTGCGGCGCCATCCTGCTGGGGGGCTGCTGTCTGGGGGTGAGAACTGTTAGTCAATACCTGTGGGTGTTCTGGGAAATGTCCCCGAGGCGGTCTGCCGCGCCGAGGAGCCCTGGCCAACAGCACGTCCTCGTCCGCCACCACAAAGGCGGGTTTGAGCCTGTTTATGCCAATCTTTTCCTTCCTGCCCCCCAAATCTAGCAAAAAATGCTTATCCCCTGTTTCCAGCACTCTAAATGGCCC
This sequence comes from Pholidichthys leucotaenia, assembly GCA_020510985.1. Lineage (NCBI taxonomy): Eukaryota > Metazoa > Chordata > Actinopteri > Cichliformes > Pholidichthyidae > Pholidichthys > Pholidichthys leucotaenia. The sequence goes on from CM035847.1 coordinate 228,250,768, forward strand.
ATCATAATGTGGTCGTAGCGGCGGGCGATGGGCATCGTGTCTGACAAAAACAAACTCTGCGTTTTTTAAAGCCTTGGATACAAAAACTGTGGTGAACGGGGCCAGGCAGCGTGCCCGATTCCGTGCCGCTCTGCAACCGCTGAGCCGGGGAACATTCTGGTGCAGGATTATCTGGGAGAAACTCCCCGGGCAGCCGAAGTGGCTGCGCAAAAACTAGCTCGGCTGGGGAGGCTTCTAAATCCTCTTTAGTTGCAGAACGCAACCCCAATAAAACCCACGGTAGCCTGTCCACCCAATTTGCATCCGTAAGCGACGCTCTGAGAGCCGCTTTCAATGACCTATGAAAACGTTCGCATAGACCATTAGCCTGCGGATTGTACGCGGTTGTGCGGTGGATCGTTACCCCCAGGCTGCGGGCCATTGCTGACCAAAGTTCGGAAACAAATTGAGGGCCTCTGTCGGACGTGATGTCCGACGGGACTCCAAAACGCGCTACCCATGCTGTTAAAAACGTGCGCGCCACTTCCTCGGCTGTGGTTGACGCCAGTGGGACCACTTCCGGCCAGCGCGTGGTGCGGTCTACCATTGTCAGAAGGTGTGTGCACCCCTGTGATGGCGGGAAGGGGCCTATGAGGTCCACGTGAACATGATCAAACCTCTTAGCCGGGATGTGAAACGGCTCCAAGGGAGCTCTCGTGTGTCTGTGTACCTTGGCTCGTTGACAAGCCATGCAGGCTGCGGCCCACTCCCTAACTTGTTTGCGCAGGCTCGGCCATACAAATTTCTCTCCCACCATTTTGACCGACGCGCGCACTCCCGGGTGCGCCAGAGAATGAATCGAGTCAAAAACACGGCGGCGCCACGTGGCCGGTACCACAGGACGCGGTCGCCCAGTGGGGGGGGTGGGGCGTACCATCTTGCAGCACCCTGTTCTCAAGCCTTAACCCTGTTGGTCCAGACTGGAGCGCGTGCACGTCCGCGTCGCTAACCTGATCCGCGGCCATGGCTGCATAATCTATCCCTACGCGGACCGGGGCCGCCACGGCGCACGAGAGACAGTCTGCCACTACATTCAGTTTACCCGCCACATGCTGAATATCAGTAGTAAACTCTGAGATGGCGGCCAGCTGCCTCTGCTGCCAGCCTGACCATGGTTCTGAAACCATGGCCATCACGAATGTCAGCGGCTTGTGGTAAACGAACGCGGTGAAACGGCGTCCCTCCAGCCAGAACTGGAAGTGGCGAATGGCCAAGTGAAGAGCTAACAACTCCCTGTCGAATGCGCTGTATTTTCGTTCAGTATCGCGCAAAGTCCTGCTGAAAAAGGCGAGCGGTTGCCAAGCCCTGGCTACATGCTGCTCCACGACCGCCCCTATGGCCACATCTGATGCGTCAGTAGTGAGCGCTATGCGGGCCATTGGGTCTGGATGTGCTAACAACGCAGCGTTTGCCAGGGCTGTTTTGACCTCCGAAAATGCCCGCTCTCGCTCCGGAGACCATTCAATTTTATGTGTGGGTTTTTGTTTTTTTTAGTGCAGCATACAATGGTTGCATGAGCTGCGCTGCGCGGGGGAGGAAACGGTTATAAAAATTCACCATTCCCAAAAACTCCTGTAACGCCTTGACCGTTTGTGGCTGGGGAAAATTTGTTACCGCGCGCATTTTGTCAGGCAGAAGAACCGCTCCTTCTGGAGAGACGCAATGCCCCAAAAAATCAATCTGCGTCACCCCGAACTGACACTTCGCTGGGTTCATTATTAACCCGTGCTCTCCCAACCTCCGGAAAACTGCCGTGAGGTGGTTTTCGTGCTCGTCTTCGGATGCGCTGGCTACCAAGATGTCGTCCAGGTAGACGAATACGAAGGGGAGATCGCGCAACACCGCGTCCATCACACGTTGGAACGTCTGCGCAGTGCCTTTAAGCCCAAACGGCATGCGCAAAAACTCGAATAGGCCAAACGGAGTTATTACCGCTGTTTTGGGTATGTCCTCAGCGCGCACTGGGACTTTGTGGTAACCGCGGACCAAGTCTATCTTAGAAAAAATGCGTGCCCCTGCCAAATGAACGGAAAAATCTTGGATATGCGGGATTGGGTAGCGGTCGTGCGCTGTGGCGTTGTTCAACCTGCGGAAATCTCCGCAAGGTCGCCACGAGCCATCAGCTTTCGGGACCATGTGAAGCGGGGAAGCCCATGGGCCGTTCGAACGCCTGATGATGCCCAACTTTTCCAGGTTGGCGAACTCCTCGCGCGCTATGGTCAGTTTAGCTGAATCCAAACGCTGAGCTTTTGCAAAAACGGGCGGTCCGGTGGTAGTAATAAAATGTTCCACTCCGTGTTTAGCAACGGCTGCTGAAAATGTGGGAACCGTGAGTGCTGGGAACTGAGTGAGCGGTGTGTGGAACTTACCGCTTGCCGTTGTGACGTTGACTTGTGCTGTGGGCGGGGTCACTTGGGCTGCACAGGGAATAGAATAAAAAAGTGCATTAACCAGGCGCCTGTTAGCAAGATCAACCAACAAACCATGTGAGCACAGAAAATCAGCCCCCAACATATTGAAATTCACTGCAGCTATGACAAAAGTCCACTCAAATGTACGGCCGTGTAGGGACAGAAGCAGAACCCTCTCACCAAAGTCTTAATCTCCAAGCCGTTCGCCGCTGACGCCCCATGACCTCCGGGACCCGCCAGCCGGTCAGCGGAGGAAGGCATGATGAAACTCACTTGGGAGCCTGTGTCCACGAGGAATTGCCTCCCCGAGAGTGCATCCGTCAAGTAGAGCAGCTTGTTCTCTTCACCGAGGGCCACAGCTGCGACCGATCCCCGGTCTTGGCGTTTCCCGAGCACTTGAACTGGCACGGCGGTATACATTTGCGTGCCTTCCTTGCAAAGTGGCGATGGTAGAAACAAAGGGTGTCTCCTCTGCGATCCTTGGCCCCCGCCACCACCGTCGTTGGTGGGTCTGCTACCGCCGTCTCTGGCCCCCCGCCATCTCCGGCAGTCGCACCGAACTCCGTCGCTGCCGCGGTGGCCGCGCACTGTTTGTTGGCGTTGAGAATCCGGTGCGCCTCCTGGGCCAGCGCGCGGAAGTCCCGCTGGGCCAACAACGGCGAACTGACCAGGGTCGCTCTCGTGGCCGACAGTAGGGTTCTGAGGAAAATGTGGGTGAAAATGAAGTCGTCGTCGTCTGAGCCCCTCAACCTCAGCATGTCCTCCATCAGGTCAATGGGCGTGCCATCTCCCAAGTTGTTCAGAGCCAGGAGCCTCTTCGCTCTCTCCTGGACTGAGAGAGTGAAGCGCTGGATGAGCGCAGCCTTCAACCCGACGTATTTGTCGCCGGCCGGTGGCTGCTCCAAAAGGCTCTGCACATGCCGAGCCATGCGGTTGTCGAGCCTGGCAATCACATGGTAGAACTTCGTGTCATCTACCGCTATCCCCCGGAGGGCGAACTGTGCTTCAACCAAGTGGAACCAGGAGCGCGGGTTGTCTCGCCAAAAGTCCGGTAGCTGGACGGTAGCGGCATGTGCTTGGCTGGGAGCTCCTGACCCGGCTGGCTCGGGGGAATTTCTTTCACTCATGATACGTCTTAGGGTCACCAGTGTGGAAATGTGAAAATGACGA